>CM038225.1:10576288-11208772 GCA_021442155.1 Cymbidium sinense | reverse complement strand
TAGAATTTTGAGCCATCTTAAGAGGGATCTTATGGAGTCATATGGAAAAAATGCTGATGGTGCTCAAAACAATAATGATATGGATAATCTGATTGGCAGCGTTGGCATGCCAAATTTTACTAGAATCCAGTCCTCTACTGATCATGATACATTATTAACAGGTTCATCTAACAAAAAGCATAAGAGAGATAATATTCCTGATTCTAGTGAGACCTGGGTTCAGTGCGATGCTTGTAGAAAGTGGAGGAAACTCACAAATAGTCAAAATCTCGATACAAAAGCTGCATGGTTTTGTAGTATGAATGATGATCCATCCCATCAAAGTTGTGCTGTTCCAGAAGAGTCTTGGGACTGCAAGAGAAAAATTACATATTTACCTGGATTTTATACTAAAGGAAACAAACCAGGGAAGGAAGAGAATGTCTCATTTTTTACTAGTGTTCTAAATGATCATCTTATGTTACTTGATTTTAAAGCTAAGAAGGCTCTTACCTGGCTTGCTAATCTTTCCTCGTATGAACTTCTAAAGATGGAAAATGTTGGCATAACATCTCCAGATCTAGACTATTCAACAGTTTTTGGCAAACAATCCTATTCTTACCATGAGATATTTCAAGCATTTGGCCTAGTGGCAAAACCTCAAAGACTTCAAACTAGGTGGTATTATCCATGCACCCTTGAAAATTTGGTTTTTGATTCAACTGCCCTTAAGACTGCTCTCAGCAAACCTTTGGACTTATGCCGGCTGTATCTGTCTGGAGCAACCTTAATTGTCGTTCCTACAAATTTAGTTGAGCACTGGAAGACCCAAATTGAAAAGCATGTTTGTCCTGGTCAGCTGCGTGTTTATGTCTGGAATGATAACAGTAAGCCAGGCGCTCACAATCTTGCATGGGACTATGATGTGGTTATAACAACTTTTAACCGATTCAGTTCTGAATGGAGCCCACATAAGAAGAGTGTACTAATGCAAGTGCATTGGCTTAGAGTTATATTAGATGAAGGTCACACTCTTGGGTCAAGCCTCAGTTTAACAAATAAGTTTCAAATGTCCGTCTCCTTGCATGCAACAAATCGTTGGATTTTAACTGGTACTCCAACTCCAAATACACCAAGCAGTCAGGTGGCACAGTTGCATCCCATGCTCAAATTTCTTCATGAAGAAGCTTATGGTCAAAACCATAAATCATGGGAGGCTGGCATCCTTAGGCCTTTTGAAGCATTTATGTTGGAGGGACGTATTTGTCTGTTGCAGCTACTTAAAAGAATCATGATAAGTGCAAGAAAAATTGATTTGAAAAGCATTCCACCTTGCATCAAGAAAGTAACATTTTTAGATTTTAGTGCTGAGCATTCAAAGAGCTACAATGAACTTGTACTAACTGTCAGGCGCAATATTTTAATGGCTGACTGGAATGATCCTTCTCATGTTGAGTCACTCTTGAATCCTAAACAATGGAAGTTTCGCAGTAGTACGATAAAGAATGTCAGACTGTCTTGTTGTGTCGCTGGTCATATTAAAGTAACAGATGCTGGCCAAGATATCCAGGAAACAATGGACATATTAGTGCAGCAAGGCTTAGATCCTTTTTCTGAGGACTATACATTCATAAAGAATGCTCTTCTGGATGGATGTAGCTGTTTCAGGTAATTAAAACACTTTGAATGCGTTGTTACGTATGCTGCATTATTGCAGTCTGATACAGCATATATGAACTCCTTTAGGTGCAAGGATTGGTGCCGTTTGCCTATCATTACACCATGTAGGCATCTTTTATGCCTTGATTGTGTTGCTCTAGACAGTGAAAAATGTACTTATCCTGGTTGTAACTACTGCTATGAAATGCAGTCTCCTGAGGCATTAAAACGTCCAGAAAATCCAAATCCCAAATGGCCTGTTCCTAAAGATCTTATTGAGCTGCAACCTTCATACAAGCAGGTATATCACGCATCAATTTGTCTTCATCCTACACAAAGAATCGTCTTTTCTATTTGTTGTCTTTTGCAGGATGACTGGGATCCTGATTGGGAATCAACTTCTAGCAGCAAAGTTGCATACTTGATTAAGAAGTTGAAGGATTTGCTGGAATCTAACATGCAAATGCATTGCTGTGTAGATGGGATTTACAGTAATGAAATGCTTGCTGGTCCTCTCGATACCCATTCAGAGGTATCAACCCACCATGAGTCCACAAGGCCAAATTGTGATTCCTGTAAACAATTGCCTTTGAAAGTTATTGTGTTTTCTCAATTTCTTGAGCACATCCATGTTATCGAGCAACAGGTAATTTGCTGTGAGTAGCTTGTTTTATGATATACGTCCACGTGTAAACCATTGTCATAATATTATTGTTGGCTTATTTTCCATTAACCATGGTATTACCTATGTAAATGTACAGCCAGGTAAATTAAGACTTCCAGTCCAGATGAAGATGAACCAATGCCGGTTCTTCTTATGGATGGGAGTGCTGCATTAGGCCTTGATTTGAGCTTTGTTACACATGTATTCTTGATGGAGCCCATATGGGACAGAAGGTGGTGTTTTACACACACTGATATATATATATATAAGCCCAAACTCCTTAAATTATTTTTCTTTGGATTTGCTCTCTGCATTTTTTTTTCTATGGGCACATTTGTTAGATTTTTGTTAAATTTAGACTTTATCGTACCAATTATTATTTTAAACAGCATAGAGGCAGCTTTGGTGATTCAATGGCTATCAATTCCACATTATTTTAAAAACTTTGCGTGCATGTCTATCCCCTTCAGCTGAAAATTTTTGATAAAAAATGCTTTCTTATCTAAGTAATCAACTTTGTTTCATTGTCATTTTTCTATCAGCGTGGAGGAACAGGTCATTAGTCGTGCTCATCGAATGGGGGCTACTCGTCCTATTCATGTAGAAACACTTGCAATGCGTGGTACAATTGAAGAGCAAATGTTAGACTTTTTGCAGGTATAAATTTTTTTTTTTCACTATTTAGATTGGACAAATTAAATTTCACATCAAGTATCATCCTTTTGGCTTTGACTGGATCAGTTTGTATATTAAATTTGAGGCTTTTTTTTTCTTACGTTTGTATGATATTAATTATATCTTGCATATGTTTCCATCCAGTTTGATTTCAAAGTCTAGGTAAATTAGCTTGAGAAGTGTATACTTCGGCCGTTTTATCAGTATTTTATTTTGAATTAATGTTAACTAAACATAAATATTTGAAATCACATGATCCATAAAAAATTGATTTTTGCTCGAGAGTTCAAGGGGTCATTGAATAGGTTAGAGGAGTGACAACTAAGTAATGTAGGATGGAAATCTATTTTGTTTGTGGTAAGCTAATTTAGGGGTAAAACTTATATTGAGCATCATATTATATTTAGGGGTGCAACAACTCAGTTTTTTGAATCCTAGTTATTACAAATGATTGTTGCATGAGTTATTAACTTTATACATCTTTTGCATAACATTTAGATTATATCAAGTTTTTCATCTTTTTTACTTTTAATCATTCTATATTAATTTTAACCACTAGCTTTGCTAGTGCATATTTTACCCTCCATAGCACTTGGCCAAATTACTTAAGTTTATTTTTAATAATCTTATTTTCAATATGCATTTATGTAAAAAACTTCCCTTTCATGGGGAAATTGTGTTCATAAATCTCATTGATAGGATGCTCATGCGTAAGGATGGCATATTGGTTGTTTAAGCTCATTTAGGCCATTTAGGTGGGCTCTCCAAAAGCCATTTTGGACATGAGTTAGCTTATATATATGAATTTTTTATAATCACCCATTAAAGCCCCTTTAGACTCACTCATAATGTAATATATATTTTTCCATTAAATAGTGATATATACTACATTTAGTTATTTTAGTCTAATTAAATTCAATTTGAACATATTGAATCAAGTGTGGAGCTCTTCTATTGAGCATGGAAATTATTTTGAATTATTTTCAAATTAATATCTCATAAAACTTGATCAAATCTAACTAAAATTAATTATATTTATATAAAGTAATTCATAATATAAGATTATGTGATTAATTGAGCAATAGTTTCAATGTTTATAAGATGGGTCTAAGTCATATGTCAATTTTTTTTAGTTTTATTTTGAGTAGCCTGAGGATAAGTGATGGGGGTGTAGAATTAAATGATAAATGAATTTTTGGAATAGCTCTCAACCTATAAAGATTAATCCATTTAGGCACTTGCCTATTAGAGCCAATTCATTAGAACATTTGGAGGATTGGGCTGGTGAGCTTATTTATGATTAACCTGCTCTACTTCATAGATAAACTTACTCATGTATTGGGCTTATAATTTTTATCCTCTAAAAACACTTAGATACTTTATACCCTTATGTTTAATTATAGTGTGTGTATGTGTTTGTGTCTGTATGTACTATCCCAGTCAAACGATCATAATCAAGTAACTCGCCTCTTATATGGAGACTCGCCCATATACGGGTGACTATACAGCCAGACACTTCATCATATAACTCGCCCCTCGCGTCCTCTCTAGATCCTAGACAAGTCCCTTCTTTTGTAACCGATATAGCTGATGTGTGCTTTTTTATGTAGCTACCTCGTAATCTTATAAAAGCGGGGATTCTCGAGGTGGGGGATCCTTATTTTTTACCTTTTACTGTTCCTAAGAGAGAGAGAGAGAGAGAGAGAGAGAGAGAGAGAGAGAGATTATTGTACTTAGATCCCCCGCTGCTTGTACAATTATTTTCTAACATAGTAGAAAAGAAATACTTAAAACATGAAGTGGGAACAACCTAAAGATATTATATTCATGAGTAAGGGAGAAAAAGCTCACACTTACCTCTCTATTTTTACCATTATTCTTACTTCATAACATTTTAATAGGAAAAGACGAAATAGTTTTTCTATAGGAATTGTCTAAAAGCATGTAATACAAATATATAAATAAATAATATATATAAGTTCCGTGAATGTTTTAAGAGAATGACGAGTTAAATTTCGATAGGCTTAGGAATTTGTTTTCCCTTTAATCACATTTGAAGATCTTGCCACTCTCCAAAGAATAAGTTTGAGCTTGCCCTATCATGATGAGTTCAACGTGAATTCTGTCCAAAGGTTGAATAGCAAACATCAAATGGAAAATTAATCACAACACTTGTGACAAAGTTTAGGCTTGATTAGCCTCAATCTTTGGTGAGTGCTATGAACAACATTGGAAAAACATAAAACTTGAAGAGTACATAGTTAGAGACTCAAAGGGTAGACTATCCTAGGGGATCAAGGTTGTTTCGGCTGGTGAGCAAGCCAAAAAATAGCAAGATTACTCCTTATAAGAGAGCTAAGGTCCTCAGGTGGATGGACAATCAACGTTTAGTGAAGTCGCCTAGAATATTTTTTTACCTGGGTCTCTCTTAAAAGTAAGGACATACTAAATGAATCAACAAAGCTAATAATGATTTTGATGATGATGATGATGATGATATATTCACTTGACTTGAATGTTAACTCTTTTTTAGAGTTTGTACCAAGCCACACACACTCGCCTAATCAAACCTCATGCATCAAGCCTAACTCCTTGTGCATCATATAAATCCAGCTCTAGAATTTGACTTTCTATGGTGACCAAAATTCACATTGAGTAGTGCATTGGTTCATTTTATTCAGTGTCTAGCTAGGCACTCTCTAGAAATTGTCTCCACAAAAAGATGATGCCCATTCAAGGTGATGACTAATAATTAGACACACGGGAGAAAAGACTAAATAATACTTCAGATTAATAATCTTTTTTAGTCTCTCAAATTCTCGTGCATTCAGAGCACTCCAAATTCTCAAGAAATACTATTACTCTATCAATAGCTTGACGTTCACTAGCTCAATAGTGAATGAAAAGAAAGAAACAATCATAAGGAAAAAAACCTATGTAAAAGCGAGTGTAGGAAAAAAGAGATTTATTTCATTCGTATATGATTATATTTAGAACTTTTGTAAAAAAATATACAAAGGTTTTGTATACCTAAAACAAACTCCCTTGAAGTGGATAGACCATTGGATCAGGCAAGGACGGATCAATTTGAAGATCACCTGCTTGTCAGCTTGCCATCAACGTGGATATCTGCCACTCGTCAACTCACCATCAACTCGGTGGCAAGGGACACACCACTGGTTAAGCTCTATCTAGGGATTCATCATCCACTCAGATGGTATACCCAGCTTGCTTGTTAGATTTGCCCAACAAGTCAAACATGTGATTTTTATAGAACTTGTCAGCCACTTGCCTCTATCACAACTTAGTAGAGACTTAGATCACAGACTCACTTTATATCTAGACTTGGGCAAGTTGACCCATACGAGGAGCCACATCACTCAAAGGTCACACTAAATCTTTGTAATCGTCTATATTTAATTAGTTATTAGAGTTTGTGTATTTTTCTTTTATTATTTTATGAGTTTACTATAACCTTTTATGTAGTCTTCTGACCTTAAAAATAAATGGTCCAAATGCATGTTATTTTTCACTTTTTATTTTTTTTAAGGAGATTGTTGAAGCTTGCCCATTACCAAATTTCAAAATCTCTCATTTTGAGTACTACAAAGAAAGGCTTAACATGACAAATCATGACACCTATTTCGAGTTCATCACTTCACGACTTGACCTTAATGATGTGCTAAAATGTCATCATCAGTCTTGAGATGGTTCTCATGTCTGCTTGTAGGCGTTATTATTTTTTTTTGTTGTGTTTAAGAGAATGTTTATCACTAAATTTGCTAGTGCAAAAAGTCCACTAAAGATCTCGCAAGCCCTATTACAAATGCACCGGGATCTAAGATAGACTTTGAGGAAGTTTATTACTTCTTAGGGAGAAGATGTTGGAAGTTAAAGATCTTGAATCTATAGTTGCAAAGGGGGAGATGGTGGAAGTTAAAGATCTCAAATCTATAGTTGCACGAGTTGCACTCACTCAAAGTTTTTGGGAGGGGCAATTTAGATATTCCCTCACCCTTCAACACCCAAGGATGTTGGAGTAAGTTTGAATAAACCAGTGAAAAAACTATCAAAACATGATTGAGGAAAGAGAAAAGCCAATAAAGCAACAGTCATAAGCAATTATCCTTGAAAGTTCTTAAATAACATTGAATGAATAATATTTGCTTTGGAGGAGTCTATTGGCCAAAATAAGCCTTAAGCCATTTCTACAAGTCATGATTATCCAGAAGTTTGGAACTTTTAAAAATTGTAAAACAAGAAGCAAATATAATTAGATGAAACTGAAATAAACTATTTTGAATTACTTAAAGCTGAAATATTTTGTGATCCATGCTATCAAAATAATAACAGAAAATTTAAAATTAATCAGATCATGCAATTGACGGTTAATCAGCTTAGCTGTTGGTTCTAAATTTCTAATAGTTGTATTATTTCTAAAGCAAATTAAAAGTTGAAATATTGGAGAGAAAATTAGGGGAAAAGGAGTTCAAGACCAGCAAAATTGAAGCAGACCAAATGGCCAACAATTTAAGTAATAAAGTAAAAAGAATATAAAAAAAGAATCAAAAGATAATTAGGTATGATAGGTTTAGAAAGGAATTTAGTAATTTTCCTTTTTCAGAAAAAAGAATTATATCTAAATAATAATTTATTTTGTAGAGTTATTTAAAATTGGGAATTTTTTTGACTTTCAATTGATATAAAGAATATCATAAATTTTTGAAAAGACAAACCTTACAGGATCATAGGAAGACTCTTTTGATAGTCAAGTGTTACTAAATTAAGTAATTAGTTAAAATTATGTGTCAAAAGTAGCAAAGTGTAGCAGAAGTCTGGATGCCAGGGTTGATGTGTGAACAAATAAGGAAGGAAAGGGTATTAGATTATAGAGATTTTGAAGGTTAGGGTATGTACATTAGAGAGCATAAGATGAATTGTTGGTCAGGCAGATAAATGTGAATGGATGCTATAGAAAGGAAGTAGAACAACGCCAACTTTGCTAGAAAGTTGTGAGAGTGACTACTATAGACTAAATTGAACACTATGCTACTCTCTAGAAAAATTAATGGACAAGGATTCATAAAGCTGATTCTAAATAATTGGGTTGAGGGCATTGATGTTGTTGTTGACATAGAAACAGAATCTAATGAAGATAAAGTAAAATTATGTATCTATCTGAACCACAGTAGGTCTTACATCAGTGTTAGATACATGTGCTGCTTATATGAAAATGTCTTTTAAGTTCAACACATACCTGTAAACATTGTCGTGTTGAGTTCTACAATCTCAAGTTGTCCATAATTAAAAAATTGGCCTCTTTTGGCTTCAGTAAAGAGGCTTCAGTAAAATCTAGCATCATTTAACTCAGTTTTCGTTTTAGTTAAATCTCAGTTTTTCTAGCGTTTATTTATTTATTTTTTTCTTTGAAACTGAAACTTGTAGATCTTTGGATGCACGTAACAAACATGGATGCTACTCGTTTTTGTTTATTTTTTTTTTGTAATTTTTTCATGCTGGTAAAACTTAAAGATTAGCCATATGCAAGCAAATGTTAACTTCCACTTATGTTTTCTTTTGCTCTATTGATTTTTTTTTCCTTTAGGGTGATAATCCATCCTGGACGATGCTGGGGCAGGATATTTTGAAGGCCCGGCGTGAAGGTACCAGGGCTGCTCGCACATTCCATGACTTTGCCGAGAGCAATTATTTGGCCCATCTTAGTTTTGTACGGACCTCTGTTAAGACCTGAAAGGTAATTTTCCATCTGGGAAATCTTCTAACATGTCATTTTATTTGTTCAATTCATTCATTCAATTGTTTAATTTTCCTGCAGTTTGACATGCTCTCAGTTGTGTTCACTCTCTGAAAAGCACACGATGCTGTCAGCTCATTTTAGTCAAATGAGAAATTTATTTAGCTACATAAAACTTTAACTTTGGGTGGCCAATTTGGTACCCTCTGTTCCTCTTAATTTGATATCAAGTCAATCGCAACTGTTAATTAACAGTGTCAATCAGGTTGAGTGCTTCATGATTAAAATTTTGTTAATATTGTTTTGATTCCATGTATAGGAAGACATTTTAGATATGAATAGAGAGCAGCAGCCAGTACTGGTGTTGGGTTGAGAAATTGTTTGATGATAGATGGTTTTGATGCCTGTTTATATAACAGAATGTTAGACTGTTTATGCCATTTTCAATGTCTGAATGGCAAAGAGGAATAGCAAAATGAAAAATGATTTGTGCTGTCAGTCACAATTTTAAAAGGCGATTAAATTTCTACTATTGCCCATCATGTTTTTTTTCTTGGCATTATTAGTTTCGCTTAGACTTAAGTATTGCAAAGATAAGGATGCTAAATGGATTAGTGGCTTTACGCATAGAGATAAAATGTGAAATGAATACATATGTGAGAAAGTTGGAGTAGATCTAGTGGTAGAAAAGATTAGAGAGTTTAGACCTAAAAAACTTAGTTAAGAAGTATAAAAAATGACCTTATTTTATTTGAATAAAATGAGATTTGACAATTAATAGGGCACGATGGATAAGAAGGATTCATTTAATTTACCCCACGTAGTGGGATAAAGACTTGTGTTGTTGTTGTATTATGAAGCAACTTTCTTCTTGCACCCATATATGTTTTAAAGCTATGTAGAGCAAATCATGATTTTGTGTTTTTGGGATGGATTGAAAGGGATTTCAAATTGGCATAAATAAGCATTTGTCAAATGCAATTCTCAGATAATTCCCAATCAGAAATCTCGCACCATGCATGCACGGGTACAGGAGCCACCCTTAATCTCCCATTGGCATTCCACAGTATACATGATGATGTACAAGATCATGAAAATTGATCGCTAAATGAACTACATGAGTTGCTAGAACCAGATATGTAATTTTTAGTTTCAGGAACCAGACAACTACAAAACCACATGGGTTATATGAACCTCATAGATAGTCTTCAGCTACAGGAACTAGACAACTCCAAAATCACAGTCATCTTCAGTTAATACCTGTCCATGGTGTAGGGACCACATCAAACAACTCTCTTCAAAATCAGATAAGTGAAGTTTTGGTTACTCCGTAGGAATGCAATCTCTCAGAGTAGAAACTACAACAAGCTTAATCCAATCACTTTTATTGAACTAGATGAGGTAAACTAAATCATGGAAAATTTTTTTGAGGGGATTGAAGTTTAAAATTGCACAATTAGGTATTGAGATTTTTTTTTGTTCCATGAGGTGAGACGTGACATAAGCCTCTAGGAATTTTGAAGCACAAGGCTTAGAATTAGTAAGTTGCACAAAATAAGAAGTTGTACATATGTAAAAGTACAAAGCAAAAAATAATATATTAATACCCAATCTATTGATATATTAAAATGTAACACATCACATCCTAATATGATAGGAAGTGATGACTTGCGTAAAGTATCTTGTAACATATTAATATCATCAAACCATGGAGTATGACATATTATACAAATATCAAAATAATTTAAAATATTAAAATAAGAACTAATGACATAATAATTTAAAATAAATTTAGTATAATATGTGTTTCTCTCTCACTCTAATTATCCAATATTAAAGTAAAAATATCACAAGTAATAATGGTGGTGACAATGGTAGGTATTGTGCGTGAGGAGTGGAGAAAACATGAGAGGAGAGCACAAGGATAATGTCTATCCATAGATTGATTGCGTGTTAGTGTGTGTGTTATTTGGATAATTAAAATTTATATTTGATTTTTTTTTATAAAATACCTAGATCTAAAATTGCACGCCTCATAAAAACTGAGGTTAGACGGACCTTAAGGTATGTCTCACATCATGTGAGGCATAAGCCTCACATAACATCAATAATGAGGAGGCATAAGACTCATTGCGATTTCTCAAAAAAAGCATTGAGATCAGTTTTTTTTTTTTTTTGCATATTTTTAGACAAAGGAGGCATTAAAATTTATTCTTTTTGTAGTCTCTCAATGAAAAGAATGAAAGTGATAGCAAAGATTATGATAGACTTCGAATGCCTCAGAAAGAGAAAAATCTAGTATAAGGATGATTCATGTAGTTAAATAGAAAGAAGAGATTGAGAATAGGAGATAAACCAATGCCTTAAGAAAAGGGATGGTAGGCTGAAGAAGTAAATACAGAATTTATGATAGCAAAAATAGGGAATATTGATCCCCAAAGAGGCTGCCAATTAAAAATGGTCTTTATTCTATAATCAATTATCGTAATTATAGCCATTGGTTTACTATATATTATAGTAGATGTTATCTAATGGATAACCTAATTTAATAACAAAGTGACAAATATGACCAATGGCATCAACATGGCACATTAAACATTATTGACCAAACTTACAAACATAATGACTTATAACTAAGGACTGAAGTAGATGACTCGCATTAAAATAATTTTCTTTGTTGCATAGAATTCTACTTTGAAGAGTTGAAATGCTATTGGATATTGAATAGGAGGTTTTTGATTTTTTGCATTGAATTAATGATTTTCATTTTTGGGGAAGTTCATTTGAAAAGATACATGGAAGTGCAATCCTAACTTAAAGTGGATGTAATGAATGAGAAATCCAGCATAATAGCATGGAAAGGACAAGATAAAACCATCATGAAAAATATGATATAAAAAAATATATTTGCTGATTGACTAATTTGGTAGGATTGGCTAAAAGCTGTTGGCATTTTATTTTATTTTTTCCATTTAGGCTCAGGATTTATTATGTTAGACCAATTAAGTTAGTTTGATTTGGTTATGTTAAGTCAATGTGATATGGGTAAATCTATTTTGATTGATTGAGTCAAGCTAGTTGGAGAAAATAATAGTCGGAAGAATGGAAGGAGATTTGAATGAACATTGGAATTCATATTGGAATTTGAGGTTTTTGAAATTCAATTTGAGAATTAGTTTGAAGATTTTGGTTAAAAAATTTTGGAAGATATTGCCGAGGGAATTTTGGTGAATATAGGGAGGATATTGTGGATGGTATTGTGATGAATTTAGATATAATGTTTGCTTAAATAGGAAGAATTGATAAGGTAGTTGCAACCCGCTTTTAAGGTTTATTTGAATTTAGGATTCAAATTTGAATTAAGTTGGAAATTATAATTTTAAACTTTTGTTGAATGTATAACTTTTTTTTTATTTAATTTTTTTGTCTTTTCTCTTTTTTAACCTTTTGTTTAGTTTTTAGAAATTAACCTAATGTGATCGTTATTGAGGGGAATAAAGAATGGTTTGGATTGTCATGATGACCCCTTACGGTCAATCAAGTAGCAGAGATGACTTCGACGGACGATTCCACCAACACGCTCCAACCCGCTGCTAACGAGCAAGTGAAAGGTGTATCTAATCAAATCATCACTAAATTATTCGAATTCATACTACTTAATTCATATCACAAATCAAGCGTAAATCATAATTTTGTAAATAAATACGAAATTAAAGACATTTAATTTAGACGCATAAAAGCTTTAAGCTTCCCAAAACTATAATTTAACAAAATACCACTACCCACTGCCTTTTCCCGAATTATCAATAGAAGATCATGGCTAAGCAAAGCTAAGAGAGTTCTCAAGCATAAATAAACAAAGCGCGACGTAATGTAAATTTGCAAAACGGTAACTGGCCGCAAGAATGTAAATGTATCGAACAATACGGTAGAGTGTAAAAGTAACAATATAACAATAAAAGGCAATTCTGTGCTCATAATCAGATTCAAAGATCGAATTTTCATTAAATCATTTCGTTCGCTCTATATCAAATCATTTTCTAGAAATGTCATTTATAATCAGATAGGTTTTGACTTCATATAAAGGTCGCCACCCTACCGTCACTAAAGTCGGGAAGGCAGGCCGAATCATACTCTACATACCTACCCCGACACCTGGACATAACGACCCAACCTCAAAATGTCGATGGGATACGACGATCCCCTAATCACTCATCTCGTGAACTTCTATCTCATACAGATTCGAATATACCTTCTCCTATCACAATTTTCCCGACATTTTTCTTATCACATTATCGCATTTAAACGTTTCAAACATTTCTATACGCTAATAAATCAATCAACTAACGGCCATAATCATCAGAATCATTAATCTAAGGTCAATAAACATTTATATTCGATTCAATATCGTAAATATCTACATGCCATTCATACTTTTATACAAAGTCGTAGAACAAATGATACATAAGAATAAACTAAATTTAAATTAAGAATTATGTCTCACCTCGTTTTGTCAAGATGGATGCTCCTCGATTCCTCCTCGAGCACAACCTATAATGAAATAACTCTTTAAATATTTCTAATACATAAACTCATAAATGAAACTCATAATTAACCTAACCAATCTGCAATCTTACCTCAAATTGATATCTCCTCATAGACCTGAGTGACTCCAAAGTAACTTAACGCCAATATTACGATTAAATTAACAATCTAAAATTAGCAAAATGTCAATCCTAAACCCCATTTTTTAACAATAATTCTACCCAAAAAATATCTCAACTCCCAATCACGATTCATGCCTGAAAAGAAAAGGGATAGGAAAGAAAATTAAGAACTTACAAAATTCTCCCCGATCGGCCAGAATCGAACCGAAATGATTAATGGATCTCCGACCCGTTTGGATTTTCCAACCCCGGTCAGGACTTACAGATGCTGGCGTTTCAGCGATGGCGTAAGTCCAGCGGAAGACGTGCGCCCTGCGACGAATCTACCGGTGACGCGGCGGCTGCAAGAGCGGGAGTTCGCCAGCCGACGTCAGCCGGAAAGAAGCGCCTGCGTCTGTCACGAGCGCCAGGGCGCGATAAGGCGGAAAGGAGGAGAAGACGATCGCCAGAGAGATCGAAGGAACCGAGGTCAGCGCTAAGGAAATGAAATTACCTTTGATCGATCCTACCATACGCTGAAGTGCTTTAATCCAGCATTAAGACCTAAAAGCTACAAGATATAACGTTAATTAGTAAAACAAAATTAATTAGGAATAAACTATGGATTAATGGATATTACAATTTCCCTTAAAAAAAAATTTGCCCTCGAAAGTTCTCAATCATTCAAACAGAAGAAACTGCCTCATCTCTTGTTCAACCTCTCAAGAAATTTCTTTGACGGTCTCAGGCTTCCATTTAATTTTAACATAATATTGTCTATTTCAGTAATCTCTTCACATCAAATTCTAAAATCTTTTCCGCTCCAACGATAAGTCAACTGGTTGTAAGATTAAATAATATTGACTGAACTAATAAATGTAATGATTGACTAAACTAATAAACATAATGATTCTTATGTGCAATCACATCTATCGCACGTAAGAATTAAAAAAAAGGACTATAAATATATATATATCACTTACACATTGAACTAATATCATTGGATTAAGAATACCTCTTTCCGAGGAGTTGAAATTTTTATTGGCGGAAGAGTTGCAGGTCCTTAACTGAACTATTTATGTAGTAGAAATCTTATTGTTAGAAAAATCCATCATTGAAGGCAAAAATGAAAGATAAATCCTATCTAGAAGTGGAAGTGATGAATTGAAAATTCATCCTACTTAATTTATCCACGGAGGAAGAGGCAATTGAGGAGAACAACACCATCATTCATAATATTGATATAGGCTTTTCTTATTATAAATCCTCAAGAATATTATACCATTTGTTAAAAATATATTACTATAGGTCTAGGGTCCCTTTGGATATAATAATATTGATATATTTGACTTGATGTGCTTATTGTTTTTTTAAGATTAACTAAATAAAATTTATTTATTTTTCTTTTAAAATTCAGAGGTTGTTTAGATTGGGTATGATCAACTATGTTTAAGTTAGTCAATCAAATTGGTTAAAAATAATTAATTGATTGGATCAAGATGGTGAAAAAGTGACAAAATATTGGAAGGGAATTAATATACAAGTTTAAATTCTAATTATTTTAAATTTTAATTTGAATGCAATTTTGAAGTCAACTTTAAATTTAAAATTCAAATGGAGGATAAGTTTGGAAATTTTGTTGGAGAAATTGTGGAGACAATAATAACAAGAAGCCTTTATCACACTATGGGGTTCAACTACATGAATCTTTTTTCTCCAATGTGCCCTAGTAAGTATCATATTTTCATTTAATCCTAATACCATAATGTCATTTTTTATAATTCATAATCAAGTTTTTTTGGGTCTATCCCTACCATTATTAACGTAGGCCGAATTTAATACATCTACTCTTCTAACTAAATCATCAGATGGTCTGCGTTTTATGTGACCAAACCATCTAAGGCGGCTCTCTAATCTTATTTGCTATTGGAGCTACTTCAACCTTACATATATATTCATTTTCATTTTTGTCTCTAAGTGTAAAGCTACTCATCCACCTGAGCATCCTCATCCCTGCAACACCTAACTTAATTTTTTGTTTCTCTATTAGCCAACATTCTATGCCATAAAGTATTGTAGGTCTCACCACTATCTTATAAAATTTTCTCTTGAGTCTAAGTGATACTTTTCTATCACACAATATGCCCAATGCATTCCTCTACTTCAACTACCCATCTTGAATTTTACTAATAACATCTCTATCTATATCACTATCACTTTGAACAATGAGCCCGAGATATCTAAAACATTCACTCTTTTTATTGACCTAATCACCCCACCTATTGTCACCACTCCACCACTAGATCTTCTACAAATTACACTCAACAAAAGCCTTTAGACTCTAAGGTTGACTTCCATAATTCAAGTTTTTCTTGAACTCTCTCTAGTCTTATGAACAAGAAAAATATCATCATCAAAAAGTATACATCAAGGACTTTCTCTTATAAATGTCTAGTAAGAACATCCATAACTAAAGCAAAAAGACATGGGCTTATAGTTTATCCTTGATGTAATCCAACCGAAACAGGAAAATACTTGATCAATCCTATTTGTATTTGAACACAATTGATAGCTCTAGTATACATAACCTAATGATTTGAATATAAGCAATATTAACTCCATTCTTTTCTAGAACTCTCCAATGCATGTTTCTTGAAACTTTATCATGAGCTTTCTCTAAATCAACAAATATCATATATAGATCCACCTTACTCACTATACTTTTCCATCAAACCTCTTAACAAATGTATAGAGCATCCATAGACCTACCCAACATAAATCTAATATGATTTTAAAAATCTTTTGTATTAGGCCGTAATCTATGCTCAATTACTCTCATAATTTTAATGTATAACACCTTAACTTAATTCCTTTATAATTTACACACTCTTATGCATTACTTTTATTTTTAAAATAGGAATTAACAAATTTTTTCTCCATTCATCTGGCATCTTTTGTCTTTAAAATAATATTAAAAAGATTCATAAGACAAGAAATTTCTTAATTCTTCTAAGCATTTCTACACTTCTATTGGAATATCATAAAGTCTTATTCTTTTTCATGCCATTTTCAGTTTTACTAAAACAATGCTAAAAACAAAAATCATTATTTTTATTTAGGGTATTAAGATCATTAAAGTTAATTATATTCTTACAATCTTCATTGAAAAGCTTATTAAAATATCTCATCCACTTATGTTGAATATTCTTCTAACAAAAGTATTTTATAATTTTCATCTTAAATGCATTTCGCTTAACTAAATCTATACTTCTATCTTTTTGCTTAGCTAACTTATATATACATTCTCACCCTCTTTAGTATCTAATCTTTTATTTAAATCACTAAATGCTGAATTTTTGTATCACATATTACTTTTTTTGAATCTGTATGAGTCACTTTATATTTTTCTCAATTCTCTAAACTTTTATATCTAAACTAATTTTTTTAACAAAACTTCTTATTTTTTATCTTTTCTTACACATTTTGATTTCATCACCAATTATCTTATTAATAAAAGTTTTTTCTTTTGATTTTTCAAGCACATTTTTTATAATTTATTTAATCTCATTTGTTTTTTTCTAGATATCATTAGCTTCTTTATGAACAAGTCAAATTCTTAGAATTTGTAGTTTACTCTTAAAAATTATTTTTATTATCATTTTTTAAATATTCCCATCTGATTCTAGAGTGATATTTTGATTTATTTTTCATATTCTAACCCTTTATCGTAAAATTCAAAATTAATTGTCGATGCTGAGTGCTTAAAATTCGGAATGACCTTATAATCTTTATAATGTAAAGATCTATTTTTCTTATAAGAAAATAATCAATTTGTGTTTTACTTGATCCATTCTTATACATGATAATATGCTAATCTCATTTTTATATAAAATATTAGCAATTACAAAATCATGTTTTAAAGAAAAATTCAATATAGTCTTACCTTTTTCATTAATTATTCTATACTCATAACTATCATGAATTCTTTTAAAATTTTTTCCACTCTACCAATGTCTAATTAAATCTTTAATAAATATTTCTTCCGAGATATTCTTTGCATTAATTCTTCTAGGTGGTTCCATTTTTTTTTTTTTTTTTGAGCATTCATCCAAATTTACTTGAGGGGGCATAAGCACTTATAACATTAATAATCTTCACATCAACAACTATCTTTAAAGTTCTAATTTTATTTTCAATTTTATTAATTTTCATAATATTATCTTTCAAACTTTTATTTATAATTACGCCTATGCTATTTCTAGTGTGACTCTTATCAGAATACTAAAGTTTAAAATCTAAACTATTAATCTTTTTTGCATTCTCTCTTACCCATTTAATATTTTAAATGCATAAAATACTTTGACACTCACAATAGAGGATAAGGTAAAAGGCTTGTTGTTGAATCATAATATCTATTAATTCTATTAATTTACTTGCAATAATACATATATTTCAAATTCTTATTAGAGTTTTAGTTTCATAGATTAATTTTTTTGTCCGCATCCATTCATAATGTGAGAACTCTTGCTTATTTAACACTACACCCAAGATTTAAACTTAGCCCACGTGGTGAATTAAAAAATAAAAACACTACATCTGGGAGACTATTGTGAGAATATTGTTATAATGCTAGTTTAAAAATTGGAAGAAATTATAAGATAGTCTTAACAATTTTAAAATTTGATTTAGTTTTGAATAGATTTATTTATATTTTTGAAAATTTCAAATTGAAATTTTTTAGACTTTCAAATTCCAAATATTTTTATTTTTAAATTGAATATTTTGATATCTCAAATTTTAACTTGATTCCTTTTTTTTAGTTTGTTGCGTATGAATCTAATGGATTGGTGGAAGGTGATTGTTGTTAGTGGAGGCAAACAACAATACAAGAACTATTTAAATACAAATTAAGGCATTGAAGGTTTGGGATTTCATATGCCAAATTTAAGTTGTTAAAGGGAAAGTTGTGTTAAATTTTCGATAGTTTGTGTATGAGCCTATGGAGTGATGGACCAAATAGTGAAGAGGACAAAGTGATGTAATTATCACTTGAAATCTCGAAGTCAAAGTAGACATTTAGCTCTATGGGGATATGAGATGACTTAACGATAAAGTAGATGGCCAGCTTTGCACCACTATGTCTAACTAGTCATTCAACTGCTATCTAATCAGCCTTACAATGCATAATCCTCCAAGAAAAATTTTACATTATTTTACTTGCATATGCTCCACGTTAATATAGTGCCAACAGATTACTATTATTATTATTATTAACATCCTGAAAACAAGACAATTGTTGTGCAATTATGTTTCTTTAGTGGCTGACCATATCCATTTGCTTGTAATTCAGGCGCTCATTTATTCACTACAAATACAAGTCGGACTATGTTCTGTATATAATTATGAATTGGTGCCGCACAAGCTTTTTGTTAGAGGTTCTACATTCCCTGAACATCGTCCACTGCAGTCGCCAAGTGATCTCTATTCTGATGTACTTTTTGATCTGTTTTTCTTAATAACTTAAGCCATTCAGCATTGGAATTAGCTCGTTTTAACGTTTTCAAGCAAATGTATGCTCTTGGGATTTGTACAGTTAGCTTAAATTATTTTGTCATTTGTTGTTGACGTCCGGTTTTTAGATTATTGCAGTTATTTCAAGTTCTCGGACAAATGGCATCTAAACCAGGGAGTTGTTCATGTTGTTTTTCTTTCTCAAATTTATTTATTTTATTCGTCTGTTCTATAGCCTACCAAAGTTTAGCAGGATCTTCTTGAATTAAGGCTTACTGACAGAGCTACATCATTGATCTTTTCTTCATGCTTAGTCCTGTTGATAAACCTCAGCAATAAGCACCGATTGTGGGCTTGTTAAGTGCAAACTCAAGTGAAATTCATTTAATAAATATCTATTATTTTTTAGATTTCAATCTATTACAATATGCAATTAGGTTTATCTAAGAAGCATAACTATATATATTTTTTATTTATGATTCTTCACCGTGCTTTAATTAAAAATGCAATAAAAATTTGCCTAGTAAAGATTAAGTTTAACTTTTATTTTATTTTTGTTAAAATCATACAAAAATATATTAGTTGAATTTTGACCGTTTTCATTTACTCGCTTTCAAAACTATACCAGAATTTAACATTGATCATCTCGAAAACCAGACGTCTTTCTGACATTATTCGATAAAATTCATGATGATCAAGTCATGAAAATGGCGGCCCCAATCCTATCTTGTTTCGTCCACTAATAATGAATCAAGGAATCTAAATATCTTCAATTCTATCAATGATAGATATCCTTCCCTTTTTCACGAGGGACAGGCAAGCATCTACATTTACAAACTCCTGTCTCTTAGTCTGGGATGGACGGAAAAATCTCAATCGAATTCAATTCCAGGGATACTATACGCCAAGGAAAAGTAGTGAGATCACATACGTATGATGAATGTGATCGCGCTCTGAATTAATCAAACATCCCCACTCATAGATGAATGGATGAGTGATACCCATTACAAAAAAAAAAAAAAAAACCCTTGCCACCTTATGCATTTATAATCTTCTTTCTGTCCCCTACCTTTTGAAGCTCTTCAATTACAATTGAATAATAGATTTTGAAACATTCATGTCAAGCGCACTTGTTTAAAAATAGAAAAAAAAAAGATAATTATATTAGATTTCATAGCTTCAAGTATTTATATCATTAAAAACCTTCTTATTAATAAACACCTCCATTTTTAAAATAAACTACCCAATCACAACAATCAAATGATCGAGAATTTTGTAAAACCAATAAACATTTGTATTAAAATTGTCACTCAAAATATGAACGATTACTATAAATGAGAATGCCACTACCCGTTATCCAATATAATCCTTTTCTTATTATTTTTTTAAATTAAAATATTCAAATAACGTAGGGATGAGAAAGAACAGCTTAAAAAGGTTACAATTATCATAACATCCAAAGCATGAAAAGAGAAGTAATATATATGCCAATCTATCAGCACATCATAAATAATTAAACATGTTACATTTAAATTAACAGATGTTAATTTAGAAATATTATATATATAATTACATACTACATATAAATTCATGATTTTTAATTCTATGTTAAATTTAATATATATTGCTGAAAATTTTCTAAAAATATGGTCTTTCACTTTCAAGTTATTTAAAAGTTATTTGAATGCAAGTACTTAGAAATATAATATTAAAAAAAAATACAAGAATTTTAATTTTTTTAATATTTGATTTGTAATAATTTAACAAAACATTCATTTAGGAAATTCGGAACACCAAATATCTATTTTCATTGAATTTAAATTTCCGACAAAATAGAGAAAAAAAAAACAGTCAAATCGTTTCTTCCTTATAATCGCGCTGCTATTCACATTGCCAGACAGATTATACAAGGACGTATGCATTTTACAAAAGCCAAAACGTTAGGAACTCACTTTACAAAAGTTTAAATATCCAAACTTTCACGAGTGAAGAAGGCAACTATATGCATCTGCATAAGTGATAAAAAGAACATATACAAAAAGATGATCCACGCGAACGCAATACACAGAGAAAGAGAGAGAGAATAATAAACTATACAAACATAACATCTATACACCGAGTTGCTGCAACTATCAAAAAGCAGCATAAATTTGGAGAAAACAGTCATGTTAATTGTCAGCTTGCTGATGGCATGAAATATGTCAGCACTAAAGCTTACGCCTTTCATCACATGCGCGCATCTCTGTACACGCCTTGGATTAAAATTTCACTGAAATTTTCATTGGGTGACGGGTGTCGTGAATAAATTCATTCTCAGTCCAACGATGAGGAGGTGCCTCCCGATGCATCTTGCTGGAGATTGGATTCCACGTCCAAAGGATGCCTAGATGGTAAGTGAGGCAATGTTAATAGTTTTAAGGAACTTTTTAATTTTTAATCTATAAGAGTTTAGCAGGATCCTTTTTCTTCATAAAAGAGGATTTGTGCTTCATTTTGTCTTCTAATTCAATGAAGAGGCATCCTTCAACTCTTTCTGGACTACTAGCTGTTTGAATTTTGAAAACCAATGGTTAAGGAACAAGCAATAAATGGCAGCACTCTCATAGATGAAGCCATTCATTTCTATCAAACAAGAAAAGTAAAAAATCAACTATACATATGACTAAAAAGGAAAAAAAAAACCTCCCATGTTTTATTAAATTTCCAGATCTTTCCATGTATTTGTCAAAGGTCATTCCAGTGCTATTCTATCTTCTAGTGCATTTTGGGTCAATTTGACTCCTTACATGATATACAGGAGACAAATGTAAGGACCCAAGAATTATTAGAGGTAATAAGCCACAGTGGCTGTAATAAGGCAATGGCTCCCGTGCAGGTCGATTTTAAAAAGACAAATATGCATCTAGCTACACTATTCAATTATATAATTCTAAATAAAAATGAGAAGATCAAAAAAAATTTCTAAGGAATCGAGGCACATAGATCTCAAAGTCACTTCCTCTAGAATCCAAAAACACTCACCCAGCTCATTTGCCTAACCCAAGGCATTCGTCCAGCTCCAAGGGCACTAGCCTAAGATTCGAAGGCACCTGCTCAGTTCAACTCAAACGACACTCACCTAAAATATAGAAGACACCCGCTTATTTAGGAACAGCTGCTTTCTTCTACTTAATGAAAATTTCAAAGCACTCACCAAGGTAACAACCCACATAAACAATGGGTTTTCTGATTACATATCCACACATATATTACAATCATATCATATATTTATCTATTTAATTCTTTTATTAGATGTAAGTCTAGCTTCTTTCATAGCGCCTGAAATTCTATAAATATTGGGCCAAACGATCATTTACATAGAGAATAAGATCCTTCAAAGCTTCTCTCTATTTCTCTTATTTTCTTCTTCTTCCTTCTCTAATCTTTTTTCTTACGATTTTATTGATATCTCATGGGTCCTGTAAGAAGGATTTAGGTATTGCCACTACTGATTTGAATTCAATATCCTTTTAGGTGTAGTTAGTATAAATTGATGCTAAAAATAAAAAATCAAACACTATAAGAAGCAAAGTACTCTTAAAAAAATGTCATTTGTGACCAGAAGATAATTTAAGAGCAGAATCATAGGGATGATCCAGGGAGATTTGGAGCGAGCTCCTAAAGTAGTCCCAAAGTGCAGACATTGGAGATTTCTTTGGATTCAACTATATGAAAGTAGCCCTAATGCGCCTGAGTGCCAACTTACACATTTGCTATGGATATCTCAATAATGATGAGGAGTCCACTCCCTCACCCAAACGAGTAAAAAGGTAGAGTCCTCAACTAACAAATGCATCCTATAGGGAAATTGTAGAAGTCGAGCCTTTAGTAAAGTTTAAGATGCCACACTTAAAGTTATATGAAAAAAGAATAGGCCCAACCGACCATCTAGCTAACTTCAAGTTGGCCACATTGATACTTGATATTAGCAAATTAAAAAAAATAATAATAATAAAAGATATAGCCAAAAGAAAAAAATTTAAACATAATAGTTAATAAATGTGGTTAAATAAATTATTAAAGTCAAGAATCAACACACCTAAATCATGAAAGAATGTAAAACTCCCAAACAAAATTTAATCTTATTTCTACAAATCTTAGGAAGAAGATATGGATTCCTTCCTAGAATAGATTACCATCCCCAAAAGGTAAAACACTAAGTGCACTCCATCTCAAACAGTTAAAAAGAGAAGGCATAAAAAGAAAAACACAAAACAACTCACTGTGGTTGATGCTTGAGCATGGAGCTCATTGGGGCTATAGAATTGAAGTTTGCTCGCACAAAAGGGCCATTATGCAACATAGGGATGCCATGAGAGTGGAGCTCACAAGCATTCGTTCACTAGTTCGATAACACTAGCACGAAAGTGTGTAGTCTAGACCAATCAATTTGAACAAATTATGCCCTATATATACATGATATTTTTTATATTAAATCATAAAAAATTATTTAACAAGCACTATTTCTTTGCTCTGCATTGTGCTGCCGAAGGTATGCCATGTCATTTGGCGCCATTAACATGTATTTGTGAGACATCATTAAATATTGTACATTCCACAGGGACTATGGGCATGTCAAGCAGGATTGTCAACATTGAAAATTTTATTGAAAAAGTTGATCAAAGCATAAAAAATTAAAGGAATTTGTTCTAGATGACACCTAAAGAAGACCAAGAAAGGCATCCATGTTGGAAAAGAGGAACGAGCTGGTAGTGGCATAAGCAAGGCAATCCACATGGTATCAATCATTCTTGGATGAACAAAAGAATAGAGGCAACTCGACATGCTAGCAACAAATGACTCCGGTCAAGAGAGTTTAACTAGATGACTATCTCTAGAATATTCTACACTTAGATTATGCCCATCATCTTTGCTAAATTAGATAGATCAATAAATGAAAATCCTTTCAATAATACAGTAATAGTTATGGCCTTAATTACCAACTATCAGATACAGAATATCCTGATTGACACTAGATGCTCAATTAACATCATTTTCAATGAGGTGTTCGAGAAGATGAATCTAAGAGCAACCCATTTGACTATAATTGTAAGTCAACACTTTGAATTTTTCAACAAAAAAGGAAAAAGAAAGCACCAATACTTTGCCCATCACATGAGTATAAGAAGAATATCATTACACTGCTATAGTTAACTTCATTATAGTGGATGCATCTAACACCTATAATATTATTTTGGGCGACCACTTCTAAACATTTTCTGCACATCACAATAAAATTTCCAATAGAAGCACAAAAAATAATGAGGGAAAACTTGATACAATCTAGGGCCCATTATCTCAAAGATGTTAGACACATACAAAAGTAGTATTACAACTAGAAGTGATAGAAGCATTGGGTTAGAAACCTCTAAATCCATACATGACATTCAGGCTATGAAGGGGAGTCCTAGGGTGCACTCTTCAAATTAATGCCACTTTTAACTTTGAATATAGAGGTCTATGGTCTAAACTCTTCGAGATGAAATTGAAGTATTCACTTAAGTTGAACATTGAAATGCAAATAAATGGAATACATGTTAATGTTGTCTATCATAGGCTAAATGTAAAGTAGGAGGCTAGACCCATCTACTAAAATATCAAGAAAATAGTCATCACCCTAGTTGAAACCTTAAGAAAATAGTCTATCATAGGCTAAATGTAAAGCAGATCTAGAGGCTCGTTGAGGCCAAATTTATGAAAGAAGCATAATACCCCAATTGAATCTCCAACATGATGATTGTCCAAAAGGCAAGTGGTAAGTAGAGAATATGGCTAAATTTTACCAATTTGAACTCGATATGCTAGAAGGATGGCTATTCACTTCCAATTATTGATGCATTTCAACAATCAATTTTCCTGTAATGAGTTTTCTTGATGCTTTCTGGAGCAACCACAAAATACGGATGTCATACTAACTGCGAGAATAACCTTCATTACTTGACTATCCTATTACAAATATACAAATAAATGTCATTCAACCCTAAGAACACTAACGTCACATACCAATGAATAATGGACCAAGCATTCAAAGATCAGAAATGGAAGAATATGGAAGTGTATGCGGATAACTTGTGGGTAAAGAACAAGACCCCTGAGCAGCATATACTAGATCTGGAAAAAAAACATTCACCACAATAAAGAAGTATAACATGTATCTCAATCCCCTGATGTGTACGTTTGGGGAAGGATAAAGTAAATTCTTAGGATTTATCCTCATCTCAAAAGGAATACAAGTGAACCTAAATAAAGAAAACACAATTCTAAAGAGAAAGGGCATAAAGAGAAAATGAAAAGCATAAAGAATTAGTAAAAAGCTATAGGATATTTATAGAGACAACAACAATAACAACAAGCCTTTATCCCACTAAGTGAGGTCGATTAAATGAATCATTCGTCTCCATTGTGTCCTATTATGTGCCAAATTCTCATTTAATTCAAGTATACTAAGGTCATTTTTTATACATCTTAATGAAGTCTTTTTAGGTCTCTACCTCTATCTTTCTTAACATAAGACAAATCTAATACATCTATTCTCCAAACCGGGTCATCGGACGGCCGACGCTTTATGTGGCAAACCATCTAAGGCGACTCTCTCTAATCTTATCTTCCACTGGAGCTACTCCAACTTTTTCCCGAACATACTCATTTTGCATTTTATCTCTAAGAGTAAAGCCACTCATCCACCTGAGTATCCTCATTTCTGTAACACTTAACTTAGTCTTATGCTTCTCTTTTATTGGCCAACATTCTACACCATAAGTCATTGCAGGTCTTACCACCATCTTATAAAATTTTCCCTTAAGTTTAAGTGGAACTTTTCTATCACACAACAGGCAGATGCATTCCTCCACTTCAACCATCCAACTTAAATTCTACTAATAACATCTCCATCTATTTCACCATCATTTTGAACAATAGAGCCTAAATATCAATCGCTCTTATTAATGACTTATTCACCTAATGTCACAACACTACCACTAGAAGTTCTACAACTAAAATCACCGCATATATTCGCTTAGATCTACTTAAAACCTTTAGACTCTAATGTTGACCTCCATAATTCAAGTTTCTCTTGGACTCCCTCTCTAGTCTTATCAACAAGAAGAATGTCATCAGCAAAAAGCATACACCAAGGTACATCTTCCTATAAATGCCTAATAAGAACATTCATAACTAAAGCAAAAAGATAAGGGCTTAAAGTTGATCCTTGATGTAATCCAACTAAAATAGAAAAATATTTTGTCAATCCTCCTTGTGTTTGGACACAAGTAACAGCTCTAGTATACATATCCTTAATGACTTGAATATACCAATATTAACTCCTTTCTGTTCTAGAACTCTCCAAAGAACATCTCTTGAAACTTTATCATAAGCTTTCTCTAAATCAATAAATATCACATGTAGATCCTCTTTACTTTCTCTATACTTCTCTATCAAACCTCTTAACAAATGTATAGGATTCATAGTAGATCTACCTAACATGAAATCAAATTGATTGTGAGAAACTTTTGTATCACATCGTAACCTATGCTCAATTACTCTCTCCCATAATTTTAATATATGACACATTAACTTAATTCCTCTATAATTTGCACACTCTTGTGCATCACCTTTATTCTTAAATATAAGAACCAACAAACTGTTCTTCCACTCATTTGACATCTTTTTAATCTTTAAAATAAATTAAAAAGATTTGTAAGCCAAGAAATTCCTTGATCTCCTAAACATTTCCACACTTGGAATATCATCGTCCTCTTGTTTTCCGTCATTTTCTTTAAAGCTTCTCTAACTTCGATTACTAATATAATAAAACAAAATTCTTTATTTTTGTTTGTATTAAGGTTCTCTAAAATCTTTCGGATTTGAAAAGTTTATCAAAATAGCTCATCCACCTATTTTCAATATCATTTTCTAAGAAAAACACTTCATTATTTTCATTATTAATACAGCTCACTTGAACTAAATTTTTACTTTTCCTATCTCTTTCGTTGGCTGACTTATACATACATTTTTCACCTTCTTTGGCATCTAATCTATTGTATAAATCACTAAAAGCTAAATTTTTTTTATAAATTACAAATTCTTTCTTAGAATCTCTGGTCACTTTATATCTTTCTCAATTCTCCAGAAGTTTTTACATCTAAACCAAGTTTATATGACAACTTTATTTATCTTTTCTTTGCATACTTCTCCACCACCAACTATTTTTATTAAAAGTTTTTTTTTTGATTCTCCACATTTTAACAACTTTTTAATTTACTACTTTTTTCCCATAATATTTGCTTCTTTATGAACATCCCAAATTCTAAGCTCTTGTAGCTTACTCTTAAAAATATTTTTATTTGTGTTCTTTAAATATCCCCATCTAATCCTAGAACAATAATTTGATTTATTTTTTCTCTTACAATCTTTCATCTTAAAATTTAAAACTAATGTTGGATACTTAAACTTTTACTTGGAATGACCTTACAATATTTACAATCTAAATGATCTATTTTTCTTATCAGAAAATAACCAATCTGTATTTTACTAGATCTATTTTTATAAATAATAATATGTTCATCTCTTTTCTTAAATAAAATATTAGCAACTACAAAACCATAAACTAAAGAAAAATATAATATAGAGAGAGGATAAATTTTTGAGGCAATCATATCTGTCATAACTAATCGAAATTTAGGATAAAATCTTTTCTCATCATTTGCATTTTGAAAATGATGAAGGCAATGATCACTAATACAAAGTGAGTGATGAAAATGAAAACCAATAATTTAAGCATATAAGTCGCATAAACTCACTATAGCCAACACAAAAAATGTGATATTAATTACGAAGTGCAATAAATAATTACGATTCTTAATCTCATCTAAACAAGAGCAACACAATCCTTACTCATTATTACTAACCAGACCTAACAATGCATTAGAAGAGATGGCCTCGATCCTAACTAATGTCATGGAATGAACTAGCCCTGACCAAGAATTGACTCCACTTAGAGGACTCCATGAATCTATGAGTCGTCATGGGCTTGGTATTTAAATCTTGAATTTCTTAGTAAATGGAGACCGAAATTTCATCAAGGGATGCTACAAAGCACATCCTTTCATCCAAGAGGGTGTGCCTCTCCTACTTCACCAACACTTGCCCCAACATTGCAAATTGATCCTTAAGAGCACATGCATGCTCTCTCATAGAAATCAAGGAATATCTCAACTCAATAATCTTGACCACCAGACTCTAGTGAATAGAGTAGCAATGAGCCGCGGAAATTAGAAGCTGCTAAGGGAGTATCATCACGAGTTCCCTACATAAGTTCTTAAAGGGCAAGAACTAATAGAAATTCACCCTTGATGCTCGCACTTGCCCCAATAATTAGGGGAGTCTCTCAAATTATTTCCACTTGTTCCCCTTTATTATTACCAAGCTATTTCGTGAAACTCTCTCATGTTTTATTCATAAAGTATAAACTCTATTAAACAAAAAAACTATCAAGGGAAGCCTAGACAAGTCAGAGCTATAAGTTTCTTACCTAAGGGGGAGTATCAGAGGCTAAACTTATAAGAGTTACCACCTATGACTCTGCTAGTATGTAACCTAAAAGCTCATTCATAATCAAAAGCATTGTTGGCTCACTCAAAGAAGTTAGTATAAAGCTCCCTGAGGTAACCCTTTATAATTAAGAAAATTGATTAGCCTTACCTTCAAGGATGACTTGCTACTGCTCAACTCAATGAGACTCTTATCATATCTATAAGTCAAATAAAAGCTTAAACAAATTATCACATTATCCTTATTATATTCTTTTGCTTTCCATGAGATACAATTTTATGAGCTGGAGCAACCAAATTGGTAACTTGACTCATCGTAGGAGCATTTGATAAGAGATAGATGACGATTATCATGGCAGAGGCTCTTTGAACAAAATCAAGATCAAGATCCATTATTTTTCTACACGTGCCATGCTTTACTAACTTATTTACAATAAGTCAACTCAACCTATGCTCTATATCCCCCACTTGGACATGTTTGTGCTTGCAGATAATACAACTTGCGATTGGCAATATTTACAATTAACGGTAGAGATGGCACAACCATTATAGGCAAATAAGGATAGCCTTACCAAAGGATACTGAACAATAAGTTTTAGAGAAAAGGACCCTATCCATATTTATAAATAGCCACGACCTTTTACACAAGTTAAATCAACTTCATTATTGAAATAGTAAATGAGAATATTACTCCCAATGAAGAATAAAGTAGGATAGTAAAAATTACTACTTCAATTTTACTAACTAATGAAAATAATGCCTCGCTTAATTCTCTTGATCTTCTTTCAGATCACATTCAAAGATACAAGAGATAAAAAAAACTAAATGCATACTCAAATATGCACTTCGAGATAAAGACAAGAAGATTAGGCAAATTTGCTAGAAATCAAAGCACAAGGATTTCAAAGTTACTAGCCCTAGTTCCAAAGCTACTTATAGTTTGCAACTGAAATGAAACAAAACAAATGGAAAGAGGGAAAATCCAAATCCTAAGTGTCATCAAACCCATGTCAATCTCACGAGCCGTCCTCCTTGGCCATGATGTCACCGATGTTGTTTGATCCACGATCACATGCACACCGAGCACCTAGCATAAGCACGCAAGAGAAGAGAGAGAGAGAGAGAGAGAGAGGGGAATTAGAGAGAAGAGAATAGGGTCAGTTGGCCGAACCCTAGTCTGCATATATGAGGGAGGTCAGTGGCTTCGCTTAAGTCGAACTACATGAGAAAAAGCGAAGAGAGAGAGGCGATGGCATTTAGTGATTAAGCCAAGCCTTAGCTAGGTCTTAAGGCAAAATTGAAGGGGATTCTAAGAAATTTTGAGATTTCTAGCTAATAATTTGCTCCATTCTTTTTAAAAGATTTTATTTTTAGGTTTTAAAACTACAAAATTTTGAAGACACATACATGTTGATCTTGGACTCGGTCGAGATAAAATTTGAAAACCTCTACCGTCAATCTTGAGTTTGGAACAAGGTAAAAGAACGTTGATCATGCTAAATTTTATAAAATAAAGCACTGTCGAAATTTCATAAAATTATACATATTTCAAATAATTTAAAATTTAAATAAAATACAGGTTAAGAAGACGTGCACGTCAATCTTGGGTTCAACAAGTGATGACAACATCCTTCTGTTGATCTTGATCTTAGGATCGAAGCAAGGAAGAAGAGCGCCGATCACTCTAAATTTCACAAATCACAGCACTGCTAAATAGCTATGCTGTCAAACTTCTACAAAAAGAATTATACTTAAATATTTTTGACAATATCAAAGACTTATTTGAATATAATGAACGCAATCCATTTTCTCATATTAAATTGATACGATTATAAATTGAGGATTAAAGATTTAAATTGATAATTTAAATTAAATTATTAGTCATTTGGATGAATCTAAATATACTAACAAACTCAAGATTAATTCACTTGTATGACGAATTTTATAAAATCAATAATTATCAATTATTCAATAAAATCAATAATTGTCAATTATTCAATAAAGTCCAATAATTGTCAATTATTCAAGTGATTGAGCATGACGTATCAAATGTCTAAATACAATCTAATTATTCTTTAAGGGAATCAAATAACCTAACAATCTTAAGTTATTTCAATTGTAAAGGAATTTAACTTTAAACATTGACATTCTAATCGATGTAAGACCAATCATTTGCTCATAAGGCCGACCCCAAGTCTAGACATTTCAATAAATATAAGACTAACTCATATTCATAAAAATGGAATTCACATTAAACATTAACATTCCAATAGATATAAGCCAAATGTGTTTGCAAGGCAAACATCATTCACATGAATGAGAATTCCAAAGGAATGTAATTCTAACATATTTTTATAAAACAAATTACATTTAATAATGACATTCCAAACGGATGTAAGTTCAACATATATTCATAAAACAAATTACACTTGATAATTGGCATTCCAAAGAATGTAAGCTCAGTCATTGTTGGCAAGGAAAACCTCACACATAACGATTAGCCTTCCAATGGATGTAAGCTCATTCATTATCTACAAAGTAAACTTCACTTGTAATTAGACTTTCATATAGATGAAAGTCTTTTTTATATTTGCAATATGGACTTCACATTAAGACAACCTATATGTGTAAAATGAAATCACATATTAGTCATGACATTCCAAAGGAAGTAAGCTCAACATGTGTCTGCAAGGCAAACATTACTCCCATAGACACATGACCTTCCAATGGATATAAGTCCAATATATATCTGCAAGGTGGACCGCACTCTCTAACATTGACATTCCAATGGATATAAGCACAATTTATGTCTGTAAGATAGACTTCATTTAATACTGACTCTACAATGGATGCAAATTCTACCTATCTTATAAAATTCTCAAATCATCTTGTCTAAAGATGAAATCATAAGACTAAATGATTGGGTAAAATAATTCAATAAACACTTGCACAATAACTTTATTCTACTCAAAGTTCCTAGTATGAGGAAACCCGTGATTGTTAATCAGGTTCCTTAGACATTAAGGTTAATAGCCCTCTAATGTTGGTAGATTGAAATAATAATAGCCTTAGGATGACGAAACCATTGAATGTTGATTGGAATTACTTTCCTTTACCCCAGCTAGTCATCCACACAATATCACTAAGCACTGATTCATACCAGAGGTCAATACAGAAATCCAACCTTAATCGAGAGTTCCCTTCTAGTGTGATAAGAGGGGTAATAAACTATGGATGCTTGCATCCATAAGAAGTAGAATCCAGATCTAAATAAACTCTAACATAAAGTTGGAGGAAATCTAGTTGAATAAAAATAAATTTTCCTCACGAAGAATGAATTTTCTAACATCCAAGATGACATAGATCTTGGTTATTTTTTCTACGCGATCACTTGCCCCAACTCCAGAGGTAATCACCCAACACCAAGTGCACTCGCCCAGCTCTGATGGCACTCACTTAGCTTCAAAAGCACTCACCCAGAATACAGAAGAAACCCACCTATTCGAGGATGACAACTTTACTACTTGGTCGACAAAACCTTCCAAGCAATCATCAAGGCAACAATCTATGTATATTAGCCAGGATTTTGATTATTATATCCATGTGATTGTTACATTCATATCATGCTCTATTGTTCAAAATGATGGTGAAATAGATGGAGATATTATTAGTAGAATTCAAGTTGGATGGTTGAAGTGGAGGAATGCATCTGGCCTATTATGTGATAGAAAAGTTCCACTTAAACTTAAGGGAAAATTTTATAAGATGGTGGTAAGACTTGCAATGACTTATGGTGCAGAATGTTGGCCAATAAAAGAGAAACATAAGACTAAGTTAAGTGTTACAGAGATGAGGATGCTCAGGTGGATGAGTGGCTTTACCCTTAGAGATAGAATGCAAAATGAGTATGTTCAGAAAAAAGTTGGAGTAGCTCCAGTGGTAGATAAGATTAGGGAGAGTCGCCTTAGATGGTTTGGCCACATAAAGCGTCTATCCGATGACCATTAGGAGAGTAGATGCATTAGATTTTTATGTTAAGAAAGGTAGAGGTAGACCTAAAAAGACTTGGTTAAGATGTATAAAAAATGATCTTAGTATACTTGAATTAAATGAGAATTGGACACATAATATGACACAATGGAGGCGAAGGATTCATGTAGCCGACCCCACCTAGTGGGATTAAGGCTTGTTGTTGTATTGAATTCAAGTGTAGCATCTCCTATAGTGCATAGAGTCTTATAAATATGAGGTCAAAAGGGTCATTTTTGTAAGAGACCTCCTTTGAAGCCTCTTTCTATTCTTCTCTTCTTCTTCTTCCTTTATTTCTCTTTACTCACAATTTTGTTGGGAACTTGTGAGTCTTTTAAGGAGAGTTCAGGTATCATCATGAACAGATTTGAATATAACGTTACTTCGATAATGGTTTCACAAGTTACTTCTAAATAGGTAAAAGTTTTTCTAAATTCTAGGAAAGATAAGGGATAAAATGATTTTCATTTGTTAAAAGTTGATATAATGTAAAGTTGAAGATAACCACATTTTAAGCACAACTTTAAGTGGGAATGACTGATGAAATTAGAAATGCACAACCACCAAATAAGACAGGTGATCGTGATGATGATAAATAACTTGTTGAACATAAGTGCAATCACAACCAAGAAAAAAAAAGGATTAGCATCATATATACAAGTTAGATTAATTGAAAAAAGGTGTGACATCATTTACTCATCAAAAAGTCTGCTTGAGTTGATAATTCAAGAAATGCATTTTTAAAAGTTTGACAGTCAGTATTTTATAGGTCACAAACTTTAAACGTTGCAAGCATTAGAAAATGGTGGGGGATTGATAGAATTTAGCAAGAAAAACTGGCAGTTCTGTGGATAGTTTGACATTATCTGCAATTTGGAAGTCACACACTGAGATCGACATCATACAAGATCAATCATGATAAAAAAAATACCCAAAAGTTGTAGTTCACAATAAATTGAAGGTCAGAACAGTGACAAACCTTCTAACAGCACACTGTTGCTGCGACATTTCTACACCGTTCACTTTCCAAGCAGTCTGCTCAGAAATAGCAGATCAGAATAGATGAAAAGGAATATAAATTGAAGATTTTCTAGCACTTACGTTGCTTCTGCTTTTTATAAGCATTTCTGGTCGAAACGCAGTGTAATTTTTTCTAATTATCTCCTTTTTGACATTATCCTGCAAAATGCACAACAAATCCTAAAACAGGGCAAGGCGAATTCCAGAATTCAACTGTGAAACATGGCAAAGTATAATGAAAACCTTTAGAATTTTTTGAGGCTGATGCCTGCATTCTGAGCTAATGGGGTCAAATTTCTTTGGCTCTGGTACGAAGGACTTAGTATCAAAGTATTCTCCCTGGAACATGTGAGTATCATAGTATTCTCCCTGGAACATTTGAGTATCATAGTTAGGGTAAGGAAAAGAAGTTTTGATATTAGAGCTCTGGGAATTTTGATGGAAATTGTAGCCATCTTTACTATCATATCCCCCATCTGTTTTATGCTTGAAGCATCTCAAATTATTTCTGCCATTGAAAAAAGAAGTTCGATTCACTGATTTCTCCATCTCATCTATGGCAATGGCCTTATATTGAACATGATTCGAGAATTCGTTCAGTGTTGACTGTAAGTTGGTGATCTCATTGCAATCAATAAATGCTGGCTTAGTCCTTTTGGAGTTCCTTTGTTCTTGATAAGCTTTGCAGTCAAGCTTCTCGATATTGTATTTACCATATACCTGAAAGAAGTGCAAAATATTACAAAGCATCCTATCCGCAGCACCGTACTTTAATATAGAACACATCAGCAAAAGGAAAAAAAAATTAATACAAAATAATTTTTAGTTGGTATAAACTTAATAAAATCAGCTATGAAGTCCTGTTAAATACAACTGTCTACATTATGAATTAAAAACACAAGACAAAGCAAAATAACATCATAGTATTATCTTGGAGTTTTCAATGCCAACAGAGAATATGCATTTGATCCTAACAAATAGCTCAAACACAATTTGGTTGTGCTGTTAATATAGTAAGCTACCAGAAGAGTAACCTGTGAAATATCTTTTTTTTTACCATTTAAATACTAGATTGCAACAGATTAACCACTTTTTGGCAAAGATGCTTGACATAATAACTATATACCATTAACAGAAACTTTTTTGCAGCATATTTGGATGCAATTTGTTCAGCTATTAATATCTCCACCAACCCTACTGGAAACATAAACTACATTAACTGCAATTCAGGCATATAATGTTATGTCAAATAATAGATTAAGAATTAATTTCGACATAAGGTTGTTTGCTGATTGAGAATGCATGGGCAATACAAGACGTTAGTTGACAGCCAAAAGATTTGAGGATTAAGAAGCTTTATAATGCATGCAAGGATGCCCAAAAAAGCACAAAATTTTTTAACGCATGCTCAGCTTGGTATCTGGTTCAGGTTAAATGACCCCAGATAGAAAAAAATTCAGCTTGTTTCGCAAACAAGCCAAGCATTTGACTCACGAGCTCAATATGAATCTAAATATTGCATTTTTTTTCTTCTTTTTTTATTTTAGTACTGAAAGCCATTGAAAATAAACTAAAAATCATGCCCAAAATATCTTTTGAGATGATCAAAGAAGTTATATGAAAATCACAAATATTTTAAAAGCAATCACAACCATCGATCAAAAAATAGTCAACGTGTTTGACTTTTTTAAGTTGATGTTTGACTTAATAATAACCACAAAAAAAACAAGATCTTTCAACTATGTTGTTGAAGCATTATGTAAGAAATTATATTGAAAACATGTCTATTATATTAGAAGATATATTTTTATTCACATTATTGAGAATATCACGCTTCTTTATTTGTTTCCTTTTTACATATTTAGTAAAGATATACATGTTTTCCTTCTCTAAAAATGTATAAGAGTTGGTAAACACACCCTTTGTGCCACCCCATTGTCGCTCCATACCCCCTATCCATGTCACCATTCTCGTTGGCCGTCAATTGCTCTTTAGTTTCTCATGCCTATTGGTGACACCAACACAATTCTCAACCACTAAAACTTGCCTTACAACCATCAAACGACTCAAAGTTGTGCATCACCCACCGCTCCTAGCACTAGCAAATATCAAAGTTGTGCTTATCCTATTTTCATTCTCCTCCTAGCATCATCCTCTAGACATGCATTCAAAAACCAAACCTACTTGACCCATGGTCATCAACACAACCTTACACATACATACTCGTCCCCTTTTCTCAACTACTTATTGAATTTATCCACATCTTGTGACTGTCACCACTCATGCCATGCCCTCCCAATAACCTCATCGCGGCACAACTTCAAACATGATCTAAAATAACCCAAACTTCTTTGGCTTTCTCTTTCCTATGACGTTATGACTTTTTAGCCTTCTATTCTCAACTCAAAACCCTACTTTATAATTATACAATATTCAACCATATCAATATTAAAGATAAACTTAAGACAAAATGTTCCCCCTCAATCTCACAAAGCCACCACCAAATTTTCTAAATGAAAAATATATTAGCATATTATTCTCACTTGTGTGTGGTTACTTAATAGTAATGAACCTTTCATTGCCTCCACCACATATTTTAAGAAACAGCAAGAGCAGCATGAGATTTTCTATTCTCAGCTTAGAATCAGGAAAACAATATCTATGTTATGCATTCTTTACTCAGACCTAATTTCTTTACAACAAATAAACTTTCAATCCAAAAACACAACAATATCCTGCAAGTTAAGTGGGATGAACTTCAATAGCAAAACTTAACAATTCATCCAACCATTTGACAAAAAATGAAATGAGTTTCTTATTGCCAATTTCTCTTATGGCTTCACCTCACTTCAACAGGTATGATAATCATAGTTGATAGTGGATTCCACCATTTCGAAAATTTTGTTCTTTAGTCTTCACATTGTACATGGACTAATCATCCTTTGGATGACTACTAAGCTAACTACAACCATCTTCCATAACTTAGCATATCTCTAGATCTTTGGTTACAATTATTAGTTCTCCAATTCCCATATCTTATTCTAGATTTGGTACTCTTTCTTAGGATTACAACTATCTCTTTTATCACTATTTAAAGCGACTTATTTTCTTCTTTACACTCTCTTTTCTATCATTAGTCTTTGTTGCAGATGATTCATACTTGCATGTCTCTGACAAAAGATCTATGTCCATCCATAAACTTATCTCTTCCAAATGTCCTATATGTTCTAAATTTCATATTGAATTACTCCCCAATCATTGTATCACAAAAAATAATGAATATTTTATAATAAGCATTCCCATGATCTGCTTTGCTCTGTCTTCCACCATCAATCCTTTCCAATAGTACTATTGTGTAGAATACCCATCACCATATTGACATTGACAATTCACTTCAATGTGCTCTTTAATATTTGAATGCAATGCTTGTGAACTTAGTGAACATCATTGGGTATATTTTCTATCTTTTATGAAAACTCATAATATCATATCTCTTATAATTTTTCATTCTAACATATGAGGTTCGAGCCTTATTTTGACCAACCTAAAATTAAGTTGTCACTTTTATTAGTGATCATTCTCATGCTACATGATTCACCTACTCAAATGTAGATCATAAGTATTATATGAATTCAAATCTGTCTATCCAAGAATAAAGTTCATTTCGTAACTTAAATTAAAACTCTTTGCAATGATACAACAACAATAACAACAACAAGCCTTTATCCCACTAAGTGGGGTCGGCTATATGAATCCTTCGTCTCCATTGTGTCCTATTATGTGTCAAATTCTCATTTAATTCAAGTATACTAAGGTCATTTTTTATACATCTTAACCAAGTCTTTTAGGTCTACCTCTACCTTTCTTAACATAAGCAAATCTAATGCATCTACTCTCCTAACCGGTCATCGACGGTGACGTATATGTGGCCAAACCATCTAAACTCTCTCTAATCTTATCTGCCAAGCTCCAACTTTTTCCAGAATACTCATTTCGCATTTTATCTCTAAGAGTAAAGCCACTCATCCACTGAGCATCCTCATCTATATAACTTAACTCTTATGTTTCTCATTCTGACATTCATAAGTCATTGTCTTACCATCTTATAAAATTTTTCCTTAAGTTTAAGTGGAACTTTTCTATCACACAACAGGAGCATTCCTCCACTTCCATCCAACTTGAATTCTACTAATAACATCTCCATCTATTTCACCATCATTTTGAACAATAGAGCCTAAATATCTGAATCGCTCACTCTTATTAATGACTTGTTCACCTAATGTCACAACACTACTACTATAACTTCTACAACTAAAATTACACTCCATATATTCAATTTTAGATCTACTTAAACGAAAACTTTAGACTCTAATGTTGACCTCCATAATTCAAGTTTCTCTTGGACTCCCACTCCAGTCTTATCAACAAGAAGAATGTCATCAGCAAAAAGCATACACCAAGGTACATCTTCCTGTAAATGCCTAGTGAGAACATTCATAACTAAAGCAAAAAGATAGGGCTTAAAGCTGATCCTTGATGTAATCCAATTGAAATGGGAAAATATTTTGTCAATCCTCCTTGTGTTTGGACACAAGTACTCTAGTATATATAACTTGAATATAACCAATATTAACTCCTTTTCGCTCTAAAACTCTCCAAAGAACATCTCTGAAACTTTATCATAAAACTTTCTCTAAATCAAATAATATAGCATATCACTTTTCACATACTTCACCATGCTCTTAATTTTAATGTATGACACATTAACTTAATTCCTCATAATTTGCTCTTGTACATTCTTAATTCCTCAAATATCTCCTCATAAACATCTTTTTCTTTAAAATAATATTAAAAGATTTGTAAGCTAAATTACTTGATCTCCTAAACATTTCCACACTTCGGAATATCATCGTCCTACTTTTTCACATTTCTTTCTTTAAAACTTCTCTTTTTTATTAATACGGCGATAAAAATAAAATTCTATTTTTGTTTAGGGTATTAAGGTTGCTAAAATCAATCGTACATTCAGATCCTTCATTGAAAAGTTTATCAAAATATCTCATCCACCTATTTTCAATATCCTTTTCAAAGAAAAGACTTTATTATCTTCATCCTTACTGCTCACTTGGTAGGTCTTTACTTCTCTTTGGTTGGTTAACTTATACATACATCTTTCACTTTCTTGATTGTCAATCTATGTATAAATCACTAAAAGCTAAATTTTTTATCATATATTCTTTCTTAGAATCTCCAGGCCACTTTATATCTTTCCCCATTCTATAAATTTTTATCTAAACCAAATTTATATGATGATTCTTATTTTTATATTTTCTTTGCACACTCGATTATTTTTATTAAAGAAGTTTTTCTTTTGATTCTCCGGCTTTTTGACTTTAATTTCACTTACTTTTTTTCCACATAATATTAGCTTCTTTATAACATCTCAAATTCTAAGCTCTTGTAGCTTGCTCTTAAAAATATTTTTATTTGTATTCTTTAAGTATCCCCATCTAATTCTAAGATAATAATTTAATTTATTTTTCCTCTTACAATCTTTCATCTTAAAATCTAAAACTAACAATCGATATCGTCTTAAACTTTCACTTGGAATGGCCTTACAATCTTTCTTTACAATCTAAACAATCTATTTTTCTCTTAGAAAATAATCAATCGTGTTTTACTTATATCCAATTTTATAAATAACAATATGTTCATCTCTTTTCTTAAATAAAGTATTAACAATAAATCGTAAAATTTAAAACAAAATCTAATATAGTCTTTACCTTCTTCATTAATTAATAAAATCCATAACCAGTAACTTTTAAAATCTTATCTACCAACATATCCATTTAAATCTCCTCCAATAAAAATTTTTCTTCAAGAGGTATCTTTTGCATTAATCCTCTAATTCTCAAATTTTTCTTTTCTTATATCCAAACCTACTTGAGGGAGCATAAACACTTAACATAGATAATCTTGGTATCACAATAATCTTTAAAACTATAATTCTATCTCTCTATTAATATTTATAATATTATCCTTCAAACTTTTATCTATAATCCTTTTCACCATTTCTAGTTCGACTCCAATACCAAAATTTAAAACCTAACTATCAATCTCCTTGGCCTTCTCCCCAACCCATTTAGTTTCTTGAACACATAAAATATTTATTTTTCTATGAACCATAATATCTATTAATTTCATTAATTTACCTATAAGAATACATATATTCCAAGATCCTAACCTAATTCTAATTTCATGGACTAACTTCTTTGCCCACATCCCATAATGTAACATGCTCACTTGCAAATCGGCGCCTTGCATATTTTTTTATTATTCATATACGTGGCCTTCCGGATACACGTTTTCAATGATTTAAAGGATTCATATCATGATTATTTTGACAAGTTTTACGCTGGTTGTCGACTACCTATCGCAACCCTCCACTTTGCAATGATGATGCTACAAAATTCATACTGATCCAATTTCATTCATTCTACATTAACAATATAATTCTTTTTTAGAAATCATATCTCTATACATCTCAATAGATACTATTGAATAAAAGATTCACTATGTGCTTAATATTGACCATACTATATTCCATATGAATGTTATTATTTAATTTCAATTCTTCCAAAATTGAACCAAATCAATTTCGTTTGAAAAATAGTTTAGTTGGTTTAATTTTTTGGAATTTAGAACTAAAAACAATTCAATGTATCCATTAACTAAAGTGACAAAATCGACTTAAAGCATACCCCTCCTTCGAAAAGGTTAAAATTAGATCTTATCACCCCTTTCAATCTTTATGTGACCATCAATAATCATTTTGCTATTATTTACATGTTGCCTTATCTTTATCCTTTATTTTTATGCCAAGGATGTAGTAAGCCCACAAGACCTTCGTTGGAAATAGATAATTGATATTGAAATGCATGTCCTATTGTATCCAAATACATGAAATCTTCTCCTCTTAGGATTAAGCCTACTCAACATCATTAAGTTTATATTACCAAAGTTCACCTTGATGGATCTTTAATTCCTATAAAACTCATCTAATCCAAAGAGTACTAAAGTTTTATATGATTAATAATCTTTACACAGCCATTGCCACTATTGTAGACTCAATTCATCCTTTTTGAGGATTTACAGATATAGCACCTAAAACCTCATTATTTATATATTTCACACTCTAAACATTATATTTGCAGAAATAGCACTTAAAACCCAGCAAATGCATAACAATAGCACCTCATTAGCTTCCATTCCAACCTCTGTTATTCATTCGTTGATTCCCACATTATACTTCATCTTCACGTCTATAGTCACCACAACCATGCTCCTGAGAAGATTTTCTGCATACTCTTCAGAAATAAGATATAGCCATTCATAAACAGTATCTCCAAGAACAAGAAGACACATAAATTGGAAATAGCGTTCATTAGTTCCATGAATAACTAGCAAATCTATCTTACAAATTGAAGTTCTCAAAAACGTAACAATCAGTAAAAAAAAAAAAAAATAGAAAAATATATAATAACCAAAAGTTTGCTTCAGTGAAATTGGTAGCAACTGGCTAACAGCTCTGGTTCTCCATAATCTCCATAACATAGGTTTTTGAAACAGTAAATAAGAATCAAAAGAATAAATATTTCGAAATTAAAAACAAATAACTTTAAAAAATGAATTAGAGCATGGAGAAAGCTTACATTTTTCTTCTTATTTACAGAGATCTAGAAGGATATCAAATAAATTTAGAATATACTTTTAGATATAGGAATATCAATCATCTCAGTGCTAAGAAGGGAATCAAGTGCTCCATCGAAGGTTCCTTCAAAGAATGGATCGAAACATTAATCCCCTGTTTTTTATTGAAATTCCAGTTCAAAATTTCCAAAATTGCTGTAAAAACAGGGCACAGCAAGAGAAAGTTTTGCCTAGTACAGCAAGCATGTAGGTATGCAAAGTCGTCTGAAGTGGGACTTCTAAGTTGCCGCACAATGAAAGTAAGAAGGATGGATGGCTAGCAATGAACAACAACCTTGCTGGATAAAAAATGGAGATTTAGGGTCGATAGGTCAAAAAAAGAAAGGGCACATCAAGAGGGGAGGTTCTTACAAGAGATAGTGAGCACGTGGGGCGATGAAGTAGACTCAACCGAGACCCATAGGTCATCACACATTGAAGGCAAGAAGGATGGATGGTGAGGATGGGGATAGATGAATAATGGAGATTGGGACGGAAGTTAACGTGTGCTATTTCTGTGAGATTTGTTATGATTTTAGGTGGTATTTTTGTAATATAGTATTTAGAGCGTGAGATATATAATAAAGAAGTTTTAGGTGCTATGCATGTAAATCATCCCTCTTTTTTTTTTGTCTGTTACAATCAATGAGGCTTCGCCTATCATGTAGATAGATGTCCTTTTTGTATGATGATCTAACTTAAATTATTAATATAAAGCAATCACCAGGAGATATTTCAAAGGAAGACTAGAGTATACAAATTTATCAAAGCCATCTATGGCATAAAAGAAGTGCTCAAACCTAGCTTAACAAATATTGCAATGCTCTTATTGAGGTTGGCCCTCTTAAGCAACATTGTAGATTACTCTTTGTCTAACATGCTTCATCTAGCTCTATTATCTTAGTTGTTTATGTTGATGATATTTTACTTACAAAGAGTGATAATAAATGAGTTACTAAATAAAAAAAAGTATTTTCTAACCATAGAACAAGCTGGTTCAACCAAAATATTTTTTGGGGATCAAATTCACCTATAACAAACTTGAAGTTTCCCTATCTAAAAGGATATCTACAACCAATCATTTGGAGAAAACTACGTTTTTAGGTTGCATACCTAATAACACTATCATTGACCCTCCAAAAGCTAACAGTGAAGAGAAAATCTATGATGCTGCTTCTCATAGTTGGTTGAAAAATTTATCCATCTAACAATCAGTAGTCTATATATCTCACTTGTTGAATTAAAGACTTGACTCGTGCAAAATTAAAAAAATAAACATTGAGAGATAATTTTTCAAATCCTCAAATATATCAAGAAATCTCATGGAAGAGGGTTGTTATACACAAATTAAACACCTGAATGTTGATTCATTCTCCAATGCTATTACGTTGGCATAGTTGAAGATATGGAGTTAACTTTAGGATATTGTATCTATGTTGCAGACAATTTAGTTATTTGAAAAATCAGAAAAAAAGATAGTTGTGACCAAATTCAATGTTGAAGTTGAATACAAAGCCATAACTCATTCTACATGTGAAATGATAAGGTTAAAAATATTTTTAGGAGAATTTGTTTTCACATCAATCCAACCCATGACATTGTATTGTGATAATAATGTCACCAAATGCATTCACAACAATCTTATTTTTCATGAGTGTATTAAGCATATTGAAGTGCGTTGTAACTTCAATTGGGATACTGTGTTGTCCAAGAAAATTATTACTCTTGTTTTCAATTATGAACAAGTGGCAAATATCTTAACCAAAGCATTAAACCACGTACCCTTCTCTTATTAATGTAAAAAGTAATAGTACCCCTTAAGTTAGAAGAATATATATATATATATATATATAAGGGTACTGTTTATGCAGTAAGTAGATTATCGTAAGAAATATGGGTATTAATATTAAAAGATATGCTTTTATGTTACATGATTCTAGATTCTAGATATCATTCTCTATATCTTTCCTTTTTTACTTTTTTTATGCCTACGCTCAAACACATTTAGTAAAAATATACAAGTTTTCCTCCTTCAACAAGGTCATCAAAGAACTTCAGTTGGTTCTTCTTCAACTGAATAAACAAACTGAGCCATGCAAGATCTCAGTTTGTTCAAGCTCAGTTTGCTTGTGCCCGTACATAACCAAGGGGCACTTCAGCGATTACTTGGATGGTAAATCTAAATGCTCAAAGGCGGTTGATATAAACAAAGAAGGCTTGTAAAACTTTGCATTTATAATAAAGAATGGACATACAATGCACATAAAATAACAGGATAGAATGGAAGGAATTACCCTATGTTCCTTGATACTCGCATAGAAGCTAGAAGGCTCATGTTGCATAGAATCTCCAACATAGTAGGGTTCTAAGAGATGAACAAAAAAAAAATTTTAATTAACTGCATAGTTTGATAAAAATATTTGCATTAACACAAATAATTTAGACATTAGAGTGCATGGTAGAAATCTTAAAAAGGTGGAAAACGTTAATGAAGGCATAAAGTGTAGGTTAATGAAAAGATCATTGATATCTACACAAGACATGCAGAGACTAGGCAGTGGAATTGCATTTATTTCAGAATTAACAAGCAGCATTGGTAGGATCATACAAACTATGTTAATGCCATGATAAGGACATAATATGCTACAAACAAATACCTTATCTGGACGCTTCTGAAGGCATAAGCATAACAAGGCTTCTTGAATGATGTATTCTTGTGCTAACTTTTCAAGGTTCCTAAGAGAGTTTTTCTTGAGTGAAGCATAAATAACTAAGGACTACTAATAAAATGTTTCTGTCATGTAGACCAAAGTTGCAGTTAAATAGGGAAACATTGCAACGTAGGAGGTCGAGTCTCATTGAAACTGCATGTTGCCAATTGTTTATAGGTTCTCCATTTATTAGTCATCTAAGAACAAAATATAAATGCTCGAATATATGGCTTTGTTCTACCATTGACCGAGGAATAAGATATTTTAAGGTGCATAAATAACTATTTTCATTTATCATCAACAAAAGAAGATAGCATTTGTTGACCTGATTTCTTTGTGTAGTATAATATTAATGAATCTCCAAAGAAACATGATGGATCTAACAAAACCCACACAAAAGAATTCGAACTTCAGCATACAATGAGAAACTTCAGTCTGCTGTAATACTTAAGGCTCCTTAACACCTTGATGAACCTTGAAAATGTATACCCAAATGTGTCTAGTGGACGAACCAGCATAAAAAACACTCATTGATGAGTATTAGAGACTAGGCCGGAACTCACTTGCTGGCCATATAGGCCTCTCCTCTTCATAGGCGAGTATTGCGAAGAAATTAGTCTCAGCCAACAAACAACACCAAACTTCCTGATTCGTACGGGCAACCACATCAAGGGACTCACCACTTAACATCCAACACTAATCCAATCTCCAGAAACACGGGCGAGCCTCTTTAAACTGTAATTGATATATAGCTTTAAGAAACCGATATGTAGTTTCCTTCTGTAACCACCCCTAGACCTTAAAAAAAAGTGAGAATTTTGAAAGGTGGAACACTTTTTTCTAAGTTTTTTACAATTCCATAGAGAGAAAGAGAGAGAGAGAGCAAATTATTATATTATGATCTCCTACTTCTACTCATATTTTGATATAGTTAAAACTTGCATATTTTTTATATTCTTTTTGCCTAGTCTTATCTAATCTAGCCCTACTCTCTACATGCCTAAGTATAGTCTTACATCACTCTATGGACAAATTTGAATCCTCTTTGGTGCAGTAAGATTGACAGATGTCGAGGACAAGAAGTTAGGCACTAACAAAGTAAAGCCCATCAGCGCGGGACAACAGGTCGCTATGGGGACGAACATATAACAATTCTCCAATCTATAAGACATTAATGAAAATAAAAGATAGCATCACTTGCCTAATCCAGGCAACCATAGAGAGAGTGCAAAGCGAGAAACCTAAAACCAAAGGATTTGAAGGGTCCTCAAGATTAGCTAATCGTCGTGAGCAATCATTCGTGACAACACCAAGCCTTAACGACGACTCATATCAAGCTAACAAAAATGAAATCACTGAAAAGTAAGTAGCAAATTTCACTCTTACAAATGCATTTTCAAGGAAAATCATCGAAGCTCACCCCACATAGAAGTTTAAAATTCCGTACTTTGAATCTTATGAGGGTCAAATCGATCCCGCCAATCATGTGACATACTTTGAGTCCACTACATCTCTGTTGGATTTACATGACGCCTTTGAAATGTCGACTCTTCTTTGCTACATTCAAAGATGATTCTCTCGCCTCTCGCCTCTCTCTAAAAGTTATCACATCCTTTGCCGAGTTCAAAAAAATGTTTATCATTCAATTTACCAGCGCCCAAAAACCTCTGAAGGGTTCTCATGCTTTGCATCATATGAGACAACAACCAAGCAAGTCACTAAAAAAGTCATAACTCATTTCCAAAGAGAAGTACTATAAGTCAAAAACCTAGAGCCAACAGTAGTGCAAGCCGCACTCACCCCAAGGTCTACTCGAAGGTTGGTTAAGGTAAGCCATTGGCCTTCAACAACAAAAAATATTAGCGGAATTGTTGGAACTCTCCAATAGCCTATTAATGCTGAGAAATACAATAAATCCATCCATTCCTCTATGGCAATGACTAGAAGAAGCTTCATAACAAAGCCATCATTCAAATGATACTCTATTGTGGAGCAATGAGTAGAAAGACCTAACAAAAGAGCACAAAGGCAACAAGAAAATATGGCAATCCAAAGGTGCGAGTATTATCCCAAGTCACCCAATGGCCTTGCTACATATCAAGTCTACTCTGATAAGGATGATGGCCAACAATGAACACTCACCAGCGACAACATCATCAGATGTCAATGACAGAGTTGATGAAAGGCATTTAGAATAATGAATACTTCAAACGGCCAGCACCACTCAAGAATGTGCCAAGAGACGCGTCAAAGTATTGTGCCTATCATAAAGACTATGGTCATGACACTGAAGAATATCGACACCTCAAGAGCCTAGATGAGGAGCTCATCAAAGCAGAAAAGCTCAGCGAATTCATGAGAAGGCCAAAAAAAAAGGCAATAATTGAGCAAAGTAATGAACTGACACCAGCTCGCGTGGTTCACATCACTGGGGTTTTGTCCCAAAGGAAGTACCATTTTGTATACTCAATTTTGTTACTTTTTCCTTATGACAAAAATTACATTCTCATTGATGAAATTATCCGAGTCGAAACTCTTATTATAATTTAAATATACTCACAAGCTCTTTTATAGTATTCATTATAAAATACTCTCCATTAAAAATACTTTTTTTACTCGCTCATGAAATGAATGCGCTCATCTCAACTCAATAAAGCTCAGAAAGCTCGCTGATCAAACGTAATATATGACTTCAACAATTATAGTCATAAATGATGAAAGTGAGGTGATCAAGTTTCAAATGAAAAGTCGCTAACTTGTAAAGCTAGTCAATATTAACTCGAGTACAAAATGACAGGATTACTCCCTATAAGAGAGCTGCGGCTCCTAGTAGAAGGAAAGTCCGCATCAACTAGAATCATTCAAACCTATTCGCCTCAGTTCATTATGAATATCTTTAATCATCACATATTATTTACCAAAATTGAGTTACACTCGGAAAGCTTGCCGACAAAGAAAAAAATAAAAAATTTGCGCGATTAAAAGAAATTATCGACGAGCTAGAGGCTACTAAGTTTTATGTGAAAGGCCGTTTCCTCGACATGTCGACTAAGTTTAACTCGAGTACAAAGCGGTGAGACTACTCTCAACAACAGAGCTACGACCTTCGAGAGAACAAAATTGCTCGACCCCAATTTCTCTACTTGCACTTTAAGATCATCAATAATCTTTAATTATCGCATAAGTGTGCGTGAGGTAACTAAAAGAAAATATATATTGAGCATCGAAGGATCCAAAAGGCAAAATGAGAGAAGCGCCTTCAACACCCCAAGAGGGGAGTAGGTGACTAGCTTAGTAGGACCTTGGTGCACCCAGGTGGGCATAAAACGCTTATTCTGCAACTAGAAATATAAGACAACACTTTGTAGTTGGTAACTTCAATGTCATAATACCAACAATGGGTGATTGGCGACTACAACGACCAATAGCCAATGTGGTTGGCGACTACAAAAACTAATACTCCATATGGTTGGCGAATTTAAAGATTAGTACTCTATGTAATTGACGACTTCAAAGATTAGCACTTCATGTGCTTGGCAACTACAAACACCAACATTTTGTGTGATTGACGACTAATAAGACCAACATTTCGTGTGATTGACAACTACAAATACTAACTTCATATGATTGGCAACTATAAAGACTAACACCCCATGTAATTGGCAACTCAGTCTTCCCTCAAAGTACTGAAAGACACACCGAGCCAATTATTCAATACAGTGAATATAAAATAGTGAGACATTCATAATAAGCAAGTACTTTTACACAACAATTACAAGCATAAAAAAAAATAATAAGTTATAAAACAAACATCATATATGCGGTGAGTTAGAAAAAGAATTTTTATTTCATAAAAAAACCATAATACATTCTGCGAATGTCGAGTACAAAATTGAATATTTAATTACTTTTTTTCTTTCTCACTCATAAGTACAAAAAAGCAAAACTTTACAAAATGAAAAAAATGCCCGCTAGAATCTAGGTAGTTATGATCAACCAACTTCTAAATTATGTGCTCAACATCCACTCTCATCTTCATCCTTAACATATCCTTATACTAGGGGTCAAAGTGATTTACCAACTTGGCATAAGAAGATTCATTCCCAAAGAAAAGCTAGGGGTGACCAAGCTAGGAGCCACGCTCATGCTGTCTAAGAGGAGAGGCAATGTGCCACATGAGCTCCCTCAGCTAGACACCCATTATAAGGGATGAACAGCGCTACTCATTTCAAAAAAAAATTGAACGCTCGACACCACCAATGTAGCAAATCTAGCCATAATAGTTCGAAGCTGCTAATTCACAAGCATCTCTTACGCCACCACCTCGACAACACTTGTTCCAACAATTTTTGAAGCACTCACATCAACCAAGGAATAACATCATCCCCTTTATCCAAGGTGGCCTCGCTAATAACAGATATCATAATCGGATTAAAAGCATCTGCATCTAGGAGGCAACGAAACATCCTCTCTAGATGTCATCTTGGCTTTCTTCTTCTTCTCGCAACAGCTCGATCGGAGTTCACCAACATCAACATTTGATCGAAGACTTTTGGATGCCATGTGAACACTTGAACATGGCAAGAATTAACAAGCACTCGGCACAACACAACGAAGAAACGATGGCCAACTTTGAGCTCAGTAACCCTTAAATAACTATGAAGCCTAGATAATGACAAAAAGGAAGTCAAATCAAAGGTGATGTGACCACCGCTCATTAAATTCCTAACAGATGAATGGTTAAGCATCATAATAATTTGCACTGTACTATTTACTTTCTAATAATTTTTTTCTCTTCTATTCTTTTTGTGAGTTGCCTCTCTTTATAGCAGAAGAGTTGGAGAACTAAATGTATACTCAAATATGCAGATATTGACTTAGCGAATGGACCAACACGAAAAGCATTCAGTGACCAGTACTAGAGGTCAGTCAGTGACCTACTCGTCAACCATCCAAGAGGACTCACCTTTTCATAAGCAAGTATGTGAAGGAATTCGTTTCATATAGGCAACCGATACCAAGCTTCCTAACTTGTACGGGGGATTCACATCAGAGAACTCACCACTCGGCATACAACATTCGTCCAACCTCTAGAAGCATGGGCATATCTCATTATATTGTAACCGACTTATAACTTCTATAAATTAATGTAGTTTACTTTTGCAACCACTCTCAGATCCAATAAAAAGTGAGAATTTTGAGGAATGGACTTCTTTACTAAGTTTTTTACTGTTCTTGAGAGGGAGAGAGTTGATTCTTGTGCTATAATCCTCTACTTGTAGTCATATTCTAAAATAGTGTAAACTCTTATCTTTTTTATATTCTTTTTGCTTATTCCTGTCAAATCTAGCCCTACTCTCTATGCGCCTAAATAAGGTTCTACATCACTCCATGAACAAATTTGAATTTAACGAGAAAGTCATGAAAAATCAAAAGAACGAGTTCATCCGGTAGAGAAAAAATATCAATGCAGATAAAGATGTAACAAATGCTAATAGGCATAAAAAAAACAAAAATATAATATAGAGGAAAAACTAAAAAGTTTTCAAGCATTACCACATTTTGAATCCCGAATTGGTGAGTCAAATGCACCAGGAGGAAGGGGATCAAATACAAAGCCAAGGAGAGGACCATCTTCACGATAATGCCTTCCTAGTTTCCACTTAATTGCAGAAATAGCTGGAAAATCATTCTCAAGTTGCAAAAATGAATGTCGGGGATTCACCATATGTTCTTTGCTCTTCATGATAGTGTTTTTGTTGCTCATCAAGAGGCTACTATCATCACAAAGTTTGGACCTAGAAGGTTGTTCAACGTAAAGGTTCTCATTGCTTTGTAAATCGCTGCCTTGAGATGCTGAACTACTACCTGAAGACCTATCTTCTGCAAAACGATTATTTCCAGCACAAGGATGTTTATTGCTGGCTTCATATGCAAGTAAATCAGAAGAAGATTTATAGCCATAAAACATTTTACTTTCTACTTCTTTAGAATCAAGGTTTCTATCCACTTGTTTGGTACTGCTACAGGATTCCTGTTTAACCCCACTAATTCGATCATGTATAGCACTGCTGGAAAGATTTTGTTTAACATTTGTATATATTTCACCTTGCAAAATCTTCTTATCTTTCAATCTTCTGTGGCAGAACCATCCAGAAACCTGCTTTTCAGACAGACCTATTTTCTTAGCAAATTCCAATTTCATTGCCTCGGTAGGGTACTTGTGCTCTGGAATATGAAAAAAATATTATTAATACAAAAAAACTATTAATGAAATATTTGAAAGGATATTCCCTACATTTTCTCAAATGAATTCTGCCATGAAAAAGTCAGCAGCTGTACCATTGTAAAATTTCTCCAGTGCCTCAACTTGCGCTGGAGTCTTCAGTTTCCTCTTTTGTTTTTCATGAGAACTTGTCTCCCGTACCTGCTGCATTGCTACATGGGACTCTGAAAATAATGTTCAATCATAAAACTAAGTACTTTTATGGTTCAAGTGTACAAACAGTGAAATTATAAACTCAATAAGACCAATAAACTAACGATTGTCAAAGGCCAAATTATTAATCCTTCATATGATTGCATGAAATGTAATTCGAACGCATTCATTAATTTGGCAGGGTTGTGAGGCAATACACAGTACTATTGTAAACATGATAACCAAAGTTGAAGAGATAGAAAAGATAAAGATTTTGTGAACAGGGATAGAAAAACTAGACAACTAGGGAGATATAAAAAAAAAATTATTCTAGATCAGCTTTTCATAGTCAGTAAAATTCTCTAAACATAATGACAAGTGAAGCTGCAGGAATAAACATTGTGGTGAACTAAAATACATTTTATTACTAAGAAGAGAAGAATATTATTTAGAGGAAAAACTAGAAAGGTAGAAGAAAAGATATTGAGAGGAAGAGATGAATAAATGCCTCTGGTAGAGGTCTAGAGGTGGAGAAAGAGAAAGAAAACCACATGCCAATATCAAGAGGGAGGAACCAATCTTTAGAAGGGATGTAAAAATAAAAAAAATGAACTTTTCATATATTCCATTATCAATCATCTGAATTTTGAATTACATATTAAGCCCTATTATTTTTAATAACAACCACAAATGCATGAACTTTCGAACTCAACTATAATTAAATTATGACAAATATATCCAAAATAATAAATGGCCATGCTAACCATAATAATTGACAAAGTGACAAACAAAAATAAATGAAATAAAAAATGGACTAAGTATGACACTATTGGGACAAATATTAATCAACACTCATCATTATAAGTAAAAATCTCACATTGCGTCACTTTTTCATAGCTACAAAGTGTCCTATCCTAGAGAGTTATAATGTTGTTAGAGGAACAACTTCGATTGTATAATAAAGCTAGTGAAACTCATCATAAACAAGAGAGCATAACATAGGCAACTTGTCAAAGGGGTTGCACATGAAAAATCCATACCGAGAAGGAATAGATGAAGGAGAAAACATTATCATCTATATTCATCAATTCTTAAGAACAGTAATACAGCTCTGAAAACTTGAAGGTCTTCATGCACAGTGGTTGACATGGTTACTATTAAATCATGAATTGTCCGTAGATTGACACCAAAACTTATTTGCAAGTTTTGTAGCTAGAAGTCAGATGGTGATGAAAGAGAGTAGGAAGGTATACAACAACAAGCCTATATCTCCCTACATGTGGTCCGCTACATGAATCCTTTTTCTTCATTCTGTCCAATTAAGTGTGAAATGCGCATTTAATTCTAATAAAATAAGATCATTTTTATACTTCCTAACCAAATCTTTTAGGTCTACCTCTACCTTTTTTAACATAGGCCGAATCTAATATATCTACTATTCTAACTAGATCATCATCGGACAACATTTTATATGACCAAACTATCTGAAATAACTCTCTGTAATCTTATCTATCACTGGAGCTACCCCAACATTTTAATAGATATATTCATTTCGCAATTTGTTTGTAAGTGTAAAGCCACTCAGCCACCTAAGCATCCTCATCTCTACAATGCTTCTCTTTTACTGGCCAACATTTTGCGCCATAAAACATTATGGGTCTCACTACCATCTAATAAAATTTTCCCTTAAGTCTAAGTAGTAATTTTCTTTCACACAATAGGCCCGATGCATCCCTCCACTTCAACCATCCAACTTGAAATCTACAAATAATATCTGTATCTATTTCACCATCACTTTGAACAATAAACCCGATATATCTAAAGTGTTCACTCTTTTTCCCATTGTTACCACCTCACCACTATATCTATTATTTTACTAAAATTACATTCCATATATTTAGTTTTAGATTTACTCAAATAAAAGCTTTAGACTCTAAGGTTGACCTCCATAATTCAAGTTTTTCTTGAACTCCCTCTCTAGCCTTATCAATAATAATATCATCAGCAAAAGCATGCACCAAAGTAAATCCTCTTGTAAATGTCGAGAAAGAACATCCATAATTAAAGGAAAAAGATATGGCCTTAAAGCCAAGCATTGATGTAATCCAAATGAAATAGGAAAATACTTCGTCAATCCTCCTTTTGTTTAGATACAACAACTCCGATTAACATATCCTTCATGACTTGAATAAAAGCAATATTAACTCATTTCTTTTCTAGAACTCTCTAGAGCACTTCTGTTGAAACTTTATCTTATGCATTCTCTAAATCAACAAATATCATAAGTAGATCCTTCTTACTCTCTCCTTACTATCAAATCTCTCAACAAATGTGTAGTATCCATAATAAACCTACCCAACATGAATCCCAACTGGTTTTGAGAAACTTTTATATTACATCACAACCCATGCTCAATTACCCTCTCCTACAATTTTAATGTATGACACATTAACTTAATTAACATTCCCTTTGCCTAGTCCCAAGTCCCGAATAAAAAAAGTGGAGGGTTGCAAAAAGTAGTCAACAGCAAACGTAAAAGTTGTCGAAAAAATCATGACATAAATCCTTTAATATATTGTGTTAATGCTAGGGTATTCCCTATAAGCAATGCACTGTATGACCTGAATATAGCGAAAAGTATGCAAGAGCCGGTACCGGCATCCGGATGCAATGTTAAATAAGCAAGGGTTCCCACATTATGAATGGATACAGGCAAATAAATTACTCCATGAAACTACAATTAAATTAGGAACTTAGAATATAAGTGCTCTTACTAATTAATTAATAGAATTAATAGAAATTATGGTTTATAAGAAGATAAAAATCTTATACATTCAAGAAACTAAATGGGTTGGGGAGAAGGTCGAGGAGATTGATAATTTAAGTTTTAAACCGTGATATTCATGTATGAATCGAACTAGAAATGGTGCAGGTGTGATTATAAATAAACGTTTGAAGAATAATATTATAGATATTAATAGGATTGGAGTTGAATTATAGATTTAAAGATTTTTTGTTGATGTTAAGATTATTAATATTATAAGTGTTTATGCTCCTAAAGTGAGTTTAAATATATGATCAAAATAAAAAGTTTAGAATAATTTAAATGGATTAATACAAGCATATCCGTTGAAGGAAGAGTATTTATTGGAGGAGATTTAAATGAATATATTGATAGAGTGGTAGAAGATTTTAAAAATATTCATGATGGCTATGAGCTTGGAGTGACTAATGAATAAGATAAGAATATATTAGATTTTATTTTAACTTACAATTTTGTAGTTGCTAATACTTTATTTAAGAAAAATGATGAGCATATTATTACCTACAAGAATACAACAACAAGCCTTTAACCCACTAAGTGGGGCCGGCTACATGAATCCTTCGTCTCCATTAGTCCTATTATGTGTCAGATTCTTATTTAATTCAAGTATACTAAAGGTCATTTTTTATACATCTTAACCATGTCTTTTTAGGTCTACCTCTACCTTTCTTAACATAAGGCAAATCTAATGCATCTACTTTCTTAACATATTTTTACCTATAAGTATGAACTTAATAAAATATAGATTGATTAATTTCTGGTAAAAAAATAAATCATTTAGATTGTAATGATTGTAAGATTATTTCGGCTAAAATTTTAAATATCCAACATTGAGTACTAATTTTAGATTTTAAGATTAAAAGTTGAAAGATGAAAAATAAATGAAAACATTGTCTTGGGATTAGATGGAGGTACTTGAAGAACACTAAAAAAATTATTTTTAATAATAAACTATAAGATCTTAGAATTTGGGATCGTCATGAGAATGTTAATGTTATGTGAGAAAAAACACCCAATGAGATTAAGCAAGTTGTAAAAATTATGCTTACAACATCAAAAAGAAAAATTTCTTTTAGTAAAAAATCATTGATGGTGGAGTCAAAATATACAAGAGAATATAAAAAATAAGAAACTTTATAATAAAACTTGATTTAAATGTAAAAATTCGGAGAACTGGGAAAGATATAAAGTAGCCCATAGAAATTCTAAGAAAGTAATATGTGATGCAAAAAATTCAACTATTAGTGATTTATACAATAGATTTGATGTCAAAGAGGATGAAATATGTTTGTATAAGTTAGCCAAGCAGAGAGATAGAAGAAGTAAAGATTTAATTCAAGTGAGAGCATTAAAAATGAAAATTATAAAGTGTTTTTCTTAGAAGCGGATATTGAACATAAGTAGATGAGATATTTTGATAAATTTTTAATGAAAGTTGTAAAAATACGATTGACTTTAACAACCTTAGTATTCTAAATAAAAATAAAAAATTTTATTTTTATCAACATATTAATAAAATTGAAGCTGGAGAGCCTTAAAAGAAAATGAAGTGTGGAAAGTAATAAGATCTAATGATAATAGAAGTGTGAAAATATTTAGGAATCAAGGAATTTGTTGGCTTACTAATCTTTTTAATATTATTTTAAAGATTAAAAAGATGTTAGATGAGTGGAGAAAGAGTTTGTTGGTTCCTATTTTTCAGAATAAAAGTTATGCACATAAGTGCAAATTATAAAGGAACTAAATTAATGTGTCATACATTAAAATCATGAGAGAGTAATTGAGCATAGGTTACGATGTGAGACAAAAGTTTCTCAAAACCAATTTGGGTTTATGTCGAGTTGGTCTACTATGGATTCTATACATTTGTTGAGAGGTTCGATGAAGACATATAGAAAAAGTAAGAAGGATCTACATATGATATTTGTTGATTTAGAGAAAGCATATGATAAAGTTCCAAAAGAAGTGTCTTGGAGAGTTCTAGAAAAGAAAGGAGTTAATATTAGCTATATTCAAGTCATTAAGGATATGTACACTAGAGCTATTACTTGTTCAAACACAAGGAGGATTGACCAAATATTTTCCTATTTCACTTATACTACATCAAGAATCCGCTTTAAGCCCATATCTTTTTGCTTTGGTTATGGATATTCTTACTAGGCATTTACAGAAGGATATACCTTGGTGTATGCTTTTGCTGATATTGTTCTTGTTGATAAGACTAGAAAGAGTTCAAGAGAAACTTGTATTATGGAGATCAACCTTAGAGTCTTAAGGTTTTTTCTTAAGTAGATCTAAAACTGCATATATGGAGTGTAATTTTAGTTATAGAAGATCATGATATTGGGTGATCAAGTAATTAAAAAGAGTGAACGTTTCAAATATATCGGGTCTATTGTTCAAAATGATGGTGATATAGATAGGGATGTTATTAGTAGAATTCAAGTTTGGATAGTTGAAGTAGAGGAATGCATCGAGCTTGTTGTGTGATAGGAAAGTATAGCTTAATCTTAAGAAAAATTTTTATAAGATGGTGGTAAAATCTACAATGATTTATGGCACACAATGTTGGCAAGTAAAAGAGAAGCATAAAAATTAAGTTAGGTGTTGCAGAGATGAGGATGCTTAAGTGGATGAATGACTTTACTCTTGGAGATAAAATGCGAAATGAATATATAAATGATAAAGTTGGAGTATCTTCAGTGCCAAATAAAATTAGAGAAAGTCATCTTAGAAGGTTTGGCCACATAAAACATTAGTCGTCCGAGGACCCAATTTATAGAGTGGATGTATTAAATTTGTCTTATATCAAAAAAGATAGGGAGAGAGCTTAAAAGACTTGGTTATGATGCATAAAAATGGCCATAATTCATTAGAATTAAATGAGAATTTAATACAAAAAATGAGAGCTTTGACTTTCAATCAAGAGGTCTTGGGTTCAAGTCCTTGCACATGCGTAGTGTGTGTGAGTTTGCGATTAAATTCACTCAAATGTTCAAAAAAAAAATGAGAATTTAATACTTAATAGGATATAACGAAAAAGAAGGATTCATGTAGACGACCCCACATCGTGGGATAAAAGCTTATTGTTGTTGTTGCACATTAATTTAATTTTTTTATAATTTAAACTCCCTTGAGTGTTGAATTCAAATTTGTCCGTAGACAAAGGCAGAACCTTTTGAGATACTTGAAAATAGGGTTAGACAGGAAGACAAAAAAGTAAAAAAATGCAAGAGAAATAATAATCATTATTGCTCAAAATATGAGTACAGAATATAGGAATTTAGAATGAGAGCCAAAAAATTCCCTCTGTAAGAAAGAAGTCCCCCTTTATAATATTAAGAGGTGACCATATATAAAAAGATCATATAATATAAGGGAATTCCCGCCTAAGCTGATGGCGATGAGCGAGTATAGGTCCACCAGTGAGTAGCCCGTTATCTAGTGAGTACGCGAGTAAGGATGAGGCAGAGGAGAGTAGTCATGTTGTTATTCTACATGGCCTCCAGAGGGCAGCTAGTTGGATTATGCTTTGCCTTTGAGTTAATATTCTTTAAGTCCATTGGCTCGTTGTATTAGATTTATCTTCTCTTGTTGGACACACATTTCGATGAGTATACTTATTTTGAGTTATTGAGTACCCTTTATGCGAGTACACTTATCTTGATATATAGGCTCGCTTGAGCTTGCCCACTGCTTTTGATATATATTTAGCTCCTTGATTATTTGCTCCTTGTAGAGGCACCTCACAAAAAGGGCAAAAGAATAATTAATTGTAAACATTCAATGATCAGTAAAAATCCATGCAATTATTGAGAGATCACATCACATTTGGACTGATCTAATTTTTCAACGCCTTAGAGGTTATAAATGGATCTTTTTCTTTCTTCTTTTAAGTGCTCAACATTTCTTCAGCTACTTGCTCGGATAAACCTTCTAACTCCTAGGGGTCAACTCTACAAACTTATTAAATCATAATTGTTATGAATGCAAAGAGACTTCGCAGGGACATTGATCCTACGATTCTATGAGCAGGCCTCTGCAAAAAGGCCAAGAAAGCGAAGAAATCAGGAGAGGCCACTGTCATTCCAGTAGTTGCAACAAGTATTTCAACTACTCCAGCTACAGCAACCGTCACCCTGACTACTCCCTCTGACTCACGAGAGAATCTAGCACCTGCCTATCTGAGGAGCGGGTTGTTATGATGAGTGTGCGACCTACAAATGTTCCTAAGAAGAGGAAGGAGGAAAATATGCGTCTTTGATTCGGCGTAGGAAGGTGATGGTGATCCTAATGATTGGACCGGCTACCATGAGGATGGTTGTAGAAGAATGTCTCACTGAGGTAAGAGTTGCTTTTTATTGCATGCTACGAGTCTTCTTTATCCGAGTCTCTCACTTTCTTCTTTGGTTGCAGCTGAGCGTGCCTAGCGTTCAAGCTTCGGCAGAAGATGGTGAGAGACACTCATTAGCCCTCTAGGTCATTTCTTCTGCCAATCCAAGAAACTTTATAAAGTTGCTTCACCTTCAAATGGACGATTTGCTAAGTCATTTACCAAGTAAAGAGGAGTTTCACTTACTCGTTAGGTGGCTTCCCTTTCTGAGGGTTAGACCAGTAGCAAATCCTCTTATTGAAATCGTTTTCCTAGTTTTAATGAATTCTTTTCTCACTGACTAGCGACAACTCTAGCTTTGCAGCAGACTATATCAGCGTCGTGCGTGGATTTGGCGGAGAGTTCTTCTCAGCTCGAGGTAACTATTGATGCTCCTGTCGCCGCGACCAACTTCAATTCTACTGACATCAGGGAAATCACAGTCAATTTTCACTCTCCTACTCGCAGAGATAATGACAAGCCCGTGAAGGGCGAGTCTACTCAAGTGACAGGGTAATGAAGTGGAGAAAGAATAGCGAGTTTTGGAAAACTCCTCCAAGGTCGCCGCTCTGTGAGGGAAGATCACCCTCTTGAGGGAAGCTTTAGACTCATCCCAGCGAGACATAGGCAAGCTGCAAGCATAATTGGAGCTAGAGTCGTAGCGGCAACAGTCCTTAGAGGCGGAGTACCAATGCAACTTCGCAACCATGAAGGTTGAGATAGCATTACTTTAGAACTCGATCAAGTTACGAAGTACTTCCCTTCTCCTTCTTAATGTGAATTTCTTATTCGATTATATGTGCGAGAAAAGTGGACTCACTGAGGACTGGCACTCAGACTCTGCAATAAAATTGCTGAAAAAATAATGTATTAGAGTTATAGCTTGAGTTCTTTGCGAGTAGATCTTGATCTCCTTTTCCTCATCAGTGAGCATGGCTTTGATAAAAAAAGCTACCTCATCTTTCCACCAGGGCTAAATCAAGGAAGTTCTCAAGCTAGACTCCTCCATCGCGACCTCCGTATTTGCAGATACTATGGCTCAATTTACATTTTGCTGTGTGAGTAGCCAAGAGGACTGAGCACCTCAATTCGGTGACGACGCATGAGCTGTGCATTCCACTAACCCATTTTAGGAATGGGTTTCGACTTCCTCTTCCTTGCAAGTGGATCAACATCCTCGACATCTTTGGAGTGGTGCTCGCCCAAGTCTTTCCAAATTTGGTGGCGAGCATCATAGCTTTCTTCTTGTGCTTGAAGAAAAAGGGCATTCCATGAAGCGAGGACCTCTTCGACCGATCATTCATATTGAAGGGTCACCTAGACAGGACTGTGCAATTTTCAACAACTTTGTTGAAAATTCACGATCTATAGACTAAAGTGTAGAAGTCGTGCTCATAACTTCTGTTTGTGAAGAGCGCGTCTCAGTAGCCAGTGTTGATTATCCCTCTTCCTTACCAACTGAGCAAGGCCACCAAGCTCGATAAGCTGAGTGTACAGGAGGAGGAGGTAATGGAGAGGCTACAAAGTTGCAGCCTAAATGTCTCTCTATACCTTTGCTTCGGCAAGGTTTCCACCATACTAGATAAATTTGTTTTGTTTTCTACTCGCTAGTCCTTTTGTACTTTTGGCAATTTATTTTTCTATTTTTTTCTCTTGTTGTTTACTCACAGAGGCAACTCCCGCTGCCCCCGAGCTTAGCCCTGAAATGCTCCAATTCCTTGAAGAAAGCAAGCATGAGATTGTCGAGCAAGTGATTGGTGAAGAAACAACCTTTCTCGAGGTCAGCGAGGAGGAAGAAGAGGGGGAGCCGAGTGCGACTCCCACTAAGGCCGCTAATAAGGCAGGGTCAAGTACAGCTCCTATGAAGTCTAGAAAATGAGCCGCGAGCTCAACTCTTCGCAGCCACCAGCAGAGCAACGAGTCTGCGAAGGAGGAAGGCTTGGAGGATAATTTTACTCCAAACTTGTGCGAGCCCACCTGTGAAGCCGACAAGCTTGGCTCTTTTATCTTCTCGTGGGATCTTGACAAATTTTTGTGCGACTTTCCTAATGCTCTCCTACTATATACTATCTTAACTGCTCAGGCAAGAGCGTGGCAATCGACCTAGGAGGTTTGCCACAAATTTCTTAAGAAGAGGAAGGATGTCTTTACAAGTACCAGTTGACGAGTACAAAGAAGAAACTGACAACTCTTGAAGCCAAGCATAATGACCTATAGGCCGAGGCTACTCGCTAAGAAGACGAGGAGAGGGCAATCATGGAGCTTACTTGCCTTGCAGAGGCGAAGAGGGAATTGGAGAAGGAAATCTCGCATCGAACTAAAGAGTTTCAAAAGAGAGAAACCAAGTTCGCTGGATTTCTCAATTCTGACAAGTACCAGAAGATATTACAGTAGAAGTTCAAGAACGGCACCCACTTTATTATCGTCAAGTTAGTGAAACATGATTATCTTAACGCCAATTTTTTTTACTTCTCAAATGTAGTAGCACTCACATACTCGAATGATGACGACAACGAGAGTAGTTCGAGTTGACATCATCATCATTATTATTATTATTATTATTATTATTAATAAAATATTTTATATGAAATGAAAATCACAAGTACATTTTTAGCCGAGTATACTTACTTGAGTAGTGAATGAATTTATTTCTTTGCTAAATGTTTCCAAATGAATGTTTCGTTATTGAGCTGATACTCGATGATCAATATGTGAAAAACCCTATTTATAATTTAGAATATCTAGATCACTGATTAGTCGAAGCTTCATTGGATGGTTGCTTTAGTATTGTGAGTTTATGCATACTTGTCAGATTAATACACGAATGACTTCTCTTATGTCGACTATTTATGAGAATCTCCCCTAAATAATCGTTCTGGCATACCTAATTTGTATATGCTCGTTATGATTATGTTCGTTAATTTGAATGAATCGGCTTGTGACTTAGAACTTTTTCCACTGCTCACATGAGAGGGCCTTATATAATCGAATTAGAGTGGCGAGTAGGTATTCGCTTGTCGTTGTATGAATAATTATGTTAGTGACTTAGAATTCCTCATCGCAGATCATCAGAGCTCAATCTCTTCAGAGTCGTATTTTGCATTAGCGGTCCATCGTAAGGGTTAGCTTTGACTTGTAAATTAGGAAAATTGGTCTCTTCTTAATAGCCGACCTCATGGGTGTCGCTCTTACACTATAGTCGCCAACCGCCTAGAGTATTGGTCTTTTGTGAGTTGGCAATTAGAATAGTTGGTCTTTTTTTAAAAAAATTTAGTTGCTAGCCTCACGGGGTGTCGATTTTACACTATAGTCGTCAACCGCACGGGGTGTTGATCTTTTTTGAGTTATTAACTAAGAGAGTTAATCTTTTTTAAGTTTAGTCGCCGATCTCACGGGGTATTGGTCTTACACAATAATCGTCAACCATACGGAGTGTTGGTCTTTTTTGAGTTGCCAATTAAGAGAGTCAGTTTTTTGAGTAATGGTCTTTTTATTGCCAACTAGGGGAGTTAGTCTTTTGTGTTTAGTCACCGACCTCACGAAGCGTCGGTCTTACATTATAGTCCTCGAGGATAGATCATCAGACAAGTTTTCTCGGGCCAAGAGTAGCACGCTAAGTATACAGGTCTACTACTCGAGCTTTCGCAGCTCGTCGAGTGAGACTTTTCCTTGGGCCAAAAATGACGCACCGAGTATCTTGAGTCATCACGTGACTCCCCGAGTATTATTACTTTAAAGGTTTGCTTACCTGACACCAATATTTCTCACGCCAAGAGTGGCGTGTCAAGTACTCAAACCTCTTACTTGGGCTTTAACCGTTAGTCGAGCGGGGCCTTTTCTTGGGCCAAAAATGGCACACTAAATATTCTAGGTCATTATGCAACTCTCTGAGTATAAGTTATACTTACCAGCATTCGAGTATGCTCCTTTGAAAATTATCCTCCGAGTTAACTCAATTAAAATATATAAAACTTTATTATGAAAGTAGGAAGATACATGAAACTCGAAATTAATAAAATGAGTACAAATGATAAAAAAATTTCTTAAGAATAAAACTTCTTCAGATCTCTGGAATTTCATGTCCTTGGTATGTCTTCGCTAAAATGAGATTACAGCCAGTATGTGTCGAGACTAACTTGTTCTTTGATTATGAAAGGTTCATCCCAATTGTGGCCGTGCTTGCCCAAAATATTTTGTCGAGCAATAGCATCTGCTTTCTTAAATACAAGATCATCACCTTTAAAATGCTTCTCCTTCATATAGCAATTATAATACTTGGCCATCCACCTTTATGTTTCTTCTTGCCTTAATGATGTCTCAATTCTGAATTCTTCAAGCATATCTAGTGTGTTTTGCATAGCTTCCGAGTTTGCTTGAATCCACTCGCCATCTCCATCCACCATTCTTTTTATTATTAAGACTCTTTAACTTTGGACTTCATACTCGACCAATAGAACGACTTCTGTGCCATACGATAATGTGAAGGGCAAGTGTCTAATTGCATTAGTGAGAGTTGTCCTGAGCGCCCAGAGTATTGTGGATAGCACATCTACCCACTTAGCTTTGGCGTCTTCGTATATTCTTGTCAATGGCTTCCACTTGTCCATTACTCTGCAGGTGATGCATTGATGCGAATTTTAGCCTGATTCTTTGAGATTAGCAAAATTCTTTTAAACTTCTCTCGGTAAATTAAGGTCTATTGTCCGTGATGATCACTAGTGACAACCCATACCTATAAATAATATTAGTCTAAATAAAATTTCTTATTACCTGAGAAGTGATTTTTGCGAGTGATTTTGCTTTGACCCACTTACTGAAATAGTCAATCATAACTAAGATGAACTTTTCTTTGTCCGTTGGCAACCGACAATAAACCTATCAGATTCATTCCCCAAAAAAGTAAATGACCAAGAATTAGTGATAGATTGCAAAGGTTGTGATGGCTACTATTGGAGTACTACGAATTTCTTACATTGTATACATCTCTTCCCGAAATCTTCAGCATCATTTCTGAGTGTGGGCCAAAAATACCCTTGTCTCAGAATTCTATTAGCGAGTGTCCTTCCTCCAAAGTAGTTATCACACTCGCCAAAATGGATTTCATCAAAGACTTTCTTTTGTCCCACCTCTTTCACACATTTAAGGTTGAGTGAGGTCATCGACCTTTGGAATAACTCGCTTCCTATCAATAAATATTAGGCTACTTTGATTTTAAATCTCCTCAAATCCTTAGTCATTTCCGGTCTATAAGTAGTTTCTGATGAAGTCAACCCAACTTAGCGAGTATTCATGGTTTGTCTGTATTAGCTCTTCTTCTTTAGCACTCGACTAAGCGAGTTGAATGATTGCATACTCCCCAAGTTCACTAGCCATGGATAACTGGTCAGTGAGTTGGTTCTCATCTCTAGGGATTTGCTCGATCTTGGAATATTCTGGTTGTTTGATCTCTGCTTTTACTTTAAGCACATTTTTGAAGACTCATCTCAAACTTCATATTCTCCATTTAGTTGTTTTACCACGAGCTGCAATTTCGAATAAGCTGCCACATGTGTAGCTCCAAGTCCTCTAGCAAATCTCAACATATCAAGTAAAGCTTCATATGCAGCTTAATTATTTGTCACCTTGAAGTCAAATTTAACTGATTATGTTATGGTGATCCTTATTGAGCTCTTCAGTACTATACTTGTTCCTATAGTTGGTTCGCTAGAAGAGCCATCGACGTATAGTCGCCATAAGAGCTCCGGCTTGACGAGAATATCCTGTGAGCTAATAAAGTCAACAAGGAAATTCATGAGTGCTTGAGCTTTGATTGCGGTCCGAGACGAGTATGATATATCAAACTTGTCAGTTCTACGAACCACTTGAGCAATCTTCCTGAGTGACCGGGCTTAGTGAGCATAGATTTAAGCCGGTTATCAGTGATAACTTGTATGAAGTGTGGTTGGAAATAAGGTCGTAGTCGCTTGGCAATATGATTAATGCGAGTGCAAGTTTCTCCATAAGTGGGCTGTTCAACTCGGCACCTCGCAAAGATTTACTGACATAGTAGATAGGTCACCCACCCTCTTCTCAGATTAGGACTAAGCTGATCGAGTTTTCTCCCACTCCTAAGTACAACAATAAAACTTCTCCTTCCTTTGGGCTCTACAATAAAGGAGATGTAAGTAGAATCTTCAAATCATTAAAGACTTTTTTTCACATTCTGGGGTCCTGGTTGGATATTGATGTCTCAGGACATCTTCATGCACATTGAGTTTCAACCGTTGACTGGCGCACTACTGTTTGATGCCCCGAGCACGCAGACTGAGATGCGTTATCATTGCTTCTAATTACTCGCGCACGGGGTCGCTTTCTTCTATTAGCATAGAAGGCGCGGAGCGTTGAACTTACTTTATCTAAGTCAATTTGTGATGAACGAAATTCCTATTCTTTATCACCCGAGGAAACTGAACTCACTTCATCCTCATCTAAAACTTCTCCGCTCCATTAAGAATTATGAAAAACAATAAGCATTATTCCCCCGTTTTCGAGATGAACATAATTAGTCCTGGTACTCGTTTAGTAAGTCACTATACTTCTTTCATTTTGGGTGAGGGCATGTCAAGTATAGCTTTCACCTTATCTGGATTTACTTTTATTCCTTCCGAGGTAATGAAAAACCCCAAAAACTTTCCTACACCTACTCCAATGATACATTTCAGAGGGTTAAGGTGCATGTTGTACCTCTTAATATGGTGAATGTCTCTTCAAGGACTCAAATATGTTGCATTGGTGGCTTGCTTTTGACTAACAAGTTGTCAACATAAACTTCTACATTTCTCCCCTTCTATTCTTTGAACGCTCAATCCACGAATCTCTAATAGGTTGTGCTGATGTTTTTCAATTTGAAAGGCACAACTTTGTAATAGCATTGTCCTTCATTAGTAATGAAAGTTGTTTTCTCAGAGTCTGTAGGGTGCATCAGAAATTGATGATATCCCGAACATGTGTTTAGGATATTCATCACCGAGAATCTAGCTTCCAAGTACACAAAGCTCGTCTATTTGTGGGAGAGGACACCCGTCCTTTGGACACGCCGAGTTTAAGTTGGTGAAGTCGACACACATCCTCAATTTGCCCTTGAATTTTGCACCATCACTATGTTGGACACCAATTCGGAGTATTGAAATTCTCTAATGAAATTAGCTTCAAGTAATTTAGCGACCTCTTTGATAGACTCGACGAGTATAACTGTTGTTTTCATCATTTTTTGCTTGGCGGATTGCGCATCCTCACGAACATTCAAGCGATGACAAGCAATATTGATGCCAATGCCTGGCAACTCTATTGTTGTCCAGGCAAACACATCAATATTGTCCATCAAAGTTCAAACGAGGGCTTCCTTATGCTCGGGATAGAAAGCCAAGGCGACCCTTAATGTTCGCCCATTGCCTTGCGCGATCGAAATTTCTTCTATCTCCTCAAGGACTTACAATTCTTGTTCTCACTATATCCAGCTGCAACACTTCGCTTTCTCTACTCGACCTGCCAACAACTTTCAAGTAGCATGCACGGGATTGGTTGAGGTTTGCTCTAACGATAATCTTTTCTCCTCTAGCAGGGAATTTGACGGATACAAGATACGTCAACACCACCACTTTGAATGTGTTAAGTATAGGTCGACCAAAAATAGTATTGTAAGTAACGAAGGCTTCTATTAAGATGAAGTTGACCATGGCCATTATAGTGTTTTCAAAGCGCAATGTGATGCCCAAGGGTTTATTTTTACTTAAAAGCACAATGCGAAACGACGCTTTTATTACAAAAACGATCATGCAACAACAACAACAACAACAACAAGCCTTAATCCCACTAGGTGGGGTCGGCTACATGAATCCTTCGTCTCCATTGTGTCCTATTATGTCAAATTCTCATTTAATTCAAGTATACTAAGATCATTTTATACATCTTAACCAAGTCTTTTAGGTCTACCTCTACCTTCCTTAACATAAGGAAAATCTAATGCATCCACTCTCCTAATATCGGATGCCGACGCTTTATGTGGCCAAACCATCTAAGGCGACTCTCCTAATCTTATCTACCACTAGAGCTACTCCAACTTTTTCCCGAATATACTCATTTTGCATTCTATCTCTAAGAGTAAATCCACTCATCCACCTAAGCATCCTCATCTCTGTAACACTTAACTTTGTCTTATGCTTCTCTTTATTGGCCAACATTCTAATAAGTCATTGCGTCTTACCACCATCTTATAAAATTTTCCTAAGTTTAACTTTTCTATCACATAATAAAGCCGATGCATTCCTCCATTTTAACCATCCAACTTGAATTCTACTAATAACATCTCCATCTATTTCACCATCATTTTGAACAATAGAGCCTAAATATCTGAAACACTCACTCTTATTAATGACTTGTTCACCTAATGTCACAACACTACCACTAGAACTTCCACAACTAAAATTATACTCCATATATTCAATTTTAGATCTACTTAAACGAAAAACTTTAGACTCTAGAGTTGACCTCCATAATTCAAATTTGTTGACTCTCTAGTCTTATCAACAAGAAGAATGTCATTAGAAAAAGCATACACCAAGGTACATCTTCTTGTAAAAGCCAAGAAGAACATCCATAACTAAAGTAAAAAAGATAAGGGCTTAAAGCTGATCCTGATGTAATCCAACGAAATAGGAAAATATTTTGTCAATCCTCCTTGTGTTTGGACACAAATCTAGTATACATATCCTTAATGACTTGAATATAACCAATATTAACTCTTTCTGCTCTAGAACTCTCCAAAGAACATCTCTTGAAACTTTATCATAAGCTTTCTAAATCAATAAATATCATATGTAGATCCTCCTTACTTTCTCTATACTTCTCCATCAAACCCTTAACAAATGTATAGCATCCATAGTACATCTACCCGACATGAAACCAAACTGACAGAGAAACTTCAGATCACATCGTAACCTGCTCACTCATTACTCTCTCCCATAATTTTAATGTATGGCACATTAACTTAATTCTCTATAATTTGCACTCTTGTGCATCACCTTTATTCTTAAATATAGAAACCAACAAACTCTTTCTCCACTTATCTCGCATCTTTTAGTTTTAAAATGATATTAAAATATTTATAAGCCAAGAAATTCCTTGATCTCCTAAACATCACACTTCTATTGGAATAATATTATCGGCCCCTCGCTTCCACATTTCATTTTCTTTAAAGCTTCACTAACTTCGATTTACTAATAATGACAATAAAATGAAATTCTCTATTTTGTTTAGGGTATTAAAGTTGCTAAAATCAATAGTACTTTGATCATTTATTGAAAAGTTTATCAAAATACCTCATCCACCTATTTTCAATATCCTTTTCTAAAAAAGCATTTTATTATTTTCATCCTTAATACACTTTACTGAACTGTTTTATTTCTCCTATCGCTTTGCTAACTTATACATACATCTTTCACCTTCTTTATCTAATCTATCAGTATAAATCACTAAAAGCTAAATTTTTTGATCATATATCGCTTAGAATCTCTACGGCCACTTTATATCTTTCCTAATTCTCAATTTTTACATTTAAACCAAGTTTTATAACAATACTTTTTTTTTTTATCTTTTATACTCGACTCACCACCAACTATTCTTATTAAAAGCTTTTCCTTTGATTCTCTAAGCACATCTTTAAGAACTCGCTTAATTTTACTGCTATTTTTTCCAACATAATGTTAACTTCCCTAACATTCCAAATTCTAATATCTTGTAACTCTTCTTAAAAATATTTTTATTTGTGTTCTTAAGTGTCCATCTAATTTTGACAATAATGGTTTATTTTTCTCTTACAATCTTTCATCTTAAAATCTAAAACTAACAATCGTGAAGATTTAGATTTTACTGAATGATCTTACAATCTTTACAATCTAAACGATCTATTTTTCTTATCAAAAAATAATCAATCCGTGTTTTGCTAGATCCATTTTTATAAGTAATAATATGTTCATCTCTTTTCTTAAATAAAATTTTAGCAACTACAAAATCATAAATAAGTTAAGATTATAAACTAAGTAGATTATAAAACTAATATTTTATGATAAATTGTAAATCTTGGAAGCATATAATTAACAAGAGTGAAACTTATACTTTTAAAGACAAACATTTGAAAGAGAACCTACAAATTAAATCTAATGATTATTTCCAAAATAAAAGTAAAATTTGTAGTATAATAAAAAGTGAAATACATACATGACTAAAAGATAAGCATTGAAAACCTGCAACTTAAAATTTATGACAAATCTCAAAATAAACTTAGAAACATAAACAAAATAAATATAAAATCAGTGTCATCTTTTAAATAAATCAATAATAATAATAATAGATGAACTATAAAGCATAAAATAAGTAACAAAGTATAAAATTTTATAAAGAAAAATAAAAATATTCACTCATCATCCTCTCTTTCATTAACATAATTTTTTTCTCCTTCAAATAAAATTTCCTCATCATTAAATTCTTCTTCTTCTTCTTCTTCTTCTTCTTCTTCTTCTTCTTTTACTTCTTGAAATTTTTAGTCAATGTGACTTTCTATTTCTGTGGGATAGGAGTGAGCACAGGTTGAGAGGAAGTAGATGTTGCAGCTGATGAAGTCCCTATTTGTTTAGCCTACTAAATCTTATTGATCACCTTCGATCAACTTCTCCAGCCACTTTTTTTATTTGTGTCCAAGTGAGTTCTTCATCTCCAAAATATTATTCACCAGCATCTTCAGGTTCTCCAATAAGCCACCCATAGCTTCCATCAATCAAAACAAAACTAATTGGATCAATAATGTATCTTAAATTGAATATGCTCTTTAAAGCCTAATTATATTTGATGAAAACTAAATCATTTAAGCACTTTTAGGTCTAATCGATTTCTTTTCTTTGTGTGGATCTCTAAAAAAATAACAATTTTATTGTAAAAATGAATAACAAATTATTGTAAGCGTAAACTGTAGAGTTTATAACTTATATAATATATACATGCTCGAAAATACTCCAGTTCCTCTCACAACCAACAACATAGCAAGTTAATCCTAAAATCGTAATTATCATTTTTTGCAAAGTTGGAGCGAATGCACCATACATCTCAAACCACTCCGCTGCAATAAAATTTACACATCATATTTGTAAAATCATAATTAAATCATTAAACAATCAAAATTATGATTCATACCTGGATATTTTTTTTTATCTCTATTAGGAATAATGTACTCGATAGAAAATAGGCCACCAGCATGACTATAAAAAGATAGCTCTTGATCTATTATCATTCTTTCATTAGAATCTGCTACTAATCTACTGATGACTACATACACTCCCTCCAACAATTAAGCATTTGATTGTATCTTTGATTTATTTTTGTAAAAGAATTATGGATTAAGATAATATCCAACTTGATATAATGGATGTCGAAGCTGAGACCTCCATCTATCATCAATGATAAAGAATACCTTCTCATACTTTTTCTTGTCTCCTCCAAATGGAACTATGATTACCTCTTTCACTCTATCCATAACATCATAAATATAACCCATTGTTGAGCACTTATCTCCATCTGTCGACCTTAACATCTTCACAATTGAGCTAGTCACCTTCAAGGTGTAAGAGACACCATTCCAAAACTTAGTCAATCTCTTTAGTCTTTTTTTCGTTGTAATCAACACTAAATTTAGATTTGTTCTAGTCATTAGCGACAAACATACATTTCAAATCCTCTTTTTGTTTATGTATGTTTGCTTAAGTAAAAAAAAAGTTGCAAAATGAGTAACACCTGATTTAATCAATTTCGTACCATCTGTATACTTCCTCATCATGTTTAAGACAAGCCCATGATTGTATATGTATCCAATTAATTGTAAAGCACTTTTAATGACACTTTTCACTTCAGGTATTTTTTCAATATCCTTCAACATTAAGTCAATACAATGAGCTGTGCATGACATTCATTACATATGAGTCCGTTTTTCTATAAGTATTTGACCTAAATAAAGAAATATATTATTACAAATATTACACCCAAAACTCAAATGCAATAAAGGTATAATATGCAATACTAAATAGCATTAATAACAAAACTGCAAAGACACTGGAGTGGTTATTTATAACCACTTGAAAAATATTTTGTTCTCTAATATTCTCAATTTGTGCATCCAATAGTTCAAAGAGCTTAACCACAGTCTTTGAATATTAAAACGCATCAATTGACTCCAAGAATACCGTACCAACTGGTGAGTTTACCACAAAATTAATAATTGATCGCTCTCGACGATCAGTCCAACCATCGGATATTAAAGTGCAACCCTTCTTGTGCCAAATCTTTTTTTGTTATTCCACATATTGGGTAGTTGCTTGTAGTTCTTTTTCAAGCAGGGGAACTCTCAACTCGTGACAATAAGGTGGTCAAAGTCTAGGAGCATATTGTGCAATTGCCTCAACCATATGATAAAAGATTTCTAATTTTACTTCATTAGCAATATATTGAATAGTCATTTCTCTAATTTCTTTATCTGCATTCTATTTGATACCTACCTGTCTTATCTTTCTTTTTTTTTTCTACCTCCTTTTCAGATTCTTTAAAGAAGAGTTGATCAATTGGACCTTTTAACTTAGAAGTACCAACACTTCTCAATCTAAAACATGATTCAATTGGCCTCTTATTATAATTCTTGAGAGATTAATATAACAATTCCTTAGAAATGTCAATCATGTTATCTTCATGTTCCATTGTGAAGCTATGTTTGAACTTTTTTACCCCCTCTTGATAAGCCAACAATTCTTCTCTTACTTCTATAGAGACTTTTTTTATTTGATAACATTACTTCTTCTAGAATTGTTACATAGACTAATAAAGTGTTCTTTTACTCAAGATATTTCTTCATTTGTCTCTTTACCATAATAAATACATGTGGTATAGAGTACTTGTCACAGATTTCAATTTTATATATTTCTAAGTTGAATCATTTCTTCTTGTATTTGATTCAGTCATTCTAAAATAACCATACATAGAAGAAACAAATTGGTGTGGGTGAATTTTGCAGTGCGATAGAAAACTGTGTTTTCCAACCTGATCTATCAAAGTGTGGTGACTGCCAGAAAACTGTTTTTTGATTTTTTTTAAATAAAAAAATTTGTAATACCTGCCGCAATTTTTTAGACAACAGCTTCTTCTATATCAACTCTACCACTACTTTTTTAGATGCCTGCAGCTGGCTCAAACACATTTTAAGTCTGATAGTGATGACCTCTCTTTCTTTCTATTTTTTATGTATACTCATCATAAGTGCTAGTAAATGCAATCTTGAGTAATTGCATACTTTATGGTGAACTCATCTTTGTTGGGTCATAGGTTTTATTTGTTTTAACTTGGCAGTTGTCATTTTACTCGCCAATAGTAGGATTATTGTATGTATATCAGTCGCCCCTATTGCACCTTATTTCTTGTTAGACTTATGAACTTTGTGGTGGCACTTACTAGGGTTTATGATTTGGAGTTTATAAAATGTATAGTGGTCAACTTAGGTGCACCTGACCTTTCGACCTGTTGTTGAGAAAGGCATCATCCTAAGACCCTAGAGAACGATGGCAGTACCTCAATCCATTTGGTTTTGGGACCCTCAATCTTCTTTTTTAACAGGTTGAGAATTTGCTTGTTAGCTACCTCGACTTGACCATTAGTCTATAGATGATGCACTAAAGCAAACTTGAAGTGAATTCCCTGAGATTTGTAGAAACCCATTAGGCTTGTCAGTGAATTGGCTCATTGTTGGTGACGATGATCATTGGTACATACCTATTGGACTTTTGAGAACTATGTCGACACTCATTCCTTAGTCTTTAGAAGCTTCGTTTACATATAATGACCATGAATGTTAGGGATTCTAGACTTCTCTATGTTGTGAGTCATTGAAGTAGTGTATGCACCATGATTGCAGTGCTACTAGTATGAGGTGAATAAGAGATGTCGAACTCACTCAACTCATTGACCATTTAAGCAATCTCCCCGAATGGTCAAGCTCAGCAATATAGCCCTAACAAGTGGTCAAAGATGACATGTATTGAATAAGCTTGGAAGTAAGGATGAAGCCATCGAGCTGAGATGATAAGGACAAGTACGAGCTTATCCATGATTGGATGCATAGCTCAGTACCTCTCAGCAACTTTTTGACATAATAAATGGGTTGATCATTGCTTCATCCCTTCTTCTTGAATCAGTATTAACTTTATAGCGTGTTCTCCTAGTCCTAAGCATAAAAGTAAGGTTTATTCGGGCCTTAGGCATTGTAATGAGGGTGGAGAGGTGAGTAATGACTTAATTTCTTGAAAAGCAACCTTACATTTCTTCGTCCACTCAAACCTCTTAGCACACTTAAAAACTTTGAAAAAGGGGAGTAGCGCTCACCCGCCTTAGAAATAAATTGATTAAAGCAGACGACTCACATAATGAGTTGTACTTCTTTAATCGTCCTTGGTGAGGGCATACTAAGTATGACCTTCACTTTATCTGGAATCATTTTATCCACTCAAGCGTAAAAGAAAATATCGTAATAATGTATTGGAACTTACACTGAATGTCTACTTTAGAGGATTAAGATGCATGTTATACTTCTTCAGAGTAAAGGAGGACTCATTTAAGTCTAGCATATGCTGCTCCGATGACTTATTATTGGCATATATATATATATATATATATATATGCGTTCACATTCCTCCCCTTTTGTTCTTTAAAAGTATGATCCATTATTCTTTGATAAGTGTCACACCTAAAATGACCCCCTTTTCTGAAGATCAACCTAAGGTGTAACAGAATAGGATGACTCAATCAGACGCAACTTCTACCAACTCATACCGACATTTTAGGACTCGAGATAAGTACATAAAAACTAAATCTCATCAAATCATCACGAGCAATCTCTTATATTTTAAATTCTTCTAATAATATATTTATATTCAAATCACATATCTGGAAGCGTGTAAAATCAAGTTGCAACATAAATATAAAGCAACTAAAGATATCAAAATATAAATTATACATACACAAAAAGTCTTTATAATCTCAAAAAACTATACACCCAAAACTGTATAATTCAAAAATCTTGTCTAGCCACTATCCTCCTCCTTATTCTTACTTGAAAGTCAACATGTAATATCATATGCTAATAACCTAGTAGGACAAATAATATTGAAGTAAACTCAATATATGATACAAGAAATAACATGCATGTACAATTGAAACTTGCAGGAATGTAGTAGTAAAGCATGCTACCAAATGTAAGAACTAAACTGTAATCTATAAGGCTGTTAAATATACATAATAAACAACAACAATAACTATATATGTGGGTAATTCATGTCATAAAGTCACATTTAGTTCTAAATCAAATTATTTTATTAGAAAAACTATTTATGTTTGTATAAATTTGACTCTTTTAATAACATGAGGATCGTCGCCAGATCCATCGGTCAAAGCTGTTGATAAGGCGGGTCGTATCCATACTTCATACCAACAACCGTCTAACACCAATTGGTCCAATCAAACCTGTATGTTAAAAGTCGAGAACTTTAATATTCCTTGTCAAAGGCTAATCTCGTTAGAACTTTTATCTACCTGTGTAGGTTATCATAAAATAATCCACCTATAACAATTTCATGATATTTTTGCTTATCATAAGCATTATTTTTCATTTGGCAATTAGCAGTACCTATACTGAAATATTTTCAATATGCATAACAATATAATATGGCATCAAGGAATTTGACTTGATCATAATCATAGTAAATCAATTAAGCATGATTTATAAGTTATGCAAATAATCAATTTGATTTGAACCAAATAGGAAAGAAGTATCTAAATGCAATGAATAAAAAAATCATATGAGGTAACAATAGCAGTGGTAAACATTAGTCCTATAGAAATTTAAATTTAAATTAACAATTATAAGTCTCACCTTAATGATTGGGTCAATATCATGACATGTTTGACATTTCCTTAAATGTACAATCTATTAATCAAAATTTTCTTATTAACACTTAAAATTCTTAAAAGTTAAACTTAATACATTCACAAATTTAAAAAGGCATTCTCACCTGAATCCGACCTAGCCACATCCAATCTTGAGTAATTAAATAGTAATACCACTTATATGACACACTTTCATTAGCAAATACGATTTACCTACTCAAATTAATCAAAATTAATAAATTATATAATATTTAGGTACACATATAAGTACACTACTACTACCGTGATTCTTTGCTTTGTCTCCTTACTTCTAGCCATCCAACAATACTCTTTGCTACCACCAAATACACCAGCCCAGCAGCCTTTTGGCTCCCTAATCATGCCCAACTGAAATCAGCAACTCATAATTAGCCACCCAATAAGGAAGAGGAGTTTGAGTAGCACCCAGCTAGGGAGAAAATAAGGACAACAACCAAGGACCACTACTTAATAAGGAGCTACAATTGCTCCTACAGTCAACTCACATCAGATACCCCAACTAATAGCAAGGAGATCGGTTGCAGGAAGCACAAGGAGATAATAAAAAAAACTGAAAGGGAATACCTCACAGCAACCCTTCTCAACATTTCCCTACAGCCAAAGTTCACTTCGATTCTCAACTACAGCCCTCCATCAGCAACTCAATATTCCCTCCCACCTTTTTCTCTCCCACGGCTACAACCGAAAGCTACACCGTGACTTAAAGCAAGGAGAAAAGCAGGTAAGAGAGATGCTCGGGTTGGGAGGGATAAGAGGAACGGGCAGGTGTAAGTAAAGGCTTTGTATAGATGAGATGAGGGATTAATGCAGGTTTATTGATCATATAAATTAATTTCCCACTACTTGTTACAACCCTCCACCTCATCCCTTGGATAGAACAACCAATGCATGTGAATTAAAGTGAAAATCTAGTTAGCTAGAGTAATTTTGCAATTAACAGATTAATTAAAGTGAAATAACATATTAATTGACTTAAGTAAATAATTAATTCATTAAGTTATTTAATTCTAAAGTAATTTTATTATATATATATATATATATATATATATTATCTTTGTGTGTGTCAATGTTATTTCTTTCATAATAAAATGTAAAATTTTATGGGAATGCATTTGATGATTTTGGAATATAAAAAAAACCAGATATGTTTTACTTACAATCAAACCTTACCTTGCTTGGTGTTTTCTGGTATTACAATAAGCAACACCTGCATTCTTCAAATCAAATGACATTATCTTATAACAATAAAGTTCCTCTTTCATAAAAGAAGTTGTCCTCTCATCAACAAGTTGTATTTTAATATGATGATAGCCTGAAAAGGCATCCAAAAAGCTCATCACAAGATATTCAACTGTTGAGTCAACAAGTTCATTGATATACAATAATAGTTACCCATCCTTTGAGCATGCCGAGTTTAAGTTGATATCAAGTTAATATCTTCTAACCTTGGTTGCTTAGGGCTAGCTCACCTTGAATACTCAGCACTATCTCCTCTGAAGATTGTTGGTACTTACCTTGCAATGTGGATGGCTCTAGCAAGTACGGGTTTCTTGTCTAGTCTTCCATTGGCTCCTTTCTTGATTATTATCCAAAATTTAATAGAATGAACTCCTTTATTTTTTTCTGTTCTAATAAGATGTTCAACTATATTTTTGAGATGTTAGCACTCAGTTTCATGCTTGTGATCTCTATGATAAGCACAATATCATGATTTCTAGGTACATGCTCTTGCCTTCATAAGAGCAGGGCACTTGAAATATTATTTATTCTGCATGGCATCAACAAGCTCAGCTATAGAAACATACCATGGTGTGATAGTGGGAAAGTAGAGCTACAACTAGTATTTGCTCATATAAAGGCAACTAGATTGTGACATCTCATGGTGTGGATTTGGGGATCCTGATCTCATCACCAGTCCTGCATAAATCTACACCCACTGCAATGGATGGTGAGGAGGGTTATGAGAGATGTGCAACTTTTTGTCTACTCTTTGTACTTACAAACAGTCTCCAAAATGTTGAGTGAGTGGCAGACGATCTTGCCTTTAAGGCATCCCTCTTTGTCAAGTCACTTGAAAGAATGAGAAGCTTCTTTATATCTTATAAGCTACAGCATTAACATGACTATTAGCAAATTCAAGCAACTCAGCCAAAGTCTTTAAGTTGTTGAATGTTGAGAGCATATATTTAAATGACTCTTCCATTAGATCTTGGTTGAAAGCAACATGTGCAACTACATGCTCCAAATATTTTATTTCCAACATCTCCATTTAGAAGCATATTATAAATTTCCTTAGTAACTTGTTAGGTTCTTATCACATTTGTAATAATGCCTTGCAAGCTTTAAGTAGTCTTTACACATTAGCAAATTGAATAGCAAATATCTGTTTGAACTAGGCGAAAGAAATTATAACACCTACAAGAAGATGTGATTAATGTTAAACTCTTTGATGTTAGTGAAAAAAAGTTGACACTTTAGAGCATTATCGAGATCTAATAATGAGATTGTAGGCTCAGAGTAAGTGGCATATGATCTGTTAAGTTAATTTTCCTCTATAAGACTCCAAGTTAGGAATTTTGAACATAAGCAACTTCAACATCCTTGGAGAATGCTAATTTAAAGGCAATGTATCTCAAGTGTTGCACCTAACTTAGCGTTGGTAGAATCAAAGGATCTTTTGAGTTCTCGACTGTGTGGGGTCCACCTATAACTTACTCTATGACTACTCGGATAATGCAAGTGAACTGCTCCTCTACATCCTTCAAGTCTTGATGACTGGTGAACTGTTGGTTCTCCATGTTGATGAAATTCAACTTGATTTGTATTTTGGACTCTCGTTGTGCTCAACTTCTTGTCTGTGGAATCAAGTCCACACTCACCATACCTTTAGGATGTTGAATTCTTTGATCATTGGGTGAGTTCGGACTCGAACTAGGTTGAGTTCATGATAGGCTGAGTGATCCGATTATACCTTAGATACAAATAAGATGCAATACTCATACCTAGATGTAAGCATCCCACATTGCATCACATAATATATAATGCCATCAAATTTACAAAAAAAAAATGGTTATAGATTATCCATAGAAACTATCTACCCTCTTAGAAGAAAAAAAATCTCCTAGCACAAAAGCTCAAGTGAAAGAAACAAAAGGAACAAAACAAGCAAACCTCACTTTGCTAGAAATATATTAAATAGTACCAATTACAGCAGAAGTTGTAGATCCTACCATTAATTTACAACATATACAAATAAAAATAATTTTGGGATATTATTAGCAGCCTCACACAAGAATTACATAGTCATACACTCAAGATCTTATATTTTGGCCCTAGTGATTGCATGAAGTATAAGAACAAATTTCTCGCTTTGTGATCATTACAACAATTGGGCATCTCATGAACGATGCCCAACCTATCATAGAAGGCTATGTTTAAAGCCTTTCTTCTGTTTTTAATTGCATCAATAAATGGTCTCAGTAACCACATTTGGAACTAACATGAATCATATTAATAAAAAAGGAATCCATAAAAATTTTACTACATTTGTGCGATTGACCATTTTGAATTCCTATCAAGATATTGCTACGATTATAACTTAAGTACCTTAAATCACATGAACCATATAAACAAACTTATAAGGTTATTTCGCCAAATAAAGGAGGAATGCTCTACAATGGTACTAGAAACAAATTTCTTCTGGGCATGACCTTCACGACATTCTTATCAATATCCAGTATCATTTACCTCAGAATCAACACATTCACATCAAAAAACCCTTCCAAATATCATAAATGATGATCAAGTGCAACCGATGGTTAAAGCACAACAGTCTACATGCCCAATATGCCAGAGCTTCCACTTCATTTCCCAGATAGAACAGAGCAGCAGGTATCTATGATAACTTTCTGGGCCATAAATTTCAATCGCGTTTCAAGCGAAACCCATTCCAAGAAAAAAAAAAATCCATGGAGTGAAAAAAAACACGCTGCGCTACAAATTTACGATCTGAAAGTTCAGGTCATCCCGGGAAACAATTGAAATGGGGACATAATGAAGGTAAAAACATTGCTTGCCATCAAACCAGATATTCCCAAATATTAATTGAGACATCCAATACGAGCATCAGGAATTTCGTACCTTCCATGGTAGAAGACGAGGGACGAAGATCTTAAGAGTTTCTACTCCATCTCCGAAAGAAGATTGTTCCCCGAAGAACAACAAAACAAATGGTTTTAATGAACGATGAACGCGCGATAGATAGGGGAATGAGAGGTGAATGTCCTGCCCTTGCTCTTCTGATTAGTTCTAAGTTTCAACAGAATCATTGCATCTATTTTTTATTTAAATATTAATAATACTTGCTGTTAATTAATCTTTTTTCTAAAATTTAAATATTAATAAATATTTTCTCTATTATTTTATAAACATATAATTGCAATTTTATGTTAAACTAAAATAATTTTATTTCATAAAAAAAAAGGATAGCATAATTATATAAATAATTTTTAAATTTTGGTGTATGTCTGCCCATATTTTCCAATACTTGGTATGAACTTGTAGCCTTATTGCACTTCCAGTTAGCGATGATAGGGGAATAACTGAGTTTTATAATCGTAAATAGTTTAAATAAATACTTAGATGGATAAGCCCGAACGACGATGAGATTGGAGACGCTGTGGGGTTGGGATTCAGAGGATAAATTTAAATACATGAATATACATAAAATATTCTATAATAACCTGAGTTCAATAATGGTATAGTTTTGTTCACGAAACACAAATTTAAATTGGTGGCCAAATAGGTTGTTGGTGGATCATATTTTTGTGCTGCCAGCTTGTAAAATATCAGCCTTTCAAATAAATATAAATCCTTTGTGTAACAAAGAAGAACAAGAAGAATTATTTATTTTTAAAAAAATGGGTTGTTGGGATTGTAAATGTGTTAACTAAATGATATAATTTATAAACAAAATATTTTACAAGAAATGGATAAAAAGCAGAATTAAATTAGATTATATCCCTTATATAAGCTTAAGATTAATATCTATGTATAAGTATTTCACTAAGTTCATGAAAAGAATGAATTGTAAGTTTCTTATTCTCCCATGAAGATGAATCTACCCTGGTTAATTACACTTAGTGACAACTCAGTAATCGATTAGTGAAAGCATAAGATTGATTTTGGTACATTTATTGTTAAAATTTTGAAAAGAAAAAGGCTTGCATGCTAGCAAGAATTATCATAATGAGATCACTCATATATCAAATGTCAGTTTGTAAGACAAAAGGTGAATCATCGTAACTAAGGGAGATTGATTTTGGTTAACACTTAGTGGAAGCTCAGTAATCAATTCATGAAAACATAAGCATTGATTTTGGTTCATTTATTTTTTGAAATTTTCAAAAGAAAGGCTTGCAGTTTAGCAAGAATTACCATAATGAGGGAGATGATGGTCCGATATATAAAATATATACATGGTAATTATAACTAAACCACCAAAGACACTATAAAGAATATGATGGGATTAAAGGGTTAAATGGCAAAGAGAGAAAATAAGAAAATGTAGAAACAAACTTAATTCATTCAGATCTCGTGGATCCATCATTCCAAGTCGTCAAGCCCAGCTAAGAGGTGCTTGTCACAACCACAACTTAAATCATTTAGAGTTAATCTCCTGACTTGGACTATGAATGGAAAAAAAAAGAATCCTAAGAGTTCTCTATGAGAAGTTGAAGGACTTATAATCTTCACATAGGTTAAGATTTGCCTACAAGAAGAAAGAGATAGGTGATATTTTTGTCATATAACCATATTATCAAGATTGGACTTACAAACATGCTCGAGTTAGGCTACCACTACCTAGCATGCTAAGATTCTCCTAGTCACTATTAAAACCATGCCCACCCAAAGCTTTACCTTAAGAGGGTTATGATAATAAGCAAGTTATTTATCCTTACGTGATTTTTAATATATGCTTTGGTTAAGGCTATGTCATGATAAGTACTAGCTGCTAATGTCAGAGAGACTTAGTTTTATATCTCCTTTAGGAGATAAACAAGGAGCGAAGGAGTTTTATTTTAGGACAAATCAGCCAAAGAGGGCCTTATTTTTAATGTTTAAAAAGTTAGCTTAATCATTTTTGAAGTTTTTTAAAATTTATTAAAGTTGGCAGAAAATATAATTTTCATCCAAAGACTATTATATCATAAAAAACCATACAATTCATATTACAATAAAGAAGAGAAAATAATAGAACTATTTACATATAAAAAAGAAATAAAATTAAATTAAAAATTTTTAAAAATAAAAAATAAATTTTTTGGCTATAGCATCGCGACGCTACATCCACAACGCCAAGGCATTGCCCTGGCCTTCTAGAAGAAACGACTACCCAATCTAGCTGTCAAAGTATGGTACAGTGTGGCACCAAGGTGTTCTTAACTGCTTGGTCCAATTTTCAAAGTATGGTATATAATGCAAAAATAATAAAAAAAATTATTTCTTCAAAAGAAAATTATGAATTATAAATAAAAGAAAAGAAGACAAAATATACAAATGGAGAAAGCTAATAATCGTACTTGTCACCACTCTCCTCTTCCTCTTCTTCCTCCTTCTCCATGCTTGATACCAACGGGGTAATCACACAGGGCTGATATTGAGACATTGTAGAGAAGGAGACCTAGCTAGGATCTACAAGATTGCAATTCTGAAACATGCTTACTAGTTTAAAATTGAATTGGGCCATGTGGAGAATTGCATCTACTGTTGATCTATGTGATAAATCAAATTTGTGCTCTAGCATCTCTTCCCTTCGACTACTCTTATCTACAAGTCCGAGACATGGTTGTTGATCTCTTAAACTTGCTCAGCTAATGACTTGGGATTTCGAGATCTAAAGCAGGGAGGACGTGAACTTTCTCCCACTTCAACTATATTCTGAACCCCCCCCCCCCCCCCCCCCCCCCCCCAAAATAACCCTCACGTTAGAGGAGCCTTCAAAAGGAGTACCTCCTTATCAAGCCCCCCTACCGGACCCATCGCTACAGATTGACCATAAATAAGAGAAAGGCGGCCGCATCCAATACTAGTGCTCCCTTTCAGCAAATTACAAATTGATTTAAAAATAATCTTCCCGATATCGATCAAGAACCCCTTTTGAAAAGTAAAATTTAAAATAGCTCTATCCTTGGTAACCTCACTAATGCTACTAGAGGGCATAAGCCTGACATAAATAAAATACTGTCAAGCCTTAGAGGCGGCTGTCATACCGGCGGCATGAAAGTTGATCATCCTTTTCTCCCATTATTTTTATTGCATGCTTTCATTTCTGCCACAAAAAAGAATAATCTTGTCGAAATTGGGATGATCATTGTAGTAGATGAGATATTGATCATACTCGACACTAGGATGATCGTAATATGCGTTTATAGTACTACTATCGTAACTCACCAGTTTTTCCCGGGCGTATGCTTTATTATCCTGGCCATCCCGTGTATTTATGAAGAATTCGCACACCATCGGGACGATGTATGAATTATTATCGTAGGCTAGTTTGAGCCACCTCCACTCTGCCACTTGGATTCTAGAATCCCCTCTCTAGAATTAGGTGTTTGGGGAGGAGAGCGTGCTGGTACCGCTCCTCAGTGTCGGTGTTAAAGAAGCAATTGACATAGCTAGATGTCCTTTTCTTACCCATAACTCTTCTAAGAGACATGATTAATAATAGAAAAAAAATAGAAAAAGCTAGAAAAAAAATGAAATTCTTAAGGGAAGGGATTGTTGAATAAAAATTCTTAATAGTCTGGGCCTCTTTTTATAAATCAGGACCTAACACTGCGGTACTAGACAGAAGCTACCCTCTTGAATTGCGAACTTGCACTTGCTACATCATTTGGTTAGCTCATCCTGTCGGCATGCAAAAAGATAGAATTAATTATAATAAATTTTTGTAACCGATGCCTACGAAAAGAGTACAACACCACAACACTCTGACCGAGCACCACGATGCTCACTAAAATGAGGCTGTCATTTCCCCTTAAAACCTGTTGCATGTCTGTCAAGAATTATGACCAGCACTGTAGTGCTACAAGGCGGTGCCACAGTGCTATTTAAATGGTCAAATGACCAATAATGTGGTGATTACCGGATCCTCTACTTACCTCCATGTCATATGGCATGGCTCACCTGTGACATTGTGGCCTTTGGATCCCCGTCTTTGAAGCACTAGGTCCAGAAATGAGAATTATATATATATTTTTTAAAAAGTAAAATTCAAATTTTTATTCATTTTCCATGCAAACACCACTATGTCAACCTAATAAGTAGACAACTCTATATTTTGGCATTCCAAAAGGATGTAAGCATATCAACCTATTCGTTCACCATACGAACATCTATTCATCCGTAATGTAAACATCTCATAATCGTATCCATTTTCCATGCAAACACCCTAATTTTTAGCATTCTAAATAGATGTAAGCCCAGCCTCCTATCCGATCACCATGTGAATATCTATTTATTCTCCATGCGAACACTCCTTAATTTGTTTGCCACATGAACTAATTCATATCCATCTACCATGTGGACAATCCTAATTTTTTGGCATTCCAAAAGGATGTAAGCCAAGTCTCCTATTAGTTCACTATGTCAACATCTATTTGTTTGCCATGCGAACACCCCTTAATTCGTTTGCCACACGAACAAATTCATATCCATCTACGATGTGGACAACTCTAATTTTTTGGCATTCCAAAAGGATGTAAGCCCAGCCTCATATCCGTTCATAATGTGAACATATACTCATTTTCTATGTGAAAAACTTATAATCTATTCACAACGTGAACACTCTTGCACCACTTACACTAAAATTCTAAGTCTACTTGAGATACCTGAAATGAGGCAACCCATGGTTGCTAATCAAATTCTTTGGACATTACGACTATGTCCCTCTGACGTTGGTAGGCTGGAATAATGTAATCCCAGGATGACAAAACTATGGGATCTTGATTGGGATTACACTCTTATTTCCTACAAGATAGTCATCTATGTCACACACACACACACATCTAAGTCACCAATTGCATATCAGATAAATATGTTTATTTCCAATTTCAATCGAGAGTGCTCTCTTACTATGGTAAGAGAGGTAATTAATTATGGAGGCTTGTATCCATAGGAAGTAGAACTCAAATCTAAACAAACTCTAGCACAATGTTAGGAGAAATCTGGTTGAATATATATCAATTTGTCTCACAAAAAAATCTACTTTCAGCCCATCCCATAAAGATGATGGAGCGCATCCTTAAAAATATTTTTTTGGAGAGATCAAGAATAAGTTAGACAATCATTATGCTTTGATGGCTATAAAAGAATAAGGGTAAATAATTTGGTGCAGCTAGGCATCCCATTCATTCATACCCAGTGAAAATTTACAAAAGGTAGTCATGTTTTACCCATTAATATACACTTAGGTAAATTTAGGGTAAATAAAATATAAGTTTTCTTCTCCTCCTAGTCCTTCATCTTGTTGAGAGTACATGTTCATCCTTCAAGGTACGATGTCTTTAAGTACTAGGTTCAAAATTTTAATTTAAAGTTTACTTTTTGCATCATGAATGTTTGAAAGTATTATAATACAGTAAACTTATAATCTAAATGGAACCATCAAAGTACAATAGAAGCAACATGAAACATTCATATCATAGGGAAAAACATCATATAATTATTACTTAGACACAGGACCTCCTGCAAAGTAAAGTAAACCATTGGTCATACATCTAGGACCTACAAAAAATTACATTTTCAATCCAACAGCAATACAACAGTAAAGCGACATAGCACACTACAATTTGCATAATCAATACAAGTAATTATAGCCATACTCTTATAGTCTCATCCAAGATAGCCAAAAGGTTGAATCAGTAAAACTACCTAGATACAAGCTCCCTATGCTAGTGACTGACAAGGTCATGCACTATCATAACATGTTCATATATGTGAGTCAGTATATTCCAAAGAATAATCTTATATAACCTTGACATCCCAAGCTAAGTCAAATAAGTAAATTTACCATCTTAAAGCTTATCACTTTATATATACTTTATTAGAAATAAAGCGATAGGCTCTAGATTGTTCAAGTGCTTTTAATGGTCATAAAAGAAATTACTTATGACTAAATAACCTTATTACTAGAAGATGTATAAAAATCAATATGATAAATAGTACTTGACATAATCAAACACAAATCCAAATGATTTAAATGATACAAAGATCAAGGTGTTTAGGGTGCAATGGGTGTAATAAATGGGAGTCATCCATTCAAAAGGAAAGGAATAGATTTAAGCATTGGGATATACTTAAGTCTTGATACTATTTAATCTTAGTGGTTGATTAAAGTAAGGGGTGACTTGGTCATGAGTGTGTGACAAAATCTGGTAAAGACTAACAAATAGTGGTTAGCTAGTCATGGATCTAAAAGGGTGATCAAGTTAATCATGTAAGTTTATTAAGGCTACAAGAAGGCAACCATACTAAGAATGAGTTGGGTCATAGTGTGCATGACAAACTTATCGAATCTAAATTTATCCATGGAGTAATGCAAGACTTAGGCATGTGAGAAGTAGAGTAAGAGCAAATAAGACCAAAAAAGGCAAAAATAAATAAATAAATAAATAATCTAAAATTTTCACTATATTTGAGAATTGGTATAAGAAAAAGTGTGGAAAACTATTAAAGTTGGCTCTTTCTTACTAGCAATAGAAAAAAGTTAAAAAAAATCTCTAACTCTAAAAATTTTCACTTTTTATAAGATCAAAGGGCGATCATAAAATTAAATTATATAATAACTTCTAGAAGTTATATGTCTATTGCCATATGAAGACACTCACTATACTCTGAGGGTTAAGAGTGCTATATACTGAGTGTCAAGTTTTCTACTTATGCAATTATGAAAGCCAAATGTTGGTTACCAAGTGTGAGATGGGTTTTTTTAAATACTCGCTCACATGGAGGAATGTCTTATTTTCTAAACTAGAGGTATCTATCGAGTAAATCTTTATCAAGACTTTGGTGATTGCCACAAAAAATTTTGGATACTAGTCCATATGTTGGTTTCCTCTTGCATACTTGGTGGTACATTTAGCTCCTGATTCTTCTACTTTTTGTAGAGGTGGCTTGTAAGAAGAATAGAAGAATGAAAATAAAGAAAGTAATCATTAATGTATTTACTATGAAGTGTGTTCAAAATTCTCTTAAGCATTTATGTCACATCACCTTTGATTTTACTTTTGCTTTTGGCATTTCTCTCTTTGCACGACTACATAAGAGGGGCTCTTGCATTTCAAAGCCACTTGCTATTGCTCCTTTCTACATTTTGTTGAACATTTCCTTAGTACTTGCTAACTTCTTCTTTTGACTAATTAGATGTTTGACTTGGCTTCCAAAAGATATGGTGATATTAATGCTATTTACCTTTAGACAACTTTTAAAAAAAGAAAACTAAGAAACCTGAGTGTAAAGGCATCATGGTGCCCTTAATTGAGGTGAGTTTCTCTACCCTTGTAGAGCTGACTTCGATGGCATGGGTTATGCTCGATGAGGGAAATTGGTGTGGACTCGTGAATCGAAGTGAATGTTCCCATCCTATTAAGTCAAATGTCATGGGAGAGGAGATGGTGCTTCACCTTTCATTGGAGTGATCCCAAGAGTATCGAGCAATCCTGAAAGAGATGAAGAAGAATGTCCTCTTTCTATTTGACAGAGGAAGCCCTTAGCGAGTAGGTTGGAAAAGACCCTACTTGAGAAGAAACTGGTGGGGGGACTATCTCACCATGATAAATAACTTCTTCATCCTATAATCTTGTTAGTGAAAATAAGAGATTTAATTGAGTTTCCACTTTTGGTATTTTTCATGTCCCATGGCTATATAAGAGGGGATCTTTTGTTTCAGATATATTTGCTTTAAGAATAGTGTTTCCCATGGCTCATAAGAGGGGCTCTTTTATTTCAAAGCTTCATGCTTACTGTCGAGTGTTTCCTTGAATACTTTTTAGCTCCATTTTCTAATAAATCAAGTGTTCTACATGGCTTTCAAAAAACATCATAGTGATATTGACACTTATCAAACTCTAGTTGGGCTTTTAGAAGAAGATAAAGAAGAAAGCTAAGAAGGAGCTTAGAAGAAAAGTCATTATAGCCCTTCCCATCCAAGCGAGTTCCTCGACCCTAATAAAATTGACTTTGGCAATAGGGATTGCACCTAGTCCTATTATGTTGATGTCATGAAAGAGAAGGTGGATACTTCATCCCTAGTTGGAGTGACTTCGAGAGTGTCGAACATCCTTAAAGTAGATGAAGGTGTGTGCTCCTCTTGTTTAAAGAAGACATGTCTTAAATACTAGGTTGTCAAGGACTATGCTTGAAGAGAAGCTAGTGGAGGACTATCTTGCCATGGTAGACAACTCCTTTATCATGCAATTTTGTTATTATAAAAAAGGTATTTAATTTGGTTTCTTTATTCTTGTAGCTTAGCATTTCATGAGTTTATTGAGAGAGGTGATTAGAAGTCTCCGTCCCATTGCAAGTGGTTACTTTTGTCTTCTAAGTAGAGTTAAGCCAAGTATTTATCATAATATTGGTCTTTACTTTCGATTGTGTGCCTAGTTGGTGGAAATTCTAAATTTGTATAACGTAGTGCTTGTTCATGATCTGTTGAACTTGATAACAAGTGTTATGACCTTCTTCTTATATTTGAAGTAAGAGAGGTTGTCATGGAGCCCAACCCTCTTTTTCCATGCACTTATGGTGTGGGGACACAAGGATAGACCATGCAATTCTCAACCATCTTCTTGAAGATAGTGTGCTTGCTAAATAAAGGTAGGAACTAGTATTCTAAATTTTGTTTCCTTAAGTGCATCATCAACTAGGTGGTGCCAACCATCCTAGTTCCCTTTACTACTGACAAGGTAGTGGCTCCCCAATCAACTTCTATCGAGGAGGTGTTGGCTAAGATGGTAGACAAGTCATTCAATATCTAGCTTTTCATTAAGTTTGGCAATTTTTATGACAAAATCTACTATGAGTACTCTTCTACCTAAAACGTTATCATTTCTCATTTTTTTCCTTTCAGTGTGCTTGTCTTTGTAGACCATGAGGTCTTTGCCCCCTTCAAGTTGACCCTAAGGTATTGTAGTTTTGGGAAAGTTCAAGGATGAGAAGGTAGTGAGGAGAGAAGGTGAAAGTAAGCTCACACCTACTAAGGTCGTCCCTGACTTGCCAACTAGGGAGGTGAATGTGTTGGACCATGTATAGTTGGTCCAAAATAGTCCAAGAAGTGGTCGATGAGTTCATTATATATACAAGCTCCCCAAGCCTCTATGAGGCGAGAAAAAGGAAAAGGGGTTCATTAGTGACCCTTCATATGTCAATCCCCATGATAATTACTTTCCTAATATTACCAACCTAATAAGTCAAGCATTCAATCTGGGTCATCACATCTTCTCGGCTGAGATGGATAATATTCTAGCAGAGGTTCCCAGGAGGTGGCTATAATATGCTACTATAACTGCATAGATTATGATGTGGCAAGTGACCTTGAAACTTACTTAAGAGTAACTTTTCGATTCAAGATCATAACTAAAACCAAGATAAAGCATTATTCGTTGAAGTAATTGTTGAAAGAGGATGAGTCTGAGGGGCAAGACTTGAAGGTGAGACAAAGCTCCGAGAGAAAGAGAAGGAGCGAGTAGTGTTGGATATAACTCACCTTTATGTGTTGAATAAACAACTAAAGGCTGAGCTTTCTCACCATGCTAAGGACTTCTAGAAGAAAGAGGCTGAGTTGACCGACTTCTTGGATTTTGATGAGTGTAAGGATATATTGAGAAAGAAAATGAAGGAGAGCGCCATCCTTGCTATCCTTAAGTTTGTCAAGCATGATTAACTGGATCCTAATATTCTTGATTTTATACATAGTCTGTTAGAATTTGAGTTTGAGAATGGTGATGAAGAAGGAAGCACAAGCTAGATTTTTATTTTTTTATGATATTTTTTCTCATTGTTCCTACAAAAGTGAAGAGTAATTGTAAATGCATTTTTTTACTTGCCACTTGCCTTAAAATAGTCATTGAAAAAAAACTCTTTTTTTATTTGTCTTCTTGTTGAATGTTTACAGATATTACTTGCTTTTGTGCAAATGTACTAAACCTTTATTTGATTTACTGATACATTCACTTTTCTTTACAATATCATACTTGCTTACTGAAGGAATATTTGGTTAAAAATGTTCAATCATTTAATATGTCAACCATGCAGAGTGTTGGCCTTTAATATGTAGTTGCCAACTATATAGTGGTAGTCTTAATTTGTAGTCACTAACCACGTAGAGTTGGTCTTATTTGTAGTTTCTAATTATATAGTGTTGGTGCTTTTATAGTTGCCAATCACATTCTTAAGTGTAGACTTATCTCAATTTGCCTTATGTACTCTTAAGTACTTTGAGTCATTTCCTATAATCACCATTAAATAAATCTTAAGTGTTGAAGTTGCCTATACACTAGTGAGTGTGAGGTTTTATTAATTTGTGACAAGTAGATCAAAATTTTCATAAGTATAAACTTTACTTTAAAGGGTTGTGGCTCTTCTTAGTAGTCTAGTCACTTCTATGCCTACTAGTCTGTCAAGTTGAGCTTTATACACTTGGGCTAGAGATAGCTCACCAAGTTTAGGATTTTTTTTTATTCAATCCAAGTGTAGCTCACTAAGTTAGGCCATGTGATCAAGCTAATACATAGCTTTCCAAGTTAAGCTTTGCACTTGGGCCAAGAGTAGCTCATTGAATGAAGCTTTTGGGCCAAACATAGCTCATCGAGTGGCATGAGTCAACACACAGCTACCCGAGTCTTATTAAATTCAATAAAAAGTACTTCACTAAGTAATATGGGCTAATATAGCTCATTGAATGTCTTAGGCAAAAATTAGCTCATAAAGTGACTTGTGCAAATATGTAGCTCACCAAGTGATTTGTGCCAATGTAGCTCACTAAGACATTCAGACCATTGTAGCTTTCCAAACTACTTGGATGAATGCATTTCATTAAATAAGGTCATACTCTTAAACAATACGTAACTTGCCAAGTGTAGCCTTATAACTTTTTTAAACTTTATATTGCCTCAAATGATTTATGGGTTTTTCCCAAGTCTTAGTTAATTTCTTTATATAAATGCTTAGTATAAGCGAGTAAACATAATTTTTAAGTAACAAGCATAAGAATTTTTACATTTTCAAGAAAGTAAAAATAGAAAAAATAGAAAACTTTCAGTGGATAGGATTCCATACTTTTTTAGTGAAAAAATTCATCTTGCTTACATTTAAAAAATAATAATAACTTATTGAAAGAATAATAGATACATGATAAGACTTTCCTCAGGGTTAGAACTTTTTTAGATCCTCTGCACTGTAAATGAAGGGAACATCCAATCATGAGTGCTTTTGTAAGTCATAGGCACCTAGTCCAACTTGCCTTTTAATAATGTAGTGTATATCCCAAGTATGGGCAAGTTTGTCGAGTACATCTTGTTGAGTAGCACCATCAACCTTCTTTAGTACTAGGTTACTAGATCTAAAATGCTTCTCTTTGATGTTGCTATTGTAGTGCTTAAACATTCACCTTTTGGTTTCCTCTTATTTGAGTGATGCTTTACTGTGCAATTCTTCCAACAAGTCGAGCACAGTCTCTATGACTTTTGTATTTGATTTCTCCCACTTATTAGTGTCTTGATTAAGTTTTATGGTCTCCATGTCCTTTTTCCTATATATCTTATACTTAATAAGCAAAACTACTTCCATTCCATGTAAAAAAGTGAAGGGTCTATATAATCACTGATGATGAGGTCATCTTGAGGGCCTGGAGAATGAAGGGTAGGGTATCAACCCACTTAGTCTTGACACCTATAATCTTCTTCTTTATCAGTTAAGAATCTTCTTATTTGACACTTCCAATTGACCATTGACCTACGGGTGATGTATCGAGGTATATTTGAGGTGGATTCCTTAAGACTCATAGAATTATTTCAGCTAGTTGTTTGTAAATTATGGGCCATTGTTCATGATGATTGCCATGGCCAGCCTATACGCATAAACTATGTCAGTCCAAACAAGATTTTAAGCTATTGAGTGATTATCTTGGCTAGTGGATTTACTTTGACTTACTTGCTAAAGTAGTCAATCATTATGAGTATGAACCTTCTCTATTCATTGGCGATTGATAGAGAGTCTATCAAGTCATTCCCAATACTGTGAATGGCCAAGAGCTCATAATGGGTTGCATAGGTTATGGTGGTTGTAGCTACTTGATAGTAAATTTCTGACATTGTTCACACCTTTTGACAAAGTCTTCAACACCTTTTTTAGGTGAGCCAAAAGTACACTTTTCATAGAATTTAATGGGTGAGTGTATTTCTTTCTGAATGGCTACCATATTCTTCTAAATGTACTTTGTTAAGTACTCTCTCCTAGTCGCTCTCGCGAATGCAATTTAGGTTTAGCAGCATGCTTCAAAATAGTTAGCCATTAATCAAACATGATGATTATTTCAATAAGTTTTATGCTAGCTATTGACTGCCTATCGCAACCCTCCATTTTTTACATCCGGACTTGGGACCGACAATGGTAGTGTTCATGGATCCTTGATGTTTCCCTTTGACCATTGATCGATGGCCATTAATCAAACATATTGAGAAGATTTTATTTTGAATCTTCATGGATCCTTGATGTTTCCCTCCAATTCCCCAATTTATAAATACCTTTTTACTTGGTCAACCCAACAGGATGCATTTTTGTTGTCAATCTAAGTAGGCTTGCTTTTCTTTTTGTTAAGTAAGGTGAGTTCAAGGATGGGGGAATAGCCTACTTGCCCTAGAAAGTATGTTAACAAGTTGATTTTTTTTCACTAGGGATTCATTTTATCTTGAAATATTTTTGCTTCCCAAATTTTGCCTTTTCTTTATGTAGATTAACAAGATGGATAAGTATAAGTTTCTCCATAATCAGATAATATAGTGCAATAACTCTCAATGATTTGTTGGTATAGTAAATCAACCATTATTTTCCTCTTTCTTTTTAATCAGTACAAAATTTACTGCTTGACCAATGGCCTATAACACTCACCTATCTTTAAGATAATTCAGTGACTCTCCTAGTGAGTTGTTGCACCTCCTTAATCATTCTTGGTGACTACACTTCAAGTTTGGCCTTGATTTTGTCTAGATTCATTTTAGTTCCCTCTGAGGTGAGTAGGAACCCTAAGAATTTGCTTGGCCTAGCACTAAAAATTTACTTTAAGGGCTTAAGACACATGTTGTATTTCTTAAAGGTGGTGAATATCTCCTTTAAATTAGTTATATGCTGCTTGAATGACATGATTTTGACTAATAGGTATGTTGACCTTATTTTTGGAGTGAGGTTAACCATGTTCTCCTTAGATCTAGGATCCATCAAGAAATGAAAATGTTTCTAGAGCTAAGACACTTCTAATGGTCAGGAGAACACGAATCTTAAGCCTAAATACTTATAGGGTTCAACTTTAGGGTTAGACCCTGACTTAGGTTGACTAGGGCCCACCTATCATAAGCTTAATCAAGCCATATGCTAAGCCAACCTCTCAAACCAAAACCATTTGATTTTAACCCTAATTTAACCTATTAGGATTCAATTTGGCTTAATGGCTAACGTTACCTAATGTAACTCATTTAGGTTTAAAAGAGATAAACCCTTAATTAATATAATTTAAGTGAAATTAAACTCATTCAAACTCATTTGAACTCAATTGGACTTGATTAAGCCCAAATTGTAACTCAATTGGATCTAGCCAAGCCAAAATTTAATCCAAGTTGATTTAAGCCAAAATGAATCAATCCAAGTCTCATGATTATTTTAAACACTCAATTGAATATTCCAATTCATTCCAACAATTCCACCAATTGGTCCAACTAACCCAATTTGACTCTTTTGGCCTAAAAGGTCCAAATGAGTCAAAACATAATTTAACCCAAATTGATTGTAATCAAAGCCACCAATCAACTTCAAATTTATCATTGAACATGTTCCAACACTCAATTGATCCTAGTTGAACCCAATCAATCTAATTGACTCACTTGACCCAATTTGATCTAAAAGGCCAAATCGAGTCAAATCCTAATTCAACTCAAGTTGGACAAATTTAACGCATCCAATCACTTACAAAATGATTCCTGATCATGATCAATCACTTAATTACAATCAATTAAACTCAACTGAGTCAATTTGGTCATAAGGGCCATTCCAATCCAAATTAATTACAACCAATGCCTTCAATCAATCATAAATTGACTATTAAAAGCCTTTAACCATAAATTGAAGCCAATTTGATCAAACTAATCAAATTAATTCATTTATCCAATTTGACCTAAATGATCAAATTGATCTAAAATCTATTCTAATTCAAATTAATCTAAATCAAAGCCTCCAATTAATGTCAAATGATTAATCAAACATAACTCAACTCCTCATCTAACCTAATTTGACCAATTTGACTAAATTGATAAACTTAGCCATTTGACCCAAATAAATCCATATGAGCCAAATTTAAATCCACTTCAAATTTATTTGCATCTAAAATAATAATAATAATAAATAAAAGAAAATAAATTTTTGCCAATCAAGCCACAACACTATAATCATGGCGCTTAAGTGTTGTCATAAATTTTGAGAAAGATAACTACCTCAGCTAGGTGTCTACTTAAATGGTATGACACCATAGTGTTGTAATCCAGTGCTAAGGCACTACAATGATGATCTACAATTTAAAAGCAAAAAAAATTATCTCTTTTTCACTCATCGACTCCCTTGCAGTTACAACTACCTAGAGGGGAGTGGGAGGATGGTTGAAAACCACCCATTAAATGGGGTAGATATCCAAGAACACTTATAAAAGGGGGTGGACAGTTCCCACTCTCCCTTCTTGGATTTTATCTCCCTCACCAACACTCTCATTCTCCCTACTCTTAATTTTTTTCATTTCCTCTATCTGTCATGAACTTCTTATCAATGTATGAGGACAACGAGGGAATTCTCTCCTCTTACATGAGGCAAGCACAAGATCTACCATCGTGAATTTCAAATAAAATTCTTGGGCTGGTTTATTTTTTATGAAATTCTTTCTCACTTAAAAGAGATTTTCACCATCGATCTTTGGTATGGTGGAAAGTCAAGAAGCACATCTCCATTGATCTTGAATCCAAACTAAAGAAGAATGTTTTAGAAACACCAAATTTTAGAATCTTGACTATTTAAAACCTCCACTATTGAACTTGGTTCTGCATGAGAAGAACACTCTCCCTTCGCTGATCTTGCATCCAGAATAAGGGATAAGAGTTCGTTTGCACTAAATATGTAAAAATCTAGCACTACTAAGGTGTTATGTTGCCAAATTTTCATATAAAAAGCCATTTAAACCCCCAAGAATTCAGCTTAAAATGGGATTCCTGTCACTTGGCGCCGCAGTGCCAAGGTCTAGCTGAGGCACTACGCTCTCGTGAATGAAATCTTGAATGCTCTATTCAATATCATCAAGGTGCCAGAAACCTAGTGATGCGACACCAAGCTTTCGGGTTTTAGTATTATCTTTGCTGCTCTGCGGTGCTGCATTTTAGTGCCACAATGCTAAACCCCAGTTTTCATATCTTTAAAATAGTGCCACAGTTCTATTCATATATCATCGATGTGCTTTATCTTGAAATGCTCCTTTCCGCCATTGAACTTGATTTTTGTGTAAAATAATGCCCTCCCTCCATCGATATTGGATCCAAAATAAGAGAGAAAAGTACTAATGCACTAGAAAAATTGTAAAAACTAGCACTACTAAGGTGTTATGCTGCCAAAATTTTAAATTTTTCCAAAAAAATATTATTGTATCTTAAACATCAGTGAGCCATGTTTCTGTAGGCCCAATGTCAAGGCAATGCATCCTTGGTGAAATTAAGCTTAGGCAAGCATCTCATAGTGCCATGGTGCTGGTATCCCAATGTCGAGGCACTATGTTCTCGAAATGGAAGCCCAAATTATAATATTAATGCATTCATATCATAATCCAAATTATGTCCACAACACCATGGCACTATAAATATAGCTCCAAGGCATTGTGTCCTTGGAAAAATTAAGCTTAGGCAAATATCTCACAGCATCGATTCGCTGCATTCTTAGAATAGACACCAAATTGATAATATTAAGGCATTCATGTCATAATCTAAATTATACCCATACCACTGTGGTACTACAAATATAGCACCAAACATTGAGCTCTTGGGTTTTCGAATCAATCATTTTCAGCTTAATAGCGTTGAGATGCTACTTCACCAAGACCGAAGCGTTGAGCCCCTATTATTGAGCAAAAAAAATTTATTCTTAAAAATCTTAAATCATGGAGCATTCTATAGTGACAAACACAAAAGAGTATAAATAGAGAAAACACATCTTTATTAAATAAAAAATCTATTGCAAAATTTATTAGAATGAAAAATAAATGAAAATAATAGAGAAAATACAAAATAAAAGAAAAAAGAGGGAAAATTAGTAATTATAATCGTCTCCTCCTCTTCTATTTTTAGCTTTGGCGAGGTAGCTACATGAGGGGGATATTGAGGTGCCACAGAAAAAGAAGCCTGATTTGGAACCCCAAGAGCACAATTTTCAAACTTATGTATTATTGCCATATTGAACTGGGCCATATAAGAAAACTATTTCTGTTGATGAACCATGTGATAAGAAAACTTTTTTCTAATGCCCCCACTGCATGCGGCTACTCCTTACCTCTCTCTTTGAATCTGAGATTTGCTTGTTTAAGGGTTTAGAGGATTGGGGTCAAGGTCGTGGGGAACATGAGTTCTCCCCCACTTCATACCTTAAACTAAATCTCTCAATAAGTCTTTTTGTTAGATGACCTTTTGAATAAGGGATTCTTCATAAGGCTTCCCTAACGCGCCCGCCGTAGTGCATAAATAAACCATAAATAAGAGAGGAATGACCATATGCTAAAGTAGTATTGCCCCTAAACATATTACAAATATAATTATAAATAATCTTTCCTATATCAATTGTAAATCCCTTTTGAATTACAAAACTCAAAATGACCTTATCCTTGGTTACCTCACTAATATTATCGGTGAGTATTAGCTTGGAAGAAATAAAATATTATCAAGCCTTAGAATCTACTATTAGGATGGTGATAAAAAAATTAATGATCATTTTTTTTCTGCATTTTCATTAGATGTTGGCATTCCTACTAGTGAGAAAACCAAGGATTTCATCAAAATCTGGGTCATCGTTATATTAGAAAAGATATTGATCATATGACACATTTAGCAATTCATAATATGAGTTGAAGGCAGTGCTATCGAAATTTATCAATTTCCTCTGAATAAAGATCTTATTGTTCTGGTGTTCCTTCATATTGGTGAAAAACTCTCACACTATAGGAACCATGAAAAAGCTACACTCATAATCTAGCTTCACCCAGCCACAATCATGGCACCCTTTTTACTCTTCCACATGGGTTGTAGAAGTTCCTTTCTAGGATGAGATGCTTATGTGTGAGGGCATACTGATATGTCTCTTCAGCTTTCACTCTAACAAATCTATTAGCCTCACTCAAAGTTGCCTTCTTCTTATTAACAAGCCTATTGAGCGACATGGTTTCTTTGAATTAAGAGAAAGCTAAGAAAGAGAGAGAGAGAGAGAGAGAGAGAGAGAGAGAGAGAGAGAGTTAAGGGATCCATAGAGAGAATAAATATAGAGTAAATTTTTTTATAACCCTAAGCATCTATTTATAAGTGAAGCATAGCACCGCAGTGCCACATTTGAGCACCGAGGTGCTAGGCGCTCGGGTTCTAGAATAAAGGTCCACCATTGTGGTGTTCACATGTAGTGTCAGCTAGTTAAGTTGATTACTATGCTATCAAAAAGAGCATTTATTATGATTAATTTTGTAATTAAAAGCATGTTAGGCATTGGTGTAGTGCTGCAATGCTTGGACTCAGCGTCGCAATGTTCGTCAACAAGTTTGTCCTTCCCATTTATAGTGCATGTCCATCTGCCAAATTTTTTGAACTAACTTTTAACTAGCGTTGCGACACCATATGATCAGTGTCTAGGCGCTAGTCAATTGGTCAGCATGAATACCTACCCTAGAATGCTATAGTATTAATCAATTAATGCCAATGAGCAAATTTAACTGTGCCACAACACTATCAAGTGCATTGGTGCAATATTTCTTGTGTCGAGGCACTGTCTTTTAGAAAAACAATATTGATGTTTCCATGTAAATACCATATCAACCTATCCATTTGTCGTATGAACATTTTATAATTTGTTCACCATGTGAACACCTATATAAATATGGCATTCTAAAGGGATGTAAGCTTAGTCTTCTATCCATTCTCCATGCTAACATCTTATAATTTGTTCACCATGTGAACACCCATATAAATATAGCATTTTGAAGGGATGTAAGCCCAATCTCATATTCATTCGCCATGCTAACATTTTATAATTGTCCACCATGTGAACACCTATATAAATATGACATTTTAAAAGGATGTATGCCCATTCTCCTATTCGTTTTCCATGTGAACATCTTATAATTGGTTCACCATGTGAACACCTATATAAAGATAACATTCTAAAGTGATGTAAGCTCAGTCTTCTATCCATTCACCATGCAAACATTTGTTCACCATGTGAACACCTATATAAAGATGGCATTCCAAAGGGATGTAAGTCCAACATATCTGTTCACTATGCTAACACCATAATAACATTCAAAAGGGATGTAAGCCCAATCAATCTATCCATTCACCATGTAAACACTCTTATAAAGATGGCATTCCAAAGGGCTGTAAGCCCAGTCTCCTATCCGTTCACCATGTGAACACCTATATAAATATGGCATTCTAAAGGGATGTAAGCCCAATTTATCTGTCCACCATGTGAACATTCTATATAGCATTTCAAAAGGATGTAAGTCCAATCTATTTATTTTCCATGAGATCACCATAATGGCATTTCAAAGTGATGTAAGGCCAATTAATCTATCTATTCACCATGTGAACACTTATATAAAGATGGCATTCTAAAGAGATGTAAGTCTAGTCAAATAACTTTCTAATCAATATAAGTTTGACCCATGATTGTAATGTAAGCATAACACCCAGCTGGCATTCCAAGAGATGTAAGTCCAATCTATATGTTCACAATGCAAACACTCCTACACTAAAATTATGGTCTACTCTGGATATTTGAGATATGGCAACTCATGACTGCTAATTAGACTCTCTAGACATTGGCTAGCCCTCTGATGCATGTAGACTAGAATAGTATAGTCTCAGGATGTTGGAACCATGGGATCTTGATTAGACCTATTCTCCTATTCCCTTAGATAGTTATTTATGCCATACTACACACACCTTTAGACACTGATTCATATAAAGTATATATAATTATTTCCAATCTTAATCGATAATGCTCTCTTACTATGATAAGAAGAGTAATTAACTATGAAGGCTTGCATTTATATGAAGTTGAACCCAAATCTAAATCAACCCTAACATAATGTTAGGAGAAATTTGGTTGAATACATATCAATTTTTCTCATGAGAAAATATACTCATACCTATCTCAATAAAAATGGCGAAGAGCATCCTCAAAGATTTTTTTTGAGCGATCAGATTTTTGTCGACTTCACTGTGGATTACTTCTCTCTCCATGTCAGGTTGGAGAAAATTAAATATATGGCATCATCATAGACTTAAATAAAGTGTTATAATCTTTTAAAATTTTAAGATCTATGGTCAGGCTCATCAAAAGACAAATATCAAGAATATGATGACTATCAAGCTTAGTGTGGGATCTACTTTAAGATTTCCTCAAGCCATAATCGACACTAGTTCTGTTAGAGCTACTCTCCAGTTCAAAACAATTTCTAAGGTTGTCTAGTTTTTACCAATTGGACTTGTCACTAAGCCCATAGTCAAGAGCACTGGAATGCTAAAGGCATTTAATAAAGGAAAGAGGACGAATGTAACCATCCTCAATGAGCCCAAGCCTAAAGTTCTAACCTCTAAAAGTAGTTCCATCTTTGATAGGTTATCAAAGGAAATGTCAATTACCCATGATAAGGAGAAGGTGGTTATTATTGAAATCCATCATAGTCAATCCACTTAATAGTGCATCAGGAGAGCCTACTACCCCACAAGATGCCACTATTATTGCAAGAAATAATGACCATGAAGCAAATTCCTCAGGCATGAAAATGTTCAAAAGAGCTTGTAGAAAATACAATGCAGGTCTTAGCATTGTCAGATTGCCCATTTATGTCAAACAATAACACGAACCACTGGTGGAAACAAGCGTACCTGCCAACAACAACTTCGATCTTCTCTGATGGGTTAAGAGGAATAGCATCGGAGGAGCTATGAAGAAGTCCTTCTAGGATAAACATACACATCCCAGTCCATAAAATCAACCATAAAAGGAAGAGACCATTTGCTCCAAAATCTACAAAGTCTTGAAGGCTTTTAAAAATAGAAGCCTTTAAAAAAGAATCAAGAAGCTGGTGAGCCAAGTCACTAATCCAACAAATTCATACTCTAAGAGAGGCAAGAATATTAAAAAATATTATGCCCACCTAGAATAAGACTCAAGGACCACAAGTGTCATATCTGGTGAACCGCAATAATGAGCCCTTATATACAAAGATACTAAGTGGCCATTTGTTGGAAGGTCCCCAAAACCACCATAAAAAAGTAATATAAATCTTTCGGTGAACACTAGGGTGTGACATCCAGGATACATTCCCAGGGATCCACCATTGAAAGGTCCCGATCAATTTGAATATCTAAAGAATTCCAAGTCACCAACCACAAGACAACTCAATATCAGATAGTTCCACCAGATGATAATTGAATTGAGTCTCCTATTATTAACTGAAAATGCTGGTCTGAAAAGAGTTAGCCAGTAGATGTGAGGCATATAATCAACTCTTTTGGGAAGATGAATATTTCACAATCAATGAAGAGCAACCAATTCCAAACTTCCAAAATGATGAAGATGTAGACTGCATGAAAGTTGAAGTTGTTCTCATGGTCGATACATGTTTATGAAATAGAAAGAACAATAAAATGAAGAAGAACATCAAGAGAACCCAAGCCATCAACAACTTGGAGGTAAAACTCGAGTAGAAGTTGAGGTACCTGAAGAGCTAACAAATGTTATAACAAAGTTACAACGATAAAAGGGTTCTCAGCTCCAACAAAGAGACCATGAAATCAGTTAACTCAATACCCACCTCAATGAAATAAATGGGCTGATGAAATATCTATTTGATTAACTTAATTTGATAGCAACTGCAACACTTCAAGTACCTCTGGGAAATCCTATAGAGATAAGCAACCCAACAACTAATACTAGGAACATGCAAAATGCTACACCCAACTTGCCAACAACTTAAACAGAAAGACAAGAAGCTCCATGAGAAACTACACCAAATACTTATCAAGACCCTGAAGTTATCACCAAATCTCAAGTAAAAGATCTCATCAGCTAGAAAGTCAAAGCAATCAACACTTTGGAAATAGCTGAACAACTAGTCAAAAAAGGCAGACCATACCCCACCGAATATGACCATGTACAGTATGCTAAAGGGTTCATTATGCTGAAATTCAACACTTTTTTAGTCACAAAAAATCCACGACAACATCTCGCTCAGTTTAAAGCCACATATGGAAACAACTAAGGGAATGATGCTTTACTGTTACAATAATTCATTAGAACTCTTACCAACATTACTTTTGAATGGTATGTTGAGTTGTCCAATAACTTAGTAACAATATTCATCAAGCTAGAAATGCTCTTCATCAAGAGATTTATAAAAACAACTAAGAAAGTAACAATATTAGATATTGCCTTTGAAATGAGAAGAAAAGATGAGAGTGTTACCTAATACATAATGAGATAGAGAAATCTAAGCATGACGTGGGACTAACAACTCATAGAAAAGGATATAATAGAACTCCTCATGGGGAATATTGATTAGATGGCTCATATCTAGTCATGGATATGATTAACATGCACTAAGAATTATTAGATTGTGTAGCCAGCTTTTGAAGGTTTCCCAAGTAGAAAAGCCTCAATACCAACTACAATAATAATCCTTTTGGAAAAGGAAAGCATCCAAATTTGCACGATACAAAAGAAAAATGATGTGAATATAAAATTCACATTCACAATTGATAAAAAGAGAAATGGAGGTGTGGCTGCCTCTCTACCAGTGACAACCTCATGATCGATAGTAAAGCTAATAAAGAATAATAAAAAGGGGTCAACCCTCCAAGAGAAGATGTTTAAATAATACTCATTTAAAAGAGAATGTGCTGCTAAGATCTTTAGATATTCCCTGAAATTGGGATTATAATTTCCAAAACCATGATGGCCAAACCAAGTAGAAAAATTTGATGATCTTATTTATTATCCATTTCATAGGTTTATAAGTCATCCAATTGAAGATTATTTTGTCTTCAAAAATTAAGTAGAAATGAGTTATCAAAATGGCAAACTCACCTTATTAGACACTTTATTGATACACCTTAAGAAAGAAATGGTGAAAGTTGTTACAATATGCCCAAAATAGGATGCAAAAGATAAAAATGTTGAGCTAGCTAGAACTCAGAATATAGATGAGGATAAGGGTAACCCCATAAATACAAGAAGAAAAAGAAGGTGGTTGGGAGACCTTCATTTCAAAATAGACTAGAAAGTTGATTAACATTCTTTTGACCATAGAGGGCATCTAGTGGAATAATTCTTTAGAGCCCAGAATAGATACAAAAAGATTCTTCCCCAATAGGGGCAAATTTTATATAATGCAAAGAAGCAGATGAAAAATAATCAGTCTCCTTCATCAAGCCCTATAAATTGAAGAAAAAGAGGAAATTTAGAAAGCCAAAGTTTAAACATAGAAAATGATTGACTCTTTGGAAGAGTATGAGCAACCTCTTCGAAGGCCAGTTAAGCTAGAAGAATACACGACCCATTTACAGTTTGATATAAAAAAAACCTAAAGAAGAGGTTCCAACAGAAACATGTCATGTCATAAGTGTGATTGAAATCATAATAGACTTTGAGGAAAAATTATGCTTTCCCAGAGAAGAGCTCAATAAATGGAAAATCAAGTCAGACTCAAGGAAATTACATCCTAAATTAAGAAATAGTTCTGAGAGTATTGAAAATTTTGAAAGCTCAAAAGAAACACAAAATTCAAAGACTTCTATTGATAAAGAGGATCAAATGGAAGAAGTAACTCAAGTCTAGTTAAGGAGTGAAAAATAAAATTTTCTACCTCCACATGGAAAGTTAGTGATAAAGGAAAAGAAATTCAAATTAGAAAATTATCTTACCACCATCACCGACTAAACCTTAAAAGTCTACTAAAATAAGACTAGGCTATAATGTTTTGGCTCATTTATGCAAGCTCTCTGCTTTGCTAAGTATCTATGATACTCTCATGTTGTCCAATGATATACATGAGATATTAATCAAAGACTTGCAAAATCCAGAATAATATGAAACATTCTTCACCAAAAAAAAAGATGAAAGAGGATTTAACCTCTCAAAAGTCAGCAACTATCACATTTAGTAAGAATGACCTGCTATTAGAGATGACAAAATATAATCGACCCCTTTATGTTGCACCTAAAAGCAACTCCATCCGAATAAAAAAAGATATTGATTGACCCAGGCACTTCGATAAATCTCTTAATAGTTAAAACATTTCGAGCACTAACCTTAGATGCTCACTATCTCAATAAAAGTATAGTATTCCTACAAGGATTCAATGAATAAGGACAATAAACCTTAGGGTATCTTGTTCTACCTATACGCTTTGTGAAACTGTACATAGAAGCTAAATTCTATGTGACTAAAACCCAAGTTGCTTACAAAGTGCTTTGGTAGGTCATGAATTGATGAATACATCATTGTGCCTTCAACTTTTCATCAATGTATGAAGTATATTCAAAATGGTGAAGAGTATCGAATAAATGGTGATATGAATCTATTATTGATATATGAGATCAAGATTTACGATGATGCCAAATACTTTATGCCTAAGAAAGTAGAGGAAGTAAATTCCCTAAAGCAAGTGACTCCACCTATCAAACTAGTGCTAAAATGTGATAATTCAGAAGGCAAAAGTATCAATGAATCAAGGCGATCCAAGGTAATTCCCCAGCTTGGAAATGATACTGAAGAGAATGAAGAGGAGTTATTACTTTATCAACCCAAGAAAACCCTAGCTAGCCAAAAGAAAGAAGAAGCTAATACTAGTAAAGTGGCAAAGTAACTAAAGGAAACTCATGTTTCTCTAATAAGGGCACTTGAAACCCAAATATCCAACAAGGCTATGAAATAACTACAATACTGTGGGTGAAAATTTTATTACATCACACTCACCATCATCAATCAATCTCCTCCCTCTTCCTCTTTTTTATTCTCTGTTCTTATCTTCATCCCTCTCAGAAAGAAAGATGAAGACAAAAAGAAAGAAAAGGCAGAGAAGAGAGGGAAGATTCAATATAATGATGATTGCTTCTTTCTTTAGATGGACACCACATAGAATCGCAGGTGTACTTATTAGGGTGATTGGGTATGGCATCGAGGGAAAAGTGTACTATCTTAAAAGATAGAAGTCACTACCCTACAATGGACTTAATCACCTAAATAAGGACTCCTAAGGACTTATGGGTCTGCAGGATGATGTACTAGAGATTCTTCCCCTACTTTACATGGAAAAGTGAATCAAGGTTATTTTAAACTGGGTTCATTAAGTTCCCTACAAGGGTAAGTCCCCATAGTTAATTACATCATAAGGAATGAGATTCCTTAGGAATACTCTCGATTAAGGTAAATGATCGTTATCTCCAAAGATTTCAATAGGTTAGGACTATCAATCGATTGGTTTATTTTTAGAAAATCAAGTGGGATCGATCAAGAGGAGGGAGTTCTTATCGAAGCCAAATGAAAATAAGTAGGGGATGCTTAAGATACTAGGAAGCCTAGTAAGCATCCCAAACTACCCTATGGTTGGGCTTTACATTTTTGAAATTGAATTAATTTGTTTGAGTTGAATTTTTCATTAGAATTTTGGGGCTTATGATTCCATAATACAAGGTTATGGAAATGCCTAAGAGGTGAGAATTTATGCTTAAGGCCCACAAAGGGGAGAAGCAACCTCTGAACCTAAATCTAGGGAGCTTTGGCGAGGGCCAAAAGCACAACCTAAATTTAAGGTGAAAAATGGGTATTTTGTTTGCCTCCACGAGAGAGGACAAACCACCCAACTGCTTGGACTTACAATTTCTTGGGGTGGCCACCAACTAACTCCTCCTATAATTTTTAAATACCTGTAGGCAAGTCTTATGCTTTATGCAAGATAACAAGATTGTTATTTATTTAGAAAGAGACTAAGCCCTTAAACTCACTCCCTAAGAGACTAGATCATGTAAGGGCATGAAAAATATCCTAGATCTAATGCAAATCATAGTACATTTTATTTTTTTATTTTGGACAATCATTTGACTCAAGCTTATAGGATTCATATGACTAATGCATGAGAAATGAGATTATGAGACAAAATCAACGAGAAGGGAGGAGGTGTGTTTCCACCATGCCTCTCAAAGATCAAGCCAAGTTTCTCTGGCAAAGGTGGAAGCCCTTCAATCAAGAGTGAAATAATATGCTTTATGCATAATGTTATAAAAGAAATACTCATCCAATTGAGGGGTAGCTAATTCTTTTATCTTGATTTTTAGCCTGAGCTTTTAGGTGAGGTTATTAGTTATTTATTTTAGTTTTGAGTTGATTAATTTGGTAAAAAATTATTTTTCTCTAAGAGCCTAATCATCATCCAGGCCATACAAACTAGAAAAATATACTACCTTAATGCACAAGCTAAACAAATCATCAATCAATATATGAAGCTAACATAAAAGAATAAAATGTCATTTATGGTTGGGCACCACCGCACAAACTTGAAAAGCAAATTGGGTAGCCGAGCTCTACCCTTATACAACCCATATTACAAATGAATTAATTTACAATCAAGTAAGGAATTCATGTTATGGGGGTCTTCATTTCTTCTTTTCTTCTTTTTTCTTTCTTCTTTCTTCTTTGAATCCTTCTTTTGGTTCTTCCTTTTGGATGGTTAGAATGTTGTGGCTCCAAAGGTTTCACATGGTACATAAGATGAGATCTTATGACCAATGCTCATCCTAATCCCCCCATTACAATCATTCCAAAATTCTAATTATAAAAATTACATGAAAAAGAAAAATAAATCTAACTGACACCTGCAAAGTAGAGATTAGCTAAACAAACCATACAAATTCCAAGCATGTATATTGGACTTAGCACCCCACACATGGCTGACTAAGTCCACCTAGCCTATTGGATTATGCTTAGAGGTATAAGCACCTGCACAACAAAAGCAGTTATATTTTTATTTATTACAATGCCCCTTAAGCACAATGTCCTACAGAAAATAATGATTAGACTAAATCATCCTACCATTCATTCTACGCACATTCACCCTAACATCCAGACTAAAATAATATATTATATAACAAAAGTAAACATCAAACTGTGCACCTCCCTAACCTAAATCTAGAAGTGGTGACTTAGTCTAATATGTGTTTTAAAAAGTTTGTGTGGTACGCTTAACTATGGGTATGGTTTGCATTTTCAAAGTGTGAAAAGTGTTCAACTTAGAGGAGGGTTTCATTTAAGTTATTTAGTTATTTTGGGTTGATTTTATTTTGTCTTTTGATTAAGTTCAAGTGAATCCTACAATTAATTACTAAGTTGTAAAGAGAGGGAAAGAGAAGAAAACTTCTCTTTCCTTCCCTACCTTAAGTAATTTCTAAATTGGATTCATGTTTAATTTTGTTTAGTGAATGTCTTATTATGTGTTTTAATTAATCCTAAGTTTAGATGAACTCTAAATAAACCTATTCAAAAGAAAGACATTTTAAGATTAAGTAAAGTAAATTAAATTCATAAAATACACATCACTTCATTTCTTTCCCAACATGTATAACATGCATATGAACAAATCCTAAGCATATCTATACATACAAATGGGAATGTTTAGCACACTTTATGATGAATGCTAAATGAGTTACTTAAGAAAATTTGAATGCTTTATGATGCATGATTTTCATTAAGTAGAAGAAAGGTTTTCTTATCCATTTTCACATGCACACAAGTATGTATGAAAGCCATAAGTGAGTACGATGCCATTATTAACCAGGGGTGTAAGGTACAAGATCTACTTAGGGCTACTTAAAGCCTCACAACCCTGGGGTTGTCCAGACTAATATACCACTTTCCTTAAATACAAGCACATGTACAAAAGAAATGAATGAAAAAGAAAAAAAATGCAAAAGCTTGTACTTGATTGTTTGATTTATTTATGCAATTTATATGTGTAAATGTAAGTATCCTTCTTAAGTAATAGTATAGGAATGAATAGAAAATAGAATTATGCAAGATTTATGTTCTTTTCAAATGAACTGAACACTTTACCAAATCCTATTCAAAACTATACTAAAATAGGGGAGAATGAAAACTACATTAAACACATCCTTATATTTTACTCACATGTAAGCTTATCAATAAAATATAAGTAGCACACTTTCAGTTTTGGTAATTGATTCATATAGTTTAAAAATAATTTGGATTTAATAGTGATAATAGCCACTCATATTTCTATTTTAGCCAAAACATGCAATTTGACATAAAAGAAATATTTCATTTTTAATTTGATTTTTGAAAAGTATGAATGCATGAAATCTATATGGCATATACATTTAGCATGTTAGGAAGGAACTAAAATGATGAAAGCATGTAAGAACATTCACCCTAATTAATTCCTAAAGACAATCTTATGAAATAAGAAAGCTTAAAGCAAATCAAATTATTTTTAAAGAAAGTTTGATTTTGTTTTGAGTTTGATTTAATTTGAGAAATGTGAGCTAAGTTTGTTGTTCTTAACCTATTCCCACATGTATATGATATTTAAGCTCAATTATTAGATAATTAGATCCAATTTATATTTTGATTCGGTTAAGGTATGAATTAAGTGTGTTAATTATCCCTTTCCTATACCACCTTAGCATACTTAATCAAATAATTATGAGCTAATGAGATGACACAAAATCTCACAAAGAATTTAAATTTGCAATGCACCTAGGAAGAAAAAGGCTTAATGCAATTTGGCTCATGATTAATTATTAATTAAACTAAGGGATTTAACTTAAGTAATTTCATAACCCCTCGCACACATAAGAGTGGGATTTTGATTTCTTTAATTGTACTTAGGCTCTTGAACACCTAAGCATCTACCCAAGATAGATTAATTGAGTTCTGGAAAGTTTTAGAATTTTATGAAATTAATTAAGGGATAACTAGTGAATTAACCCTTAATTGAGGTTGGATTAAGGAAGAAATGGGGCTTAGGGAATATCTTAAGGAGAGTATCCCAAAAGTATTTCTTAAACCTTATATTCACTTAATCAAATCTTAATTGACTTAATCAGAGGGTTAAATCACTAATTATACCCTTAATTAAGCTTAATTACATAAAGGGGATAATTTGGAATTAATCAAGAGATTTCTTTAATTAAGCCACCAATAAATCCTAAGAAAATTAGGGGAGACAGAAGTCATCCCTCTAATTATACCCAATAAGTTTGGGATTAATTAGTGCAGTAATTAGGGGTAATTAATAAAATGACATTCCCAATAAAACATAAATTCAGAGAAAAGATCTATTTAAAATTAATTAAAATTAATTTTAGAATATTTTATGTTCAATTATTTGTCCAATGCAATTTATTTCATATTTTTTTGATTTTTCTAGGCCTAGATATGAATTTAGAAAAGTTTGGTGATTAATTAGTGATTTAATAAGCCTAATTATATGTTTGATCTCGTCGGCACCACGTGTGCTGCTGACGCAGCATGCACTTTCCACATGGCGTGATGGGATTGGATCTTTAACTTATCACAACGTAGTGTTAGCAGTGGCGCTACGCGCTTTCTCCTTAGTCATTTGATCAAGGATCGAACGACTAAGGTTAAAGCCACATATCAAAAGGGGGAATCCATGAGTGCTACGTGTTTTAATCTCAACCATCCATCCAAAATATGTGATGGACAGCCAGAGATTCATCCCTGCAATTCCCTGCGGGAGAGGAGATCCGTCCATCTTCAAGGACATGATCCAAGCTCGATTAAGCTCAGATTGGATCCAAACTCTACCCACACCATCAACATGCAATGTAGATCACCTCTAACGGCTAAAATCCCATGGGATTAAACTTTCTTTTACAAAGCTCCACACTATGGCTAGATTAAGCTAAAAAAAAATGGTTTACCTCATCGGAGGTGATCACCAGTGCTCAATTTCTTTGGAGAAGCTTCATTTAGTGGAGATGAAGCTTTGCTAAGAGTTTGAGGTCTTGATATTGAGTGGTTTCTTCTATGGGTCAACTCCTTCTTGCCTTGAGCTCAGCCTTGATCGAATTGGATCCTCCCTTGCCTTTGGAGCTTGGGAAAGAGCTTGGGCAAGCTCAACTTGGTCCTCTGATGGAGCTTGAAGAAGGAATTGGGTTGAAGTTGAGTGTGGAGTAAATTCAATTTTCAGTGGAGCTCCCCTATTTTTAAGTGATGAAAATCGAGAAAACCAAGTTTCAAACTCTCTCTAGGAAGCTTAGGAAGACTAGCTAGGGCTTGCTCTGAGTTCCTATGCTTCAATTGATTGAGGGATTGTGAAGATTGAATTGAATTAGGGGGAGTATATGTCATTTGGAGTGTTTTAGTATTTTGGGTTTGATTCAATCGACCAAGGGTTGGGTCAAGTTCATATGACCATTTGGAGTGTTTTGGTATTTTTGGTTTGGTTCAATTTGGTTTAGATTTGGTTTTGGTTCATTTGATTTTATTTAAGTCAAATGGGTCAAGTTGACCAATTTGACCTATTTGACTTATTTGGGTTAGGTCATGGGTTGGTTTATGTTTGGTTGGCCATATAAAATGGATTGGTATCTTTATTTTCAATCAATTTTAGTTAAGTTTGAATTTGGCTCAATTTGACCCTTTAGGTCAAGTTGGGTTCATGGTTAATTGGGCTAGGTTGGGTCTAGTTGGTCAATTGAGGCTTTGGTCAAGTTCAATAAGTGATTTGGAATGGACTTGACTCATTGGTTTCAATCAATTTGGCTTAGATCAAGTTTTGACATATTTTGACTTTTTAGGTCAAGTTGGGTCAACTTCTGTCAAGTGACCAATTGGGTTAGGTTAGGCTCAATTGTTGACTTGGTCAAGTTCAAACATTGATCATGAATGAACTTAGATCAATAGTTTCAATCAATTTGGCCTGTGGTAGATTTTAGCTATGTTGGATTTATTTTGGCTATGTGTTGACTTGGTCAACCCTTAGGTTTGACTTGTCTTAACCCAATTTGAGTGATTGATCATCTCATGATGATTGTTGATCATGATGAGAGGCTTAGGTGGGTTTAGTTCAATCCAATTTGTTTAGGATTAGAATTTAGCTCATAAGGGTACTTTAGGTCAAGTGAGCCTAAGTGGGTCAAATGGTTTGGTCAAAGCTTGATTTGAGTTTGATTGAACTCACATATGGACTTATGATTATAATATAAATCCATTTGCAAGTGGTTTGAAGTCAAATGGGTTTTGATCCATTTGACAATTTCATGTTCAAAGGAAGAACATGATTGGATTTGGGGTTTGATTTTTGAATCGGGTTTTGATTTGGTGATTGAAGTTTGTATTTATATTTGGGTTCATGATTATAGGATTGATTGAATCATGAAGAAAAATCAGAAGTTTGGCTTGATTTGAAATTGATTTGGCTAAGTTTAAGATTTTGACTTGAAAGGCTTAGGTTGGATTTATATTGAATTTGGGTTTGATTTTTGGAGTTGGTTTTGGTTGTTTGAACTTATATTTCATTTATATTTGTGAATATAAATGGGATATGAGAAAATTTTGAGGATTAGAAGTGATTTTGGCTAAGTCCATAAGAGGGAAATCAAAGTGACTTAAGAAATATTTTGGAATTTGGATTTGATTATTGGATTTAGTTTGATTGATTTGAATTTATATTTTCATTTATATACTTCATTTATATATGTGAATATAAATGAAAATATAAATGAGTTGTAAGAAAATTTTGTGGATTTTAAGTGATTTGATTTGATTTAAGCTAAGTCTATGAGAGGGAATTAAAGGACTTAGGAAATATTTTGTGCTTGGAATTTTTAATCATGGGTTTCAATCATGTAGAATGGATTTGTGATTTGAGAAAATCCATTGAATTGATTCAAGGTTTGATTGAGAGTTGAAGTTGATATTGAATTTGGAGTTTTTACTTGGAAGAAGGAAGTGAGAATTGGTTCAAGCTATAAGGTAGGCAAAATTTCTTAACACCCCTAAGACATAACATATTCCTATGGCTAACTCTTCTAAGTCTCTAGGGTTAGGTTAGGTGTCCACTTAATCACTAGATATGTCTTAAGACTAAGAAAATCTTGAAGTCTAAGAGAAATCCTATGCCTAAGATGGAGGGGTTGAGAGCTCATTCTAAAAATGAGGTCAACAAAGGGTGCCCAATAGGTGTGGTGTGACTGGGAAGGACCACCGCACGTATTGGTGTTGACCGAAACTATCAACAACACTGAACGATCACAAGTACTAATAGAGACGATCTACTCCTAACCCAAGGTGTAGAAGGAATCCAGAGCTTAATGTAATGTGACTCTACTTAAGTCAAAGACATAAGAGAGAAGGAGGAATCTAGTAGGGGTTGAGTATGTGAACCTTCCACTAGGGAAGCATGTTCAAGTCATCCATAAAAGGATGAGAGGTTTGATTTGAGTCTCGTTGGAGAGAAATTTGATTTGTTTAATTAAGTTGTTCTGAGGAAGAGGGTTGAATTTGTTGTTTGTTTAATTGTGTTTATTTCATTGGGTTTGTTTCAGATTTGTAAGGTTTTGAGGTGGGTCCTGTTGGTTTGAGATGGACTGTACTAAGTAAGGACCATGACGGCCTTGATCTAACATAGATTTACCAATCCAAAGGGGTAGTCCAAAGTATGGCCATCCAACCAAAGGGAATGCCTTTCAATGTGCAACATTTATACTAAGAAGAAAGTGTAGTATACTTAAGGGACCAGTTGCTGGGGTGATCTATTGGCAAGGCAACAGATTAAACCTGACTTGGGACTGACTATTGAGTGAATGCCACTCGGAGACGTGCAAAATCATTTTTTAAATTGAGAGTTAGGCATACAAATTGTATTTTTCTTTTTCTTATTTTGGTTGTAAAGTGTCGGGGTTGTACTTGCCTATAGTAAGAAAGCATGGAGTTGGGGTTGTACTTTCCTGGTAGGAAAATGTGAGAGATTGGGTGTAATATCATTTTGATTAATAAATTTCTAATCAGGCTGAATAGGCGTGGATGTAGGATGGTTTGTAGGTTTGGTCGAACCATGTAAAAAACTTTATGCCTCCTATCTTTACTTTTCTGCACTTTACTTATTTGGTGGCTTACTTTTACTTTATAATATATTTTATACACCTTTAAAATAAGTTTTCTACAATGTTTAAAATTAAGTTAATTTAAAAAATATTTTATATACCAAATCACCCCACCCCCGCCCTTAGTTTAACCCTTCTTGAATTTTCACCCCTTGGTGACGATTTCACTTTAGTAGGATTTGAGTGTTAAGTAGATTAAATCTTGACATAAATAAGGCTTAACCATCTTTTCACTCTTTAAAATCTAATTTAACTTCTTGATAAAACAACCATCTCAGTCAAGTTAGAAATGAATTTTCAATTTAAATGAATTAATCTTCTACATTAAACCAAAATAAACCAAGCATTCCACCTATATAAACCATATAGAAATAATCCTTAAATCAAGCTTAACTTAAATTAAAAACTTAATGAAGTTCATCATAAATATTCATCAAAGTATAATCAAATCAAAAAGTTAAGTTAAATTAAATTATTATAAAATAAAATATAAACATTAAAAAATAATCTTTAACTAAATTAGATGAATTTTAGTCAATCAAGTTTAATTTAAACAAATGGTTGAGCATTCAACCATACTAATTAAATTAAATAAATTTAATTAAATCATAATTTAAATGATTATAATCAAATTTAATTAAAGTAAATCACTTAACTAAAATAAATAAATTATTAAACCACACTAAGTAAATAGACTTGAAACACCTTAAGAAACCCTAAACCCTATATCTTGATAACATAAGAAAGAAAATACTTGAACTATTAAAAGGTTAACTAATTTAAATTGAAGTCATTAAATGAACATAAACTTTATTTTAAACTAAACCAAAAAATTTTCATAATAAGAAATCATAAGGTATATAGTGTGGATACCCGAGGTCGTAAAGCTACTAGTCTGAAGGAGGTCTCAATATATTGAACCATTAGTTTAACAATGGCACATACTTGTGAAAGTAAAGTTATGAAAAGTAAAGAAAATAAAAAAATTAAACTAAACCTAATTAAAATTCATTAGTTTTAAAATACTTAGATTTTAGGGTAACTTTTTATTCTTTGATAAAAAGATTACACTATTAGGATTAGGATGTTGAATAAAATTGGGTTCCACCTCAGGAAAAACCCATCCTCTTCTTCTTTCATTAAAACCTAAATTAAACTTTAACATAAAAATAAATTAAAATCAAAAATAAAACTTCAGATGAATTAAATTACTTAATGTTGAAACCACCCAATGGTAAATTTAAAAGTTCTTGAATTTAAATTAAAATTTAAGCCTAGCTCAGTCATACCATATTAGGTCACTAACCGTAGAATTAGGTTAGGACAATGCAATCTAATGTTATGATGTGATAATTTTTTATTTTTGGTGTACTATTTTAGTATAGATGACTAGAATTATTTGCTCGCTAGCTTGGATCTTATGAAGTCTTTGTAGACTATCAATGTTTATGCAAGGAGTTGTGATTAAAGAGATCACTATAATAAATAGAAATAATGAATGTTGTTTTACTTGCAAGTGCTTTGCTTAAGTCCATAAGCATAGTCGATCAGAATAGGTAGGCTTGGTAACTCTTGGTGATATGCCCAAGTATTTAACATATAACTATTGGTGTGATATTTACTTTCATAACCTCTATTTTGGAAGGGCTTAAAATTTTCTTTTCTTTTTTCATAAATTTCAAAATATAATTTAATTCATTAATTAAGTTAGGATCTATTGAGCTTAGGATTAGTAGGAGCAGACTAACCAAACGGTTGTCCCCTATAGAGCCTAACAAGAAGGTCCTTGAAGAAGGTGAAGATCTTGAAGAAAGAAAGTGAAAAGAAGCCCTTACAGATCAAAATTTAGTTCTAGGTTTGGCTATATAAGGGCATATATCAGTTGTCCATTTTTCTTTTTCAAGGTTGTACAGTAGTATTGGATCATATTGGCTTGTTTATTTAATTATAACATGATTTATTTGGGGGTGCACAATAGAACTACATATTTTACATATATTTTTTTATTGTGTTTGTTGTTTTGTGATGAAAAACTTGTATTTACTTTAGGCTCATAGGATAAAATTAAATTATATATCCAACTAAATTTGGTCAACTTAAATAAAAATAATTATATCTCATAACATCACTTAAATGCTAGGTTTAAATACTAAAAATGACTTAGATGTCATAGGTCTATTATGTTGAAAATCATAATTAGATATTGATCTTATTTCCCTGATTAAGGGCCTTCACTCATTGCACCATAAGGGATAATGTCAGATCATTGACGATAGCACCCTTAACCAATGAACACCTTTCCAATTGATTTGACACATAACTTTATTTCAGCATGCATGCAGGCATATCTGCATACCTAAACCTTCAATTAGAATTATGAGTCTAAAAATGTATAAAAATTGAAAACTATTGCATTAATTAGTTGGATAACATACTAGTCATAATCTTAAGGTTAGGGAGTGAGTTTAGGCTTTAGCTTCCTTTTCTAAATACAACAGCCTACTTATCCTATATTCATAAGATCAAACTCATACTTTCAAATCATAGCAGGTGTTAGCTAGTAACCTCGTTTAAGAAAAAAGTAAGTCAAGAAGAGTAGAATTAGGTTCATATTCTTAAGTGAGAAAGAATTGATAAAATCCCAAATCCCTATAAAATGGATTAGGGTGAGTTTTTAACTTATGTCAAAAATATCTTTAGACTTAGTGTCTAAAGTATCCTATTTTTCTTTTATTATAAGAATAAATCTTCACCTCATAAGCATTTATATATCATTTTACAATATATGTTTCAGATTATCTATTGATCTATTGGTGAAAGAATTGAGCCATTCATGTGATTTTATGCATATCAATGTCAAGAGGCCTTAGTGACTTCCAAAAGCTCTTTGTTCATCATATTAATTGTGTTGATGTCACTAAAATATTAAAATCTATTAAATGAGACTATCCATAATATATTCATATTAGTTTGCATGAGTCTTGAGTAAGTGGATGTGACATCATGTAATTTCAGCTGAAATCACCTTGATCAATGTAAAAGTTATCCAAATGTACTTCGAACGTGAAACACACTATATCATTACATCTGGAATATTGAAATAACCTAAAATAGACATCCATATTACCTAGGCAATGATATAACTATGAAAAATCAAAACCCTCAACTTCTATTCTTGAGCCGCACAATCATTCCTACCCCTCTCAATCCCTCACCATCTCCCCTTGATTCTTTTCAACCAAACACCCAAAGCCAATTGAACTCATCTAGATCCCAAGTAGCTCACCCCTCTCCTGTTCACCTCACCTCCCTAAGGATACGCATCCTTCACAATCTACTAGATGACCCCCAACACGACTTCTTCACTCCAATTTGCCCATAATAGTGTTGTCTCTTCATCCTTATTGAACTTACAATAGTAGCTGAACTTCTCTCTCATGCAACTACCAAATACTATTTTCTCGTCAATGCAAGCTACACAAGCCAAAAAATCCTTTCTCCATCTTTTCACTTTACCCACCAAAATCTACACATGTAGCTTTCTCCTATATTCCCTCCCCTTTTTGAAACCTATAGCACACTGATGAATCACATAATAACTGAACCTCTAATTTTTCTAGCACGGCAAGCACGCTAGCCCTCCAACTACATAGCCTAATCACCAGGCTTCCTCTCCTGACTTCCCTTCTCTTAATCTTGCTCTCCACCTCACTCTCAAGCTACATAACCTAATAGTTTCAACTCATCCCTAAGCGAAGCTCCACACCTCTTGCCTTACCTCCCAGCCTATAGAAAGTGTCCCTCATTAGCTAGCCATTCAATCTCTACCCCAACCCAAAATAGTAGCCTTTCCATTGTAGCCCTTCACCTCGCTGCCTCTAACCTGATAAAATGATCTCTCGTTGCTTTCAAACTCCACAAAACATAGCCTATCCTATGTTCCTATAATATAGTTTTAACCGAGGTATGGGGTAATGAAGTTTCAATTTTTGTTGGATTTGAAGTTGTTATCTTTTTACTATAGGAGGCTAAAATCTGTGTATATTCTCTCATCAAATTTCCATGCCATTTGTCAAATTTGGGATAACAATAACATTTTGATGTTTGGTATAAAATAGTGAAATGGAGTATAGAATTGTTGGGAGTTTGTAGTTTTTTTGTTGTTTGGTAGGTTTAAGAAAAAAAAGATGAATGAAATAATGATAGGAGTAATGGTGTGATAGAGTAATTTTATATGTGTCCTAATTATCATCCTTAATGCATATGTCAAGGTAAAATTGTGAGAAATATTAAAATATTTAAGTACACATTGTTCCAACGTGATCGAAGAATTCTTGTATAAATTAAGTACCCATCCATATTGCTTCAACATGTTAGAAAAACTTATTAGACTATAAGTACTTATTCGTATTGCTTTAACATGAAGAGAAAAATTATGATGTTTTCTCATGTAGGTTTTTAGGGCCTATGCAACACTCCCCATAAGTGCATTAAGTATAAAAACCCCTTGGCCACAGTGTTGAAAGACACCTACCATACACACTTTTTTATGAGTATGGTGGAAAGGCCCAACACACTTGAATCAACCCCTTATGCTAAGACAATGCTAGGAGGCTGCCATAAATTTGCCATAATTTTCAACAAACCAAATTTACAAATAACTTAAAATTAGCAAAATTAGAATAAATCATCTTAATATGAGATGGAGTAAATATTAACTAAAGTTTAAATTATAATTTAAATATTTGAGGATGTTAAGAAAGATAATATTGTATCAAGAAAATCAGTTATGAAGGCCAAATTGAATAAACATTAAACCATAAAGGACCTAACAATTTGCTTATAAGTAAGAACATAACTTTATAGCTTATCGATGGTCACAAATAAAATTGGCAAATGAATGGTTGAGCTTTGTAATAATCATCTTTGAAAGAAATTAAAAAAGTTGAAACCATTGCATGTATCTCAAGACAACCCTTTATTCAAAGTTAGTGGAATAGCATAAAATGACCTAGAGAATGAAATTTAAATGTACCTTGAGATAGTTATATATTCAAACTTGTTTATATGAAATGCATGCATCCTAAACCATGTAGCATTAAAATATGTACCAACAATATAAAGAAATAAGTTCTTTACATGTGCCATAAGATGTACTTGCATTTGAAATCCTTTCATTAAAATATATGCATATGGTCCAAGAATTTTAAATACAATGAGTTTCGCACACACATCGTGAGTTAGACTTGAACTTAAATTCCTCATGTCAAGGTGTGTGTGATTGGCTCAGAAGTTGAACTTGAAACTTAAACACATCATGAGATAGTCTCATGTGCTAGATCTTTAACAATTGTCTACATACACACATATGGCCTTAAAAAACATCAGACCATCATATATTCCTCTTTGAATGTCAAACTAAAATGCATAGAATTTGAGATAACATTGCAACTCCTCTAAAGTTGATGTACAATAGGCTTTAGATTATAATTTGCACTGCACTTTAAAATCTAGTGAAGCTTTAGAACATAGTATATCAAGTGCTCATGATAATAGGTCATTCAAAATGACCCTGCAATGAACTAATTGCAAAACTAAAGAACACCAAGCTTCAAACCATTACTTATAGTACACTTGAGGTAACTTTATATTTAAATTCAATGTCTTGAGGTTTGTGCAAGCAACCTAATTGGTGACACTTACATGTATTATGCGATGAATTCAAAACTATATTTAAAAATTTGAAAGTCATGTAAGTTGCTTTGAAAAATGTTTAAATTCCACAAAATTACATAAAAATTAATCGAGTTAGGAACCTGTGCGTCCCTCAATATGTACTTAACTTCTAACTCAGTGTTTGAGGATGCCGTGTGGACTTGAAGTGAGTAGTTTGACTCCAAAAAGATTACATATATTTTTACAAATTAAGTAATTACTGAAAAATATATGTTCATATGAAAATATAAGAATCAAAATTTAAACACATTTATGCTTATGAATGGGATATTTTGTCTATAAGATGAAGTTGTAAGTCCCACTTGGTCTGATCATTCTTTTTCTTACGATAATGAAAATTGATGAGACTGGTTGGAAACTAGGTATTGAATATTTGATTTAATTTTATATTTGTATATGGTCATCAGAGGCCTTAATCAAGAAATTTAGCATTCAAATTTACAAACTCTTCATTTTAATATTGAAAATACAATCAGGAGTTTTAACAACAAACTGAATTCTTGAAAAAGAAGATAGAATTTATTGGATTTGTAATGGATGAATGTTCAAGTTGAATTAAATAATATCCAAAAAAACACTATAGACCCAATCCTTTGTAAGCATACAAGCAAAGTTAATGAGGCATATACCCTAATGATGGTTGTATTGAAAGGAGATTTCAATCGGAGGGGATGTCATCATCAAGCTATGTTCAAAATTAATGTCAAATCAACATAAATTCAAATTTTATAGAGATATGTAGAATGTAAAAGAAACTATACTTAAATGCTTAAATGAAACTTATCATTCAATACATAAAGCTAAAATACATCCACCCATCTACATATTTTTGTTTAAGGGTGATAAATTAAAAAAATTCTAGCTCATAACAGTACCAATGTTAAGTTATGTGTATAACTATATTCAAACTTAAATAATCTCATGTTGGTAAGGACATGGCCCATATCCTATGTCCATGTGATTTAATTAGTAGGCTCCACACATGATGCGGTTACAACTAGAGTCCTCTAACTGGGTGCTTTGCCACCGAATGACAATTATTTTTAGTCAAGACTATAGCCCATATGTTCTTGAATGGCTCTACACCTTAAGTTGTGAATCGTGGGGTGCACCTAATAGGGAAAAAGCCCTCTATTAACTTGGGTGGACTTAACATTATCCCCTTAAATAAACATTAACTCATGTCTATAAGGTCTCCTCAAACAAAGCAACCCATGGCTATTAACAAAGATCTGTTAAGAGGCAATTGCAAGAAGATAGGGTGTGAATTGGGTGTTTAAAATATTTGTCAAGTTAAAACTTAATTTTAAAAACTTTGTAATAAATTTAGTTACAAAATATATAAGATTTTTTATAATGAAATAGCAAAGCAATAACCCAACCAAATGTAAAAAAGTAAAATAAAAGACAGATTAATTATTTACATGGTTCGATTGAAATCTAAAAACTAGTCTATGTCCACATCTAGCCATCTTAACTAAGAATTTATTAATTAAGTCAAGATTGCAGTGAATCTCATATACTTTCTTACATCGGGTAAGTACAACCCCAACACAATACTTCCTTACAATAGTACAACCCTAACAACATACTTTTCTGCACTAAACAAGTACAATAAAAACACCATACTTTTCCACACTATGCAAGTACAATCCTAACAAGATTAAGTAAACAAGGATAAGAAAATTGCAAATCGATAATCTAGCTCTCCGATTTAAAATAAATGTTTCACTCAAAATTAACTAAACAATAACAAGACAAATTTAAGAAAGCTCACAATGTATTTTTTATTTTTTTATTTTAAATATGTAATGAATGCAATGCATTAGAAATAACTTTATCGTTGAAAAATATTTTGATGATATGTAATGATAAATCTTAGTGTTATAAGAGTAAAATAAGTTAATCTTTATGAGATACTTGCACAAGTTCAAATGATGATTTAAAAGCTTAAAAACTTGAGATAATTTGATATATGTGTTTGAAATAAAATATCATTTAAGATCACTTGAACAATTAAAAATGTAGACTAGAAAAATTTTTAGAAGAAATATTATTAAGAGCTTTAGGATTACAACTTAGCAAATCAAAAACTCAAATCCAAGATGATATGAAGTATTGAAAACACTTGAAATATTAATGAAAGAGAACTAAAAGAAGCAATGTTGAAATTAAAACCTTTTCAATCAAAACAAATCATCAAATCATAAACCATGAAATAGTTAAAACACATTAAAACAATCTTATTCAAGTCAAAATAATGGATGAAGATGTAAGCTCAAGTCTTGAATAATCAATATCCAATAGTTGAAGCTTGCTTGATGAAGAAAGTGAAGAGGATCTCCCTTTGAATTGTTGTTGAAGATGTAAGCACAAAGGAAGGGATGAACTCAAGCAATTGAATCCAAAGAAGGCACTCAAAAATTTCTTGCATGGAGTTGGCCAAGGCTAATTTTCTACAAGAGAGGTTAAGTCATGAAATCCACTCTTTAAATAGAGTTTAAGCCAAGAGAATTTCGACCTCGCAAGGGAGAAAGAGCGAAAAAAATAAGAGGGAAAATTCCTTAATGAAATAATTTAATTTTTAAAAATTAAAGCGCATGTTGTAACATTTCAAAATAAATTCAAACTAAATAGCAAGTGGTTGGCCAAAGCATGAGAGGGGATTATTTTAAATTCCATTTACATAAATGAAAAGGTATTAATTCATGAAGATATCAAATTTAAAAAAATAACTTAAACTGAAAATAGTTTAATTTAGCTATAATGCAAGGGTCAGCCAAAGCTTTCCATGTATGAATTAGTTTTTAATAAATACTTATTAGCTAATTAATAATAAAAGGAGATTAATAAGTAATATATTTGAATTTTAAAATCAAAATAAATTAATTAAATGACATAAAGAAGGGGTCGGCCAAAGAATTGCCAAAAATAAGGATTTAATTTTTGAAAAGTGCAATAATACATGGCTCATTTGATTTAAATTTAATCTAAGAATAATTAATTAAAGTAAACTTAAATTAACTTAATTTAAATATATAATAATATTTAAATTAAGTTAATTTAAGTTTATTTAATTAATTATTGATGATTGATTCAAATTTAGAGCAAAAATGTTCTAAATATAAGTAAAAGTAAAATTACTATCTAATTCAAGAAAAGTTTGAATAAGGTTAGAAAAAACACCAAACAAATTTCAACAAGTTTGAAATCCTATTTTAATGAAGTTATAACAAAATTCGATATACAATTAAAATAGACTCAAATACAATTTGAATCATATTCAATCTTTCAAAGTTTTTCATACTTAGTGAAAAACTTTTGAACAAGATTAAAATCAAGCTTAAATTCATTTCAAACAAAAAGAATGGTAGATCAAAGTCTAGATTAGGTTTAAACAAGTTTTGGGCATGATTCAAATAAGGTTTAATGCTTTTTAACTATTAATTGAACCTAGGTCGAACCTATTTTTTATCATCTTTTTAATTCTACATTCAATCTCCATTAAACCAACTTCAATTCTCTTCCTCAAATACATATGAATCATTACATAATCACTTGAATCATATGCCAATAATATATTTTAATGATAAAAAATATTAACTAATTATTATTGACATAAAACTAAACTACATTATTTGATTAAAGTCCATTGTCTCAGCCGCCTTCTCTTGTTGTAAAAGAGATCTCAGATGAAATGATGACAATATTAGTAATGAGAATGATCATAAGTTAATAAAAGAGCTAAAAATGATGTTGCTCAATATTTTAAATAAAATAGTTTAATAGAGATAATTATACAAGAGCATTTTATCCGGAAATAAAATTTGATCATATTTCAATAAATAAAAAAATTACAAATATATTATCTAAATATGATTTTTATGAGACATATAAAGTAAAATATACAAGAGCATTTTATCCCGAAATAAAATTTGATCATATTTCAATAAATTAAAAAATTACAAATATATTACCTAAATAAGATTTTTATGAGACATATAAAGTAAAATATAATATATCCTACTCTAATGCATCAAAACAAAATTCTCAAAACCTTATCACATGCTTCACATGTTTTGAATCGATCCAACCCGATCTAAATTTTAAGTTATTTTCCCATGGTACATTTCATATTACAATCTATGGAACGAATCCCAATTCTTCTCATGAGGCTGCAACTTCGTGGCTAATTTGCACCTATCCTGGATGGTCTTGGATGAACTTGGATGAAGCTATGCCTTTATTTGCAAAAGTACATTTTTATTTTTTAATTTTATAGTGATCATGGGGAAATCAATTAGCCTCATTTTCTTATTATTTTCTGCCTATTTTTATGCGATAGCCAATAATAAAAAACGATCTATACACATACAAATATAGAATACAATATTGCCCCCACAATTTTTTGCGCCCCCACCCCACCCACACACAGAAAATCATGAAAATCATTTAAAACAAAGAAATTCACAACACATCATCCTGACAGTGCATTTCAATTTTCATCACGGAAAAAGACATGCACATCCACTTGTTAACTGGAACAAAACTTCCATAAATTTCATTATCTTCTTAGCAGCGGAGGTTTCATGGTTTTGTCCTCAAAAGCAACAATTTGGTGCTTTATTTAAGCTTACAGAGTTAATTAAAACAAACCCATTCAAACGACCTTAGACAATACACATACAAGCTATACACAGGCTATGTATAGACAGAACAGATACATCCACCAAAAGGGAAGAAAAGAACAATGGGAACTTTCCAGTTCATGATCGAAAGTGTTGTTTGTTTCTCACACCACTTCATAGACTTCACTTCAACTTAAAGTTGTGAAGCTGCCAAGTAATTACCAAGACAATCATCCATTTTTGATACATGGGTCACATGGAAGTGGCCATAGACATACCTGCATCTGTAACAGGCATAACAGATGACCCAGATGGATTATGAAAGAGAAGGTGGGCGACAATCCGGTCGATTGGATTAGTAACTGCCTCTGAGTCTAGCAACCTCGAATATCTGCAGAAATTATGCTATTAATTAGCAGTATGTGGCTGAATTGATATTAGGTAAGGAGAACGATGAGAAAGGGATTTCAGTTCATGGTTCTTGATTAACATGCTTATTGCTTACATTTTTTTCTCCCTTCTAAAAAAAAAGTATACCTGTCCTGGTTGTTTGATTCTTCATCTGCAGATATATCGTCTTCTTCCTTGTTGCTTTTGTTAGTGCTGCTTCTGTCACTACTATTCTGTCTTTCCATGGCACTTCTGGCTAGGCGATACAAGCTATCACGAATGCTGAGCCTAACATTCATGTCCAACTGCAAAAGAGAATACTATGCATTTCAAATAATAATAATAATAATAATAGTAAAAACAACCAATAAGGAACTTAAACTGCAAACCTTTCCCATGGCATCCTGAAGCTGATAATATATGGCTTCTTCTATAAAGCGACCGTCAAGTGATGAAGATAACATCTGAGATTGATCTTGTTCTGCTAGACTGCTGGCATCTGAAGATGAAAGCTTTTGTGCATACTCTTCCACAACAGCAGAGTTCCTGGTTACATCCAGATTCTGGTTATTTGGCAAGCATGCCAGTGTGGGAACTTCTTCAGCACCAGAGATTTCATGATTATATTGCTCTCGTTGCTTTTGAATGGCAAGCATGGCCTGCATTTGCTGCCTCCGTCTCAGTTTTTCAATCTTTTCTTGAGGGGTCATGATCAATGGTTTAGAAGCAGTCCCTGCTGGCTTTGGATGCTTTGAAAAATCTAGATGAGCTTTAAAGCCACCAGGAGCAGGCTTATGCTGGTTCCTTGTTGCATGAAATTGTAGCGGCAATGGCATACCATGAAACTGATATGCAGGATATCCGTAATCAGTAAGCATGACATGATGAGATGAGTTCAGTTGTTCAAAGGGTTGTGATTGAAACGTTGGTAGAGGATTCATAGATAAAGCTTGAATTCTAGGACTAGATATTTGTTGGTTTTTATCATACAAAAAGTTATTTAGGCCTGGCAGAGATCCACCTTTTCCTTTTTCTTCCTGCTTCTTCTTAGTCCTAAGAGTTTGATTTTCAATTTCTTCCTGCAAAATTGAAATGTGTCAATATGTAGTAATCCAAATTAACTGAAGCCCTGCAAGATGCAATCAATAAGGCCATGTAAGAGACGGGAGGAAGTAGAAAAGGAAGGACAAAGCGAGAGGGAGGGAAAACTGCAGCTTCATAAATTATGACAATTTCATTAGGGCCTGTTTGCTAACTGTAAAATGGTTGTAAAGATGGACAGAATGGAAGAAATATTACCCTTCATGTCTAGTGCAAAACTTCTGAATATACTCTACATAGCCCAGTTTTTATTTCATTTACTTCTCAAAGCTCATGCAAAGTAAATGCAACCAATTTGGTTGCATTTGCATTTAGAGGTTTTGCTCACACTGTAAACTATTTGCAGCAATCAAAATCTAGAGATAATAAATGGATGTTAAATTCTAACAATCACAGATATAAGGATAAAACTAGCCAGAGCCCTTCGCAATAACCTGTTGTACAACCTATATCAAATCGCCATCATGCAATACCATATGAAATCTTTAGGATGAATGTCACAAAATGAGTGTGTTCCTAGGAATATGAGCAATGCTAAGGTACAGTTTTTATCATATATACTAGTTAAGTCAAAAGCATCCAAATAAGTAGAAAACAGAGCAGTAATGAGTTGCTACTCGACTGAAGGACTACTGTTGCTTTATAAATAAATCTTAATTGATCTTACACTCAAAAATGAAATAGATATGGTCTAACCTGATATGAAGCTTCACGGCACACCAGCCAGGCAATACATACCGAGATACAAACCCATGTGGATGACAAATTTTGTTTCATGTTGAATTAGAAAAAAATAGTATGTAAACTGAAACAAATAACTGAATTGTTTGATCTGATACATTCACTTATTTAATTTGTTTGTTAGAATTGTAACTAAGTACACTTGTTAAAGGGCAACTGCATTCTTGTAAAATGATTGAAAAAAGTATAAATAAAGCGGCTAGAGGAACAAGGCTGCTGAAAGAATTATTCCAGCATTTTATTTTTCCCCATTCACTATCTTGGAGCTTCAGCTCTTAGCTTTGACAGTGTTGATCAACTCTGAGCATCAGCTCCTTGTTGTCCACTCGACCTTTTTTTAGGGAGATTTGAAATTAATAGCTGATGAAGGAGACTTATTAATCAAATGAGAAGCTGCATTGACTACTTATACACTAAATGTCTTTTGATAGACCAGCATTTTTTAACATGCATGTTACCGTTTCAATAATAGTTTTATAATAGTATTCAGCTAGCCGATTCTGCTAAGATGTCAACCTCTATAAGATGCCATGCTATTCGTTGCTCTTTACAGTACATATTGAAAATATCAAAGTAAAATTTAACATCATTGTAGTAATCAACTTCTTGACATTCTTTCATATTTGAGTTTCAACAGGAGTCTTTCATTCTTTGAATTTTTCAAGTGCTTCATTCTTCTATTTCAAAAAATAAATCAACAATTTTCTTGACTAATCATCAATAAAAAATAGAAAGTACCTTGAGACAAACTTCTTGCAAACCATAAAGGTTTGAATGCACGTAATCTAAAATTTAATTAGGATTTGATTTTGAAGCGGGAAACTTCAATAACATGGATTTTTCTGCTACACAATATTCACAAAAATCCATCCTAAAGGCTTCTTATTTCTAAAGAAACCTCATTTGTATAATTATTGAAGCCACATTTGGCTTACATGACAACTTTTGATGTCACAACTTGGTTTCATCAACAAGATTACAAGACATTACCATACCCTTCAATCACCATCTTACCTTACAATATAAACACTCCATTCTTATGAATGCCCTTCATGATGATCAAAGATCCTTTGCACACCTTTAGGCTTCCACCATCATATCTAAAAGTGTCTCCAGTGCGATATAATGAAATTAAATTTCTTTAAAGCTCAAAAACATATTTCACATCCGTTAACAAGCTTTCCAAGCAATCATGGAGTTTGAGTTGAATGATCCCTTCATCTTGAACCTTACAAGCTTGATTATTTCTAAGATACACCATTCAACATTCTTTTCTATTGCGAGACTCAAATCAGCTTTTGGCCATATATAGTAAAAGCATCCAAAAAGAAGGATCCGCTCCTTGCTTTGATTAAAATCTAAGATTGTTATGACATAAGCACTATCACAACAGTCCTTCATAGTTGCAACATCTCTTTCTTTGACCCTTTCTTGATTTTTTGTTGTGACATAAGCCTTGACAGTGATTGCAATTTAATAGTATCATTTTGTGAAAAGATACCAAATCAAAGAGCCTTAGTCATAATCATAATTTAATAGCATCATTTTATGACAAATTATCTAATCAGAGATCACATATCATATCATTATTGACATATCATTTTAAAGAATGATTATAGAAGCAATGTTTGATATAACATTAACTTTTCGAGAGTTTAATTTATCTTAAACTTGCCATCCTCAACAAACTGTCATATGTTATCTTAAATTATCACTCTTGATAAACTGTGAAAGAAGATGAATGAGTAGTTGCTAAGCTTATTAGAGCAACCACTTCTTATTTGAACAATTTTAGGTTTAGTAATTTTTTTATTCATATTTTTTTCAAGATTTAAGACCAACGCAATTTTACTTTAAGATTTAAGTACATTTTGATATATGGAACCCCTTCAATTGAAGTTTCTTATCAAGGCGACCATCATCAAAGTTGGATGCTTGGAACATATTTATTTGTAATTTGGGTGTTTAATTTTTAAGATAAACCCCTCTTATTATAGTGCATGGCAAACACATCCATTATAGGGGTAATTATAATTGCAGTTTGATACTTTGAACCTTATTAACTCTGCCCACTTAATTAGAAATGATCGAGTTCATTGTTTGCATATCATTTTAGTTCATTTGAATATTTATTGTATTACAAGCCTTGTTGACTCCACGCTCATATATTAAGGATCAATCCTGTAATTAAAACTTATAATAATTCTTTCCAGGCATAAAGTCATTAATTTACATTTTTGAGATCAAAATTATTTGAAAAAGATATTGAAGGTCTTATATAAATCTCAAATATAATATTAAAATAATTTTGCAATCAAGTATTTGATTTCTAGATCATGATGATACCATTTTGTTAAATCAAGCTGCAAGAGGAGATTTGAAATCATTATTTAAGCATAGTTATTTTAAGATGTTGCATAAATGTTAGTCAAAGGGCTCAAGTCTTGCTGACTGCCACTATTGGGACGTAGAGTATTAGATTTAAAAAGTAGGACTTACAACCCTACCCAATAGGCATAATGACTTGCCAAAAATGCGCATGTATGTTGATTACTATAATTTAAGATGACAAACTTTACGAAGATCATAATGACTGTATGGTCTTTAAAAAAAATTGTACAATTCTTACAGGGAGGTAAATTTAAGTTCATCTTATTTTTAATCCACATGGTATTTTTGAGATTTATTTAATATGTTAATCAGAGCACAAGTAGACATTTGGTCTTGATGATATGCATACCTTGAAAATTATTTAAATTTAATTATTTGTGCGAATATTTTATCATTCAAATGTGTGTATATCTTTTCATATTGAGACTATGTATGTGAAATTTTTCATCTTCATTGGAATAATATGGGCTTTCAATAGACATTTTTTCTCAAATGAAACCTACTTCATAAACTTTTTGGACTCTATAGTCATTTGCTATTCAATTTTGAGTTGCATACACCTTGGATCTTGTTTGACAAATCTTGCATCCAGATTAAAGGCTAGCTATGAACAACTATGTCGAGATAAGTCAAGCATCTCAACATATATTCAAGCAAAACAATCATAAAGTAACACCATCTCTTTGATTTTATTCTAAATAGGAGAGCACTTATGAAAGTTGAGTTAGGATCTTACTTATTTCTCAAATTAATTTCCTTTAACTTATCCATTTAGTAGTTTGCCTATCATCTTCAAGTTCTTTCGATGCATACTTGAAGTCTAAACTTTGATTATTTGATAGATTAATTTCATAAAAATCAACTCCATTTTCAGTTTCGATCTCATATTTTATTCTTGCATAACAGATCCTCTGAGGATATTTATAATGAAAAAAATTAAAGACTTTATTGATAATTTCACTTCTCTATAACACTGATGAATTTTTCTAATTTCATACCTTTTGAAAATATAGAATTTGTTATTTAGTGATCCCAATAGGAACTCTCCACTTACACATCTTTTGAATTCTTAAAGAATAATATATGAGCATTCTTATATGCACAATCTCTTTAAATTTAAACTACTAAGTAACCCAATTAACATTCTTACCTCAATACTCAGATTTATATAATAAATTTTTGGTCCATCACTTTCACCTAAAGTATGTACATAGAATGTTTTCAACAACTCAACATTCTGGATCTTGTGTGTGGTAGTCAACTTAAGATGTCAAAGAGGAAATAAGAGTAACTATAAATGTGTTTTCTAAAATTGACAAATCGATCATCCTACCTGAAGAAACATATTTAGCATTAGTTTCATAAATAAACTCAAAATCATAATCCAAATCTAAATTTCAATACTCATTGCTTTCTCCTTTGGTTAAAAGCTTACATGCATCCTTGAGTTTGATAGAAATTTCATCTTCTTCTTCTGCATCACTTCCTAAGTGAGAAATAGTTCTCTTTAACATGGAGCATTAATCACATTAAAAAAAAGTCAACATTGACTTCTTCCTTTCTCTTTACTTTTTATCACCCCTCTTTCTTCGGTCAACATAGAATCATCTCATATTCATATTGTTATGATCAACCTAAGCAAGGTCTAAATGAAGTGTCAAAATTAATCACATATAATCTGACTTTCATAAAAAATTTTCAAACATAATAGGTAAGATAAAGAACTCATAGTCTTCAACTCTTTATTATAAACGTCATGTGCCATTATTTTATGTCCCCAAGAAATTGGACATCAAAAGATAGCTATCTCAATGCTTGTAAACTCATGGGATTCATAAAAAGGTCCTAGATCAAGTAGGATTAGACTAATCATAATATCATTGCTCTTCATCATAACATATATTATGCACCGATGATCACACAAAAGATCATCACAAAATGTGATGATTGGAACACTCTAAGATTGCAAAATTTTAGTCAGGCATAGTTAAATGAAATAAAGTTACTTGGAGGTTTTTTTGGACATTAAAGAGAGCTTCATATATATTGAGTTATTTAAATTTTTTTTTTTTTGCAAAAGTAATAGACATTATAATCCACTCTCTTAATTAAGGCAGATTCCTTCTTAAAAACCTTGGGAATAATCTCTTCATTGATAAGTATATCCTTGCCTTGTATTTACCTAATACTTCTTTCTTTGATGAAGATGATAATACTCTACCACTTTTGTTGTTGTGATGAAGAAGAGTCTATAGAATCAATTCTCAACATTTCAAGGAATTTGACTAAGTCAATTGAGGGTTTTTAATCATTACCAAATTTCATGTACTCTATTTTGCAATGTCATCATGAGTTTAGACTCATTTCAAATGGGAAACCATAAGTCCATTAACTTGTTGTTTGTCTATAGCACTATCAGATAAAACTAAATACTACATCATCAAAATCTCTTTTGCTAAGGTGGATTCTTTAAATTAACTTTCACCAATTTTGCTCTTCGTTGGGATTGATAAATTTCCTAAAGCTTTTTCCACATCAACTCCCACCAAGGAGTTTATTAAGAAATATTCAATATCACTAAAATGACTCAACAAGTTTTTACTAAGATTGCTTTTTCATATTCTCCCTTGTCTTTGTCAATCTAATAATAATCTTTTGGAAATAGCATCAAACTAGGTATGATTGAACACTTAAAGACCGACAAGGTCAAGGTGAGTATAAAGGATCCGAGGTGATTCAAGATTAAGGTGGAGCAATACATTATGTTAAGAGGTGAATTATTTAAAAGGTTTGTTACTTCACTCAACCTTAAATGTGTCAAGGACGAAGTAAGTGAAAGTCCTAAGGGAGGTGCACTCAACATAGCCATAATAAGCCCCTGGTATTCCTCAGTCTTCAATTGATTGGTCCACAATGACTCTTTTTCTTTGAACTCTGACTTCCTTCGATGAAATTTATCCTTGCAAAAGGTAAGCTCTATGATGAGTTCACCGCTTGAGCGTTCATCACCGCATAATGTAGTCTCTTGCGGGGAACATTGATGAGACTCTCCTTGATGAGTAGTGAATAGATGAGGTCACCTATGCTGAATGCAATGCAAAAGTATCTAACAATCTACAGGGCGTAGAAACTCTCTCACCTCACTAGAATCCCCTTGGAGGGTTGGCCTCAAATATTTTCACCTTCCCCTTGTCTTGGATCTTCCTCTTGGATGAGATTCGAGAAATGGTGGCCACCGTAATAATACTCACCGCGTGGCCGCCATAACAGTACTCACCGCCCCTCTCCTCAAAGTTAGTGTCCTAGATGCAAGTGTAGTAGCAACTGCACTCGTTGCGTCCTCAACAAGCTCTATCATGCGCATTGTAGTGGAAATAGGCACCACCTTAAGCAGCTCCTTACCTCATGATGTCCTTACTGGTAGCTCTTCCAAAAAAGAGAGAACCTCAGGATCAATGGGATAAATGACCAAGATGTAATCACCACAAAAAAAATGTCAAAAATAATCGCTGAAAGGGTGATCAGCAAGTGAAGATGAGTTCTTATGATATATTAGTTCATATATCTTGCCAGCCTTCAAGAAGAGGTCAATGTTAATGGCCTTCTTCCTCAACTTCTTGAGGGACACTGCTTCTTTTGGAGCCGACTCAATGATGACTACCTTCTCCTTGATAAAAAGGATGGGCACGGTCAGTACATGTCAGTTGACTGAGCACTTGATGAAGAGGAAGTTAGCTTTCCAACACCTCATCTTGTTCTTTAGCCTAAACAATCTCATTGGCACCACCGAGAACTATATAGCACCATCATGGTGGCCTTTCACATAGAACACAATGCAAAATTACACCAAACTTCACAAGATCCCATCTTTCCTTGATAGCAAGATGAGGGTCATCACACTCAGCATAGAGTTCGACAGAAGCTAAGCCAATATGATGCCATAGAAATTCAAAACATCTACCAACTCGGAGCAAATTAGGAAACGTAGGCCAACTTGAAAATGATCAAAGGTGATGAAGAGCTCGTTGTGATATATAATGTTGAGTCATTCATCCCCATGTGGAACTCGCACTAAGAAGTTGGCATTGCCATAGTAGTATGTTATGAAAGTCATGCTAGCCAACATACTATTCGCAGTAGAAGATTCGTAGTACTCAGCATCTAAGAAGGCGCCAACACATCTTTATTGCCACCATGACTATACTCGAAGAAAGAAAGAAATCTTGAATAGAAATTAACTTGCAAGTGGAAATGAAGAACAATCGGTGAAGAGACTCCACTGCAATCAATGACCCCACCTACTAGGGGATACCTATAAGCAAAGTAATTCTCAATTTATGTAGAGATGTCAATTCAACATTTAATGGTGAAATCATGCATTATCATTATAAAATCTCTCTAAATTGTCGTGCTGAAATTCATGACAAAATGACAAGTAATATACTCGTTATGAGGTAAAAAAAATGTAAAAAAAAAAAGATATGCACATTCATAACAAGTAAACTCGTCAAGTACATAAATCCAATTTGTTTATGAATATTCGTTACAATGCAGTCATCATATCACCTTTTTACAAAATAAATCTAACTCCTAGAAAGCTGCATTACTATGGGATCTAATAATCAATCAAGAGAACACCTTTATTATGTTCTACAAAATAAAATTGTTGCCTATGATAAACTAGGCAGAGCAGTTGACTCATTGCAGCAGTAAGTGGTGACCACCTCAACATGCAGCTCCATTGCCTACTCTTTTAAAGAGGAGAACCTTGAGACAATTGTTATTACTAAACTCGCACCATGTTCCAAGAGGCCAATCTATTACATAGGGTGGTGAGCTTATCCCCCAACTCAATCACCTCACCCTCTCCCTGTTGGCGATTGCTACTCTTGGTGTGAGCTAGAGAGGGTCCCTTAGTGAACCCTGACTCCTCTTTCTCCTTAAAGGAAGAGAAACTTAGAGGAACACGTTGCTTCCTTCCCCTATGTCAGTTGGCTCCCCTTCCTAACGAGAAGTAGCCGTGCAAGATGTGAGAACCACATCAAGTCGGCCCTACATAACAAGGAGTAGCAAGATTAGTGCTAAGTTTAAGCATAGCGGTAATGGGCACCATCACAAGACAACTCACCAAATGTAATACGCAAGAAATTCTAAAAGGTAAATTGAATTGTGTATTTTAAATTTTTACCTCATTTTTATCACATATTTCAAAAATCATCATAAGCATTTTCGTTACAATCATATTGATATATAAAAGCAAATACAAATTGTAATTATAATTATAATTACAAATTGGTTTAAGTTATTAGTAAATTAACTTAATTAATAACCTTCATTATACTGTTTTAATTAAGTTACTTAAGTCCATTCAAATTGCTATAGCAAAATAATTCAAATCCACCAAAATGAATGTGACAGTTTGATCTATTTAATGGAGCTTTAAAGGCTGTGATTAATGGATTGAAATGTAATTAATTAACTTATTTATTAATGTGAAACCCAATTTTTCTTCCCTGTATTGTTTTCATGTTTTCCCGTTTACCTGTTCCTAGGTCTCATCTCAATTACCTAAGGTTGGAGAGATACCTATCATGAGGTGTGAATCAGCTCTCCTAATTTCCTCCATGTGTGGTCCCATGCTATTGGTTGTGGCTGTGTGAGCTGGGTGCTGGAGCGATTGTGAATCCTAGCTAGGCTGCTATCCATGTTTTACATTCCTTGTTGGACTGCTATCCATGGTTCCTTGCTGGGCGATTGACTGTGGTTTGCTTAATCCATGGTTAGATGGAAGTTAAGCAGTGAAGAAGCTACTTGCTTGATTATGTGGAGGCAACTGGGAGTGTTGCTAGACAGCGGGAAGTAGAGAGGTGAAGGATGGAAATTAAAGTAATGTAGTTTGATTAATCAATTTTCTTATGAGTCCACTCATTTAATTTTATTTTTTTTAGGAAATCAAGAGAACTAAAAATGATATTTTGAAATATAAATGGGATAGTTGCATATATTCAGGTATACAATTATGTATATAGTGCATAATTAGTAGTCTAATATGAATTTAGAGAAAATATAATATAATTTAAGTGATAATTGTTAATAATAGTAAATGAAATGCTAATTTTATAAAGACGATCAAATTATTAATTTTATGTTAATTGAACTAAGTAAAATGAGTCGCTTAGAGTAGTGGGGTTGTTTAGCAAAGAAGGATTATATGAGGAGATATTAGATCCGAGTGAGATATTGGTATGTTTGCTATGTGTAAACTTATATTTATGTTAAGCATTTCACTAAATTAAAAAAAATTTAATGACATGCTATATATTCAAGGGAACATTGAGCACATCACAATATTAGTCCAAACACTGATGTGAGACTTGTAATTGTTAAATTAAATTTAGACTTTCTATAAGACTGATGTTTGCCACCACCATTATTACTTCTTGTGATTTCAGTATACATTGGATTTAGATGTTTCTTTCATATTTTGTTCAAATAAGATTGATCACATGCATAACCTATAAATCATGCTTTCCTGATTTATTATATCTCTAATAAAGTCAGATTCATTAATGTCATACAATATTGTTATTCATATTGATAAATGATTTAGAAGTAATATATCTGATAAAAAAATGTCATAAAATTACTATAGATAGACTGTTTTACGATAACTTGGGCAGATAGACAAAAGTTCTGATGAAATGAGCCTTTAACAAGTAATCTTAGAAATCTCGACTCTTAGCATGAGATTGGACTAGACCAATTGGTGTAAAGAGAATTATTAGTATGTAGTATGGATATAGTCAATCTTATCAACAATTTTGACTGATGAGTTAGGTCATAACCCTCATGTTATGATAGGAGTCAAACTTATATAAATATGAATGATATTTCTAACAAGATAATTTGATTTAAAACTAAATGAAACATTATGAAATGAATTACCCATATGCATAGTTATCTCTATCATTTACTATTTATATTTGCACAGCTTTACAGACTACTATTGAACTCTTATACTTGACAGCATGTTTCACTTACTATTATATTCATGCAAGTTTTAATTTTTCATGCACTTGAAAATATTGAGTTTACTTTAGCACTCCTCGTCTCACCGGGCTATTAGCTTACGATATTTACATGTTGACTTTCAAGCAAGAACATGGAGGTTAATAACTAAACAATCCTTTTGAGTTGAAAGCTTTGAAGGACTGTACAATCTTTTAAGGGTACATACGATTTATGTTTTGATACTTTTAGTTTCTCTATATTTATATTAATATTTGATGTTACACGCTTCCAGTTATATGATTTAAATATAAAAAGATTTTTAGAAGAATTTGCAATATAAAACTTTGTTCGTAATGACTTTGTGAGGTTCAGTTTCACTCACTTGTCTCGAATTCATATTTGTCGGGATGAGTTGTGAAACTAGTATCTGACTAGTCGTATTATTCTATTACACCTCAAACTAACTTGGAAAATGGAGTCGTTTGAAGTGTGACACCAAAGGTGTCACTTCAAGGTTAGAAAGTTACTAAGAGATCAAATGCGCTTCTCACACATTTGGTGCTTGACCTAGCAATTCATCAATGGTCAAGTGGAAGCTAGGTTCAAGAAAATAAGTACTTGTCAATCTACCAGCTAGAAATGCTTCAACTATTGAGTCACCTTTCGAGACACTCGAAAGCTAATTGCTTATCTCAAATTAGTCCAAGATACTTGTTAAACCAATTTACATGTGATCATAATTCAATTTATCATCTTAAAAGATAAATGCATTAAAGAATGCAATTAGGTTGTACCTCGGTGAGACAAGCCTCCACTTACTCGTGGTGTTATGAAGAGAGCATCCTTCGGTGCACCATCACCTTCACTCAATGTCAAATGAGTGATAATTCCTTCTCTTCTTGAAGCACACTCAGCTCAACAAGAACAGGAACAACTGGCTAAGGCTCCTCAATAGATGTTATGTCCATCACTGAAATCACCTCCACGGAAGCAGTAGTCGCCACTTTAGGATGACTTGAAGCCTAATGCCCATTCTTGGCAGTGACTTGGTGCTTTTTCTCCTTATAGAGATGCATCCTCAAGTCCCCATCGCCAACTTTACTGGCCAACTTTTGGGATGCCATATCATGCAGATAGAACTGGACCAAGCAAGAAATAGAAGAACAATGAAGCTCGAAGCACACTGACCCCTCCATTTATAGGAGCATGCCATTCAACTATCACGTCATTGTTCAAAATAAAAAAGATAGCATGATTCTCAAAAGATTCCCTCCAATAGTAAATGCACTAATAATTGCCAATTATTATAGTTAACTTGATTTCGTATCTATCTCTAATTCTCTCATCCTTTTGTAGAAGTTGTCTCTACATAGAGAGAGAGAGAGAATCAAAGAACTAAAAGTATACAAAGATATACTACATGCAAGGTGGACTCTACTTGGGAAGGCCCGAATTAGACAGGCACTAGATCAACCTAGATGAATATCACTTGCCAACTCACTAGATCACACATGGACCACTCACCTACCACCTACCAACCCGGTGGACAAAGGTCTTATCACTAACCTGAGATCAAAGAACTCACCATTCACTCTAATGGCTGAATTCATCAAACTTGCCCAACACAAAAGGCTTATGACCTGTACAAGATAGCTCAATATATACAATCACTTAGCAAAGATGCAATTTGATAGCTCGCCCCACCTTTAGACTCGAGCCAGTCGACTTATGGAGAGCCATGTCATTTAGAGACCACACCTCAACTACACCATGATACTGCATACATGTCTGTATGTTATTCATCCCTACAGTTTGTACTTTTTTTTAAAAATTTATTTCATTACTTTATTATAACCATAATAGTCTCTCTAATCTTATAAATAAAGGGTCTAGTACAATCTTAGGGGCCTTTAGCTCATTTTCCTTGGCTATTGGGCCTATTTGTTCTTAGAGATCTTTTCCTCTCTACTTGTACTCTCTAGAGGCTCTTTGAGACTTGAATGTTCCTATAGTATATTGTACTCTACATACACCAAAATATAGTGGACATTACTCTCTTTACCGTTACTTCTTATAGCAAAACTCATTCGTATAGTCTAATATCTTTCTGTCGATTGATTTGGATTCAACATTCATTGTTCTTGAGTTTACTAGGTTGAAATGCAAAGCACGTATTGAGATCAACATACCACTACACTTATTTAGTGAGATTACACCTAATTCTATTAAGACTCACAAACTTATTATGGTTTCACCTTTTTTATCTAATTATAATGATATTGCCCCAAAGCATACCATAGATTTCATGCTTAATTTATAATCCCCAATCCTTGCATCTCCAATATACTCTAATGCTGCTAAAGGTTTTTAAAGCCTTTATAATAAAATAAAATAAAATAATATGTTGATATAATAAACCATAATTTTTCTACCAAGGAATATAAAAAAGATCACTATGTGTTGATTCACATTATACCTGAGAGATATTAATCCACTAAATCCAAGAGATTTCATACTAGAGCTTGTGAACCATTAAAAATTATTAAAAAAAAAATACACTAATGCATATGCTTTAATTTTCTTATAGATATGCTTATCAAATTGGTTTTTAATATTAAGAATATCCTATCATCAAATAGAGTTAGCCAACCTCTAAATGTTTAGTCTAACACTTTGGCAAAAGACAATAACCCTTATAGACTCTCTTTCATCCAAATTTTATAGAAGTCAAGTCAATTATTACTAAAGCAGTATCGACATAACTAGCTCAAATACACAAGTTTTTAATTAAATGGAAGAACAAAACCTCATATAAAATATTTGGATATCTAGAGCATATGTATAGAAGCTTGACCCTTAGCTTGTACAAGACTACTAAATTTTCAACTCTAAAGAGCAATGTTCTAATGGACAGAAAAGCATTGATGCAGATCATCATGATGATCATAATCAAGCTAATAGAATATCTATCACAAAGAGCCCAAGCAAAGATTAATCATAATGAGCCCAAGTGAAAACACAAGCGCTAGCAAGAGTTTAAAATTAATTGTATTTTGAACCTTAAATTTTAAATTTAAATTTTCAATTTTCAATTTCAATGCTGGACTTTAAATTTTGGATTTAAAATTTAAATTCATAAAAATCAATTTTCTTTTCAAAGAAGCCTCGTAATATGATGTGGATAGCATCCCCTTTTAAATGAAGAATTTATTAGATATTTGAATGATTTTTCCTCCATTTAAGTAGCAAGTCCTTCATATTTTTAAACTAGAGTATTTTAAGAGTCAATGTAATCCTTAGAAATAAAACTAATATGTAATGAAATTTTTTAATTTAAATGATACAAAAATTTAGAAGAAAGTATTTTTTATTGGCTAGAGCTTGGTGGCCAGTCATTGACTTCTCTTTGTAGAAAAAATTAGTTATCGCATGGTACATGTTGTTTGTATTTATAGCCTATCTTTCAAACCTCTCAAAACATCTTTCTCTACATCTTAAGCATCTCCTTAGACTGACCATCATTATCCTAAGCTATCAAATGAAATATTAAAATCCTTCATAAGCCAAGGCTAAGCCACCATCACATAGCCTTATTCCTCTTCTTCTCATAAGCCCTTGAAACTTTTAAAACTCCTCCATAAGCTTCAAATAAGAACTACATTTCCCAAGTTAGCCCTCAACAATAATTTCCCTCCATATAACCACCCTTAAAACCATTTCTAAAAGAATTAGACCAAATTAGCCCAAACTCAACCTAGTTAGGTTAATCATAGTTTTCTCACCTTCATACCTCCCACAAGATCACCCCTTTCTATTATTAACTTCAAAACACTATCTATATCATAAGCCATCCATCAATAATCATCTCTAAGCATGTAGTCGCTTTTGAAGTTAACTGAATGGGAATAAAACTAACCCCACATAACATTATTTCTTTTCCAATAGAATTCCATGTTTAGATTCTTATAGTTTGTGATGCATGAACCAAGTAATTCCAACCATTGGACACCAAAAACCACATTTTCTCCATACACTAGAATGAGGTGACAAATGACAATGAATGGCTCTTTAAGCTAATAAAACTTTGTGGGCATAATCCCAAGCATTCAAAAGTTTTTCCATTATCTACCAACACTTCAAAGAAATTTGACATTGGCATCCTTAATTGTTGAATAAACCAAGTTTGTAATAAATTATGTGTTGGTGTGTTATCAATCAAAATATGAAGAGGATAACTCCTAATGCTATAAATGGAGTATAATAATCTTGTTAAAACATTAAAGCTTATTTCATAGCTTTTGCCAATATATATATATATATATATATATATATACTCTTGCTCGTCATTCACTGATATCATAATAAATAGTTTAAACTTGCAAATATGGCCCTGATAGAATTTTTCATCATAGTAAAAGTAAAGGCCACCTTTCAATCTTTGCTCATCCAACTATCTAATGTTTGCACTGGTGATACTAATGTTTGTGTGTAGTGTTTGACATTTTATTGGAAACATCTAGTACCATTAGTGAAATCAAAGCTAACAACGGGATATGACGGATGCGACAATAATGTTGTTGCTTAACCCTTTGCAATTCAGGCCTGCATTAATTTGGCTAATTGGAAAGACTGTAACAGTGATTGTAGTTGTAATGCTCATACTTCTTGCAAGATGTCAAAGCACAACCCTGATTCAAAACTTTGAAAGAAAGATGAACTACCGGATATTTAATTCAAAAGTTATTTGAAGCATTGTAAAATTCTTGGACAAATGAAGTTTGATTCAATTTAACTAATTCAACTAATATATCTCTGTACAATGCAAAAATCAAATCATTTAATGATTTCAATTTTAAGAGAATCAAGTACTCAATTATTTATTTGGTGAATTTATTGATAGCAGTTCAAAGATAGCCTATTCCTATATACTGGTACTACAAGAACATTTGTTATTTTTAAAAGGTTATAATAAGAAAATAATTGGTTGGCTTTTAATAACCGACTATGAGAACTATCACAATTAAATCATGGTATATAAATCTTTAATGCTTTGAGATTTGGTGGACTTTTGAGGTTCGATGGCTGTAACTAGAGGATATTTGGCAAAAACTTTCGCCATCTTTGCCATTGATATAATGTTGTTCAAACTAGTGTGACCACTTAGTCTCAAACAAAGAAAATCCGCAATGCAGATCATTTAAAATCCTACTAAGAGAAGAAATCTGCTCTTCAAATTTATCCAAGCGAGAAAGACTCATCCATTGTTTTGGTCACATTGTGAGTTCCATCCCCCATGGTTGGTTGCAATGTTTAAAAAAAAATCAAAAACTAAGGCATCTAGCCTTAGCGATGCTTGGCATAATCCTTGAGATGGATCAAAGCATAAGCATCAAACAAAAAAAAACCTCATAAATTTAAAAATAATTCATAAATATACCAAAACCACGTTGAGATTAACTTAGTTTAACCTAAAGTGACTGAGAAAGAAAATTTGAATTTTAATTAAGTTATGAGAATCAAGATTTGCATCATAGTCACAGCCTTCCCATTACAACCCTTTGCCACTCCACTATGCTCCTCGTCGCTTGTAGACTCTCCTCACTACTTGGAAAGCACAAATCCCTCTCTTTCTTTCTTGACTCATGTAATTTTAGCCAAAAATGTAAACCATAAGAAAAGTCATATTAGGCATATCATATAACAATATATTTTTTTACTTTTATTAAGTATTAATTTGAAACACAACTCCAAACATCTTGAGAAAGACCTCAAACCAAAAAAATACAAGCCACACTAAAACCATAAAGGTGTAAGGCTTAAGGTGATTTCTGAACACCCTATGGCATACTGTACCTCAAAGAGTGCGTCTCAATCACCCTTTTAAGCTATGATTGTTTGAATAATTAAACAGCAGAAAATACATAGGAGAATTGATGATGAACACAAGAAAAAGAAAATGCATTAAGAGCACCATTGCTGGAATCTCAATACCAAAGGAGCATTTCGAGCTGCTCGACACTCCAAAATCTTGGAGTTGAAGCTTTGAGACCACAGACTAGGAAAAATAAACTACACGGAAAATTATCTCTTACCAGCCCTTTTTAGCCAGAAGCTTTATTTATAGGTTTTTTAGTTACTCAAACTAACTAAATAAAGATTATACAATTCAATTGTTTATTTTAATTTAATTACTCCATTATTCTAACTCAGAACAAAACTGGTCATTCACATGGGTTTGTTTGTTGTTCCTGTTTTGCATCCATTTGATGTGCCGGGAAGCTTCATATCATAAACAGGAAAGAAAAGTGAACTATGAACGGACCTAATGAGTGAATCAGATGTTTGAAGAATTCCATAATTCAAAGTAATAACAGTTGATAACTAATAATTATTTTATTTTGAATCAGTATTGTAGGTGATGCTTCAGAGGGTAAGAATGGCTTGATAAAAAAGATATCAAATATATGATGTTAGGTACTCTAACATGGCTGTTAATACCAATATATATTATAAACTCGCAAATTCTGAGTAGGAAACACAATTTGTTTGTTAAGTTTGGATTCATACATCATAAAAACTTTGAGAGCCATCAAAATCCAGTTGACATTTATTATGATAAAGAAGAAATTTGTGATTAGTGCAATGTTAGACCACTACAAACCACGCATATTCCTATTGAAGCTTTTAAAGGACAATATGCAAATCAAAAGAGGTTAAAATTCATGCCGTATAACATCTGGCAGCAAAGTCCAGAAGATTCACTGCGAAGATAAGCTTGAGATGAAGTGTGCCTTCAGCGTTTAAAGTTATATCTGATGTCCACCATAGTAAATAAGAAAGTTTCGCAGAAAGAATCACCTATTAGTATGCCTAAAAAAGAGGAATTTTCAGAGGACTTGCCTTCTTCTGCGAAGGATTCACTTTTACATTAGAATGTTCACCTAAATGATGAGAGGAAGACCGTTCTTCCCAAGCGTGTTCCCTGGACATTGGAATATCCTGTATGACAAAGAAAAAGAATCATCTCACATTATTGCAGGCCTGCAGCAAAATTCTTTGGCAGAAGATAAACTACAATTTTAAAAACTTACAGGCACTGGAATGGATTGGGAAGTGCAGCTAATTAACTCTGCAGATGCAGTGAGAAAGGTATCCGTGTTGTCAATTTCATTTCCAAATATTGAATCATTATTTCTATAGAATCATAAACAATTTGAACATGAGATGAAAAAGATACATGAATAAACTTGAAAACAAGTTCAACAAATCGATACCTAAACATTTTATCAAGATCGTCGAAGTCTTCAATGTTAGCCCAATCGTAGTCCATAAATTTGTCATTTTCTTTGTCATCCTGCTCAAACAGGTCAGGCTCACCACCCAGCTGCACGTCATTGCTACTTAAGAGAATAGATGTTTTGCTGCAAGATGTTGAGTCCTTGCCATGAAGCAATCCACTAGAGTTAATGTATCCTTCCATAAAAGCCCCAACAGACTTCAGATCGGAGGTTTCAACAAGATCACTCACCAATCCAGTTACAACAGAATCTCGAACAATTCCATCATTGAAGTCTCCACCAAATGCCATGCTTAAGTTAGGCAAATCAGGCCATGTATCCATGTCTATGCTTGCATCATTGAGTTCTTGAATTGTATCACTACTGGAGCCGTTTTTCACATTGTAAACAAGAAAATTATTTTCAGTTCTGCAAGTTTCCATTGTGGAACTTATAGCATTGCAATCCTCTTCATTTCTCTGCTTCTTGCTACACCTTTCCAATTTAGAGAAATTATTTCCATCACAGTCTTTTGGTTGGGGCACAATATGGTCTTCTAATTCTTTATGTTCACCCCATAATGTGTCACCAACCTGAAAAAGCATAAGTATAGGAGACAGAATTTAGTAGTTGACGTCAAAGCTTAATGTCATTCTAATAAGTATTCAGGTCATTTACCTAAAACAAGTATTCTTAAAAGGTTTTAACATGGGAATGAAAAGAAAATGTGCGTTTGTTTGCACGAGCAGGCACGCACACACGCGCGCGAGAGAGAGAGAGAGTGAGAGATTTATTTAAGGGGCTTTTACATTCACTATCACCCATCACTCTATTCTTACAAATTTAATAATTTAACCACCTTGAACATCAAAATTTTAAATTGACATACAAATATTGAAATTCATAACAAAAGCCCAACCCATATTTTTCAATTTTGTAAAATTCTTAATGATTTAATCGTGGCATGTGCAAATACATGAGTCTCATAGTTCAAATAATACTGACGGTGGTTAAATTATAAATGCATATGTTTTTGGTTGATTTGTAAATATCCCATTATTTAAATGTAGAAGCACCTGTGTTGAAACTATATAGGTAAGAGTACACATAACTCAACAGAATAAGATTGTAATATTAGAAGATGCCAACAAAAACTGAGGCCTAACAAGGGCTCTCTATCAACATATATGACTAACAGAAACCATCCTATCTTTGATTGGATGGTATTAGTTTAATCACAAACCTAAGCTTTAGACTTTTGAGCTTAATGACTATAATCAAACATAAACCATTGATTAATTTAATAAGAATATATGACTCAGTTTGTCTCCTACTTCCTACAAGCATGGATCACCTTCCATTGATGGAATTGAAGTTTGCTGATGATATGGACCTAAACGAAGTGCTACATGCTTAGTTTTATAATCCCCTAAATTAAAAAAAAAATGTACACTGAGCATATGATATATAATTTTAATAGTCATGATATTAATAATCATCATTCAATGATATTTGAAGAAAAGGTAGAATGAGTTTATGTATATTGGACGAATTATATAAAAGAATGGAGATATATAAATTTATATAACTTATAGAGTGAATTTTGAGTGAAGGATCATAAAAGCTTAAATGTAAACTTTATAAAATTGTAATTGGACTAATCATGTTCACTAACATAAATGTTCAGCAGTACAAAGAATATTTATATCTAAGTTGAGAATGGAAAAATTGATAATGTTGAAAATGGATATGAAAAATAACTAACAAGTATAAATTAGGGATGATTATATTATTGGAGCGATTGCATGGGATCTAGTAAAAATGTTGAGATAAGGCTAATGATGAAGATCATCATGATGAGAGCATTAACCTCTTCTACAAAACATTTCATCTTTTTTATATAATTTGACATTTTTAACAATTTTTTGAGAATATTAAATAATTATTTTTGCATTTTATGCCTAATAGTAGATGATCTTATGATTGTGTTATCTGGTTTCACAATTTTTCCTATATTTAACATTTCCAATAGTAAAATTCTTTTGGCCATACTAAGGCCAACTTCTAGGGAATCTTTGGTATGTTTTTGGCTTAGTTTTAGACCTATAAATATTGCTCCATTATAACAAATCATAATTAATGAAATCTATATAAACACTTGCATTGTTTCTCGAAAGGTACCAAAAGCTTCATGGCATTCATATTTTCTTTTGATATTTCAGTTGAGAATTGAAATTTTTTTTTAAGCCAACCAAGTTTCTCAAACAAACATGGAGTGATTTCATTCTATCGACCAATCTCTTATAGGATTATACTTTTTGATGTTCCGGTTTTTTAATGAATGCCAAGTCCTTAAGATGACATGGAGAGGTGAACTCATCAATTCTTCCAACACTTAAAGATAGAAAGGAGTTATTTTCATTATCAAAAGTAAAGAAAGGAGCAGTTGAACTTGCCATTGTAAGAGGCAAATGATGGAACAAACCTTCTCCACATGTTGTTATGGAAGAAAAGGGATTAGTATATTTCCCAAGAGAGATGTATTTGTATGTGGATGAAGACGATTGTTGTTGAACCACATAAAACATTGACTAAAATTATATTTGCACTTTTTTGTGTTTAATATCTTGCACTTGAAATTTTAAATCTTATGCTTTTGGTGGAATTTGTGATTGTTAATTATATCTCGTTGAGTAAACCATTACCATTTATCTCATTTATAAGAATCATATCTTATATAACAACAATATTTATATGTATTTGTCTTCAAGTTTAACTTAACTTGGGAAAATAGACCCACCTTTCCACCAACCCCGAGTGTGTGAAAAACCATACACTTAGCATAAGAAAAAAAATCGTTTAAATAGTTTAATATCATAAGTGCCATAAAACGCATGGATCCAGATGAGACTCATAAATAACATGGGATCGACATAAGGCATCCAACAGTGAGAAGTAAAATTCAACAAGCAATTCACTCGCCTAAATAGGACTTGTATGATGAGAGCCCATCCCAGTCAAGCGAATAGCATCAAGTAATTCGCCTCATATATGAAGAGTCGCTCACAAAAAGGCGACTATGTAGTCAAACACTACATTAGAAAACTTGTCTCACCAACACTAACAATTACACTTGGGAACTCATCACTTGGCATATTTTACTTTCTTACTCTCTAGATTAAGGGTGACCTTTTTTTATGTAACCGATATAACTGTACTTTCCTTATGTGGCCACATCCTAATCATATAAAAAGAGGGATTCTAGAGGAGGCAGGGACTCTTTTACATTTGTTAAAGATGAAACGAGATTATGAAACTCTGACCCTCTACTTGTACATTTATTCTCTAACATAGTGGATTTTTCTATATTCCTACACTTTTTTATTTTACTTTTCTACTATGTCCCACCAAATCTAATCCTACTTCCCATGTGCCTAAAGAAAGATCCTTCATCACTCAAACAAATTTAGATTCAACATCCTTTTAGGTGCGGTGAGCGTAGAGGATGATGAGGACAAGGAGTCGGGTGCCCAACGAAGTAGGCTCATCAGCATGGGATAACTCGGTAAGAATGGGGTTGACTACACAATAGTTTGTTACATGATAAGATCTAAAGGATATGGAGAACAAGATCACTCATATAATCCAAGCGGTTGTGTAAAGAGTAAAGAAAGAAAGTCTGAGGACTAGGGAGAACGAAGGGTCCTCTAGTTCGGCGACTCATCGAACTCGACATCACAAAAGTGAAATTATCTAGGATACTTAGCATTAATGATGAGTCCTATTAGGCGAGTGAGGAGGAAGTACTAGAAGAAAACAAGCAAATACTACTCCCACCAATGCCTTCCCCAAGAAGATCACAAAGGCTCACCACCTACCATTTTAACAAATGCATCAAGAACACATTAATATATTAGGAACATCATGAGAAGATTCTGATGTAATCAGCTTCTAAGGAAAGCCTTATTGTCTATCTTGATGGCTTGATGAGGGTCAATTATGGTTTGGAGAACTTTCTACGAGAACTAAAAAAAGACCTAGGTCTTGATGAAGTGAATTAGAAAGTGAGAATAAGGTTAGAAGCAACAATGGTTGGCCAACACAAATAACCTAAAACTTGAAAAAACCTTGGTTCTACCTTTAGGATTTGAGTATGTTAAAACTACTGATCATTTAGACTTGAAACTCAATGGAATATTAATTCAAAGTTTCTAGAGATATTCATGAGAGATTCGTGATTTTTGGATGAATTTTATTATATTTTTAAAATTTTTATAAACTGGGATAACATAATTCTTCTATGGTCAATAGCACATGTTAAGAGAGAGTTGAGAAATCGGTGATTCAATACATCATGAAGATTTGTTTAAGTCATATATAAAAGAAGCCAAAAAAACTATTAGAGTAGATTAAGGAGAGTAATAAGAAGGCCCACGAAGACCATGATCTCAAGCTAAATTCAAGATAATTTATGAAAAAAAGGATGTCTAACCCTCTACCCATTGAGATCCATTTAATTTTAAAATAATATAATTTTTAATTTCCTTTTAGAAACTCCAAGTTTGAAACTTAAATTTTGAAATTCAAAACATTTATGTATGGCATGTGAAGTTATATTTATAAACAATAGTAATTTGTGAAATGGGTGGATGATATAAAATAATAAAGTAACTTAATGCTCCACATTAATGTTGCCACTCACATTTTTCATCATATTTAAAATTTTTTTCTTTTGCAAGATGATATAATGACTATAAATATCCCCCTTTATTAGAATTAAAAGATAATTTTTAGGCAATTACAAATTATTTGAGTTTAATCTTGTGATTTAAGTGCTTGACAATCAAACCTTGGCAATCTTTGGTGATACTAGTCATCCAATTCACTTTCTTTATTTTGGCTCTAATACCTAAGTAATTTGTTTTAATTCTTTCTTTAACTTCATAACATTAGTTTCAGCTATTACCAAAACCTTCAACTATTCTTCATAAGCATACACCTTCATTCTACTCAACAATACTTCTACTTCGCAAGTTATGACCTAATTTGGTCTTCCCACCTAAAAATTCTCATAAATTCCACAAGTCTCAACCATCCACTATAGATTATAAATACACTTCCTAAACTAACAATCCATTTACCTCACAGAAAGCTTGTTCCTAAAAATAATATTTTATAAGCCTAAATTAGCCCAAGCTAGATTAGTCAAGGCATTCACATCATTGTGCCATCTTAAACCCCTTATTATCCCACCAAAACTATAGAACCAATCTTAAGACATTAAGCTAAAGATCCATGGCCATTTAATGCTTTCAATCTCACCAAAGAACCACCCACCACAATCAAAAGGCTTAAGCTTGGAGAATGAGGCTAAAAATATGGAGCTTGAAAGTTTAGGATTTCTAGTAGGAATCTTGAGTTGCTCACCAAATTCCAAGAAGTTTAAATCCATCAATTAAGTGCAACAACAAAGCTAGATCTTATTGCAAGAAAACTTAGGCCAACTCCTTAGTTTTAAGTGAATTTTAATGGGATAAAAATTTATGAAACATATTTACTCAAACAACCCCAATTGCTTCCTTGGTTGACCGCCTATTAATGAAATTATAATTAATTTAACTAAATCTCTCATCATATTTTAAAATCTAAATTATGAAATTTCAATTATTTTAATTTTCAAACTATAACATTTATCACATATGTGCATAACAAATACATAGTCCATCAATTAAGTGCAACAACAAAGCTAGATCTTATTACAAGAAAACTTAGGTCAACTCCCTAGTTTTAAGTGAATTTTAGTGAGATAAAAATATATGAAAATATTTACTCAAACAACCCCATTTGCTTCCTTGGTTGACCATGTATTAATAAAATTATAATTAATTTATACTAATATTTATATTTCCATTAATTTAAATGAATCTCTCATCATATTTTAAAATCGAAATTACGAAATTTCAATTATTTAAATTTTCAAACTACAACATTTATCACATATATGCATAACAAAACTAGATCTTATTACAAGAAAACCTAGGCCAACTCCTTAGTTTTAGGTGAATTTTAGTGGTATAAAAATATATGAAAATATTTACTCAAATTGGTTCCTTGGTTGACAACCTATTAATGAAATTATAATTAATTTATACTAATATTTATATTTCCATTACTTTAAATGAATCTCTCATCATATTTTAAAATCTAAATTATGAAATTTCAATTATTTAAATTTTCAAACTACAACATTTATCACAGATGTGCATAACCAATACATAGTCCATCAATTAAGTGCAACAACAAAACTAGATCTTATTGCAAGAAAACCTAGGCCAACTCCTTAGTTTTAAATGAATTTTAGTGGGATAAAAGTATATGAAGAATATTTAATCAAACAACCCCATTTGCTTCTTTGGTTGACCAACTATAGGGCTGCAAATGAACCAAACATTCAACAAGCTACTCATGACTCAGTTCGATTAGAGCTCATTCATGTTCGTTCGATTGAGCTTAAACACTTTTGTAAATACTCGATTGCTAAATGACAAAGCTTGAACAACTTGTTTAGTTCATTTATGTTCATGAACAACATCATTTAAAGCTCGTGAACAAGCTCGTTAAGGAGCTCGATTAAGGCTTGCTTATAAACAGTATCATTTATATTTCTCAACACGTTGCTCGAGAACAAACTCGATTAAAGCTCTTTATTTCATTAAACGAGCTGCTTATTAACAGGCTCGATAAGCCTAATCTAAAGGTCACGAAAAAGCTCGAGCCGAGCTCAAAAAAGATTTTTTTAAATGAGCTCGATCTTGAACACCATCCTAAAAACTCGAATCGGGCTCGAGCCGAACTTGAGTTCAATAATGATAAACGAGCTTGAACTCGAACAAGCCCATACTCTAGCTTTAATTTATTCTTAATAATATTTCCATTAATTTAAATGAATCTCTCATCATATTTTAAAATTTAAATTACGAATTTTCAATTATTTAAATTTTCTAACTACATTTATCACACATGTGCATATCAAAGCTAGATCTTATTGCAAGAAAAACTAGGTCAACTCCTTAGTTTTAAGTAAATTTTAATGGGATAAAAATATGTGAAAAATATTTACTCAAACGACCCCAATTGCTTCCTTGGTTGACCACCTATTAATGAAATTATAATTAATTTATACTAATATTTATATTTCCAGTAATTTAAACGAATCTCTCATCATATTTTAAAATCTAAATTACGAAATTTCAATTATTTTAATTTTCAAACTACAACATTTATCACATATGTGCATAACAAATGCATAGTTCTACACATGATGTTGGCATAAATAAAATAAAATAAATTTATCTATGCAAAGGTTTTCATTCCCCTCATAATGATTGAATCACCTCGATCAGTTGCAATTTTCTTGGAGTGATCCCTTATGGTTGGTCCAATCCTATCACCATAGGCCTCATATGCTACATCATTCCAAACCATTGAACAAACATGTAAATAATCTTAATTGAATACTTCTTGATTTGAAAAATTATTGGTATAAGAATAGGAAATGATGATGATTAAGTAATTATTCTTTTAAGTTCTTTATGAAATACAAATGAAAATTTTGTTGACACTATACCTTATGAAAAATATTCCATAGTTATGTCAGAAGTAAAGGTTGTACTTAATTCAAAATATAATCAAAAAATTATAGAATCTAAACATAATAGTGCAACTTAAGGGCAAACTTTATGAGGTAAATCAAACAAACCAAAACCAATGAACCATCTAAGATTGAAGTCAATGAGAAGAAGGAAATGTTATCTTTGTCATAAAGAAAGTCATTTCAAAAAGCAATTACCAAAAAGAAAGAACAAGAAGCAAAAAAGGCCAAAGAAGGAGATGTTGCAACTGTGAAGATCACTTGGCAATGCAAATGCCATAACAATTTCAAATTCTAATAAAGCGAGGAGTGGATCCTTGATTATGGATACTACTACAATATGTGCTCAAACTAAATTTGGCTCTAGTCTCTTCCAGAAAAGTTGGTATGGTATCTCATGAAAATAATAAGGCTTGCAAGGTTCACGGTGGAATCATTTGATTAAAACTTCATGATGGTATGAAAAGATTGGTAAAGAAGGTGAGATATGTTCTGAAATTTAGAAAAAAACATAATTTATTTTGGTGAATTAGATTGTAGCGAATATAGTTGCAAATGTTATGGTGGAAGCTTAAAGGTGTACAAAGGATCATCATGAGGAACATTTGTATGAATGAAGTGTATGTACTGTAAGGTAAAATGGTAATTAGAGGATATGTTACCATGTATTGTAATTTTGTTGATCCAAAAAGTGAAATGAAAGATTATGACATTTTTATAAAGTAGGCTTGAATTTTTCTTTTTCTTCCTTTTTTTTGTGAAAATAAGAAACCTTCAAACTTGGATTTTTATAAACATTGTGTGGAGGAAAATTCATGAACTTTAAGCCTAGTACTTCTAAGCATAAATCTAAAAAAAATTTAGACTATGTGCATTTGAATTTTTGGGGTCTTGCAAGAAGTGAATCACAAGAAGAGCAAGGTATTTTATATCTTTAATTGACAATTATTCAAAAAAAATTATGGACATATTTCTTAGAACATAAAAATGAAGTCTTCAAAAAATTTAAAAAGTAGAAGACTTTGGTTGAAGCTCTTAATACGAAAGAAGGACCAAAAACTAAGAACTAATAATGACCTTGAATTTTGCTTATATCAATTTAAGAGATATTGTAAGGAGCAAGGAGTAGCAAAGGCATCTCACTGTGAGGTTGACTCCTTAACAAAATAGCTAGCCAAATGCTATAATAGGCCGATTCTTGAAAAGATAATATGCCGAATAATACAAGTCTACTAAAGATATTCTAGGTATAAGTAGTAAGTATAGATACCTTCATCGGCTACTGAGTTCAAAACTGAAGTAGAGTGGACACCCAGAAGATTATAACATATTTGTTAAAGGTATATGGTTGTATTGCGTATGCTTAGAATATGCAAGACAAATTAAAACCAAGAGGTTTAAAAAATATTTCTATTATATATTTTTATAATATAAAAGGATATAAAATATAGTGTTTGGAACCAAGTTATCATAAATATTTGTTAGTAGAGATGTAATTTTTAGTGAACCATAAATGATATATTTAGTAATATGGCTCAAAACAAGAATAATGATGTGGATCATAAATTGTAGAATGAGGTGGAGCAATCAAAGAATCATGAAATTCTTTAAGACAATGATCAAGAACCAACGAGAGCTGAACTTGTAAGAAACTATTGAAGAAGCACAAAGGACATTTGGTTTAGTAAGGAGCAGACCTAGGTGTATGGTTTAAGCACCAAAGGTATATGCAATAAAGTTTTTCTTATGCATTTATGATTGATTTTTCATAAGGTGATGAACTAAGTTCATATAAAGATGTAAAGCAAGTGTTGAAAGAAATAAATGACAACAATTTATAAATAAAGCGATGATCATTCTCAAGATGAACGACACTTGGGAGTAATAAACAAGCCAAGAAAAATAAAGATTGTCAGGTGCAAATAATGATTTTTCAAAAGGAAGGATGAAATCCCAAAAATGGAAGAACCAAGATTCAAATCTAGTCTTGCAAAACAGGATTTATACAAGAAAAGGATATAGGTTATGCTAAAATTTTCTCTCCAATGGTAACGCAACCTTTCATACATGTTCTTCTTGCTATGGTTGTATATTTTGACATGCCTCTGAAACAAATGGATGCTAAAATTGTATTCTCATGTAAAAATTTGGAGGAAACTATTTACATGAATCAAACTAAGGGATTTGTTGAAATTGGAACAGAAAATCAAATCTATTTGCTGAAATAACCCTTGTATGACTTGAAATAGTCTCAAAAATATAGTATAAGAGATAGATAAGTATATACTTGATATTTCCTTCACTCATAGCTATTAGGTTCTTGTGTATAGTTGAAATCTAAAGAGATTAGTAGCACTATTTATCTTTTACTTTATGTTAAAGATATGCTACTTGCAAGTTCTAGCTTAGAAGAACTCACAAGATTGAAGAATTTGTTCAAGGTGGAGATTGAGATGAAGGAATTTCGGTACTACCAAAAAGAATTTTAGAAAAAGGACTATCAAAAAGAGAGGAAAGAATTATTCATATCTCAAGGCTCATATATCAATAAGACTCTGAACAGATATGGAATGTTAGCTTTTAAACTTTATATAGACATTTAACACAGCATTTTAAGTGAACTAGGATCAAGCACCAAGGGATGTTATGAAATATCAAATATGTAGAAAATTCCTATCAAAATTTTATGGGTAGTATCATATATACTATGATTTATTGTAGGCTAAAAGTGGTATATTCACTCAGTATTACATGTACATTCATGGTTGATCTATTAAGACAATATTGCGAAGCTACAAAATGGGTGTTTGAATGAACTTGAATGAAACCTTAACCTTGGAATTGAGATAAAAATTTCTAATTCTATGGATGAAGTTATCATTGCTTATGTAGATTCAGATTTGCAGTATGTTGTGTCACTCAAAACCCTTATGGCTATGTTAAAGGTGTTTGGAAACACAATCAATTGGAAAGGAAAATTTGTAGCTACTTGTAGTATTATCTACAATTGAAGTTGAAAATATTGTTGCATCTAAAGGCATAAAGAGTTGTATGGTTGAAAGGGTTAATTATTGAATTATTTGAGCTTGTAACTTCTCTAGTGCCTATGTTTTATGATAATCAAAATGTGGAATTTCTCTCTAAAAATCCTATGCATTATGAAAAAATTAAGCATAATAATGTGAAGTTCTATTGTATAAAGGAGGTAGTTAATAATGGGATTACTGAGATTATGAAGAATTCCAACAAAAGATAATGCATCAGATATGCTGAAAAAACTTTTGTTTCCTTAAAATTTCAGCATTGCTTCTAATTGCTGAGCATGGTGACAGAAAAATCTTGATATTGGTTTTTTGTATCCTTCTAAATTAAAGAACTGAGGTGGAAAATATTTTATTGTTCCTTTTATTCATTCCTTAAGTAATTTTGTACAGATATTTTTAGTATTTTTGTATTGGAGGGTTATTGGTGTAAACTTATAGTTACACAAATACCTTGGGGTGTGGCTATAAATAGGCCCCCACCCTTGTATATAAATGAAATATAATTAACTTCCTCATTCTTTGAGAATTTTTTTCTTCTCTCCCTCTCTTTCCTGGTTTTGATTTCTTTGTGCTAGCCTCTGGAACAAGAACCTGATGATAAGCCATGTAACTGTTCGGCCAAGAAGGCAGAGTGGCAGAAGACAAGCTGCGGAGGTGGAAATTCTGTTGTGGATGGTCGCAGCCAGGAAGATGGCTTTCCTTCCCTGAAGATGCTTTGTCTCCTGCTGCCAACTGAAAAAATCTTGGAGGTGGCTGACCACAGCCAAACAAAGAGCAAATTGCTCTCATGTTGCTGAGGGACTATGGCAAGAATAAAATTGGTTCCATTGTTGTCAAAGAACACCAGAAACAACTTACTTGCTCTAAATCAGAACCCGTGGAATTCATCCAAAGAAATATTGCTGATGGCAACGTCAAACAGTTGCTGTGAAAGGCTAACCATAGAAGAAAATTGTTGTTGGACAAGGATTGCATTCTGAAGACTTCTTGTTGAAAATTCTATTAGCTAAGGTCATTTGTTAGTGAATTCAAGGTGTGGATTCTTTTTTTTTTTTTAGTTTATTAAGATCTAGGAGTTTTCTTCTACAAAAATACTAACTAATCAAGCTTAAAAAGACCACAATAATAGGGCAACAAATGCCAATCATATTTCCCTACTACACAACAAGTCAGCTTGATTTAAGAACAATTTTCTTTAGTTTTCATCTCGGCACTGATGTCAAGATGCTCTTTTGCATCTTACCTGTATCATGAATTTGGATAATTCACATATGGATGTTCATATGCAATATCAATTTCAAAATTGGAAGTTTTTTGAAGCCTCAAGTGTAGATCCATTTCCGTACATGTTTTAAAATATATAGAGCACCACTCACCTTTTAAAATTCTATCCTTCAACAAACTCTTCGGTGAAAAGTTCTAACAACAAGAGGTGGTAAAACAGCACAACCTTCCTCCAAAAATTTAAAAGGCCGCCCTTACTTGAATAAGTGCAGAAAACACATCCCACCCGAAAATTAAAAACAGAGAGCAGGCAAAAGACTGAATCTAGATCGTAGAAGTTTCTCAGCTCAGGTCAAATAAACTCAAAGGAAAAAAAAAAGCTATAACCAAGCCATCGTTAAAACCTTCATCTCGGATACAAAAACTAAACAAACATAGAAAACCTTAGCATCACAGCACCCACTGCAAAAATACCTCCAAAATAGCCAACCATATTATTAAAATTCAAATCAAAGCAGGAGAGAAAAAGAAAGAAATGCAAAACCTGATCCCGATCGTTCCAATTAATCATTTTGAAAACGCCGACGGATCTCCTGGCCAAAGAAGCTCAAGCCCTTGGAGCGATCGTAGGACGTTTTTACCATCTCAGGGCCAACCAGCAATCCTCAAAACACGTAACTTCGTGAGAAGTACACAAACAATTTCTCTGCGGAAAAGGGGTCCAGTTGATTTTCGAGTATGCGCTGCTGATTTGGGGACGGAGATTGCAGAGCCGCGCGCTAACCCGATGAAGCGAGAGATGTGGGAGGCCTGGGACGGTAAGGGTTTCGTCACGTGAATAGATGAGCTAGCAGCCGACACGTGTCCATTGGCATCTAAAGTCGTGGTTCGGAGAGTGGATGATCAAATACTACGATTCTATTGGCCATTACAGAATTTGCTTTGCATTTCGCCAACATTTCATTTAGCTTTTTTTTTTTCACTCGGAGGTGCCCGTGGCCATCCATGTAGCATCACGATGGCAGTGCCCACGACTTATCCTTTAGGTGTTTTTTAATCCGTATTGCTTTCTTTTATTTATATCTTAATATTAGATATAAATTTATTTAATACTATACATATAAGTTTTAAATTTTTTAAAATATTATTTTTTTAGTGACATTTATGCTAATTTAATTATAAATTTATACATATAATGCATGTATATACTATACCCATGAGCGCCTCACGAGCCGGACAACTTAAAGACCGTCCGAACTAGAATGGTTGGAACACATTTACCCGCCGTAGAGGCTAGAGACTCATCATGCAAGGTGAACTCGAAAGAAAACATCTTAACTTAGTGACCAGGCCTTCTCACCCAACAACTCTCTCATGAGTAGATGACTATACTTTACGGATGCAAGACAGATGAATTAACCCTCAAGGTTTGAGGATTCCCAACCAAGGGACTCACCTCTCACTGACAAGTTTTTCCTTTTTACATGCTCGACACTTTCATATACACTATTTTGTATAGGGTCCCCCCTTAAAATCATATAAAATGGGGCAAAAATAAATAAAAAATAGAAAATTGACAAACATTTTCTGAGAACTCTTATGTCTTCTGTCTTGTCCCTCAATTCTCCTTTTACTATTTATCTTCTTCATGTTATATCTCCTCTCGTAAATAGTGAAGGTTGCTTGTACTAAGGTTTCTTAATATAATAAAACCTCAAGGGTGCCCCTTTATTTCAACTCTACTTTCCTCCAACCTAAGTCTAGCCCACTGACCCATAAATTCAACATCATTTTTAGTTGCAATGAGCATGGACAGGATGAAAACTAGAAGTCAAGTTCAACCATGAAGAAGGTACCACTCGACATAGAACAACTGAGTCAGGAGCTATCCAATTGTTTGCCACATTGTTATACCTGAAGAACATAAAGAATAGAATCATTTGTCTAGTACAAGCAACCATGAAGAGGGTAAGAAGTGAAGGATCGAAGAGCATGGAAAATGGAGGATTCTTGACATCGATGACTCGCTGAACTTGCCAATACAAAAGAGAACTATCCCAATCGTCAAGCATCGATGATGAGTCCTATCAAGCAAGTAAAGATGAGGACATCCGAAAGAAGCACATTAACTTGACCAATACTTTTCCCAAGAAAATTATGGAAGGCCGCCCTCCATCCAAGTTTAAGATTACACACTTTGAATTGTATAGGGTCACACCAACCCCACTAACCATATCACCTACTTCGAGTCAACAACATCCCTATTAGATTTGGATAACGCGATGAGATTGACTCTTTCTCAGCACTTTCAAAGAATCGATTCTCAAGTAGTTCTCATGACTACCAATCAGGGTAATAACCTCTTTAGTTCAAAAGATGTTCGTAACACAGTACAAAAGCCATTAATGAGCTTATAGACTCTACTACAAATGAAGCAGGACCCTAATGAATCTCTTAGGACATGTGTTACTCATTTTTAGATGGAGATGTTGGAGATCAAGACCCTAAAGCCTATAGTCACACAAGCTACACATGCTCATGATCTTAAAGAAGGTTCCTTCAAGTACACACCCGAGGTACAATAGCCAAAAACCCTCACTAAATTTTTGGATATAATAAACAACCATGTCAAAATAGAAGAGTGCAATGAAGTTGCCCAACCTTCCTCGGGAGCTTGTGGACGTCATCCCTCAAAGACGTCACCCAAATAATGAATATCCAGGGACTGATTCCAAATGAGACGACCAAATAATAGGAGAAAACCATTTGAAGGATAGAAGGACTGATCCATCAACATGGCGAGTACTTATAACCACCCATGATACCATTCCTGAGGGTATCAATGGCCAAGTTTGTATAGGCCATTCAAAATAAAGAATACTTCAAGCGGGCATTTGAGGTAAACGAAGTCCTTAACACTCTAGGTATTATGCCTATCATTGATTGCAGACATGACACTTAGGAATGCTGCCACCTAAAATGCTTAGTAGACAAGCTCATCAAAACCCAGAAACTCAACGAGGTCACCAAAAGACCAGGGACGAAAATCATCGAGATAGGTAATGAACCAATCATGGCTCATGTAACTCATGTTGTGGGGATCGAGCATGTCATCTTTGGTGAAGATAGTGAATCCACAAGATGAGTTAACCTCAAGAGGCAGCAATCTGGAGAAGTCAATTTGGCGACTGCTATGCAAGTAGCATGTTCCCATAATTCCAGTTAGCTTTTCCGAGAAGAATCATCTTACAATCATCAATCCATATAATGACATCATCATCATGGCAATGATCATGAATTATCAAATACAGAGTATATTGATTGACATTATGAACTCGATCAATATTATCTTGAAATCCTTCTTTGATGGACATGGTTTGGTGAGTTATCAACTCACCCACATAAGAGAACCACTGTTTGGCTTCTCCCATGAAAGAATGGAAATCAAAAGAGTTATCACTCTTCCCATCACTTGAGGGGAAGAATAGAGATAATTTATGGCTATGGTTGATTTCATCATTGTAAAGGCTTCCACCAAATACAATGTCATCTTTGGCCGACCATTACTCAATACATTCAAAGCGATAGTATCAACCTACCACATAATAGTCAAATTCTTGGTGGGTGGAGAAGAAATCATCATCAGGGAAAACTTAAGATCCTACTATCTAGGTTGGTAGGTGATTTTAACAAATATAGGAACTTCTACAACTAGAAGTCGCATGAACTAGCATAGAAATTATCCAAGAAGTCAAGAAGGTAGCTACTGTGCAAAATTCAAAGCAAGTCATGAGAGTTAACTTAGGCTTCAACATCGAGCATAAAGAAGCTCTCATTCAAACTCTCCAAGATGACATTAACATATTTTCCTGGACCACAGACAAGATGCTAGGCATAAACATTAATGTCTCTTATCATCAGCTCAACATTTAAAAGGATGCACAGCCTATAAAGTAAAAAAAATGAGGAAAATTGCAACTCTACTCATCGAGCTGGTCAATGAAGAAATCTCCAAGCTTCTAGAAGCCAACTTGATTAAATAAGTCCAATATCTACAATGGATATCAAATGTGGTGATGGTGCAAAAATCTAATAGAAAATGGAGGATGTTCATAAACTTCACAAACCTAAACTCGGCTTATCTAAATGACAGATATCCACTCCCATGGATAGACACATTCATCAACTCAGTAACAGGCTACTTGATAGTGAGTTTTTTGGATGCTTTCTTAGGGTATCATCAAATGCAAATACACCCTGTCGAGTTAAAAAAATAACCTTCTTACAAAAAAAAAAAAAGAATTTATTGTTATAGAATGATTCATTTTCAAGCTAAAGTATGTTAGGGTGACCTACTAGGGGATGGTTTATCATATCTTCAAGGATCATAAAGGAAGGAATGTTGAGGTATGCAGATGACTTGCTCATTAAAAGTATGTCACCCGAACAACACATCAAAGACTTAAAGAAAACCTTCTCCACTCTAAGAAAATAAAACATGCATCTTAATCCTCTCAAATGCACATTCAACATGGGGTCAAGAAAATTCTTATGGTTCTTGATCACCCCAAAGGGCATAAAAGGTCAACCCTGATAAGGTGAAGGCCATTCTCGATATGCCATCCCCAAGAATGACCAACGAAATTTAACTACTTAATTAGTGAGTCATAAGATTTAATCAATTTTATCTCCAGAGCTAAAAAATGATGTTCGATATCATTCAAAATGCTTAGGGGTGCCAAAAGTCTGAGAGGATCATAGAGTGTGAAAAAGCCTTTAATGACTTAAAGAATCTATTTGCATCACCATCACTTCTATATTGCACAAATGAAGGCCAAACTCTATTACTATACCTAAGAGTTGGAGAAAATTTCATGAGTTCCATCTTGATTAGGGAAGAAAGAGGAAGGAAATGGCCAATGTAGTAAATGAGAAAGTCATTGTGTAATGCCTAGTTACATTATCCCGTTATAGAGAAACTCATACTCACACTTATCATATCGACACAAAAGCTTTGACTATACTTCCAAGCTCATTTAGGTTTGTTGATTCCATGAGCCCTATTACTATGCAAATTGGTTTTGATGATAACAAATATTTGATTAGATGGAACTAATATTTTATTTTAAGTGTTTCAAAAAGCTAACCAAACTTAGTTTGCTCAATTAGATTTGGAAAGTCAAGATCTATTGGACTAGGGTAGCTTGAGAATCTTCTTATATTTTTTAATAATAAGATAAATAAGCTCAAAAATATAAAAATAATGGCTTAAATATTTCCATGTCATTTATTTAGCTTTTCTCATATTTTTCTATATTTTAATTGCATCAATTTTAATTATTCTTGGAATTACTTTTTAGAATGATTTGAATATTTGCAAAAGATTGAGCCTTATCCTTTACTTTTTAAAGTGAGTTAAATTTATTTTATACTTCATTAAGTTATTTTCATATTTTGATTAATTATTTATTCATTTATTTTAGCATGAGAATTAACATATTATCTAATTATTGAAATTAACAATTTTCTCTCTCATTCTTTATTTTCTCTCTCTTAGAAATAATCTTCATTTATTTTTAATTTGGCTGATTTTATCATTGATTTTGGCATGATGAATGATGTGAGATTTATGTTATTTAATTTCCACACTATTTTCCCTCATTTATTGATTTTTGAGTTTCAAATTATTTGAAATTTGAATTTGAATATATTTAAATTTCAAATTGCACTTTGACATTGAATTGTTTTCAAATATATTCTATATTATTATGGCAAGCTTTGGCTGACCATATATGTTTAAATTAATTTTTTTTTTGCAATTTAGTTGAATTAATTAAAGTTAATTCAAGTTTAAATGCAAATGAGCCATGATTTAATTAACCTTCCTCATTTAATTTATTTTTGTTTAAGGAAAGTGCTTGGCCAGCACCCCATGATCCTTGTTTTAATTATTTGAATTTGAGTTTAAATTTCAAATCCTTTCCCATTTAAGCTATCTTGATTTAATTTAGATTTATTTACATTTATTGAGATTTAATCCATATAAGGAAATTCTCTTGACTGAAATTTCAATTGTGTGGAGCTTATTTATTTTATTTAATTAAATCATATGACTTAGCTTATAAATTCAATTAATATAATTTCTCATATTAAGTGCATTAATTCATGATCGATCTCGTTATGGTAAGATTTGGCCCTCCCATTTTTATTTAGTGGATTTATTTTATTTGAGTTTAATTCAATTTTTTTATTTAATCCCTTCATTAATTAGAAAGTTCATTATTCCATTTTTCTCATATTATTTGGTTGGCCACATTAAGCTTTTATTTGAATTTATTTAGGTGTTATGGCACATGCTCAAATATTCAAAATCAAATTCTTGCTTAAATTGATTTCCCTCTTCTTTTCCTCTTAGCCTTGGTTGAAACATGCCATTGCCTTAATCAATTTCTTATTGTGAGTTTACTCATTTATTCCAAGTGACTTGACCCTTTCCTCCAACCTCTTAATCAGCCACCCTTGGATTTGAATTAAAATCTTTGAATTCAAATCAAATGCCTTGAATGCAAATTATTTTTTGTCCTCTTTTTGTAGATATCTTGGTCAAACACTCATGAATCATAGTCTATTTAAAGAGATTGTCTTTTAGTTACTCTCCTTCTTGATTCTCTTTATCTTGATTGACCCCTTGCTAGTTAGATTCTTGGAGTGTCTCTTAGATCCATAGTGCTAAAACTTTCATCACTTGTTTGCTCACATCTTGGCTGAGAACCATATTAGAGATAGATTAAAGATTAAGTTCTTAAGATCATCTCCTTCATCTACATCCAAGTGGAGATAATCTTCAAATTTTTTTAAGCCTTGGAAAGATCAATCAAGTCTTTCATATCATTACTTACATTCACAAGGACTTGAGTAAGATAATTATTACATTTCAATCTTTTGAATAGTTGATTTTATTGGTTTAATTTGGATGAAAAGATTCAAAGTTTTTCTCTAGTCTCATTTCATTCTCCTTTAAGTGATTTAAAAGGTTTTATTTTTAGTTTGATTGAATTTAAATCATAAGGCTTTTTTACAAACATTGATTTTCATATTTAAAGTTCTTAGCCATTCACTTTTGTGTAAGTATTTTTTAAGATAGATTTCATTCTTGCATCTTATGTTAAGAATATTTTCAAATGCATTTCATTACCATTAAAATTTCATAAAGCATATAATATAAGATTGAACTCTCTCTTTTCTTATTTGTCTTAGTATGATTTAGTGGGTTTAAGTACAAAATTATTTTTAAATTGAGGGTTAGATATTCAAATTGTAATTTTATTTTTCTTGTTCTTTTAAACTTTCTTGAGTTTGTTCTTGCTCGTTGTAAGAAAGTATGGTGTTGTGCTTGTACTTATCCATTATAAAAAATTATAGAGTCAGGGTTGTACTTGCCCGGTATAGGAAAATATGAGGGATTGGTTATAATCACATTTTGATTAGTGAATTTCTATTCAGGGTGACTATGTGTGGACATATGATAATTTTTAAGGTTTAGCTGAACCACATAAAAATCTGTCTCTTGTCTTTACTTTTTGCTCTTTATTTTTCTACATTTAGTTTGGTTGGTTGCTTTGATTTTTAATTGTAATCATTCATATTCTTTTTTTGCAATTAATTTTTCTACAAAACTAAACTCTTAAGTTTTAATTTGAAAAATATTTTAATCACCTAATTAACACCTCTCTTGGGTGTCATAGCTTCTTAACAATTGGTATTATAGCCTCAGTTCATTTTATGAAATAACATCCTTGAGTAATCACTATGGCACTAGTATTCTTTAAGGGTGCACTACTTGAAAGACAATTTACACATAGACCACATTTACTTGATAATGTTCCATTTGATTATTAGAAAAATCACATAAGTACTTTTATTCATGGTCAAGATTCTCGTATGTGGTATATATTTACACATTAATATCACACATTCACTATTAAATAAATTATTTCAAAGTTAAAAAGCCTTTTGATGAATGGTCTACTTATGAAAGAGAATTAGATGAGTTAAATGCAAAAGCATGTAATATCTTATATTGTGCTTTACTTCTTGATGATTATATGAGAATTTCCATGCTTAATACTGTTAAAAAAATATTGGATAAATTAATTATTACATATGAAGGTACTAATGAAGTAAAGGATGCACACATAAATATATTAGTGCATGAGTATGAATTAGTTTGATGTTACCTAGTGAAACAATTTTTGATATGTATTCCCATTTTAGAGAAACAATTAACACATTGCATTCTCTTAGAAGAAAATACAAAAATCAAGATTTGTTTTATAAAATTTTAATGTCTCTTTCAAAAGAATGGGATGCTAATGCAACTACAATAAGTGAAGCCAAAGATTTCAATACATATCCACTTGATCAGTTTCTTTGGTTTTTAATAGCTCATGTACAGGTCTTAGCACAAAGAGAGTAAAATGACTCTTTCTAAAAGAAAGAAAAAAAAATCAAAGTAATTGCTTTGCAAGTGAGGACACTAGTGAAGAGAATACTTCAAGTTCTCAAAGTGGATTATGATGAGATTGCCATGCTTTCAAAGAAGTTTTGCTAAGAAAGAAAAAGCAAAGGTATAATAACTCTAAAATACATAAATTGCATACTAAAAAGTCTCATGTTTGTTTGCTATAATTGTAAAATTCCTTGACATGTAAGGGGAGATTGCCTAGAAATTACTGAGAAAGAAAAGTAAGCTAAAAGAAAGAAAAGCTGGAAAATAAAAAGTCTCAAAAGAAAAAGAAAAAAGTGTCGTGGGAAAATTTAGCTTCAAAAGAGTCAAGTGATGACACAACTAGGAAGAAGCCAACATATATCTTAAGGCGAATGTGGACACTTCAGATGAGGTGCATGAAGAAATTACTTATGAAGAAGAATTAGATGATGCATTTAATGAGTTAGCATATGAATATAAAAAAATTTAAAAATACAATAGTTTAGAAAAATATAAGAAGAGTTTGGAAATGCATATTTTATCTTTAAAAGATGAATGTAGTGAATTTAAAGCTAAGAATAATATTTTAGTAGATCAATCCTTGCTTGTAGAAAATTTAATAAGAGAAAATACCTTATTACATGCAAGATTGAATACTTGTTGTAGTTTACATTCACATGCTTCATCAAGTAGAGGTAAATTATTCATTGCATCAAAATCATCTAGATATCTACCTTATACTAATACAAATATTTGGTGTATTTTTTGCAATATAAGATGTATATATCATTTGATTGGCATGCACGTAAATCTCAAGTATTTCCTAAATCAAATTTTGTTTGGTTACCAAAAATTAAATATGCAATAGTATACAGGACATAATATTCATTGCATACTATTTATAAAGGATGTGGACCCAAACATGTTTGGGTTAAAAAAGTTGACCCATGATTTTCATTTTGTAAGAATGCCTCCAAAGCAAGGTCAAAGAAACCATGTGGTAATTGGACAATATATGTTCAAGGCACATGACGTGTGACAAATCAAAATTTACTCATTTAGAACCTTATGAAGAAAGAAATGTCATTTATGGTTATAATGCTAAAGGTAAAATCATTAGTATTGGTTCTATATATAAAAATTCAATTACATTAGAAAATAGTATTTCATGTTGATTGCTTGAAGCGTAATTTAATTTAACTTCAATTAGCCAATTAAGTGACAAAGGTGAAAATGTTCAATTACACACTTTTTATGTTATTAAAAATAAAGAGAATATTTTTCTTGTAAGTCATATGCATAAAAAAATATATTTGATTGAATTTGAGAATTCATGTGATGCTAATTTAAATTTCCATTGTTTCAAAAGTACACATGATGATGTTTGATTGTGATACAAATAGTTATGTCATATCAACATGCGTTCTTTAAATAAAATTACAAAAAATGATTTAGTAGATGGTTTGCCAAAAATTAGATTTCATTTTGATTATGTTTGTGATGCATGTATATATAAAAAGCATTCAAAATATTCTATCAAAATTAAAAAAATTATTTCTACTTCTAGACCTTTAGAACTTTTGTACATGGATGTGCTTGGACCCATTAACATTGCTAACTAGGAGGTAAATTTTATAGATTTGTTATTATTGATGACTTTTCTAGAATTACATGGGTTATGTTCTTAGGACATAAAAAATGAAGTATTTGATGTTTTTAAAAAATTTGCAAAATATATTCAAAGAGATCAAGGTTGTTTTGTTAGTAGAATTCTAACAAATCATGGAGGGGAATTTGAAAATAAACTTTTGAGAATTTTTGTGATGAATTTAAAATTAAATGTAATCTTTCTGCTATTAGAAACCCTTAACAAAATAATGTTATAGAAAGAAAAAAAAATAAGATTTTGATTGAGTTGAGTAGAGCCATTATGAATGACTATAGATTACCTAAATATTTTTGGGCTAAAGCTGTTAATTCTACTTATTATGTGATGAATAAAGTTTACTTAAGACCTATCTTGAATATGAACCTTTATGAGTTGTACTTTGAAAAGAAAACCTATGATTAGTCATCTTTCATATTTTTGATTACAAGTATTTCATCTTGAATAATGGAAAAGAATCTTTAGAAAAAGTTTGATAGTAAATTGCATGATGGAATCTTTTTGGGTTATTCTTTGTATGGTAGATCTTTTAGAGAACTTAATAAGAGAAAGATGATTATAGAAGAATTTGTACATATAATATTTGATGAAAATTTAGTTGATTCTATTATAGATGATTTAGTCGATGAGGTAGAATATTTTAAGAAAATTAAATTGGAAGACATCTTGATGATTTTATGCCTAAAGAGTAGAGATTTAATAAGAATCATTCTAAAGACTTGATTATGGGAGATCCGTCCTAAGGTGTTAAGATTAGAAAACATTTTAAAGATGTAATTAACTATTCTATCTAAAATGAAACTTAAATATAATGATGATGCCTTAAAAAATCATCATTGGATTATAGCTATGGAAGAGAAATTAAATCAAATTATCAGGAATGATGTTAGGGAATTAGTCCCTAGACCTCTAGAACAAAATGTGATTGGAATTAAATGGGTTTTATAATTTAGTTAAATGAATTGGGTTATATTGCCAGAAATAAGGCTAGGTAGTTGTAGAAGGATACACACAAGTTGAGGAGATAGATTTTGAGGAATACTTTGCACCCATAACAATATTAGATGCCATTAGGTTGCTCCTTGCTTATGCTTGTTATAGGGATTTTAAACTCCTTCAAATGGATGTGAAAAGTGTATTCTTGAATGGTTTTTTTAACCAAGATATCTTTGTAGAACAACCTCCAGATTTTGAGAACATAGAATTTTTTGATCATGTTTTTAAGTTGAAGAAAGCTTTATATGGTTTAAAATAAGCTCCTCAAACTTGATGCGATAGTTTGAGTAGTTTTTTTATTGACTATGAGCCTAGAAAGGGTAAAGTAGATACCACCCTATTCCTCAAAAATCTAGATGATGGCTTCATTGTTGTACAAATATATGTAGATGATATTTTATTTAAAAGTACAAATGAATCTTTGTGTCTTGAGCCCTCATCTTTAATGTATAAAGAATTTGAAATGAGTATGATGGGAGAACGTAAATTTTTCTTGGACCTTCAAGTGATACAATAGAAAATAACACCATTATTTATTAGACTAAGTATACAAATGATTTGATTGAAATGTTTGACATGAGAGATTCAATCTAGCAAAACTCTCATGAGCCTTTCCACTAAATTTGAATTAGATGAATCGGTAAACCCATTGACCAAAAACTTTATAGGAGTATGATAGGTTCAGTTTTATTCTTTTATACTAGTAGGCCTAATATTATGTTTACTGTTTGTCTGTGTGCTCTTTTTTAGGTTGCCCCTAAGAAAACTCATCTAACTATAGTCAAATGTAAAATTCATTATTTAATAGGAAATTTTAAATTAGGTTTGTGGTATCCTAAAAATTTCTTATCATGTGACTTGGTTGCTTATTCTGATGTTGATTTTGTAAGTTGTGAAATAGATAGAAAAAGCACATCAAGCACATGTCAATTTTTATGATCATCTTTTGTGTCTTCGTTATCTAGAAAATAGAATTTTGTTGCTCTTTCTACTATTGGACCTGAGTACATAGCCGTTGGAAGTTTTGATGCTCAAGTTCTTTGGTTAAAGTAATAATTAAAAGACTTTAGCATTACACTAGAACACATTCCTGTTAGATGTGACAACACTAATACTATTTGATTAACTAAAAATCCTATTCAAAATTCATGGACCAAACATATTGAGAATAAACACACTTATTAGAGATCATGTTTTTAAAGGTGATGCTAATATTAACTTTATTAATACTGATTTATAAATTGATGATATTTTTACAAAACCTTTACACGAAGAACGAATTTATACTTTGAGATGTATACTTGGCACGTTAGATCCATCTATTTAGATTGTATTACTTTTATGCTTTCACATGTTTAAATCTTTTTCTTATTTCCAAAAAAGGGAGAAGTATGTATGTTGGTCTTTTAAAATTTTGTTACATATGCATGTATTTAGGGGGAGCTAGTTATATTAAGTTCACTACATGTTTCACTATGTTACTTTCACATAGTCATATGTTTTACTGTGTTTTATATTTTTTTTATTGAAATGTTTACATTGTTACATTATTTAAAATGCATGTTCTTCTTATTAAAGAGGTTGATGTAATGTCACATTGCACCTCCATCCCTATCAATTACCAACATAAGTTTATCATCATCAAAAAGGGGGAGATTGTTGACTCCATGAGCCCTATTGCTTATGCAAATTGATTTTGATAATAAAAAATATATGATTGAATGGAACTAATTTTTTATTTTAAGTATTTTAGGAAGCTAACAAGACATAGTATGCTCAATCAAAATTGAAAAGTCAAGATTAGCTGGATTAGGATAGTTTGAGAATCCCCTTAGGTTTTAAAATAATTTGACAAATAAGAGCACAAGACTATAAAATAATAGCTTAAATATTTACATATCATGTATTTAAACTTTTACATATTTTTTTATATTTTAATTGCATCATTTTTTCAATTATTCTTAGAATTATACTTTTTGGATAATTTGAGTACTTGCATGAGATTGAGCCTTATCCATTACTTTTTAAAGTGACGTAAATTTATTTTACACTTCATTAAGTTATTTTCATGCTTTGACTAATTATATATCCATTTATTTTAGTATGAGAATTAACTTATTCTCTAATTATCAAAAATATTATTTTTCTCTCTCATTCTTTAATTCCTCTCTCCTAGCAATAATATTCTTTTATTTTTTTTAAATTTGCCAAATTTTTTATTGATTTTGGCATGATGAATTATGTGGGATTTATTTTATTTAATGTCACTATTTTTCATCATTTACTGATTTTTGAATATCAAATTATTTGACATTTAAATGCACTTTACCATTGAATTGTTTCCAAATATATTCTATATTATTATGGCAAGCTATGGCCGCCCATATTATGTTTAACTTAATTTATTTGGAATTTATTTGTATTAATTAAAGCAAAGTCAAGTTTAAATTTAAATGATCAATGATTTAATTCACAATCGTTATTTAATTTTTATTTAAATAAAGAGCTTGGCTAAACTCTATTTTAATTAATTTAAATTGAGTTTAAACTTTAAATCCTTTCCCATTGAATCTCTCTTGATTGAATTTAGATTTATTTACATTTATTGAGATTTAATCCATACAAGGAAATTCCCTTGGCCAAAATTTCCATCATGTGGACCTTATTTACTTTATTTAATTAAATCATATGACTTGGCTTATAAATTCAGTTAATCAAATTCCTCATATTAAGTGCATTAATTCATGATTAATCCTCTTATAGCAATCTTTTGTTGTCCTTTGCATTTAGATTTAATTAATTATTTTATTTGAATTAAATTCATTTTTTTATTTAATTCCTTCATTAATTAGTAAGTTCATTAATCCAATTTCCTCATCTTGCTTGGCTGACCACATTAAGCTTTTATTTGAATTTATTCAAGTGTTATGGAACATGCTTAAATATTCAAAATAAAATTCTTACTTTAATTGATTTCCCTCACATTTTCTCCCTCTTCTTTTCTTCTTAGCCTTGGTATAAACTTGTAGTTACCTTAATCACTTTCTTATTTTTAGTTTATTCATTTATGCCAAGTGACTTGACCCTTTCTTCCATTCTCTGAAACAACCAACCTTAGATTTGAATTAAAATTTTTTAATTAAAATCAAATGACTTGAATTCAAATTATTTCATTATGCAATTTCCCTCATATTTCTTCCCTCTTCCTTTTCTTCTTTCTTGGCCAAACTTTCTTGATTCATAGTCTATTTAAATAGGTAGTCTCCTTGTTGTTCTCCTTCTTGATTCTCTCCACCTTGGCCAACCCTTTACTAGTTGAATTCCTGGAGTATCTCATAGATCTATAATGCTAAGACTTTCCTCACTTGTTTGTTTTGATCTTGGCCAAAACCATGTTGGAGATATGTTGAAGATCAAGTGCTAAAGATCATCTCTTCTCTTCTCAACTTCATCTACATCCAAGTGGAGATCGTCGTCACTTTTAAAGCCTTGGAAAGCTCACATCAAGTCATTGATTTCATTGCTTACATTCACAAGGACTTAGTAAGAGTATTTATTACATTTCAATCTTTTGAAACATTTATTTTATTGGAATGAGTTGGATGAAAAGATTCATGTGCTTTATAGGTAAAATTTTTCTCTAGCCTTTTTTCATTCTCCTTTACTAATTTAAAGGTTTTATTTTTGGGTTGATTGAATTTAAATCATAATTTTATAAATATTTATTTTAATATTTAAAGTTCTTAATCATTCACTTTTGTGTAAGTATTTTTTAAAGACTAATTTCATTCTTGCATTTTATGTTAAGAATATTTTCAAAAATGTATTTCATTACCATTATAATTTCATAAAGCATATAATATAAGCTTGAACTCTCTCTTGTCTTATTTGTCTTAATATTATTTAGTGGGTTTAACTGTAAAATTATTTTTAAATTGAGAGTTAGATATTCAAATTGTAATGTTATTTTTCTTGTTCTTTTGAACTTTCTTGAGTTTGTTCCTACTCGTTATAGGAAAGTATAGTGTTGGGGCTATACTTACCCATTATAAAAAATTATGGAGTTGAGATTGTACTTGCCTAGTGTAGAAAAGTATGGGAGATTGGTTATAATCACATTTTGATTAGTGAATTTCTAGTTATGGTGACTTTGTGTGGATATAGGATGATTTTTAGGGTTTGGCTGAACCACACAAATATATTTATGCCTCCAATCTTTACTTTTCTACTCATTATTTTTCAAACATTTAGTTTGGTTGGTTGCTTAAGCTTCTAATTATAATCATTCATATACTTTTTGCAATTAACTTTTTTTACAAAACTAAACTCTTAAGTTTTAATTTAAAAAATATTTTACTCACCCGAGGCAAGCCCCACCCCTTATGCCCTCCTTTAAGGTGTCATAGCATTTTAACAAGGTTGCCATAGACAACTCACTCGAGCATGTCCTCGCCAAGCCAAATCACTCAGGGAGATTACTAAAATGGATAATATAACTCAATAAGTTTAATATATCTTATTTACCGAGAACAATGATTAAGGCATAGGCACTCGTAGACTTTCATGTGGATTTTAGCAATCCATACAATGTCCCAATCTAAAACAATGGAATTTTTTCGTAGACTATTTGTTAGGTGACCAAAGTATAGGAGAGCATCATCCTGAAAACTCTAGTTTAGATTGCTATAACCCAAGATGTCAAATTCAACTTTCAGGCAATAAACAATCAGTCTGAGTATGAAGCCTTACTCACTGAACTAAGATGCACTAGAGGACTAGGTGCTTGCACATAATTGTCTACTTGAACTTAAAGCTCATGGTGTAATAAATCAATGGGGATTATGAAGTCTTGATTAGTCCCCATTAAAATACATGCTAAAGGTAAGGGCATTAATCAATGAGATAGAGTATTTTAAGAACAAGTAAGTATGAAAGGATCAGAATCTGTGTGTTGACTTATTATCTCATATGAGTGGGCTAAGGGATCATTCAACTCACCTGACCCAACATAAAATAAGAAGAATTCATGCAAATAGAAAGCAAAGACTTTGATAATTAGGTTGACCCCATAAAGAAATACATGCAAATCAGAGAAATAGGGTAAGAAATCAAAGACTCTAGAAGATTCAAAATCCAAGTTGCATAATACGTACTGATTGAAGGTGAGTTATTTCAAAAGTTGGCAACTTCACTTAACATGTGGTGCACATGAGAAAACAAACAAAGAGGAAAACTCAAAGAAGCACATTTTGGTAAGTGTGTGAGTCACTCCAGAGGGAGAATACTTACCTATAGGATTCTATGATAAGGGTACTTTTGGCCCATATTAAGAAAAGATGTTGAAGAATTTGCCTAAAGGTGCATTTAATGCCAAAAATTTACACTCTTTAGAGTAGTAATTATCGCAGCCTCTGTGACCCATTAATAGTCTTTAGCCCTTTGGCATATGGAGGATGGATCTCATTGATCCATTACCATTGGCTAGAGGACAAAGGAAATTTATACTCGTCATGCTTGATTACTTCATCAAGTGAGTCAAATCAAATCAACTTGCCAAAATAATAGCTCAAGTAATTCAAAATTTTTTTTGGATTAACATCATATATAGGTATGGGCTACTAATGTTGATCATAATAGACAATAGGCTATAATTCACTGATAAGTGACAAAGAAAGTTCTATGAGTCATATGGAATCAAGAAAAAATTCATCTCAATCCACCACCCTCAGAGCAACGGCTAAGTAGAAGTAGTGAACAAGAAAATCTTAAATCTGCTTAAAAATACAATATGCTAAAGAAAAGTGGGTAGACATCTTGCTTGCTGTACTTTGGGACCTAAGAATATCTCTAACTTTAGTGATTAAGCATACACCATTCACACTTTCCATGGTGTAGAGGTGGTGTTGCCAATTAAGTACAAAACTTCCTAGTCAAAGAGTCTTGATAATCACTAACTTTGGCAAGGGACAAAATGAGATAGGTCAAACACTAACTTTATAAAAGTTGCTTTTTACCTATTAGAGGAACTCAAGGTCGAAGTATCACTGAGATAGAAACAGATAAAAGAATGAATGGCTAAAGACTATAATCACCACATCAAAGAATAATATTTCAGAACTGATAACCAAGTCTTAAAAAGGTCAATGCAACCACTCACAAAAATATTTTGTGTAAACTCTCTCACACATAGGATGACTCTTACATAATCAAATAGCATAGAAAATTAGCTTTGGTGTATAACAATTATAGACTTACTATAAACAAGACATATCATGCACTTAGAATGTCAAGGATCTAAAGAGATTTTATCCATAAGATAAATTTCATCATTATCATATGTTCCTTACTTGTCATTAAATATGAATGATATAACTAACTCACAACATGGTCATAAATGAAATCAAAGGATGCTAGGCACGTACATATATCTGATACTAAAGGAGTTGTTATTGAACTCGTGTCTCGTAATGCACTATTTCTTGTAAGACAACTCAACAATATAAACACACCCTATACTCACCCAATGCTAAAAAAGAGATCACATGTCAATTCAAATAGCTTAGCATGCCATCATTGGTTAAAGCATAAAATACAAAGCTTGGAATGTGCCATTTTTGGCTTGAGACATCAAAGGGAGGATGAATTAAAATACCAACACTTCATCTAGTTGGCACCTCAGTATAAGACCAACCCTTAGTGAGGTCAGTGATTACCATGATAAATACTCCATATGGTTGGCACCTCAGTAAAAGACTAACACCCCGTGAGGTTGGTGACTACCAAGGTTGACACCTTTGTATTCTCCCTAATATGCAATGAAACAATGATTCATAGCAAATTATGTTACAATGAGTAGGATGAAAACTTTCTACCAAAAAATATCTAAATAAAATTTCTTATTTGTGACTTAACAAAATATACTTGGTGAACTCGCTTCATAATGTATATCAGACTCATATACATTAGAAATTGATTAATAAACTCACTCATTCTTAATCTTATGAATATATTAAGTTGCATTCAATATTTATTTGTCACTCAAAATGAGTGTATTCACCATTAAAAATATTTGATAAAAAGAAAGGAAGTGGCAAGAAAATTTTATTTCCTCTAGTTTTAATAAATAAATTATGTGAGTACACAAGATATCATATTCATTCTTCTGAACTCACAAAAAAAGTCTAGAAGAAGAAATGACTAGATGATGCTTCCCTTATTACCATCATTAGAGTCTAGGGAGAGTACATTGCCAAAGTCCAAGAACTTGGCAATGACATAGTTGGTCCCCTCTTTAAACTTTTTCTACAATAAGTGTTGGTGCTCTTCAAAATCCAGGAAGTCAGATAACTTGGTTTTCTTTCCCTAGAACTCTTCAGTGCGATGAGACAACTCCATTTCTAGCTCCTTCTTTGCCACTCCAGGCAATTTAGCTCCAAGATAGTTTGCTCCTTCTCTACCTCCTAGCTGCTCGCTTTCTCCTAAAGCTTAGCGAGCTTGACCTCCAAGGCTTTGAGCTCTCCTTTCATTGTAACATGCACCAATCTCTTGTATAACAACTCCTTTATCCTAAGAATAAATTGGCCTCAGGGTGTGCCAAGCAATAACAGGTAGTCATCCGAGTACAATAATGCTTGGAATGATCCTGAATCAGTGACTTAGAGTATACTTGCTGCCCCAACTTGAAAGCTTCACTCATTGGTTTGACTAGGTCATAAGTAAAGTTGCTCATGGCATACTCTGTCGGTTGCTTGCTAGTCCTACTTCTCTTGCTAGGGTAATCGCAGGGAGCTGACTCACACATCTTTTCTTGGATGCATTGGGGGAACTCGACCCAACTTCATCAGTTGAATGTTCAGGGGCAACCTCAACTAAAGCTAACTCAACACCAACCCCTTTATAGTCATCAAGAAAGCTAATAACCTCAAGACCAATAGGGAGGGGTGCTGAGTTATTGTCCTTTACAAATAAATCAATAGTGAAATTAGATTCAATAACTTGACCACAATCTTGGATATAATGTAAAAATAAATAGAATAATTGAGAAGGAGCTTGTGTATCTTGACATAATAAAAGTATTGATGAATGTTCAAGACTCCGCTGGTCAATTTTATTGGCATCTCTTTTTTTGGATGACTCACCTACGAAATTTTCACCTTGTTTGTAAGAAAGGGGATAAAAATGATCGACACTAACCATCAAGTCATGCTCTTGATGCAGCATAACTTCTTTCTCTATTTCTTGACCTTGTTTGGTAGTTTGATGATCTTCACCATCTTTTCTTTGAACTGTATGGTACCATTCAAATGTCCTTTAACACTAAAGGTGTGGCAAAAGAAGGCCAGACTCCATTTGAATCCCTCCTTTAGAAAGATGAAAAAATGGTGATTCCTACTACCAAGTTTGGCAAAATTGAGCAATCACCACACTAAAAAAGTAAGAATATCCACCCACTCAAGGAGTAGAGGAAAGTGAAAGCCACAACGAAAATGGTCGAGGGGAATGCATAGCTCATTGTGCCTAATGGTGTTAAGCTGCTCACCCTTCTTTGCCACTCACACTAAATAATTCACATTTCATGGCAGTAACCTTGAAATACATATGAGGCAATCAATGGCTAGAGTTTAAACACCTTGGCCTCTTTATGTACAATCTTTCCAATCAATTTCTTTAAAGCTGCCATCACCATATTGTGCTTTTATTCATAAAGGAAAGTAAAAAAAAAGTGAGTAAATAGTAAAGTAACTCACATAATATGAAATCACTCACTCGAAAACATAAGTAAAAGAGTAATAAAAACTCATCTAACCTTAATGAAAGATAATTTATGGATGTGGTATTCAGAGCTCAGTAATGCAAATGTCACATCAATCATTAAATGAAGAAATTATTATAGATATGATGGAAATCCCATATGACACATGTTGCAATAAAATCAATTAAAGTGTTCATCTATCTTTAAATGAAGCTAGAAAATAACTTGAGACAAATAAAGTGGGTAATAATTATGACTTCATTATAATGATTTTACAAATGCACTTGCTAAACCCCCACATATATTATCTATTAAAATATTTTATAATGGGGTTTGAGTGCCACTCCTTGGAGGGTGCCCCCTTATCATGCAATTAAGCATAAAGCTTGTGCCTATTATAAAGAGAGCTGACTTCCTCTACTCAACATGATGTGTTGAAGGGAGATTAACTTTGCCTACATAGTTGGAAACCTCTATTATGACTCTTCCACTACTTGCCCCAACCACAGCTCAACCATTAGCCTTGTCCACAACTCGATTGACTCTTGCCTTGATGAGCTCGTGCCCTCCTCAAGGGAGGCCATCATTCTTTATAAGGTAGTGACCTTAATGGAGTAGAAGAGCAACTTCGGGTCCCCTTCAACATCTTTTCTCTTATGGCTAGGAGACTCTCTCCTCTTTGACTCACTACTATTATGGTAAGCCAAAAAGGGGAAGCATGCTAGCATTTCTTAGATGTTTGTTGAAGTGAAGTTTGCTACTTTGGCAATTGATTGAAGATGGACAATAATATCCCATTATTTAGTTAGGAGCTCCATCCCATGGGAAAGACCCAATCTCATAAAAAAGGCACTTAGAGGAGTAGGAGTTTTTTTTCTACATAATAAGGAATCTAGGTAAGCAAGCCCTAGCATCAAGTTACTCCTTTTATAGCCTAAGATATGAAAAACATCAAAAATCAAAAGGTAACATAACAATAATTATGAGAGAACCACTATCCTCTAATAAATTATGAGCTTTTATGATTAATTTTTTTTCATTCTTCTTTTATTTTTGTGAGTTTCTTTTATAAGAAGTAGAAGAGTTGGGAAGTTAAATGTATACTTATAAGCACCTCACAAGCTAGGTGACCTAAAGATGGTCTTAAATAGGATGGCTAAAATGCATCACTTATCAAAACATGTGAAAGATATCTTCACTAAGTTAAGGAAGAGGACTATGGGTTACCTATTCTCCCAAGAAAATGTATCTACCATGGTAATTATACATTATAACATCTTAGTAAGAAACTTTGATAAATAAAATTATAAATATTGATGTTGGTTCAATTTTTTAGATTTTTAAGAGGAAGAACTGTAGTTTAACAGGAATTACCATAATATGGTAATCCATATATCAAATATCTATCTTCAAGGCAGAGGGTGAATCACTATAACAAAGCAAAATTATGATCTAATATATGAAATGTTTACATGCTAATTCTTGTTGAACCACCAAGGACTCTATAAGGGGTATGGTGGGTTCAAAGAGGTTATAGATGATGGGAGAGATTAAATAAAAGATAGAAATAGACTGAGTCTAAATCTCATGGAACCACCATCTTAAGCCATCAAGCTTGTATCTCTTTAGCTTAAGAAGTTAATCAACCCATCTCAATTGAGAGATTCTCTATGAGTAACCATAAATTGCATCATTCAAAGTTGACCTCATGGATTAAAAAAAGGAAAAAATAAAGAATCTTAAATAGGATTCTCTTAAGGGAGTAGATTAGGTGTAAGGCTTATGATTATTACTTACATAAAGACTTTTCTACAAAAAGAAAGGATGAGTAATAATGTAGTTGTATGACTAGATTATCGAGACTGAACTTACAAAACTTATTTGGGCTAAGATGATGCTACTTAGAGTATTAAAACTTTCTTATTAACCATTGAAACCATGCTCACCTATACCTCTATCTTATGAGGGTATGCATGATTTGCAAGTTATCTATCCTTAAGTGATTCCAAATGCATGGTAAAGTTAAGGCAGTATTATGGTGGGTGCCAGTGACTAATGTTGGGAAAGTTTAACTATATATTTATTATAAGATTATAAAGAAGTTAAGGGGTTTAATTTTAGTAGTTAAAAGGTTATCCTAATCAATTTTAAGGTTAATTAAGTTATTAATATTAGTAAAAAAATAAATTTTTTTTCTAAAAGCCCATCATAGTACACATATCCCAAACAAATACATTTTAATAAAGAAATAATTATAGCAAAGTGAATAATGTAATCAAACAATCATTATGATGTGATGGCTATAAAATAATAGAGGTAAACAAGCTATTATGGCTAGGCATCCCACTTATACATACCTAGTTAAATGAAAAGTACAAAAAGGTAGTTAAGCTCTACCCTTAAATACAAGCTTAGACATGTTTCACAAAAAATATAAATTAAGTTTCCTTATGCTCTTTCTCATTCAGCTAGTTCAAAATGTGTGTTTGTCCTTCAAGGTATGATGGCTCCAAGCACTAAGTTGGGAAACTTAGTTTACATTTATGTTTAAACATAAAATATTCCAAATATATTGTAATAAACAAAATTTTTAAGCTAAAGTAAGCCATTACAACATAATAGAAGTAAAATAAAACATATATATATTACTGAATTATTATTTTGATGCATGACCCTTTATTAAGCAAAGTAAGAGTAGTAGTCAATATTTGGAACCTACAAAAAATATAACTCTATCCTAAGAATAATACATCAGTAGAGTGGTGCGACATTGTACAATTTGTATAATCAATTAATGTAAATAAATTCTTGCAGTATACTCACAATCTCATTTTGGACAACCAAAAGGTAGTGCAAATAAAGTGACCTAGCTACAACTTCCCTTTGTTAGAGATTACAGGGTTGTGAACTATTATAGTGAGTGCATGTAAGTCAATGTATAATAAGGACAATCTTAGGTGGCTTTGACTTACCAATCTAGGATAGATAGGTGACTTTATCACTCTAAGGATTATCACTTTGTGTATATTATATCAAAAGTAAAGTGATAAGCTTTTGGTTGTTCAGATGTTCTTAATAGCCATATAAGAATTCAATTATGATTGATAAATTTATTAAAGATGATTCTCCATATAATAATAAGAATTACTTAATCATAACTTAGGTTAAATCTAGGTTCTAATAGGTAATAATCTAATCTAAAGTACTACTAACTTTCATGTATATGTGCCAACATGATAAATAATATATAATCAACTATTGTGTGAAAATTTGACATTCAAGCATATCTGAATACTAAAGATACCAAACAAAGCAATACAAAGATCATGATGTTCAAGGTGCAAAGCTTGTGAGATGGAGACCACCCATTTATATAGAAACAGATAGGATTAAGTATATGTGTATAGTTAAAATCTTGATGTTATTAAATATCAGTGGTTGATTGAACTAAGAAATGACATAATCATATATGTATGACTTAATCAAGTAAGACTTATCAAAAGTGGTTGATCATTCATAATTGAACTCGGTCTAATGGGTTGATCAAGTTCATTGGTTAAATTTAGTATGGTTGTTGGAAAGTAAACCAAGCTATGAATGAGTGTTTATGACCAACTCATGAATATTTTTGCTCACACAAATGCAAATAAGAGTAATATTAATAATATTAATAATATTGATATAATTTTTACGTAATAGGATGACAACTAACCCAAGAATTGGCTAAGAGTCAGAAACTCACCAAATAAAGATTACTAAGTTAATTAAAGAGAATGATGCATTTCTAGTGAAATTGTGGTTAATTTAGAGATGAATCAAACCCGAAGATGTTGTCTATGGTAATTTTAGTTTATGTGACTCCCCAACAAATAAATCTACCTCAAAGGGGTAGTAATCTTATGTACTTATGAACTGGCGTAGATGGCATTAATTGATATAACTAGTCCTATGAAGAGGATAAGGCTGAGATCAAATCAATCAGACTTAGAGATCCAATGTGCTAGTGTATAAGCATAAGGTAGATGCTGATCTTATATAAATGAATGCACAGAAAATTGTGACAAAATAAGTGTTCAAAATTTTTTTTACTTTAGATAATATAGAAGGTTCATGACTATAAATGATATAGGTTATGATTTCAAGCATAAAATTTTAAGTTAAATTATGTCCAAGGGCAATGTTTAATTAGTGGGATAAACTTTGTTGAGTAGTCCCCACTTGCTAGTCACCCACAAACATGAATCATTTCATCTCATTGATTTTTTTTATAATGCTTAGTATTTGATTATTTGAAATCTCAAAGTATTCTAAATTTCATAAAGTCTATTTGACTTTTCTTGATTTTTTTATTATTTTGTTTTTTTGTTGGATTAATTTGATATTTGATATTGAATTCCAAATGTTATTAACCATATTCATTTCTAAAATCATTATGAATTCTATTATAAATTTAACAAATTTGTTTTTATTTTTACTCAAATTATTTCAATCACCTTTTATAAATTCTTAATAATTTTGTTTAGTATTTGTTAGATTAATTTTAAAATTTAAATTGATATTTAATTATACGAGATCTACTCCCTATATTATAATGATTTAATTTTATTATCATTTTGTAATGAATATAAGTTATTTTTTTAATTATTCATGAATTTTCTTTTAATTTTAATGGTCATTAATTATTTATTCAATATATGTAGCTTTTTATTTCAACTTAAAATAAATTTTACGAGTCAAACCATCATAAAATTCATGAAACTTTTACAAAATGTTAAGATAATCAATTCACGTATTTAAGGAAGTATTCATGGCTTTTATTATCTTTTCATTTTTCTAATGCTAAATATTACTCAAAAAAATATTAAAATTTCATACATTTTTATTTTTAATTTATAAAAATAACAATTTTGATACATGTTTTAGATTGATGCCTAATGTGTGTGTGTGTGTGTATATATATAAATAATAATAATAACAATAATAATAATAATAATAATAATAATAATAATAATAATAATAATAATAATAAAAATAATAATAATAAAATAAATTTCCCACTAACAATAGATTGTAAGTTTTGACACTTCAAAGTTTTTCGTAAGTTTTTCTTTTTTATTTATATACTTTTTATTTTTTTAATGGTGATCTAGCATATTAAAAATTATATAATTAATTTTTTCTTATTCAAAAAATTATAAAAAAGCTTTCTACAAGTCTAAAATGTTGTTTTGAATTTTTTTTAAAAAATTAATATTTTTTATTAGATATTATATTTTTGTGATTTTTAAATAGTAAAATAATGCATTTGTAAATTCATGTTGTTTCGTTTTTAATTTCAATTAACTTGAACTTTATAGGATGCTTATATCACTATTTTACTTCTTAAGTTTAAGTTTCAAATTTTTTGGAAATAATTAGGTGTTTCAAACAATTTAAATAGAAGATAAATAACTTTTAAAGTTATATTTAGGCTAGGTATTTGAGGTTTGGGATTTTCCCTAAACTATATGTTTGGTAAAGTGTCTACCAAAAAAAATAAAAAATAAAATGTTGATGAACACTAGATTGACTAATGTAAAAATCTAAAGAAAAAAACTAAATAATTAAATTATGCTTAATTTGAACCACTAGATTTAAATTGCTTAAATCCAATGGTTCTGCCATTATCTCCTTCATGGAGATCAGCTGAGAACCATGGAAAATGGGCTAGGCTAGAGTCAATGCAACCTGAGGCCCCTCTCATGCAAAAATTGTTTTCTTTTAGAGTCTCTCAAGCCAAATTATGCACTCACGAATATAAAGTGAAGAAAGTGGAAGTGAACCCATGGCTCATTGAGCCATAGGAAAACTTAGAGAGCTCAGTTGATCAAGGCTAAGAGTAGGAAAATGGGAGGGGATTGAATTCTCACCTTGGAAATTTGATTGAGCTTGAAATTGATGGATTGAGACAAACTCACCTGAAATCATTCTCAATTTGCCTCCACATGGTTTATTGTGTAGATCAACATTTGGGGAGTTATGGCTATAGATTGGTCTCGAAATCAATTATATGGCTAAGGAGGTTTGGGAGTGATTTAATTTGCTTATGGAACTTAAGAAATCATGTTTAACCTCTCAACTGGTTAAATTATGGGCTTATTTATAAACCTAGCACACAACCATTAAGCTTGATTAAGCTTGGTTTTACTTAGTTGTGTAATGAGGCTAAAAAATGAGGGAGGTTCTATGCAATGGACAATAATAGGCTTAAGTGGCTCTAAGGGTTTTTCCATTAAAGGAGTTTGCCACCTCAATTAGCCACCCTAAGGGTGGCTCAAATGGCTCACGATACCCCCAAATCAAATGTGAAAAGGGTTTGAACCCATTTGGTCTAAGGGTAGTAGAGAAAGTTTGTTATTTGACAAGTTTGAGTAGAGTATTTTAACTTATTTTGCTTGTGGGTTAGTTTTGAGCCATTAAGACTCATTTTTTGAGCTATTGGTTTGGCCAATATAAGTTGGTCAAACCAAATTTAGATTAACTAAAAGTTTATTATAGACATTCTCTCCTACCCCATGCCAAATTTCACAAAGAGATTTAATCATTTGATTAGTTAATTTGAACTTGAAAAATGATGTTATGCTCATTTGAGTCCCATTTGGACATTATGACTCATATGATTTATTTGACTCATGTAATGTTGCTAAATCTCCTTGGATTCAACTAGAAAATTATTTAGGACATCCTTGGCTAACTTAGTATCCATGGGTTTGTTGAGCCCTATGTGTCACATGGGTGTTAATGTATTGTAATCATTCTTATGATTTATCAAGCTTAACTGAATGATTAAATAGGCATAGCAAATTATGAAGAATGTATGAAAAATTAAGAAAGATGTTTTGACACAATGTAGGTCAATTGATTTAGCATTTATGTTATTAACCAAATCAAATTAGATTGGATCAAAAGGGCTAATGGGTTTAAGTTGATGAAATTGAACCTATTATTAAATTCATGAGGTGCCCATCTAATTATAGTGAGATTATAAATAATTTGATAGAAATATTAAACTTAACTCTTACTAGGTTGAAATTTAACTTAGGCCTGACCTAAGAATGACTTAATGATCAATGGTTAATCTAGATTTATAATCATTTATTTCAATCTTCTAAGAGAAATATTGTAAGATTGAAATTTATCATTAAGATTGATAAGGTTGATAGAGGAATGGACATGCTAATGAATTTGCATTTAGTCAGGGTGAATAAGTTACTTTTGACTCAACAATGGGTTAAGTCTCTTTACATATTTTTATGGATAAGTAGAAAAACCTAAGAATCACATGGTCAATTGTAAGAATAATTAGGTCCAAGAGGTGAATTTGATTTCTTAGGTTCAACACTTATATCCATGAGGGAAAGGTTAAACCCAGGCAATGAAAGAAGTCTTTCCTAGGGTTAGTTGAAGTTAGAGTTAGATTGTAGAAAATATTTAACAAAAGATCCTCTTAAATGGGTTACTACTAAGGATTACTAAAGTTAAATTAATGAGATGATTAGGTGTGTTGTGTTATTTTCTTAGGATGGATTTTAAGTTTAACTATATTGACATTTTTTATGTTAATAAAAGACCCCCCAACTTTTATGTTATGTAAGTTAGATATGCCATAAATTTTGGAAAAAGTATTTATTTATTTGTGAGTTTTAATAGCAAGACTCAACTAGTAGGTTCTTGATTAAGAATCTTCTAGTTGGTGGAACATCGAGGAGTTTCTTTAGTCATGAACTCATCTAGGTGATTCATGATCAAGAATCTTCTAATGACTAGTATATAACTTAATGAAATGATCATCTTCATGAGATTAAGCATATCCCTACAATTATTTAGCCAAATGCCCAAAGCTTTAGTTCCCAACTTAGAGGGGCTTTAGTTTTTATCCTTTATGCAGGATGACTCCTTTCAAAGTGAACGTTAATCACTAGACCCTTTAAGTAGCATCTATGGGTATGTTGAACTCAAAGATCTTTCAATTTCCATGCTAAAGCAGAAGGCTGATTATCCATCATCATTTTTACTTATCGATGAAAAGGGAATTAGGAAGGAGTAGTTCACTTAGTACTTTCCAAGTAAAAGAAAAGAAAAACTTGAACCTTTTGATTTGACCTTTTGACACCATGTAGAGATTGTAATTCTAGTAATGCACTTAATAGACTTACATATTAGATGTAATTTTTCTTGGTTACTCAACTAATAGATGTACATACCAAGAAGAATACTTGCCCATACGATATGTTGCACATGGTGTGGGAGGGCTGGGGGAGCTTGATTTCATTTCAAGCCTTGGAAAGCTCACATCAAGTCATTTATTTTGTTTCATACATTCATAAGGACTTGAATAAGAGTTTTGTTCACATTTCAATCTTTTGAGTTATTGATTTTATTGGTTTGATTTAAATGAAAAGAGTCATGTTCTTTGAAATTTTGATTTAATCCATAAGGAGAATCTCAACAGCGTGCTACTCCTACAATTGGGGTTGAGACTGAGGATTCTCCATCTCAAGATATAATCCACTAATGATTCACCAAGATTTTATTTTTCCACCACTAGATCACTTATAGTGATGTGGTGCTGAGTGCATGTGAATCTCTTTACAAACATACTTTCCAGTTCGGTGAAAGTGTGCACCGAACCATTCGATAAATCAGCATACCAATTAAAAGCAACTACGCTCAAGCTGCTAATGAACTACATAAATAATAATGCATCGCTCCCTCTTGCATTGCAACAACTTGCATGGAAATGAGCCAAATGTTGTTTAGGGTTCCCAGTCCCATCAAATACTCTAAAGGAAGGGGGGTACAAATCCTTTGGGGTAGGGAATAAATTCATATTCCTCAAGGTAGGGTCTACCAGTTTGTGCCTGTGGCTGCAGATTCTTTATTTTCTTATATGATTTATGATTTTAGTTGTGGAGGGTACATTATAGACATGTTTTGACTCCTAACGGTACTCTCTAAACCAGACCTCAAGTCATCAGTGGGACATGGTAAGTCAGATTGCTCAAATGCGTCGTGAAGAGGAGGGGATCATACTGCAAAGTGATTGCATAGTGGCAATTATCTCCTCCATCCTCTTTTCCATTGATGAAATTTGATCACCCTTCTTTTGAATTTGAAGGATGAGTTGCTGAGTAGGATCAAAAGTAGGGTTTTTTGCTGTTTCATCCCGCTCTGTCTTTGATGACCTAGTATCTACCATGTAGATGTGAGCTACAAGCAACTCTAGATTATCATGTAGCAAGTCATCCTACTTTAAATCATAGTGCTCATGCATTCTTTTATTTTTTCATTTTCTTCATTCTTTTTGACAATAGTTTCCATTTCTTCTTTAGATAGATAAAATGGAATACCATAGCTTTCAAGAATGATATATGATTCTTCACCCCTTTCCATGGGTCTCATTTCAGATCCTTCACCTTTTACACCCTCTTGAGGAGCATGAACTTCTTCATTGGTGGCTCCTAAGCCAAGGTGGCACTCATCAGTAGTCTCCCCAACATAAAGAGATGAATGAGGAGAATCCATTTCCTTATTGGAAACATAAAATGATGAGGGCTCTTCAGCTTGAGGCCTAGATGAAGATGGTATAGGCCTATCTAGAGTAGCCTAGAGACATGTCTCTCTAGAGATGTGGATGGAAAAGATGGTGAAGACACCCTAGGCTCAGGAGCTAGTGTAACCTTCTTGACATAAACTCTCTTATTTTGTTTTCTAAAAAGGACCCCATCTCTCCCTAGACTGATAGGCTGATCTCTATGCCATGTCAATGAGTGTCCAAGGTGATGGTATCGCTCTGGTGCTGTAGGCATGGATAAGAAAACCTCCTTCTATTAGGATCGATCGCCTTCCCCTTCCATTTATAATGGGAAGTGGAAGGTCTACCTAAGAGTTCTTTTCTTAGGCTTCTTGACACTTAATCCTTCATGGCCCTTAATAACTCCTCCTTAGTGTATGAGGAGGGTCTAGGGATCCTATGAAGGATTTGGCATAGCCTACCTTGAGATTCTTTATATAACAACTTGAAAATTTTCTTTTGTTCACAAAGGGGTGAGGTGGAGACTCGCAATCCTAGACACATTCTCCTCCCTCTGGGCAACAGATAAGAGATGGCATCTGCTTCCACCTAAGAGAGGGAAAGTGTCTGGGAGGGTAAAACCATCCCTTTCCCTAGCTAATTCCATATATAACATTTCTTTTTATTTTCGTTCCTTGAGGGCTACCCTCCTAAGCCTTCTACCCCTATTTTTCTTTTGACTCTTTGTCATCTCAGGTGGCTGGATCCTCTCAACAACTTGATCAGTAACCTTCCAACTTTTGAGCATGAAGAGGTGTGCAAGAAAATTCCAGGATTGGTTGCTTGTCTTCAGTGCTGCCTCAGCAATAGGAGCAAGATTCACTCCATTTACAGTGATATTCAAAATTTCAAAACCAACTCCAAATTTAATGATGGAGCCATCAGCCAGTGGACCACTATCCACAGAGAAGTTTATCCCGGATGTAGCGGCAAAGATTAGTTATCGAACCATTTATGTTTACATAAATAATTTTAAATGAGAATTATTGGATAATAATTAAAAATAACTAGAATGTAGTCAAAAGAAAGACTTTTGACTCATTCAAGAATTTTGGCCAATTTTATGGCTAGAATTTTTTATTTCAAAAAAATATATATTTTTAAAATATAGGAATTATAAAACTGTCCTGCTTGATTTCCATAAATGGGATAGTTCTATATTCTTCCTTTTGTCATGTTGAATATACTATACCAAGGGTGAAATGGAGAGATATTCAATGGAATGAATAGGCAATTTTGACTCGTGTAAACTCAAGTACATTGCTGATTATAGAAATAATAACTTATTTCTAAAGAAGGAGAGAGGAACCAGTCCCAAGTGGAGTCTCCATAAAATATCTCTGTAGAGAAAATTTGTGACACCATATAGAGTTTTAGGAAGTCTTATGATCAAATGTGCCATTTTGGAAGAAATATATTATCTCGGAAGAGAAATATATTTTCTTATAATGGATTTGATCATTTAATAAAAGACTCTTAAGGCTAATGGGTCTTTTGTGTACCAGAGATTTTTCCCTTGAACTACATGAAGGGTAAAATAGGGTTTAATTTTAAACTGCATTCATGATTCCCTATAAAGCTAAGCCCCTATAGTTAATTATATCTTAAGAAGGGTCTCTTCCTAAGAATACTCTCGATTAAAGAAATAAGTTATTATTCCTAAAGATTTCTAAGATGGTTTTTTAGAATTTTAATAGGAGCGGTTCAAATTGGAGAGAGTTATTTTGGAGGCCAAGTGGGAAGTAGTGAAAAATGCCCATTGATATTGGGAATCCTAATAGGCATTTCAACTATCATATAATTCTTTAAATTTTGGAATTTAATTTAGATTTTGAGTTGGCATTTTCTTAGAAGTCGAGGACTTAGATTATAGCAACATAAGACTGCAAAAATGCATAAGTTTGAAGACTTATTCATGAAAATGATGCTTCAGAACCTAGTCTATAGGTGCTTCTGACACATGTCAGATACCCAACCTAATTTTATTTTTGGGAATTATCAGCCATTCCTCTCACTTGATTAACCTATCCCTGACTTTTCTAGACTTTCAACTGACCTGAAGGGGGCTGCCAGCCAATCACCACCTAAGCGCATTTTAAATTCATGATGTCAAGTCTTATGAATGCAAGATGGTTGGGTTGTTATATTTTTTAGAAAGAAATATATGAACCTAGACTCTCTTCTTAATCTCTAAGATAATGTAGGGTATGAAATGCATCTAACTAATGCATATTTTCTAGATTTTTATAAATTTTGACTTGATAATCATCTTAGGCCATGGGTATGCAAGTTATACCTACATGGTATGTAATTAGAAAGATAGTCATGGGCTAGATCAATAAATAGAAGGTAGGCTTCTCCAAGAAGGTTCATTAATCTATTCCCTTGGGAGAAGTTGCCCAATTCAAGGATTGGAGCAATATTATTGCATGTGTTTTAAGAGCTAATTGGTTTCTAATTGATTTTAAATTATTTCCTAAGGATTTATTTATATTCAATTTTGAATTGCATTTATTTTTATGTTTAAATTGACTAAAATTAATTTGGTAAAAATTTTAGTTTTTTCCTATGAGCCTATGTCGAGACATTCATCACAGAAAAGGACAACATAGAAAGAAATTTAGAAGAGTAGGTTGATTCTATTGCACACCCAAAATAAATCAAGCAAATTTAAATTCATAGAAACAGGATGGTACGGGGACACCGAGAAGAAAAAAAGGGTAGTTGAGCTCTGCCCTTATATAGCCTGACTTAGAGCTATAAGTCTAGATTTATGAGTCTTCTCTCCAAGTTCATTTCCTTTTTTAGGGACCTCCATTAAGCATCACAGGGACCTCCCATCTCACGGGGTCACTATTAATCCTAAACCCTATATATCCTAATAAAATTCTAAGCTCAAATTTACTTTTTTAAATTAAAAAATAAATATTTAAAACAAAACAAATGTTAGCAAACAACACAACAGTTATATTTTTCAAACATATAGCAGCATTAGTTGCTTGCCAAACTACTCCTATGGACTATGTTAAGGGACTTTTTAGCACTAGCAAGTAAACAATAATTCTATAAATTTTATTTTATGACATCAGTCCCTTTAACACAGTCCCCTATAGAGGACAATGTTAGTTCTAGAAATAACATCCTACCATTCAGACTATTGGCAATTAATCTTAACCATCCAGTCTAAAATAGTAGACCACAAAATAATAAAAATAATTCTCATCGCATAATCACAAGAAATTACAGAAAATCATAGAACGTCTTAACCTAATTCTAAGTTTTGTGACCTATAATTTTAGTGTGTGAAGAAAAGGGTTTGTGTGTCAAGACATTACTAAGCTTTATGATTTAATTTTTATTTCCTTAATTTTGAATGTTGGTTTATTTACCTTTGGATGATTTAATTAAAATTATTTAACACTTTATATTCATTTTAGGTACCTTTTATTATGTTTAAAATTTAAATTAGGGTTTCAGGAGTGAAGAATAAAATAGGCTTCATTTTTAAATGAAGCCCATTCTATTCATCACCCTAAATCCTAATAGGATGGTATCTTTATTCTAAGGTAAAGATTCATCCTAAGGATTTAACTAACAATCCTATGTATTTTGACTAGAACTTTAATTTAGAGGGTTTGACTTGATTTAGTTTATTTCATTTTGTTTTATGTTTCTTTATTTAGGTATTTTATGATTTTGGTTTGGATTAAGTCATTTTCTTTCTTATTATGATTTAATTTAAAGTTTCCTTAAGTTAATTTATTTATCATTATAATTTGAGTTTCTTTTAATTTATTTGGTTTAAGATTGTGATATTGATATTAATCCCTTATTCCTTTAGTTTGACATACTAACAATCCTAAATTCTCACATGAACTTGAATTTAGAGGGTTTGACTTGATTTAGTTAATTTCATTTTGTTTTATGTTTCTTTATTTAAGTATTTATGATTTTGGTTTGGATTAAGTCATTTTATTTCTTATTATGATTTAATTTAAATTTTCCTTAAGTTAATTCATTTATTATTATAATTTGAGTTTCTTTTAATTTCTTTGGTTTAAGATTGTGATATTGATATTAATCACGTATTCCTTTAGTTTGACATATTTACTTAGTTGATTATGGTGAATTTTACTTGTATTGAATTTATATTTACTTTAATATTTATATTTATTCATTAAATTTACTATATTTGATTTAGGGCAAAATTTAAATGTAGGTATTTCTTTAATTCAAGTTAAGTTAATGTGAAACTTTTAAAGTTAACTTCATTTATTTATTTTCATTAATATTCATTAACCTAAATAAAGTTATGCTTGATTTATTGTATTTAAGATTATTCAATTTATTGCATTCCACTTTTACAACTTATTCATATTACTGATTTTTTGTTTATTATGGAATAGTTCTAAGTTGTTATATTTAATAATTCCAAAATTATGTTTCATTAATAGCTTTAAGTATTAAACATTATGAAAGGATTCCATTTATCTTAATTAATTTAAAACAAAATGAATGATCTTTATGTCCGTTTGAAAAACAAAACATTTATCTTAATATAGATTTATTCTATGATATGATTGATTGAAATATGCTTTGTTACTTTGTCATTTTGAAGTTTTAATTCATTCTAATTTATGGTTCTAATTATACTTAACCTTTTTTTTTCACATTTCTTTTCCTTATGTTTACATACTCATCTTTTTATGTTCACATTTATACCATTCTATTTGCTTATGGAAATGATACTAATTTATTTATGTATTGATATTTTACATATTTAGAAATCCAATGGTATTTCTATATTTGTGTTTATGAAATCATTACAATTTAAAGATTAATCATAATGAATGATTTTTAACTTAGAGTTATTTGAATTCTATTATTTTCAGTTGACTTATGTTTTTTATTTAAAATTTTTGACATTAACTATAGTGTTTTAAATTTGTATTATGAATTTTATAATTTCAATAATTTTTCTGATTTAATATTTTCTTCTTGAGACTTGAAAATTCAAATACTCCCAATCGAGAGGTCAAATGAATCTGAAATCTTTATGGCGGTGGGGTTCCTTGCCTATTTAATTTCCCTAAAATTTCACTTTGAGCAGAGAAGTGATTAAGGTGTAATTAATATTTTATTATTTTATTAAAACTAAATTAGACTTAATTTAATGAGAATTGTTTAAGGATTTAATTTTTCCTTGAAAACTCTCTAAAATATACATCCAAAGAGGGTTCATTCATAAATTTTTATGCTTTGGTTGATTTATTACATTTTATTTAAATTTAGTATGATTAATTAAATTAATTAATTCAATAAAAGCCTAATTAGACCATTTTATGAATTATTATGTTCTCATAAATTTTAATATGTTATTTATGATCATTAGAGTATATTAAGATGTTTTAAATCATTAGAATCAATTTCTATCATATATTTCATTTATTAATAATTAATTTCAAGAAAATTAAGCTTTTGGTTTAAAATTTCCAATATTAAGATTTATTGATAAATAAATTATGAAAAATTTACATGTTATGTGTCTTAATATCAATTTTAATCCCCCAAAGTTTCATTTGGATTGGATTAATTATTTTGGAATAATTAAGGTTTGAAGGTTTACATTCAAACCTAAATTAAAGTAAAAGTACCAAAATAATTCATGGATTCCTCTCATCAAGATGAATCCATAGAGCCCTTGTTTATAATTTTTGGATTTATATTTATTTTTTAATGATTTTTTTAAGTTTTTGAGATTTTTAATTCTTTTTTAATTAATTAAATAGTGATTTACCCATTTTAAGATGGCGGGGCATGGCATCATGGCACCTCGACCACATGGAGGCGTGGGAGCAGCGGATCCTGGCATCGTCAAAGCGAGGCCATGCGGGATGATCTGTGACTGTTTGATTGAAGATCGGATGGTTCCGATCAATTTCACAGTTTATTAAGGAGTTTAATCATAGATCCGACTAGATCTCTATCTGTTCCTTTCAAAAGGAACGAACGATATAGGTTATGTCTCTTATAGTGATAATATAGGTTGAGAGCCATCCATTGCTTCTTGATTTTTGACCATTCGACCATTAAAATTGCACTCTTTCAATTGCAAAACCATTAGTGAATGCAATTAAAGCGGATATAAGCAATTTGATCTCACTTGAGATCAAACTTTCTTTAAAAGCATCAAAGTCGAAAGCTTAGAGGAAGTTGAGGAGGTTGTTAATGGCCTACCTCGGTCCCGATGATCTTCGGTGGTGGGGTCAACTCCAATAGTTGCAGAATGACACGAGGAGCTTGTGTGCCAAAGGAATTTGAATTCCTCCCTCTAGATTTCTCCCTAGACTAAGCTCGGTTTGAATTCTAGCAGTGTTAGTCATTCTCCAGCCTCCCAATAGCCAGGGAAGTGGGGGAAGGTTCATTGTCACTTTGTTTGAGGTGGTTGAGGTGATGGGAAGGTTATTGTTGCATGAGGGATGCTCTATATGTGTAATGGAATTTGGCCATGAGGTATCTCCTTATATCTTCCCTCTTCTTGGTTGGCTGAGCTAACCACAGTCTTTGGAGGTTAGCCACCATGTGCTTCAGCCATCGTACACTTGTTTAAGATGAAGAGGTGGACGGGGAATTAAGTTGTGCAATAGGAATTTGGCTAGTCATCCATTTGACTAGTCTTGGCCTCTTTTAATTTGGATTTATGTATGGGGTGATTAAATGACTTGATTAATGCTGAGAATCCTCATTAGAAAGGTTTGAAAATGTTTCGTTAACATCTTGGATGGATTGATAGAAGGGATGATTGAAAATTTTTAGATTAAGGAGCTTAACTATCCTTTGCATTAGTTTAGTTTTGATCATCCCAATTAATGGATTAGCCTTGGTTCAATGTTTAGCATGTGTACATTTCATCATTAATGGACCTTAGGATAAAGAGTTTCAAAGACTTTAAGGTTTATGATGTATTTGATCTAGGTTTAGTCCATTTAATGTCATTGAATTTGGATTGGTTTTAACTAAGTAAAATAGTTTATTTGGATTAATTGTGATGTGTTTGATTTTTCATTGAGTTAATCCAAACAATTTGGAATGCAGTGGATTAAATAATTCTAAATTTATTTCAGTTTGATGGGTTAAGTTTAGTCTCATTTGGGTTACATGACCAAATTGGCAAAATTGAATCCAATGATGGATTGATTTATGTTTAAGTGTGTTCATATTATCATTCCAACCATTTGGAATAATTTATTTGGTAAAATTTGATGGGTTGACCTTTGACTTGGTGGGACCCACATAAAGTCAAACCCATGTACAAAGGTTAAGCAACCTTTGACTTTTGAATTGGATTTGGATTAATTTAATTTTATGTCTTGATTTTATGTTTCTGATTTCATTTAATTTGAAATTATTTTTGGGTTTAATTTTAATTTCTTTATGTGGTAATAAACTTAGTTGAACTAATTAGGTTTTGTTCCCTAATTCAACCCTAACCTAAACTTAATTAATTATGTATGTTTAGGTTGATTTGGATTGGATCTAACTAAACCCATTAAGTTAGATTAATCCAAAGAAAGTGCAGATCATCACTGTAGACTGTATTTAGTTAAAAGGCTTATAATTTAGGATTAGGAGTCTTAATGAATGCCTTTGGAAGAAGAGTTAACCTCATCCAAAAATGAGGTCAACAAAGCATACGTGAGGTAAAGTAGTACCCAATAAGTTAGGTTATACATCACCATAAATTGCAAAATAACCATTCCTTAGATTTATGGTGAACCGGACCCATCTTAGATAGCTTGGGACATCACGGTAACCTCTTTTTTGTAGGCTCTTAAAAGACTAAACCCTTCTAGGAACCTAACTTGGGGATAAAGCTTCTGGTCATTGGCATTGTTATGGAAACTTTAATGAATGTGTTAAGATGTGATAGATGAGTTTTGATTACCTAGATGTCATGTGACCCGCTAGGCATGGTGAATTTTTGTGACTTAGACTTTACTAGAGTTGAGCGAAGTTAGAAATAATTTAAGTTGCTATAGTAAATTCATGAGTTTTGATAACTTAGACTCTATTGTTGAAGAGTGAATTTACAATCCATTTAAGGTGCTTTGTAACTTCATGATTTTTTATGATCCAGACTCTACCAGAGATGCATCATAGTAAGTTATGAGTTTTAATGATTTGGACTCTACTAAGATGATCAAAGTTACAAACCATTTAAGGTGTCATAGTAACTTCATTTATCAGTGATTTTAATGAGGTTGCATAGTTAAACCTTGACTATCTGATATTTCAACTTTAAAAAAAGAAGAAAGCCAGATGTTTGTCCTTGGAAGCTTGTAATCTACAATAAAAGTTAGATTGGGAGAAATAAAATTTTCCAAGTATTCCTAATGTTGTTTATAGATTGGGTGTGAGTGTGTTAGCTCATATTTGTATAGGATGCACTAAGGTTTTTGTCTCTTTTGAAGAAATAATGGGATGAAAATATTATTGTGTAAGAGACAAGGTTGATTAGCATTAAAGTTTTGTATCAACCTTACATGGTAATGAGTTAGTTTTGATAATCTGGACTCACATTAGAGAATAGTTAGGGTCACATGCAAATTAATCACCATTCAAATATTGTATAACCTCTTTATGTGTTCAATGAATTTTGATAAATCATACTCACTAATGAAAGTAAAAATGATGTTTGGATATATTCACCTTTAAAGGTGAATGTAAAAAGTTTCATTGATTAGACCTAGACTTGATATTTAGGTTGCGGTCCATTTTAAGTTGTTTAATATCAAGGGCATTGTGATAAACCTATGGAAAGATTTATTAGTAAGACCAAAATTTGATGTTTGGACTAGGATCTTATTTTTTAATAAAAGTTTGGAAATGCTTAGTTGATAAACATTGAGAAATTTCTTGAAAGAAAACCCCTCATTTCATGTGATTACCATCTATATTTTTCATTTGGAGGAACATGAAGATGTAACATAATTTATTAAACTTTCAATGGTGAGTAGTGTATATGATATGATCCCAAATCATATAATTGCCAATGTGGAACATACAACAATAAGAATTACAGGGATAACAGATTCTGTACAGGAAAGATAACCAAATACAGAGGAATAATTCAGAAACTCAGTATACAGAGCCCACAGATGATATAACAGATATTACAAATCAGAAACCAATTCTAAATAGCAACAAGAGGTAAGGCAACAGATCTAACGGCTTTTAGCGACAAGAAGAGTTAAGCACTCCAATACCTTCCTGCAAACAAAAAAAGTAAGGGATCCCAGCGAGATAACCTCAACACGCCAAAAGCTAAATCAGAACGATCAAAGAAATCAAGAAGGAATCTTGATTTCTAAGATTAACGAGAATAAATAAGTTGATAACTTATATAGTAACAAATTATAGAGAATAGAGGAACCACGAAAATACAAAGAAATCAAGAAGTCTAACGAGAATAACGGCATAGAAAGCGAAGCAGACATGATTCTGAGACAGAGCAAACAAAAACTATAAATAGAGATCAGAGAGGAATGAAAAGGGTTGAAGAATTTATCTCAAGACTTCTCTGTTCTCCCTCCTCAGTCTCCTTCTCCTTTCCCTAGGCTCTCTCTCCCCCTGCAGCTCAAATCCCACAGGAAAACCCCAAGCAGGGCGAAATCCCCGGAGCTCCTCCAAACTCTCTCAAGGCTTTGCATCCTCAGGACATTCCTACGGTGGATCTTCACTGGATATATCTTCTCCGGTAAGGATCTCCTCCTTCTCCCTCCGATCTCCCTCTCAGAAACCCTAGCAGACGCAGGAAGCCGCCTGAAAGGAATGAAACAAATGAAACGAAAAGAAGGTTAGGCTAATTCAAAGATCCAACGCTCAAGATCAGCGTTTTCATTCCACGATCAATTTCCACGATCACCAAATAACACTAATCCACTAACAAAGAATCCGAACCACATGATCAAGAAAGCAGTCCAATGGCGTAAGATAACACAAGGCAATCCAAGCGGCTTCCGAAGCGCAAGAAAGACCAATCCAAGGGAGCCCATCCAAGCGAGAAAGGCGGATCCTACGGATCGAGATAACACCGATTAGCCTATTAACTCGTAGGGTTAACTCACTTGAAAAGGGTTTAACTCCGTCTTGACTCAACTCTCACCCAGAATCCAAGCAGAAATAGAGCCTACAATCCGGAAGGAATTAATCACCCAAGCTCATCAAGCTAATTACAGAAGTTAATCACCCTCAAAGCTGTAATTATAGATTTTAATACATATCATTGGTGCTCTTTGATTCCCACAACTCACACCTAAAATGGCGAAGGAACCGAAACAATGCCAAAACACTTGAAGCATGTGTTACCGGGTTGAACAACAATGAACAAGATGACCTCAATCACTATGGCATTGAATGAAATAGCAAAGAGATTGACATCAATAGAAAAGCAGAATAGAAAAACAACCTCAAAGCGTATGTGATGCATCCCTTGATGAATCCTATTCTCCAAACATACCACATACACACACACCCATATCAATGCCTCTTAAAATAGATATGCCAGATTTAAGGGAGAAGACCCTAGAGGCTCTTGAAAGCGAGCAATTTTTCAATATTATAACTCCTCATGATGAAATTTCTAATAGCCTCAATATACATGGATGGAACTGTTGAGTGGTATCAATGGATGCAAAATAATAAACAATTGCATTCTTGGCCACAATTTAAAGAACAAGTTATTAAGAGATTTGGCCCATCTTTATTGAGATTTAAGAGGTGAATCAAACTCACATTACACCCAAACATATGCTGAATCACCGATGATGTAACAATGCCAAGAAACTACAAGATCACCAACCTCCAACATTAAAACAACAACGACAGCGAGTCGCCTCCTCCTACAAACACCAATCAACAAAACAACAATCCAAATAAACAGCCAATAATAATTCAGAGGCTAACACCTACACAAATGGAAGGAAGAAAGAAAGGATTGTGTTTCAATTGTGAGGAGAAGGACCATAAAGAGCATATATGTAAGTCCAAGTTATTGGCATTAGTGGTACAATGATGACCTACATCAACTACCACATGATAATCACCGACAATGGGTGCAAGAAGAAAGCGAGCAACAAGCTTCAAATATCACCATTCAATCCGGGATAGGGGCAGAATGGATAATTATCTAAGTATAGAATAGTCTAAATAGTTATCAATAATTCATAGAATTAGCCTAGATATATAAGTCGATATAGCAAATTCCATAAAGGCGAACCGGTGGGCACCGAGCATTACAGAGCGTAATCAAACACAAATTACACACAACGCGGATTTACTACAATCGAACACCAATTACTATGCTTAACCCCTCAATTACGAAATTAAACTCTATCATTGGAGCGACAAGCGGACCTAATCCGGAAAATAGGGCGATCAGGAAGCATACAAAGGGATCAACACATTACAATCGAGAAAACAATGGGAAGAAAATTTTAGCCAGATGTTCCTTGGATGATAAATAAAGAAATACAAGCAAATTTTCAATTTTGACCTTGAGGACAAGGTCGGTGTGAGGAGGGAGTAATGATATGATCCCAAATCATATAATTGCCAATGTGGAACATACAACAAGAATTAGGATAGATTACATGCGGGAAAGATAACCAAATATAGAGGAATAATTGAAACTTCGTGAGCCGATGATGAGATGATATAAGAAACCAATTCTAAATAGCAACAAGAGGTAAGGCAGATCTTTATTTGTGACAGAGTTAAGCACTCCAATACCTTCGCAAACAAAAGTAACGAAGGGATCCCAGGAGATAACCTCAACACAACAAAAGCAAGCTAAATCGAGCGGATCAAAGAAATCAAGAAGGAATCTTGATTTCTAAGATTAATAAAGAATAAATAAGTTGATAACGACTTATATCGAAATAATAGAGGAACCAAGAAAATACGAAATCGAAAGAAGTTCAACAAGAATACGGCAGACATAGAGAGCAGACGATGAAATCAGTTCTGAGACAGAGAGCAAACAAAACTATAAATAGAGATCGAGAGGAATGAAAAGGGTTGAAGAATTTATCTCAAGACTTCTCCTTCTCCCTCCTCCTTCTTTCCCTAGGCTCTCTCCCCTGGCTCAAATCCCACAGTGGAAACAGGAAAACCCCAAGCAGGCGGCAAATCCCGGAGCTCCTCCAAACTCTCTCTCTGTTTCATCTCGAAATTCTACGGTGGATCTTCACTGGATATATCTTCTCCGTGGGATCTCCTCCTTCTCCCTCCGATCTCCCTCTCAAACCCTAGCAGTGAGCCGCTGAAAGGAATGAAACAAATGAAACAAACGAAAAATTAGGTTAGCTAATTCAAATCTAGATCCAACAAGATCAGCATTTTCATTCCGGTGCGATCAATTTCCTGATCAAGCGCGCAAATAACACACATCCACTAACGACGACAATCCGTGAACCACATGATCAAGAAAGCATCCAATGGCGTAAGATAACATAACACAATCAAGCGGCTTCCGAAGCGAAAGACCAATCCAAGGGAGCCCATCCAGCGAGAAATAGCGCCGGATCCTCGGATCGATAACACCACTTGGGTGCTTTATTAACTCGCCGGTTAACTCACTTGAAAAGGGTTTAACTCCGTCTTGACTCAACTCTCACCCAACCCAATCAATAGTGAGGCATACAAGAAGGAATTAATCACCCAAGCTCACTGAATCAAGCTAATTACAGAAGTTAATCACCCTCAAAGCTGTAATTACAGATTTTAATACATATCAGTATATCATGAGTTTTTTGCTAAAAATATTGTGTTACGATATCTAAAATATCATCAGAAAATGAAACATATTTTTTAGAGCCAAAAGGTATTTTCTTATCAAAAGCATATACAAGAGTTTTCATCCAAAGTGGTACCCTATACATAACAAAAATTGGTACACACATCACTTATAGAAGCAATTTACCATATCTAGATGAATTATATATATATATATATATATATATATATATAAAGAGTATACATTAAGGGTGGTACTCTATACACAATAAAAGTTGGTGCAGCCATCACTTACAAAAGTGTTTTTTTTCCTATGTTACACATATGTAGAACACATGCCAATATGCCTCAAATGGATCTTGTGGGGTAATCACATCTTGAGTAGGTGGCGGGAAGATCCAAATCCTCTACTTTAGTTGAACAAAAGCTGATTGAATTTGTGGATGTGTAGAAGTGTGGGTAGATGCCATCCTCTAAACTAGGTCTCTAGATGGTTTTGCAACACACACTAAAAAACTCTCTAGAGGACAACTATAGAATATGTTGCCAATGATATGTTTGATTCCAAAACACAACTTATCAATCAACTAGGTTTAACTGATTATGCCTACTACTTTGCACTAAATCAATATACCTAATGGAGATCACCAAGTACCTCAATTTTATAATAATTGAGATAATATATAACTAGAAGGTTGACTTACTAATAGATGATCCATAATTGTGTATGTTGGAGGATTCTATTTTGGTAGTAAATGGTACTAAGCTAAACATGGTGATGGTTGAAGTGGAAAAATTGATTGAGCATTTTGCAAAAAATATTGCTAGACTACATTGGCATTTGGTTAATACGTGGGTTGAGAAGGTATAATTTTTGACCTCTTTGGGAAAGGCAAAAAAGTTCCTTGCAAATGTACATATTATATAGTTTTAAGCTTTCTATAAAGGTATGAATACCAGTTAAATTATCACTAAAATAACATGGAACTATTTAGCCGATATAAATAAAGTTAGGATTATTATCGCCCATCTTCATAAATATCAAGAATTTCAACTATCGGTTGAAAAGGAAAACTAGGAGGTAAATTTCTTTAAAATCTTCTATTTATAAGAGATAAGGGATGACATACACTTCTTCTATAATAAAAGGATCTTCCCACATAAGCTCAAACTTATCAATTTAGTTTCTTTGCAAAATAATAGAGTTTTTTAAAATTAATACAAGATCCCCAATACCAATGTTCAATACCTTACTTACTTCTTAAAGAAAATCATACTTCTATTACAACAATGCCTCTTTCATAAGCCACACTTATAAAGAGAGCAATCAAGTAGCAAACATCTTGGCAAGGATGGGATCACAACTAGAAAGACCTTTATTCTCATATCATCTCTTACCTCAAATTCTTACAATAATCAAAGGTGACTTGCTTAACTTGCCATACATTAGAAAATTACAATGGGCTATATTTTCTTTTTCCTCAAGCATGAATCGTATTCTTTAACTTAACTTTATAGTAAATGTTTGCTTTCAAAAAAAAAAAAGATCCCAAATACAAATGTTTTAGACAAACTAATTCATCATGTTCTCATGTTATTTGAGCAAGGTATATAAATTTTGTTGAGCTTATCAGCAGAGCTCATCAAGATTATCTAACTATTTTAATGAAAGGCAATTATTTTGTTGTTTGTTGAACTTGGTAGAGATTACCATGCGTAGTAACGACAACTCTACTTCTAGGGGGAGGACTGCTTTGGGCCCGAATGTTAATGTATAAGGAGTCATCTGGGTAGGAGTCTGATAAGTTGTTATATAAGCCTAAAGAGCTTTTCATAAGTTATCATGCTACTCTTTCTTATTAGAAAATAATTTTTTCTTTAACAAAATTATCAAGGTTTTATTGAAAAATTTAGCTAGGCCATTAGGTCTTGGGTAATAAATAGTTTTTTTTTTTATAAAAGCAAACTTTGCATTAAAATAAGGAGTACAAGAAAATCATGAGATCTCGATCAAAAAATATCAAACAAAAAAATTTAGTTTCTACTATAAGGTAAATCTATGAGATCTTCAATTAGGAGATTATGTACCTCTGGTATAGGCTAAAAGGAGAAGATTGGTCAATTAAGTTAAGAGCCTAATTTTGCTATTAAGTTTGCAAGTTGATTCCCTTCACGATGTATATAGGTGATTTTAAGATTAAACTGAGCAATTTGGTTTTCTTGAGAATGTGTAAAAGACACCAAAAGTCTTCATCACCATTATTTATAAGTTTGCATAAAGTTGTTGAGTCAGATTCTATTCAGATAGATCTAATTACAAAAATGTAGTCAATATTCAAAGCTATGTAGCAAGCCATGGTTTTAACATGTAGTGCATTCTTAACATAGCAAGGTATAGAGAATATAAATAGACATTTGCCTTTGTGATTTCTAAAAACACCTCTAATTTCAACTGGAAGAGAAGTATTATTAAAACTACTATCAATATTAATCTTGATGCAATCAGTATTAGGTTTTTTCCAACAAATTAGTTGGTGATTGGAATGATTGGAGAGACTGCTTTTTCCAGGTAAATCCATAAAATGACTAGCTACTCTAATTTGTATAATGTAACTTCTAATATGAACCAAAATATCTTTGTATTCCTTTTTTTTTTTCCTTCATATTTGCTAGAATTTTGGGTCATCCAGATGAACCAGAATACAATGAAGGGATGATGGATGAATGGCATTTTTTGAGGTTGGTTGTAGTAGACCGCTTCCATGCATTTCGATAGCCTTGTAATGGTTCTTTGTGATTTTTGAAATAATGTTTCAATCGTTGTCCATATTTTCTTGCTGGTTGAACATGTAATAAATAAATAGTCTATGCATTCCTCTTCATTCTAGCATAAGTATCAAATGGATGATGTTTTAAGACCCTTAAATTTTAAATGTGATTAGTAGGTAACAAATTGTACATTAGCCTCCAACAAAAAATGACATGGATGGTTTGATTGTAGAATTCCATATAGATTTACTCCAATCCATAGTCCTTTGAGGGGCGTGAATCTTGTTGGAGATAGATTTAGTCATGGATAGTGATTTGGTATTACATTTTAGTATCAAAGTGTTTTTTGCAGAGAAGTTGTAGGTATGTTGATCTCAACTTTGATAATATCTAAAGGTAAAAATTAATTAAGTTTGTCAACATCCCATTTAACATTCATCCAAAAATCAAAAATAGTAGCATTGCCTAGGATATGATGAGTTGTCAATTCTGTCATCACTTTTTAGGAAAGCATTGATTGAGGTTGAAGTGTAAACACCTTTGCCAAGATTCCATAAGCTCATATTTTTTGCTACATCTCTGTGCAATTGAGTTCAATGTCTGGAATCAACAAGTCTAGGAATAACTTCAGTTGGATAAAATTTGTTTCTATGTAGGAAACCAGCCCATAAAGAGTCATTTTATATGAGTTTAATCCTAAGTTTAATATGATTACTTTTGGTTGAATCTTCTAATGATCTAAATCCCAAGCCATCTTCATATTTAGGTTTGTAGATTTTCTTCTAGTTAGCCTAATGAATAGTATTGTTTTTCCTACCCTAAATAAATTTATTTAAGAGTCTTTCAATTTAGTTTTGTGTCTTAGCTGACATATGCAGCTAAGTAGACATAACCATTATAGAGAAGTTAACATTCTCCCACATTATTATTTCTCACCAAATTCTGCCTTACTTTTAGGCTGAATTTATTTTATCAAAGATTACCTGCTCAAGGAAATACTCACTGAGCCTGATCACTCTAAGAGATTACACAAATGGAATTGAAATGAGTGAGTTTGATATCTCTTATATCGTATAAATGGCTATCAAGGCTTAAACATTGGCCAACTTCATGGCCAACTACAGTATCATAAGCCTTGAAGGCATGTGGACTTTATACATATGGATCATTTAACAAAAAGACATTAGTGTTATAGTAGTTTGAAAAGTCCTCTAAGGATAACTTTCACTTGGTTTTTTAGAATCAAATTTAATATCACTAATAGTCAATCCAAGTCTTAAACTCTACTCATCAAACTAAGATTTGCATAAAACTCTAATCTAAGTATTTGATGGCATATTCTAACTTGTAATTGATGGTAAACCAAATAATGTCACTTATGAAGCATGTGATGAAATACTTCAAATAAATTTATTCAATGTGAAGGCATAAATTATAAAGTTGTGGTTTTATAAATCATCTAAATTCAATGATGAAAAAATCAACCTACCAACTTTATATCCAAATCAAGAAATTATTGTGATCAAACACCTCTAAAGCTTACTCTTAGCATTAAAGATTGCAAGCCAGTGCAAATAGTAGAAGATTACTATTTTAATTTGACTAACCAGCTTGTTGAATACTTAATCATAATGCAAGTTGCATCAAACATCAAAGATCCTAGGTTGTTCAAGATTAAGGCCACTCAATACATTCTACTAAGTGGCAAGTTATTTGGATTGTAGAATAAGAGAAAATATTGAATGAGGTACATTTAGGCAAGTGTGACAACCATTCAAGAAAAACTCCCCCATGAAATCCCATGACAAAGATACTTCTAGTTGACAATGTAAAAATTTATTAAAGACTTTTCAAGAATATTTATGTAGTGCCAAAAATTCACAACAATATAGATATAATTGTCGCTTGAGTTACAACTTATCACTAGTCTATGGACCTCTGCTATTTTGGTCATGGAAAAAATTGGCATTTTATCACTCCCTAGTGGGCAAGAAAAATTCTTTCTAGTCATGTTCAATTACTTCTCTAAGTGGATTCAACCAAAACTCCTCACCAAGATCATTAACTAAGTCATATATAGGCTCATTTGAAATGACATCATCTACAAATATGGGATATCGATGCAAATGATTATTTAAATCATAATTCATTAACAAGCAACTTAAATTTTTTTCCCATCTCAATGTATTCACCTCAAATTCATCTCAATAACATACAAATAAATACTCTAGTTGAATCAATAAACAACTAAAACCTTAACTTGCTAGAAAAGTAGATGGAAGAATTGCAATAAGATATATGGGCATTGAGAATAACTTTCTCTTTGGAAACTAGCTAAACTCTATTCCCCAATTATCTTAAGATAAAGTCCTTACTATGAGTCAAAGAGCATATCGTTCCCATGAGGATTGAGTGTCAAATTTCTAAGTTAATTACTAGTTGTCTAATTTTATCCAACCAAGTAATAATACAAAAGCACAAACTCTTTTTAATCTAAGAAAATAACTTTTATATTTTAAATGTAGGTGAGGGTGTTGTTTTTTAATAAGTTAAATTAGTACTAGGATTTTGTGTAATTTTGACATTATCCTTATTAAATTAATCTATGTTTGGCATAGTCCATGGCATTGAAGATGTAGTGCCCTAGTTTTATTTTTGCTTTTAAATCTATAGTGTTTAGACTAATATAATCAAACCAATCCTTTTGACTAGTTTTTTGCCTAGTATTGACTAAATTTTGGAATGTTTCTTTCCCTTCATCTCCCTTAAAATGGCTATGTGTCCTAAAAATTAAGTTTATTAAAATGTTAGTTAATACTACACCAATTTATTTTTTCCTTACTATTCTTCTAGGACTCTCTCGATGACTCTTGATCATAACAAATTTTAACATTATAATGGGTAGATTATAAGTAAATGAAGCTCAGGGAAAATAAAATTACAATAAACATTGATAGTACAATAATTTTTATTATAATAATATTTCATAAATAAAATTTAATGTAGAATAACTCTCAAAATCTACATAAAAAAATAGCATAATGAATTTATCAACTCATAATTCATGGAAATAGATCCATGAACCAAACTAAAGGGATAATTAGAGAAAAATGGAAGAATGAACTGAATAATTCTTCTAAATCCACTCTTGATTGCCTCTTTTTACTTCATAGTGGAGAATTGCAAGAAATTCAACATGCACACTCCATCCTAGACCTTATCCTTAACTTTAATAGGAACAAACACGCCTTACACTACTTTAGAACTTACTACAACATAATCACTAACACACTATACAACACATAATGCTTGGAGTGTCACTCTTTAAGTGTTGTCACTGAATTACACTCACAATAGACTCACACACAAAAAATTTTTTTTTACACTGAGATATCACTCATATTTAAAGCCCTTAAATCCACTGCATAGTTATTGGTCCATACCCCCTTGAAAATTGCTCCAAGAATAGTTCAAACCATTTTTTGGAACTATTTAAACTACTCTATTATGGTAATAGCACCATGACGTTGGTTTTGTAGTGCCTAGGCACTATGCTCTCTAGTTTTGGCTTCAAATTTCTAGATGTTGGCACCTTGGCATTCTCATGTACCATGATGGTGTTGTGTTTGATGCGTCAGTGTTTTAAATTTGGTGTTAAGACATAGTCTTCTCTATCTTGAGTCTTTATTATGGTCTTCTTATAGTACCGTGATCCTAGTTTCTAGTGCATAGGTGCTCTACTTGCTATTTCCATGCAAAATTTTCTATGTCCCCAACACTTTGGTGTTGGTTTTTCCATGCCAAGGCACTAGATCCTCTATTTTGTGGCTTCAAATTGGGTTTGATCTAGTGTCGCGGTGTTATTTCTATAGTGTGTAGGCATAGAGCCCAATTTTTATAATTTCATCTATCATTTGATGTTTTCCTAATTCAACATGAAAACAAACTATAAAAGCATATTGTTTTGCACATTTTAAGCATAATATAGGCATAAAACATAATAAAAGTTTTACATAATTTGTGCAATTTAGTAGCCCAATTAAAGTTGCCAAAAATTTTTATAATACTTCAAGTGCTATTTGTTTTAACAAGAGGTTTTAAGATAACAAAAAAATTCTATCTTCTCATGTCTAATGAGATTTTTTAAATGATATTAGGCCTCAATTTTGATAATGCTTCTAATATTCGGGATAAGTATATTAGTCATTTCAGAGTGAGGAAGTTTTCCTTTAGTTCTTGTAGGAATCCTGCTGACAGTTGAAAGCAAGATTCCACCAGTCGATAATCTTCTAGCTTCCTTAGGATCAATTTATTTTAGCTCTCTAAAACCTTTTAGTTTAAGTTTTTTGAATTTTTTCATCTTCAATTTTAGATTTACCCTTTTGTAAAATTTTCTCATTAATTTAAATTAGGTGATTATTAATATCCACCTCTTCCTTTTTCTTATTATCTATGGTAGAAGGGATATGCTTTAGATTATTCTTGATTTCCTACTTCATATTGTAGTATTGTATCGATATTTTCACCATCTATGAACTACACATAAGCATTAGATTGGTGTACAACCTTTTGACAAGAATAGATTTCCTCCCTGGTATGAATTTGTTTAGTAATAAATTCTAGCATTTTATCTAGTTTATTTGAGTCTTGAATCACTACTAGTTTTCCTTTCCCACTAACAATTTTGTTATTTCTAATGCTTTGAGGTTTTTCAACATATTTTTTTAGTTCTGGGTGAGCTAAGTAGCAAGACTCTAAGGAATGCCTAAACATTCTACACTTGCAACAATAGTGGGGCTTATGTTTAATTCTATTTTTTTTATCAATAGCAATTCATTGGGGATCAAATCCAAACTTCTTTACTATATTGGAGAGTTATATCAAGCTCAACTAAGACCCAAGAACCTGAGGGCCTTGTGAAGTTTGAAGAAGGGAGATAAATTTAAAGTGACTTGCAAAATAATTACAGCCAAAGGATAGAGAATCTATTATTGAACAAATAAACTTTAAGGTTTGAGAGTTTAATACAAACTAGAATAATAAGTGCTTTCATCCTATAATCAAAGGATGGAGTCCACTTAAGAACTTTCACAAGAAAATTCTCTATATAGTAAAGCTTCTTGAAAAAATTCTTGCATAATATTCTTCACAAATAAGATTTATAACAATGCCTCTTCCATCAAATAATCCAACAACCCATTCCCTAATATATTTCAAATCATCAAAGTGGTTATATGTAGACTTTCATATAAGAGTGAATTTAAGTGGTTTAGCAAGGATACTAATCTTAACATTATTAAGGAATAGAACAGTTTTTCCTTCTTGAAATTGGATTTCCTTAGAGAAGAATTATCTGCTTCTTCATCATACTTATCATGAAACTCTTGTAGAAAGATTAGTTTACTAGTGACTTCAGTAGAAATATCATTTGTGTTTTTTAATTCCACCATAAGATAGGAAATATTTGACCATTACAAGAAATCATAGAAATAAGAAACTTGAAGCCACAATCTAATTAAATAGTCACTCAAAATAATTGAGTGGCATACTGTGAGAAAGAAATTAAAAAAAAAAATTAAAAAATTAAAAAATATAGTTTAGAGATTGAAAAACCATATGAGAATCAATCCTTGATCAAAATCTTAAAGGTTTCTCAGATGAGAAATGTCAATCTTATTTTCTTGGAGCATCGACATTCCTTTGTGGCAACCTCAGCAGAAGACATTAAGCATTCTACAAAGCTGGGTGTCTCTAACTTCATATAAATAAAATGATGTGAATTGATGTCAACAATGTAAAAAAAAAAGGGACATAAATGTACATCTGGTAAAAATAGAGCCCAATATAGAGTTAAAAATTCCTTTATCCATTTAGCTAATTATTTAAATTTATTTAAGTGTATACAAAAAATAATAAATTGTTTAAGGCATGGACATGAGTTTAGGGTTATTCTTCTTAAAAGTTTTCTTTCTTAATAATAAATATGATTTTATAGAATTGATGTACTATATCTTATGTCAGGTTAATATGTTAGTGCATTGTTTAATCAAATATTTTAAATATCTTGCATAAGTCAATTGATGTTGACAATTGATCATTCAAACAGATAAGTAAAATTTTTCATATCATATGATCTTAAGGTTTACTTTTATAATTATATATTTCATTATAAATCCTACATGTTATCATTAAACATCTAATATGGTTTTACTTGAGGATTATCAATGATATAAGTATATGAGAATTTGATTAACACCAAATTTATATACTTTTTCTTATAATAAATTAATTGCACGAGACATACTTCTATATATAAGATTTCATGGCACTAACAATTTTAATTTTAAATATCTTAGCTAAGCATTAATTGAAGAATAAAAATAATAATAAGTACAAAATATTATGTGAAGAGACATCTAAGTCATATTTGGTAGCAATTGGCATAATCTATACCAATCTTGATGCCCAACACCTAGCTTAAAACCTAAGAGCCATATCCAAGTTCTTAGGTGCTCATCTAAAGACATCAGATATAGAATTTGGTATATATGCATTGACCCCTAACACCTAAGCACTAGATTTAGAATCATGCAAATGAACCAAATAAAGAGCCCAACACCTTGAAACCCAACTATTCTACTTAGGAATTATACCACAATGCAAAAGAAAGTAAGATATAAACCCTGATGTTTAGGTGCCTAACCATGGTGATTATGTGCCAATGGGGTGCCACCCCCTAATATGCTCTAAATTGATCCTTATTTCATTTCAACTAAGAAGTAGTTTGCCATACATAAGAAATTTTTAGATATTAACTAGTAGACTTCTTCAATACTTTTACCACTTTTTCTTAAAGTTTAAGAGAGTCCAAATGTAAGAATTTGTAAGATCCTTCCATAATTTTTAGAGAAAATCCTTAAAGGAGAATCAAGATGGTAAAACTATAAGGCAAAGAAGAGAAAGGCTAATATTTTACCAAAGTTTTTCTTATCTTTTCTTTCATTTTTACTATCACCATGTTCATGTTGGTTTATTGAGTTCTATTCTTTTATTTTATCATAAACTATACTTCTCTTTTCAAGTGTTAGGATGCAAGCTTCTCTAACTTGTATTGGTTTTCATTTCAATGAAAAATTATAGTTATGTATCTTTTTAAACTATCATGCAATTTTTTTGAGCTTGTATGCCTATTGCTTGATTATCAATTAGTTAAAAGTTTAGAATGTTTGTTCAATAGTTGGAGATGGAGAATGAACTCATCTTAAACATAATATCATGGTGATGGATTGTAAGTTACAATGTAGAAGCCATGTAGGCCATATTAAGATCAAAGGAGCTTTGATGCATATATATATATATTGCATTGAATCAATCATTGATAGTTAAGTAAGTTGTGTTGTAAAAAATATACCCATCCATACTAAATATGGTTGACTTGCACATCATGCATTATATATATAATTACAAAAGTGGAATAATCTCATAAGGGGTGGACAAATTAAAAACATATTTTCTTTTAGTTGACTATTTGGAAGCAAGTAGATATAAGAAGTTACTTTATGGGTAGTGGCATGTATAGTAGAGAGATTTGACTAATTTGAATATACTTGGCACTTTAGAACAAATTGGATTATAAGTGACAAAGTAAGGCCTATTTCCTATGGGTCAATACTATCCTATAATAAGTAGTATTATTTCTTTGAGCACCTTAAGATTTGACTCTCAGTAATCACTCAAATTGGTCATCTTCATATTTAAGTTGAACACCTTCATCAAATAAATTTTCTCAGAGTTATAGTTTTTATACTCAGCATTACTTGAATTTGTTAGCTTTAGGAGATATTACTGATGTCAATCTCCACAGTGGGAAGGTTCTACCACCTCACTTACCTCCTTCTAAGTACAAAGATAAACAAATTGTTGACCAATGTCATAAACCCTTATAAAAAGATCCCATCATTGAGCCAACTATTCCCAAGGCCAACTATAATATCACAGCTTATCTTAGAAAGTTACCTACTAGGCTAAGCATTTATAATGTCCTTATTATGTCCAAAGAAATAAAGTAATCATTAGTTCAGGCATTACTTGACCTAGCGATATGCCTAATGTAGTAGCAACTTCCTCAAATGAGGCTTGCTATTTTAAAGAAGTAACTAGAGTAACTTTCTCAGATGAGAATTTCTTCTAGAGACCACTAAAATAATCAACCCTTTTACATTTCAATTAAAGTGGAAAATTTCAGACTATCTAGAGTTCTAATCGATCCTAGTGCTTCAATCGACATCATGAATCCTAAAACATTGTCATTTTTGAAGATCGACAGATAAAGACTTAGCTCTGATAAGATGTTATTAAGGGGGCTTAATGAAATAGAAGAAAAGGCTTTGGGTTCAATCACTATATTATTAGAAATAGATGGATTGAAAACCAAAGCTAAATTTTATATTATTTATCTAAAGACATCTTTTAATGCTATCTTAGGTAGGCCATTGATACATGAATACAAAATAGTTCTTTCATCACTCCACCAATGTGTTAAATACACAAGTGATGGAGGAAATATACTATAAAAAGTATATATAACCATTTTCTATTCATGAAATTGAGCTCTATGAAGATGCTTCTTATTACATTCCTAAAAGGTAAATGCTTGAATCTATAAAATCTAGCATTATTAAGGAATACAAGAAAATAAAAGAATATATCAAAATAAATGGAAAAGAAGAAAAGAAAGAAAAGGAGGAAAAAGAAAAGGAAAAAAGAAAAAACACTCCTATAAATCAAATTAATTTAGAATCAAGCTCTAATGAAGATTCCAATCAAAAGGATACCTTAATAAAGTTTGAGATCTCATTAGAATCAGATAGCGATGAAGAACATATTTGAGCATCTAATGATGAACCTAAACTGTCTACTTATAAAAAATTAAAAAGGTAGTCTCAACATAAAATTACATAGATATAAGCAAAGTAGCCCCTGATCTTTCAATAGAAGTTGGGAAGTTGTCAAAGCTTTATTTTGTACTTGAATCTTCAAGCTCAAAAGTTGGGAAGTTGTCAAAGCTTAAAGATTCATCTTCTAATAAAATAATAGAACTTCCTTTTGATTTGTATCTTGATTGTGTTAAGAATACGGTGAAAATGATTTGATTCCTCATACTTGGCCCAAAGGTATAGCCTAATCCATGGAAATTTTATGGGATACTAAATATAAAAAATTAAAATCCATGTATAGTATTGGGTTCGGTACCATTGAACCTTTAAATGAGAATGAACATTATTTAATGAAAGTAATCATATGGATTCTTATCAACTTTTTGAGAGTTCATCCAATTCTTTGGAAGAATTCTATCTTAAAACATTAGATAATCTGATGATTACTTAATTCAAAATGCACCCCCAAAATTTTAAGAAAAAAAAATAAAATCCACCATTGACAAATTAAAGGAGATCCACTTTAATTACTTCACTATTAGGTTCAGAAGATATTGATGAGTTCATTAATTTACTTTCTAAATGCAAATATTATTTTGCATGAAATTATGATGAAATGCTAGGTTTATCTTTGGATGTTGTAGTCCATAAATTAGAGATTAAACTAGATATAATTTTAGTAAAATAAGCTCCTAAACGCATGTATCTAGAGATTAAAGAATAAGTAATTACTAAGGTAAAGAAATTGATTGAAGTAGATTTCATATGAGAAGAAATGCACCCTTCTTGGTTAGCAAGTATTGTCTCGATAAATAAAAAGAATGACCAAATATGCATAAATTTTGAGACTTAAATAAGTCTTGCCCCAAAGATGAGTTCCCAATCCCTATACCAAAACTTATGGTGGATATAGCCTCCTCACATAAAAAATTTCTCTTTTAAGGATTGGTCATTTAGGTATAACTAGATAAAATTGCCCCAAAAGATGAGAAATATATGGTGATCAAAACTCTGATTAGGATATTCTATTACACTTTCATGCCTACTTATGAAAGGCTATGACTAGAATAATTGATGATCTGATTCAAAATCAAGTCGAATGTTACATCAATGATCTAGTCATTAAAGTAAAAAAAAAACGTAAAAAATCATTTATATGACCTATGGATTATTTTCAAATAGTCGAGCCATTATAACCTAAAAATGAATCCTTTGGAGAAATTTCAAGAAAATTTTTAGGGTTTATAGTGAGGCACCGTGGAATTGAAATCAATTCTAAAAAAATTAAAGCTATTATAGAAATGCTGCCACCTATAAGTCTTATGCAATTAAGATCATTCCAAGGTATGCTTGCATACCTAAGAAGATTTATATCAATTATATTTAGAAGATGCCAATCATTTGCCGTAATAATAAAAATGGATTATAAATTTATTTGGAATGAAAAATGTTATAATGCCTTTGAAAGTTTAAAATAATATTTAATGAATTCATCTATTTTGGTGGCCCCAATCCCATAGAAGCCATTAATTATATATATTATAGCTCTAGATGAATCTCATGCTAATGAAGAAGACAAAGAAAATGCCCTTCATTATCTAAGCTGCAAACTTATTCCAACGGAGATGAATTATGCCTATTGGAAAACACTATTTAGTTTTCTATTACTACTAAAAAACTAAGGCATTATATGCTTTCACATAAATTGAATTTAATTTCAAGCGTAAATCTTTTGCAATATCTTATGAATCATCTGACATTGCTTGAATGTCTAGCACATTGGTCTATAATTTTATTGCTTGAAATTACATTTATCCCTCTGTTGACCTCATTTTTAGATGAGGTTAACATCTCTTCTAAAATTCATAATTAGGATACCTAATCCTATAAAGGAACCTCCAAATTAAGTGCATAGGACACTACACCTAGTGACCTAGTACATCTTCCTTGGGTTTGATCTAAGCTAATGGGCTTAGGTAGACTCAACCCAAATTCCAAACTTGAGTTAAAATAAAAATAATTCAAATAAATCAAAATGAATTTAAATTAAATTAAATGAATGAATCCAAATCCAAATCAAAGTCAAATTTAGTCAACCCATTTGACATAGGTTTGACTTAAGTGGGTCCCACCAAGTTAAAGGTCACCCTGCCAAAATTTGGCCAAATAAAATCATTCCAAATGATAAAATAAACATGTTTAATCATGAATCTAAGGAAATTTAAATTTAATTAGGCTTTACATAGGTTAATTAGACCACTTAGTCTAAATGAACCTAAATGGGTCATATTGGGTTCAAACCCAAATTAAATTGAAATCAATTCAATTTGATTACAAAAATCATTTGTAAATGATAATCAAACATAATCCAACCCATCATTGAGTCCAATTTGGTCAAATTGGTCATTTGACCCAACTGAACCCAAGTTTAACCCATTAAGCCCAATTTGGGTCAAATGGGTTCAAATTAAAATAAAATTGAGATCAAATGAAATTAACAACTCTAAATCATCTCACACATGTGATTAGACATGATTGGAGCCCAACCAAAATTCAATTAAGTTAAATAAGTCATTTGAATCCAATTGAAATCATGTTTAACCCATTTAAGCTTAAATGGGCTAAAATGAAATGAAATCCAAAATTAATTCAAAGCCTAAATGAATTAATTAAATCAAACTTAATAAATTATAAATTAAAGATGATTGAACCCAATTTAAATGAATTAAATCAAAATCAAGCACTTTGAATTCAAATTCTTGAATTGGGTTTAAATGTCCAATCCAATTCAAAGTAGTTTAGATTTAATCTTAAACTCACATTGGGTTTGATTTGGGCAGCCACACACTAGCCTAAAGGTTGTGGTGGTGATGCCAAAAGCCATAAGTAAATTCAAAAGGGAGATAAGTTGAGGTTTTGACCAAGTAAAGATGTTAGGGGGTGTGTTTCACCTTAAATTGAATGTTTCAATATGTTCTAGAGGTTGAGGCGACCTCAATCGAATTCTCATTGAGCCTCACTACCACTAGCAGGCTAGAAAGCGATTGTGATGTTTATTTTGGATATGGGGTGGACACTGTAGATCATAGGGTAGTTATTGAAGTGATCGGGTATGACATTAAGGTATGATGTACTATCTCGAAAGATAGAAGCATCACCCTACAATGGACCTAATCACCTAATAAGGACTCCTAAGGTATGAGGTCTTCAAATATACCAGAGATTTTCCCCTTACTTTACATGGAAAGATAAAGTAGGATTTATTTTAAGCCAAGTTCTTTAGTTCTTTATGGAGGCAAGCCCCCATAGTTAATTACATCCTAGGAAATAAAATTTTTTGAGAATACTCTCGATTAAAGCAGGCAATTATCATCTCCAATGGTTTTAAGGTTAAAATTATCAAAGGATTGATTATTTTGGAAAATCAAAATGGAAATGTTCAATTGAATGATTTATTTTGGAATCCAAAGGAAACATGTAGGAAATGTTGATGATACTAGGAAGGCCAGTGAGCATTTAAATCTATCCTATGGTGGCGTTTTATATATTTGAAAGCGAGATGATTTATTTGTTTAGATTGAAATTTTATTAGATTGCTAGGGCTTATAATCCATCAACACAAGATTATTAAAATGCCTATGAGGTGAGGATTTATGCTTGTACCCCGAAGGAAATAGCTACCTCCAATTCTAAATCTAGGGAGCTTTAACAAAATTTGAAGCACAACCTAAATTTAAGAAAAAGGGGACATAATGGTTTACTTCCACAAAAGAGAGTAAAATATTTGACTCTTCTAAATTTACAATTGCCTGAGAGTGGCCACCAACTAACACCTCCTACGATTCAAAACCATGTAGGCTGGTCTTATGAGTTACAAGATAGCTAAGCTTGTTGTTTAATTGGAAAGAAACTAAAGTCCTAAACACTCCCTAAGAGACTAGGGCATAAGGGGTATGAACATATGACTTAGTCTAAAAGTGAAAATCTTTATAAATTTTATTTCATTTTGACACATTCATTTTGGACAAAGGCTTTAAGATTTTTTATGCCTAAATTCATGATAAAATGAAGTTATTGGCTAAATCAACGAGAAGAGGGTGTTCTCCACCACAAGGGATGCCCTCACAAGTCAAGTATTCCCCTATCGTGTAAGATGGACATCCATATTCAAGAAAGAATGAATATGCATGCATTATGTGAGACATATAACCAAACAACTATGGGGTTCCTAAATCTTTTAATTATCTTGTTTAGAACTTGAGCTTTATAGTAAGGTTCTGAATTATTTTAAAACTTGGTTATGAGTTGTTAGTTGGGTAGAAAAAAAATTAATTTTATCCTAAGAGCCTACCGCATCTAGGCCACACATTAAAAGATCAATCATAAAGAAACTATAAAAATCATGCAATCCTAATGCATAATTTAAGCATAACATCAACTAATTTTATAAACTAATACAGAAGAATAAAAGGATGGTGCAGCCGGGTACCACCATACACCTTAGAAAAGAGAAAATTGGGTAGCCGAGCTCTACCCTTATACATCATGGAATATAAAAAACTAATTATAATTAGAAATGAAATTAGATGATATGGGGTATTCTTTTCTTACTTCTTCATATCCTCCATGTGTTCTTTCTCCTTCTTTAGTTCTTGATTTGCTCCAAAAGCATCATAGGGCATCCCCAGACTAAGCCTTCTAGCCACAGCTCATCCTAATCTCCCATAGCACTAATCTTAATTCTTATTGCAAAAATTATATTTATCTAGAAAAAGTAAATCTAACAACACCTACAAAATAGAGCTTAACTAAGCATACATACAACCCCAAGCAGTTATCTTTATAATTTGGACTTAGCACCCTACACATGGGTAATCAAGCCCACTTTTCCTAACTTGGATTATGCTTAGGGCCTTAAGCAACCTACAAGAAAAATATTTAAATTTATTTTAACCAGTCCCTTAAGTATAATCTCCTATATAAAATATGATTAGGCTAGGAGTGACCTAACATTAGTCTATGAAACATACACTCTAACATCCAGTATAAAATATTACATCACAAAACAAAACAAACATCACACATACACCATCCTAACTTAGGACTAGAAGTGGTGGCTTAACTCTAATGTGTGTGCGTTAAGGCTTTGTGTAGTATGTCTTAACTAAGCATTAGAGTTATGATTTTTTTTTAAGTGTGGAAGGATTTAACTTAACATAATGGTTGGTTTTATTTCAAGTTGTTTAGTTGATTTATGAATTTTAATTTATGTTTTACTTAGTTTCATTTGATTTACACTTAGCATCTAAGTGTTATAAAGAAAAGAAAGAGGATTACCCTCCTTCATCCCTACCTTAAAGTAATTTTCTAAAGCATATTTTGATGACTTAGTTCTCTTTAGTGAATGGCTTATTAAGTACTTTCTTATTAATCCTAAGTTTGAATTAACTTTGAATAATCATATCCAATATGAGAGGCATCTTAGGATTAATATAATTGAATTACTATACATGACAATTATCAAGTCATTCATTTCCATCACATGTAACATGCATATGACTTTAACACTTAACATATCTATACACATAATATGTTTTGACACACTTAAATGATGAATGATGCATATGTTTGATTGAATTATCTGTATATATGGATTAAAGCTCTATGTAAATTCTAATACAAAAATACATAGAAATAAAATTAAATAAGTATGTGCCTTTATTAACCAAGGAAGTGAGATAATCAAATGACCTTCTTAGGGCTATTTAAAGCCTCGTATTCTAGGGATGTCCAGACTATATACTTATTAACATTCGATCATATGTAGATTCATATATATAAATATAGAAAAGAAGCTTTATATCCACATATTACATGTTTTAGTGACTTAAAAAATCATGAATGCATATATTTTTACTAGAAAAAGAGGGAAAGTTTTCATTCCTTAATCACATTACACATGTATAAAAGATTTGAGCAAATACATGTCATTGTTAACCAGAGAAGTGAGATAATCAAATGACTTCTTTGGGGCTACTTAAAGCTTCGTATTCCTGAGATATCTAGATTAAATACTTTCTATCTTAAATACACATTAATGTATACATGAATTAGAAAAATAAATATGATGCAAAGATTATATTTTTCATTAGTTGGATTATTTATGCACAAGAATTAAAGCTTTATCTGAATTCTAATACCAAAATACATAGGAATGAAATCAAATGGGTACGTGACTTTGTTAACTAGGGAAGTGAGATAATCAAATGACATCCTTGGGGCTACTTAAAGCCTCATATTCTCAGGATGTCCAGACTATATACCCATTAACAATCAAACCTATGTAAATCTATATATGAATTAAAGAAAGAGAGCTTCACATTCACATAAATAAGCTATAAGCACATGCAAGCCCCATATGAATTTATAACTATCATCATTCCACATATTATTATTAATTTATAGGCTTTGGAAAATAGATTTGAATTTATTAGTGATAATAGCCACACATCATTAAGTTAAGCCAACACATGTAAGCTTACATAAATAAAATCTATTTGATTCATTTAGATTTGAAAACATGGATGCATGGATTCATATGGCATACAACATTTAAAAGTGATTGGGAAGGAATAACTAAATATAAACACGTGGTTCATTCAATTAAATTAATTTCTAAGGATAATCACATCAAATAAAATTATTTAAAGAAAATCAAAGTACATTATTAATTTGATTTTGGATTTGAGTTGATTTAAAGAGGAGAGAAATTATTTTTTGTTTTAACCTCATTCCCATGTTAATAATCTCAATTTGTTCAAAGAAAGATAATTAAATGAATTTTATGAGTTAATTAAGTTGAAACATTAATTAAATCAAATAATTACCCTTTTCTATGCTTCTTTAATTTGATTAATCATTTAATCATGAGCCATAAATGATATGAACATGTGACAAGTAAAGTTGCAATGCTCCTAAAGGATCTAATGCAATTGGCTCATAATTAAAGATTTATTAAGTTAAAAAACTTAGTTAAGTACCCTTATAATTTTCCCACACTTATGGGTTAATCATAATTTCCTTAAAGGGTTTTTATGTTATTAAACACATAAAGAGGAATCCTCTATTTCATTATTAATTATCTGATGTTATTTCCATTTCAATTTGATTTAAATTAGCCATTTGATTAATAATTAGACACTTAATTAATTATCATCTTAATTAATCCTCTTAATAATGAAATGAACTTGAAAAAGAGATTAGGAAGGAGGTCCTAATCATTCTCCCGCATCCATTTATTATTAATCAGTGATTAATAAGCTTTAGTTAACTAATTTTTGCTATTTTGAATGTTAATTAATTATTAAATTAATTAAAGAGGGTAATTAGGGTTTGAAACATCAATTTTCCTAATTAATTAGGCAATAAATTTCAAGAAAATCATGGGAGGTTGAGATCATCCCATTGAATAAACACACAAAGTTTAAAATCAATTGCGTAAGTAATTAGGGCTTAATTAAGCTAAATAAGTGGACATTCAAACCCTAATTAAACCTTAATTACTATTCAAAACCTAATGAAAGTATTTTTAATTAAATCTCCTCTATTTTATCTTTAAAATGAGTACTTATTTTTATTTTGTTTATTTTTCTATAATTAGTTATGATTTTTCAAAGATTTAGTGATTAAAATGGATAATTAAGCCTAATCCCGTCAGCGCCATGAGGATCGCTGATGTGGCACGCTCTCCACATGGTGCTATGGGATTGGTTACTTAAAGTTGTCTAACTCAGCGCTGACGTGGCAGGGGCGGACTTGCTTTCATCCCTGCTATCCGATTTAAGATCAGATGGTGGAGATTAATCTCGTGGTTCCTAAGGATTAAATCGAGATTAATCTAATTGGGATATCATGGCTGTCTGATTCCAATCATAGGAACCAAACAAAAGATGATCTATCATCCCCCAAGTGATGGAAGATGGACACCGTCCACCTTCCTCAGCCTAAATTGAGCTTTCCAGAGCCCAGGGAGGGTCAGGATCGATCCCACACCTTCAAGGGAGTGATATACAAGGATCCTACAGTTGGATTTGCACAACATTCACATTTCCTTCGAAAAGGCCTAAAATTTTTTTGGAAAATACTCAGTTTGTAAGAAATACCTCGTCGAAGCTTCGAACCAGCAGTGAACCAACCAAGGTAGCTTTGCCTTGAAGAGGCAAAGCCCTTTTGAGAGATGGCACCTTGATTCCTCACTGGTGGCTTTGTGAATCAAACGTCACTAGAATCATTATCGAGTTGGTCTAGGAGGTACTTCCGATTCTCAAATCGCTCAAGGAGAGTTTGTTTTAACTTGCCAGAGTTCGGTGAATGTGTGGTAAGAGTTAATTTGAATGGAGTTGAGTTTTGGTGGAGGTGGACGGAGATGGAGGTTGTCCTATTTCAGTTGGTGTTTTTCGGCAAGGAGACAGCTTGGGAAGCTGAGGGAAATGCTCTAGCTAGTCATCTCAATGGGCTAGGGCTCTGAGGATGCTCAATTGCTCAATTTGGAATGAATTGAGGGGGGTATACCCCTTCCTCCCTTAGATTAGATGGTCAAGTTCTGTTTGGTCACTAGTGTCCATCCGGCCATCACAGGTGGTTATGCGTGGCTAGGAGGTGTTGACTTGGCTTGATTTGAGTGGGTTAGTGAGGGGGAATGGCTGTCAAAGGTTGAGATGGCTCAGTTTGGCTTTCCTAGTGTGCCAATGAGCTTGGTGAGGTTAGCTCACCTCCACTTGGCTCATGGCTAACCCAACCACCTTTGTGTTAGGAGAGCCAGTGTCCTTCTTGCTTAGGTGGAGGCCTAGGAGGCAGCCATGTGGAGAAGAGTGGGTTTGACCATTCAAATGGGATAATTATCTCATTTGGCAAGCTTTACCCATAGGGTAATGGGTCAATTTGGGTCAATCATGAGTTGGGTTAGATTTGGGCTAACCCAAGGTGAGCTAAGGATGGGTAATGCCAAGTTTCAAGGGGTTTGGGCTTGGTTTGAATGTGTTTGGCTCAATTTGACCCATGTAGGTCAAATTGGGCTAGGTTGGGTCAAGTTGACCAATTAGTCAAATTGGGTCAAACCAAGGCTTGGGTCAAGTTCAAATGAGTATTGGGAATGTTTTGGTGTAATTGGTTTGGTTAAATTTGTATTAGATTTTATTTTGGCTCATTTGAGTTCAAATGGGTCAAACAGGTTAAGTTGACCAATTTGGCCAAAGTTGGCCAAATTGGCTTAGGTTAGACATTGGTTTGTGTTCAGTTGATCAATTCAAGATGATTGCAGACTTTGATTTCAATCAATTTGTATTTAAGAATGATTTAGGCCAAATTGATCCTTTAGGTTAATTTGGGCTAAATGGGTCAATTGAGCTTGATTGACCAAATTGAGTTCAATCAAGGCTTTGACCATATTCAATAGTCAATTTGTAATGACCTTGAGCTATTAGTTTCAATCAATTTCTATTATATTTCGATTTGACCCAATTTGTTCTTTTAGGTCAAATTGGGTCAGCTTAGGTTAAAGGGGTTTGGCTCAATTGATGATCAAGTCATGTCCAAGTATTGATTTTTGGTTGGTATAAATCATTGGTTTTAATTTATTTGGCTTAGGATGAAATTTAGTTCATTTGGCTCATGTAGGTTAAATGGATTGGTTTGGTCAATGGCTAGGTTGACTTGGTTTGACCCAATTGATTGCAATTGATCAATCAAGGATGATCAATGATCATCATGGGAGGTTTTGGATGGTTCGATTTAATCTAATTTGGGTTGGATTGAGATTTGGTTCAAATAAGTCTTTACGTCACTTTGGGTCAAGTGATCCTAAATAGGTCAATTGGCTTAATTGAATTGAATTGATTATAGTTAGGCTATCCAACATGATCAACAATCATCATGGAAAATATTTGAATGGTTGGTTCAATCCAATTTTGGTTGGATTGGAGTTTGGTTCAATTTGATTAAATTGGTCACTTTGGGTCAGTGGACCAATTGAGCTAATTGAGTTAGATTTTGGGTTGAATTGAGTTTGGTTGAGTTTGTATATTGATTTGGGATTGATTTAAGGCTTTGGTTGCAATTGATTTAGGGTTCAAATGGATTTTGGCTTATTTGATTATTTGAAGTCAAATGGATTTGGTTAGGTTTGATTGAATTGATTTTGGTTTGGTTGATTTTGTTGTAGATTTGATTTGGAAAGATAATTGAAGGATTGATTGATTTATGAGATAACCAATTGAACTTGGTTTGGATTGAAGGAAAATTTGGCTAAGTCCATAAGATCAAATCATAGGCTTAAGTTTTGGTTATGGATTTGATTTTGGCATGGGGATTTGATTTTGGGATTGAGATTTAGTTGGAGTGTATTGTAATTGATTTGGGGGTGGAATATGGCTAAAGATATTAGCATAGGTTTGATTAGGCTATAGGCTAGGTAGATTTCCCTGGGTCCTAAGGCATAGCCTACCCTAAGGCTAATCCTTCTAAGTCTCTAAGCTTAGGTTAAGTGTTCACTTAGCCACTAGAAGTGGCTTATGACTCTTAGTGTCTAGAAGACCTCTAGACCTATGATGAGAAGATTGAGCCCTCACTCTAAAAATGAGGTCAACAATGGTCAAACCTGATGAAAAATAGCTGCACATTGGTCTCCAAGGCATTTGGCAGAGAGGCAAGCCACCAAATCAAATCCATGACTTCATCCCATTGAGGTGAAGGTGTTCGAGTCAATCCCATCGTCAAAGACCACTGAAGTTCAGGTATGCCTCACAACTGACCTATTTAGCAAAATTATTTGGTTATTTTTAAAGGGAATTTGATCCCCATGAGGATCAAACTGAATAGATCGATTGCAAATTGATACTTCATCATTTTGCAATTTAACGCATCAAAATTGACCTCAGATTACCAAAAATCAATCAAATTCAATGGATGGCATCCATCTCTTGCAAGAGATGCTTGAGAAATGATCTCCACTATTCATTCTTTCTATTTGGAATGGATGATTGAGATCTAGGCGCATGATTCAATTCTATCCTTATAAGAAACCATAGAAAAATCGGGTCCATCCAATCAAAGATCGAATGGTAAAGATTCATCTTGCATGGTGCCATTTTAACATGGTAGCCATGTGGATTCTGCATGGCCTAGTTGCGCCGCACCATGTGGCAACGATGCCACCATTGTAAAATGGTAATTCCAGTTTTACTGAATTAAAAAATTAAGGGAAAAATGGTCAAAAATTCAAAAAATCATAGTAAATTAAATATAAAGCCAAAAAATGCAAATGAGGGCTATATGAATTTATCTCAATGAGTAGAATCCATTAAACCCAAAATCCTCAATTAATTTTTAGTGGATTTGGCTTAATTAGACTTTAAATGAAATTAATTAAACTCAAATTAATCTCAAACCATTAATCCAATTAAAAAGAAACTTTGGGGGACTAAAATTGAGGTTAAAATACACCTCGGGAAAAATTTTCATGAATTATGAAGTAATTCAAGAGATATCAAATTTCAAACTCTAAACTTCAATTTTAGTTAAATAAATTAAAGTTAAATGAAATAAATCATAAAAATGAATAAAATCACTTCAAATTGACATAATAAACATTATTGCAGTTAGAAATATCGATGGAACCCATAAAAACATGATAAACCATAAATTGCCTTAATTAGGTAATTAATTGAATTAATTAATTCAAGTAATTAACTATAACCTAGAAAATTTACTATAAATCAACCAAGATTCCAAAAAATAATAATGAACCCTCTATGGAAGCATCTTTTAGAGAGGAATCAAAGCAAAATAAAATTCCCAAATAATCCGCATTAAGTTAGGCTTAATTTGAGTTTTAATAAAATAATTAAAAGTTTAAGTACACCCTAATTCTATATCTGATTAAAATGAAACTTTGAAAATATGAAATTGGCAAGGAACCCCACTTATCATAAAAATTTTAAACCCAATTGACCTTTGGATTAGAAATTATTGAATTTCCAAATCTTTAGGTCAATTTAAATTAAATAATAAATTAAAAAATTTTCATAAAATTTGTTTGAATAATATTCACCAACATCAAAACACTCAAATATAATTCTCCAACATTCTAAATCAAAGAATTTGATTACTTCCATACTTAAGGGTTAATGAAATTAATAATTAATGTTAAGATTAATTAAACCTTAAAGTGAATGAACTCATAATCAAATAAATCAATACAATCCTAATCCACAATCAATGTAACCTAAGAATGGATTAAAATATTGACCTAAGTGTCGTAGGTTAACTTAATTCAAACCAAATGAAATAAACATGAATTCAATAAACATAAACACAATTCAAACTAAAACATTAATGAAAACAAATGTTAAACCAATTCAAACCAAATCAAATTAAAATTAATTAAATCAAGAAGAGTTAATCAAACCAAAGAAATGAAATGAAGAAAATAGTAAACCAAACGAAATTCAAACCCAAATCATCTAAATAAAATTAAAAGGATTAGTTAAGATACTTAAGGATCTTAGTTAGGCCTTTGGGATGAATTGGTTTAAAAAATTGAGTTCTCGCTCTACGATGCAGCGGCACCAAGGTCCAACGCTGAAGTGCTGAGCTCTCAAGAATAAAATCTTTGATGCTCCATCCCGTATCACCGAGGTCCCCAAATATCTGGCACCCTAGCACTAAACTCTCAATTTGGTATCTCAATTTTAGTAACATGATGCCATATCTAGCACCATAGTGCCAAGCTTTCGGGTTACACCTCTTTAGCATAGAGTCGTAGCACTATTCTTCTAGCATCGAGGTGTTACATCCTAAAATGCTTTCCACTATTGAATTTGGTTTTTGCACAAAATAAAATCCTCCTCCATTAATCTTGGATCAAGGACAAGGGAGAAGGGTATTTTTCACTAAAAAAAATTTATGAAACCTAGCACTACTAAGGCGTTATGCTACCATAATTTTAAATTTCTCAAACTATTAAATCTTGACACCAATGAAACAACACCATGGTGTTGTGGGTCTAGCACTGAGTCACTAAGCTCTCAAAAATATTGAACCTCTGGTGAACATCTAATAGTGCCATGGCGATATCTCAACACCGAGGCACTATGCTATCAAGAAAATTAAACTCAAGGTGCACATTTGACAGCATTGAGGCATGATGATCTCAAAAAAATTGAAACTACGATGCTCATTTGATAGTGCTAGGGTGGTAATAGCATAGCCCCAATGCACTATGCTGTCTGAAAAAGTAAACTACAATACTCATTTGATAGCACCATATTGCTGACATCTCAGCATCAAGGCACTGTGCTCTCAAGAAATTAAGCTTTAAGTATCTAATTTATAGCACTAAGGTGCTAATCTCTTTAGCATTAAGCCCAAATCATATTTGTAGCCATGGAGAACATTTATGACACCATATAGGCTTTAGGAATTTCTTATTTAGGTAATCAAAATTTGATAATAAGAAATAGACAAATTATCTTAAAATATAAACATGTTATCATATAATGGATTTGATTTCTTAAATAAGGATTCTTAAGGTTCATATGCCTTTTAATATTCTATAGATTCTTCCCTTGAACTGTAGGAATAGTAAGACAAGGTTTATTTTATACTAGGACTGTAGGGACAAGCTCTTATAGTTAATTACATCTTAAAAATGAGGATCTCTTTCTAAGAATACTCTTAATTAAAGAAATAGAATTTTATTTCTATGGATTTCAAAGTTGGTTAAATCGAATTTCAAATAGGAACACTTCAATGGGGAAGAGTTCTTTTCAAAGCCAATTGGGATAAAATAGGAAATACCTATAGATACTGGGATGCCAAGTAAGCATTTCAACTATCCTAGCATTGGGCATTATATTTTTGATATTGAATTTATTGAGATGTAGATAGATATTTTATTCGAAATCTAGGACTTAGATTCTAATAGTAGAAGACTGCAGAAATTCCTAGGGCTGAATACTTATTTCTAGAAGAATTCTTCAAAACCTAAGTCTACAAGTGCTTCTAACATAAGTTAGTGGCTCGACCTAGTTCAACTTTTGGGAATTATTGGCTCTTTCTCTCACTTGAGGAAAGGAACCTATCCCTAACTCTTTAAGAGTTATCTCTACTTGGAAGGACTACCAGCTAACACCACCTAAGTGAATTTTTAAATCTATGATGCCGATCTTATTTGTGCTAGATGGATAGGCTATTATTTTTAGGAAAGAATCTAAGAACCTAAACTCACTCCCTAATCCCTAGGATATGTTAGGTATGATATGCACCTAACTAACGTAACTATTTTCAGCTTTTAAATGTTTTGACTCATAACTCATTTAAGGCCTTTGGGGTATACAAATTATGCCTACAATGAGATGCAATTAGAAATGGTCGTGGGCCAAATAAAAATAAGAAGGCACACTTCCCCAAGAAGGTGGTCATCCTCAAAGGTCATATTCCCTTTATGTGCAATGGGTGAAGCACCTAATTCAAGGATTTTGAATAATATATTAGCATGGTTCACAAAAACTAATTATTTGTAGTTGCTTTTATGTTGCACCTAAGGCTTTAATATATGTGTGAAATTTTAAATTTATTTATTTTTGTTTAGGCTATTTAGATTTAAGTTGGGTAAAAAATTTAGTTTGGAAAGAAAACTAAAAAACCAGGCAATTTTTATTATGACCCAAAAATAAATCACACCAATTTAATTAATAAGAACAAGATAGTGCGATCAAGTGCCATTGTGTACATCTTAAAAGAAAGAGAAAAATGGATAGCTGAGCTCTACCCTTATACAGCTTGGCCTAAAAATAAAAGTTTGATTTATTGGGGGGTCTTTTTCAAGATCATCAACTTCTTTAGGGACCTCTAAGGCTTCACATGTGACCTCTGTACCCATTTACTAATAGGGTCAGGTTCTGCCATTCTTAGATCCAATAGATCCTTATCTAATTCTAGGCTCAAATTATAATTCAAATTTCAAAAATAAATTCCTAAACCTTATAAAATAGATATTAAGAAATACATATAACACACCAATAGTTATATTCCAGACATACAGGCTTAGAATTTGTTACTTGTCAAGCCCACCTGTCCTATTAGGCTATGTTTAGAGACTTATAGCACTTGCAAGTAAATAGAAATTATGTTTATATCTTTTTATCACAATGGTCACTTTTAACATATCCCCTATAGGGAACAACACTAGACTAGAAAGAGTGTCATACCATCTAGACCAGTGATCAAATAATCCCAGCCATCTAGTCTAAAATAATACACCATAAAATATTAAAAATATTTCACATTACATCATAAAACATCACAGATCGACCTAAAATAAACCTAGGGTTGGTGACCTAATAATCTAGTGTGTGAAGAAGGGGTTTATGTAATATGACTTTAGTTGGCATTTGAGGTTTAAGTTTCAATTAAGGTTTTTAAAGTTTGTTTTAATTTGAATTTGAGATTTTTTTACTTTTCATAATTTTGCTTTCATAAGTATGTGTCATTGTTAAACTAGAAGTTTGAGGTATCAAGACCTTTTTCTAATTGGTAGACCTGGGACTTGAGTTTCCAAACTATATACCATATGTTTGCTAACTATGAAAAAAATTTGTTTTCATTCTTTGAATTTTTTTATTCTTAAAATTTGTTCAATTTCCCATTAGGTGGTTCCAATTTTAGTAATTTAGATGATTTCATTTTCATTTTTAATTTTATTTTTATGTTAAAATGGAATTTAAATTTTCAAGAATGAAGAATAAAATAGATTCCAATTTGGGTGAAACCCATTCTATTCAACATCTTAAACCATAATGAGATCTTCATCCTAATATGAAGATTCATTCTAAGATGGTGAACTATGCCTGAAGAAAGAGAATTTTACTTTAATTTCTATGGTGTACCTAAAACCTTAGGTATCTTCAAATTCATTTTAGTTTAATTTGATTTTATTAATGTTTTAATTTTATTTAAAAATTTGATTAAGATTCATTCTTCTTTTCATTTTCCTTAATTTAATTTAACATTTCTTAATTGGGTTTATGATTAATGTATTTGTAATCTTTGATTAAGATGTATTATGGTTCTTTTAATCTTAATTAAGAATTTAATATTCATATTATTATGAATTTAGTTTGATTTAGTTTTCATTGTAAGTTTGATTTTGATTCATGTTTATTTGATGTTGTTTAGTTTATTTTTTATAGCTTAATTTTTGTATTTAATCTTTTTGATTTGGTTCATTATTCATTTGATTTTATTAATTTAGATGATCTTATATTATTACATTAATGTTTATGTTTATGTTTATTTTATTAATGCTTATTGGCTTGGATGAACTTAATTTACTTAAATTAATATCTTAATTCAAGCTTGGTTTTGATTTCATCCTTTAAATGATCCATTATATTTCAATTTCATGATTTATTTATTTATATATTTGCAATTTATTATTTAAGTTTATTTGATTTGAATTAATTTCATTTATTCATTTCATTAATATTTTCATGTATGCTAATAAGTTTGGATTAATGTAATTAATTTCAAGTTATGACTTCTTTCATTCACTTCATTAAGATATAAATGTATGAATTCTTTATCTAACTCATTAGTCTTAATGTAACATTACATGTTAAAAGTTAGTTCAATTCATTATGATGGAGTTTTGTTTACTTCCTTTAATTTAAGAAACCTTAAAAAATGATTGATTTTGGGCACCCAACTTAAATCTAAGCTATTTTTAATTCCTTGGGTTTTCTTACATCTAATTTACTTAATGCATCATTTCATGTTTACTTTCTTCTTTAATTTATAGTTAAGATTATATTATTCATAAGTTTAAGGCTTTCTTTATATTAATAAACTCCATGTTTTAATGTGAAGTTTAGTGATTGATTAATAGTAAATTTCAATTATTTAATTGAATTTAATTATTTAAGATTTAATTAAATTCTATATTTTAAAATTTTTCATTAAACCTTAAACCTTAAATACTTATTAATTTAGTTCTTTAACTTTATAGACTTTAGAATTTTTCTTAAATGTTCAGGTATTAGTGAAAATGAATTGAAGTGATTTTATAAATTTCTATAATTTTTATAATTTTTTTATTTAAATTTTCACTTAAATTAACCTAAGGATTACAAATTTGATAAGTTCCAATCTAGAGATCATTTGCATTTGAAATTTTTATGGAAGGTGGGGTTCCTTGCCAATTTGAGTTCTCTAAAGTTTGACTTTAATTAGATGCATAATTTTTGATAAATTAAGGTTTTGATTATTTTATTAAATCTCAAATTAAACCTAAATTAAGCAATATTACGATTTTTTGAAGTTCATATTCATTAATTAAATTAATGAATTCAATTAATTTCTTAATTAAAGCATTTAAGAAATTATATGGTTCCAGAGAATTCTAATGATATATTTAGTTTTATTAGGGTTTATTATTATGATTTAACTTAATTTCATAATTTTTCCTAATTTTCCAAATTTAATATTATTTTATTTTATTAAATAAACACTATAGCTTGAAAAATTTTGCATTTTGAGATTTGTTTGTCAATAAATCATGAATAATTTATCTAAGGTGTGCTTTAACCTTAATTTCTATTCTCCAAAGTTTCAATTTGATTGGATTAATGGTTTATGTTTAATTTCAATTTGATTGTTTTTATTTAAACCCAAGTTAACCTGATAAAAATTAAAGATTTTAGATTTAATGGATTTCACTCACTAAGATGAATCCAAAGAGCCCTTTTTTACATTTTTTGGTTAAGTACTTTATTTTACATGATTTTTTAAAGGTCTAGTGATTTTATAGTAATTTTTTAAATAAAAAATAGATTTTAATATTTTAAATGGTCGACGTAATGTGACACTGACACGACACTGTTGAACATGTGGCATGGCATCATTGGGCCAACTAGATCGAGCTCAAAAAGTGGCAGTCATGTGTCATTAGTTACAACCGTCGATCAAATATTAGATGGTGAGGATTTACCACACAATTCATATAGGATTTAAATCAGAATTGTTCATTCCTAACAGAAGGAATGGATGGCGGAGATTCTATCTCTCGATTAATGACAGTGAAAGCTGAACATCATTTGTCAAATCAAATTGATTTTCGATGATCTAGTCAATGAAATCACTCAAATTTAATTGCAAATCTAGTAAGGGCTCAAATGGAATGCATCTATATGGCTTGATCTCACTTGAGATCAAGTTAATTTTGAAAAGGACCAAAACTGAATGCATAAGGGGTCAGTTTGATTCCATACCTCATCAACGGTGATCTCTGGTGATGGGGATGATTTTGAAAAGCTTTATAGGAACTTGGCAAAGCTTTGTGAAGGAGGAATTGGATTGCCTCCCCATGAATCGACTTATAGACCAAGCCCCATACATTTTCCAGTTGCTTTAGTCAAACTCCTATTTTCCAGGGACATGGGGATCAGGGAAAGGGTGTGCTCTTATTTGTTTCACTTGAGGAATGTGTTGGAAGGTTCAAACTCTCTTGGTGAAGGCTCTCTCCTTATTTTCCATTCTTGGTCGAGAGTTATATGTAATGGGAAATCCACCTTGGCCTACCAAGGTGATTGCCACCCATGGAGAATAGCTCTAATGGGTGGTTAGTTGATTGGGAACAATCCAAGACAAATAGGATGGGGAGTGGAGCTGAAGGAATGAATTGGGTAAAGAGTTTATCTCCAAACTTTCTTCTCTTTCTCCATGGTATAATCCTTTGTTTGGATGGACTTAAGATCATTTACTTTGCTTAGTCTTGGTTGTTAATCATCCTAAACTCATCTTAGAATGATTTAGTTATGGTCCAAGGTGATTAGTCTAAGTTCATGTTCAAATGCTTTAAATTATGCCACTTAGGCATTTTACCTTTTAAATTGGCATATCTTCTTCCATTTGATGGATTGATGTTAGATTTGAGCTTTAATTATGCTTATTTAATCATTTATAATGTCCCTAAGAAATGGGCTTCATGAAATTTCAAATTGGTTGCTTGGTTATTTTAACACTTAACCCATTATGGCTTAAATGGATTTGGTTGATTCCAATTGAGTCAAATGACCATCTTGACTCAATCATAATGTATTTAGCTTTCAATTATGTTAATCCAAGTATTTGAGGTGATTTAGATCAATTAGATTCATTTATTTTGGATTTAATACCCACTTTGGCCAAATTTGGGCTTAATGGGTTAAGATTGGTCTAATTGGGTCAAATTAAATCCAATAATTAGTTAATCTATATTTAAAAATGATTTTTAAATGTTTTTAGATAATTAATTTAAATTGATTTTTATTTAATTTAGATTTGAATTCAATAAGGTCCATTAGGCCCATTTTGATCAAATGGTCTAATTAGATTAATTAAAGCCTTTTAGGTTTAACTTTTTTTTAATTCATGTTTTTTTAATGATTTAGAGTTATTAGAATAATTTAGTTGGGTCAAATTATGGTGGGTTGACCTTTATTGTTAAACTTTTAAATTTTAGAGCATTCCATAGAGAGGAATATAAAGGCATAGAGATAAAAAAATATTTATTAACATCAAAAATATTTTACAAAATTCTTATAATAAAAATTCAAAGAAAATACAAAACAAAAAAGAAAAATGGGGGGAAACTTATAATCATAGTCATCGTCATCCTTCTCCTCTTCTTCTTCCAGCTATAGTGGGGTGTTTACATAAGGCTGGTAATGGGGTACCATAAGAAAATAAGCTTGACCTGACCTACATGAAAGCCATAGTTTTCAAACATGTGAACATGTGAGATGTTAAACTCAGCCATGTATGAAAACTATTGTTGTTGCTGACCCATATGGTGGTTAAATTTCCTCTCCACTTTATACTTACGTCGACTAGTCTCACTAACTTTTTTTCTTAAATCTAAGACCTATCATCCAATTTCTTGGAGTTCCTCATCTAAGGTCTTAGATGATTTGGGTCTAGATTGTGGGGTGCATGAGCTTTCTCCACATCAGTTATGGAGCCAAATCATTCAAATGATCTCTTAGTCAACTGAGCCTTTTGTATAAGGGCTTCCATATCTTACTCACCTTATGCACCTGCTGCAACACATAAAGAATAAATTAAAGAAGGATGATCATATCCCATGGTAGTACTATCTTTAAGCACATTACAAATAGAAATATAAATAATCTTTCCTACATCCATAGTAAATCCCTTTTGAATTACAAAACTCAAAATGTCTCTATCGCTAGTTACCTCACTGATATTGCGAGTGAGAATTAACTTGGAAGAAATGAAATAATGCTAAGCTTTGATGAAGAAAATTTAATGATATTAATAGTGAGGTTAGCAAAAATTACTGATTTTATCCTCCCAACTTTTTCACTAAACATTAGAATTTCTAACAGTGAAGAAACTAAGGATTTCATCAAAATTTAGATGATCATTATAATAAAAAAGATATTGATCATATACTACATCTTGTAAATTGTAATATGCATTGATAGTACTTCTATCAAAACTTACTAATTTTTCCAGGACAAAAACTCTATTATTCTTGTGCTCTTTCGCATTGGCGAAGAAAACCCACACCAAGAGGACAACACAACACGCTGTTCATAAGCCAACTTCTCTAAGCCTCGATCATTGATAATCCTCTCCACATCCCTCCCAAATTAAAAAAGCTCCTCTCCAGAATGAGATGTTTATGTAGGAGAGCATGGTGGCATCGTTCCTCTTCCTTGACACTAACAAACTTGTGTCACTGAAAGCCATCCTCCTCTTGCCCTTGCTGAAATACTTTACTAGCATGATGGATTTTCTAAAATGAAATAAAAACTAAGAGAGGAAAAGGGTGCCAAGAAACTCTAGGAGAAATCAAAGCTCTTCATAATGTGGTGCTAGCATCTCAATTTTTGAAACACGGGATCAGTGTGGCGGAGCTAAACATGCAACGCTTAGGTGCTGGTCAGCTTGCCAAAATGGTTACTATGCTAATAAAAAATAACACTTATTAATAATAATAATCTTGTAACTGACTCCATGTCGGACATTGATATTGCACTAGGATGCTCTGACGTAGTGCCACAGTGCTAGTGTAAAAGTTTATTCTTTCCATTTAAAGAATTTATCTGTCTGCCATGTTCATTGAATCGACATTTGACTAGCGTTGTGATGCCAAATGCAACATAGAGGCACTAGTCAACTAATCAAGCATGATAAAATTATTTTAGTCTGATGCCATCTTAAGCGGTGCAATGCTAGACTTATAGCATCGAGGCACTGAACCCCTCAGGTTTTTAAGACTTGAATTCTCACCTTATAATGCTACAATGCTAATTACCCAACATTAATGCAACATTTTAATAGTATTGAGGCACTACCATGATATTTCCTAGGTGTCATATTTTTAGTGCCATAGCGTTACCCTCAGAACCACAAATTAATATTCGTTATGTAAAAATGCTATAAATCTGGCATTCAAAGGGATGTAAGGTCAATCTATCCATTCTCCATGCAAGCAACCCTATCAATTTTGGCATTCCAAAGAGATGCAAGCCCAATCTATATGTTTTTCATGGGAACATCCCTATACTAAAACTCTAGTCTATTCATGATATCTGAGATAAGGCAATCCATGACTGCTAATCAGACTCCCTGGATATTGTGGCTAGCCCTTTGATGTTGATAGATTAGAATAATATAGCCTTGGGATGGTAGAACCATGAGACCTTGATCAAGACTATCCTCTTATTTCTATTAGATAGTCATCTATGTCATACCACACACACCACTAGACATTGATTCATATTAGAGAGATATGTTTATTTCCAATCTTAATCAAAAGTGCTTTATTACTTCTGTAAGAGGGGTAATTAACTATAAAGGCTTACATTCATAAGAAGTAGAACTCAGATCTAAATAAACCCTAACCTAATGTTAGGGGAAATTTAGTTGAATATATATTAATCTGCTTTAAAATGTATCCTCAAAGATAGTTTTTCTGACCGATCAAATTTCTAGTGACTTCATTGGGGATTACTTCTCTCTCCATCTCTAGTTAATTAAAATATATGGTGTCATCATAGATTTAATTATCAGGTTATATTATTTTAAAAGTTTAGATCTTTGACCAGGTTTGAAACCTCTAATGGCACATATCACAAATATTGTGACTATTAAGTTAGGATAGTGGTCTATTATTAGATTCCCTTAGGCTATAATTAGCACTAATTTTGCTGGAGCTACTCACTTGTTCAGAATAATTTTTAAGGTCATCTAGTTTCTACCTACTAGACCTATAACTGAGCCTATCATTAAGCACACTAGAATGCCAAAGGCATTCAATAAACAAAAGATATTGAATATAGTCATTCCCAATGAGCCTAAGCCTAAAGAAAAGGCTGAATATGGTCATTCCTAACAAGCCCAAGCCTAAAGCCTTAACCTTTATAAGGGGTTCTATTTTTGATAGGCTATTAAAGGTAATTCTTATAATGTATGCTAAGGATAAGGTAGTTATCAAGCCCAAGCTAAAGTCTATCATCATCAATCCACTTAATAATGCATCAAAGGAGCCTACTATTTCATAAGATGCCACTTTTACTACATGTAGTAATGACCAAGAAGCATCTTCCTCGAGCACCAAAATGTTTAGGAGGGTTCAAAGAAAGCATAATGTTGGTCGCAAAGCTATCTGATTGCCTGTTCATTTTGAACAGTAATACTACCCACTTGTGGTAGCAAACATACCAACCAATAACAACTTTGATCTACTTTGATGGGTTAAAAGGAATAATTCTGGAGGAGCTATAAAGAATTATTTTTAGGATGAACAAGCACATTCCATGTCACAAAATCAACCATGAAATGAAGAGACCATCTCTTTCAAAATCTACAAAGTCCTAAATGTTGTTAAAAACAAAAACCTTCAAAGAAGAATCAAGAAGTTGGTGAGCCAGGTAGCCAACCCAACAAATTCCTACTCTAAGAGAAGAGAGGGAATATTAAAAAATAATGTGCCCACCTTGAGCAGAACTCAAAGTCTATGGGTATGATATTCGATGAACATTGACAATGAGTCATTAGATACAAACATACTAAGTGGTCATTTGTTGGAAAGTCATGGCAATCACTACAAAAAAAGTAATATAATTCATCTGGTGAATACCAAGGTGTGACATCTAAGATACATTCAGAATCCACTAGAAGTTCCCAATCCATTTGGGTACCTAAAGAATTTTAAGTCATCAATGATGAGACAACTCAATATGAGCCAACCCCACCAGAAGACAAAGGAATTGAATCTCTTATCATCAACTAGAATTGCAGATAAAAAAAGAGTTTTCCAGTGAATAATGAGGTGGATAATCAACTCTTTTGGGAAGATGAAGATTTTCTAATCAATGAATAGTAACCAATTATACACTTCAAAAGTAATGAGGGCATTGATTGTATAAAAATCAAAGTTTTTCGTATGGTCAATATACATTTACGAAATAAAAATGTGGCACTAGAACAACAAAATGAGGAGGGACATTAGGAGAACCCAAATCATCAAGAACATAGAGGTGAAGCTCAAGTAAAGTTGAAGTAACTAAAGAGCTTACTGACATTGTAGTAAGGTTACAACAACAAATGGGTCATAACTCTAAAGAAGAGACCAATAAATCAGTTAACTTAATAACTATCTCAACAAAATGAATGGGTTGATGAAAGAACTATTTGGTCAACTTAACCTCATTGCAACTACAACGCTGCAAGGGCCTTTGAGAAATCCTTTGGAGATAGTCAATCTAAAGCTGAAACTAGGGGCATCCAAAATGCTATGCCCAACTTACTAATAGCTTCAATGCAAAGACAAGAAGCCCTAGGAGACATTACATTAAATTCCCATCAAGAAGCTAATGTTATCACCAAATCTCAAGTAAAAGATCTCATCAGTTAGAAAGTTAAAGTAGTTTTCACTTCAAAAGTTGCCAAACAACTAGTTTGGAAAGGCTGACCATACCGAATACGGCCAAGTACATTATCCTAAAGGGTACATCATACCAAAATTCAACACTTTTCAGACATAAAAAATCCATGATAGCATCTGGCCCAGTTCAAAGCCACTTGAGGAAATACTAGAGGGAATGATGTCTTACTATAATGATAATTTGTTAGCAGTCTTACCAACATGGCCTTCAAATGGTATGTTGAGTTACCCAATGACTTAGTAAAAACTTTCACCAAGTTGGAAACACTCTTCATCAAGAGATTTGCAAGTGCAACCAAGAAAGTAATGATAGTAGATGTCACTTTGGAAAAGTGAAGGAATGATGAGAGTGTTATCAAATTGTTACTAAATGGAGAAATCTAAGTAAGAAATGTGACCAGTTGCTCTTAGAAAAGCATACAATAGAACTCCTTATGAGGAATATTGATGACCAGATGGCTCCATATCTAGCCATGGCTATGATTAATATGTTCCAAGAATTGTTGGATCATGTAGCCAAGTTTAAAAGGCTCCCCAAGGAAAAGGCCTTAGTGCCAACTACAATAATAATCCATTGGAAATAGAAAACAACCAAATCACATAATGCGAAGAAGAATGATGTGAATACAACATTCACATTCATGGTTGATAATAAGGGAAACGAAGGTATGACAACCTCATGACCAATAGTAAATCTGATAGAGGATAAAAAAAGGGCTAGTACTTTAAGAGAAGATGTTTAAGCAGTACACAGTCAAAAGAGAATATACTACTAAGATCTTTTTACATGCCCTAAAATTAGGATTATAATTACTAGAGCCACATCTATCAAAATAAGTAGACAAAGTTGATGATCCAATTATTATCCTTTTCGTAGACTCATAAGTTGGGCAATTGAAGATTATTTTATCTTCAAAGATTAGGTAGAAAAGTGTTATCAAAATGGGGAACTCACCTTATCAGACAATGTACTGGACATCCTAAAAAGAAAAGGTGAAGGTTATTATAACACAACCAATCTATAATGTGAAAGGTAAAAATGTTGTGCCAGATAGAACCCAAAATATAAATAATGATAAGGGCAAAGCTCCCCAAACACAATAAGAAGAAGAAGAAGAAGAAGAAGAAGAAGAAGAAGAAGGTGGTTTGGAGACCTTCATCTTAAAAAAGATCAAACAGATGATCAACATTCTTTCAGCTATAAAAGGAATCCAATGGAAGAGTTTCTTATAGCCTCAAATAAATCAATTAGTCTTCTTTGTCAAAGCCCCACAATTAAAAAAGAGGAAATCCAGAAAATTGAAGTTTGAAACACAAAAAATGATTGACTCTTCAAAGGAGTATGGGTAATCTCTTCGAAGACCAATTAAGCTTGAAGAATACATGCATCACTTGTAGCATGATATGAAAAATCTTGAAGAAGAGAGTTCTAAAGAAACGTGTTGAGTCATTAATATGTGTAAAAATTATAATCTTCAAACCCAAAGAGAAGCATGTTATATGATTGCAACTTCAATTGACTTTGAGAAAGAACTATACTTTCCTAGAAAAAGCCTACTAATTGGAAATTCAAGTCAAGCTCAAAGAAATTATTTCCTAAACTAAGCGGTAATTCTAAGAGTACTTAAAACTGTGAAAATCTAAAGAAATGTAGAATTCAAAGACTTCTTTTGATAAACAAGATCAAACATAAGAAGCAACTCAAGTCCAATTAAGGAGTGGAAAATGAATTTCTTCACCTCCATAACAGAAACCAGCGATAAAGGTAAAGAAATTCAAATTAATGAAAATGCCTTGCCTCCCCCACTAGCTAAACTTTCAAAAGTATACCAAAAGAAGCATAGACTATAATGTTCTAGCACATTTACACAAGTTCTTTGCTTTTCAAAGTATCTATGATGCTCTACTATTATCTAAGGATATTGAGACATTAATCAAAGATTTGAAAATTCTAGAATAATATGAACCATTCTTTATTGAAGAAAAGATGAAAGAGGATTTAACCTCTCAAAAATTAGCAACCATCATATTTAGTGATGATGACCTGTTGTTAGGGTCAACCAAACATAATCCCCTTTATGTCATAGCTAAAAGAAATTCTATCAACATAAAAAGAACATTGATCGATCTAGGCGTATCGATCAACCTCTTAACATTTAAAATACTTCAAGCACTAGCTTTAAATGCTCTATTTGGATAAAAGTATAGTATCCTTGCAAAGATTCAATGAATAAGAATAGTAAAACTTAGGTTCTTTATTCTACCTATAAGCTTTAAAAAACTATATATAGAAGCTAAATTCCATATGATCAAAGCTAAACTTGCTTACAAAGTGCTCATTAGTAGATTATGGATTCTTAAATATGGTATAATACCTTCAACTCTTCATCAATGTAAGAAGTTAATTAAAAATAGTGAAGAGCACCAAATTAATGGAGACATGAATCTATTCTTGATGGATAAAATCAAGATACGATAATGCCAAGTACTTCATGCCTAAAAAAAAAAAATAAAGAAAGTCAATTCTCAAAAGCAAGTGGCTCCACCTATCAAGCTAATGCTGAAAGGTGATAATTCAAAGAGTAAAAGTACTAATGAACCAAAGCAACCCAAAGTAATTCCCCACCTTGATAGTGATATTGAGAATGATGAAGAGGAGTTAGTACTTTATCAACCTAAAAAAGCCTCAAATAGCCAAAATAAAAAAGAAACTAGTATTAGTAATGTGACAAAATTATTAGAGGAAACTCGTTTTCTATAATAAGGGTACTCGAATCACAAATTTCCAATAAGGGTATGAAAGTAATTACATTTGCCAAAAGCATAATAAAAGCCTTAACAACTTCAAGAAATGAGAAAATAGAATAGCTAAAAACTTTTTATGTCCATCATAGAAGAGCTTATAAAGAACATGAGATCCTTTTCAACAAGATAAAAGAGCAAACCCTAAATCCCGCACAAATATTTTTAGAAGGGGATGATTCTGAGGAAGAAGACATTTCAATAATGATCACTCAATACTACTCATCATCTCTAAATAAGTTGGTTAAAAATAACATTCAACCCATATAATCTAGCATTCAAGCTTGGTTGTTTAAGACACTCTAGCAAGGAGATAATGCCCAAAATCCCATAAGATATGGAAAGTTCACAACATGGGGATTATGATATATTACTTTCACTTCTATTTTAACAAGCTCACGCTATGCCATATCCTAAAAAGAAAAAGTCCCTCTGGAGACTATAGATGAAGAAAGGGATGTTTCACATGAATGTACCTAAGGAGAAATTAATAATTGACCTCAAAGAGGCTTGTTGAAATCACTTTTAGAGTGAGGATTGTTCATTCCAATCCTAGGTCTAGGATTCTTTTAGACACTTAGGTTTCCTTAGTGCTAGGACACTTCTAGCGTCTAAGGCATCACTAAACCCAAGCCTAGAGACTTGTAGGGCATAACTTTAGGCCTAGAGCTTACATTAGGATGAGTAGGATCTACTTACCCTAAGGCCTAAACCAACACTCGTACCCATCAATTACTTTAAACCTAAACCAAATGATTGAAACCTCAACCTCAAGCCAATCAATTAACAATGATTGAATTTGATTTCCAATCCAAGCTCAAAACCTATTTATCTTTCTAACTCAAGTTAACCCACATCAATTCTATAACTCCATTCAAACCAACCCAAGCAAACCAAGCTCAATTCAATTTTCTTAATTGTCCTAATCATCTAATGGATCTTTCAAACTATTTCAACACTTGTAATCAGGCCAACTAAATAAATTAAACTTAAGTGACCCAAGTTAGCCCATTTGATTTAAAAGGTTCAAACGAGTCAAAACCCATTCAAACTAAAATCAACTGTAGCCAAAGCAACCAATCAACTTCAAATTCATCATTGAATGTACTCCAACCATCTGTAGCCTCAATTGGTCTAAATTGACCTGACTAAATCATTTAACCCAAAGTGACCTAAAAGGTCTAATACTTTAATCAAACCCCCATTGGATCAAATCAAGCTATCCAATCTCTTCATTGATGATTATAGGTCATTATTGAACACTCCACTACAATTAATTGGGCCTAACCAAGCTAATTTGGCTCCTTAACCCAAGTTGACCCAAAGTGACCTAAACAACCAAATTGGACCAAATCATGTTCTAGGATAAAGTATTGCAATCAATGACTCCCATCAATCATAAATTGAGTATTGAATGTGACTCAACCACCAAATGAATCTAACCAAGCCAATTTAGCCCCTTAATCCAAGTTGATCAATTTTGACCTAAATGGCCAAATGGAGCCAAATAAAATCCTAAACCAAATTAGTTGAAACCAATGCTTCTAACCAATCACCAATTAAATATTGAGCATGATCCAACCTTCAATTGGACCAAATTTGGTCAACCCAATGTAATTGGCCAGCTTAGCCCAATTTGTACCCTTTTTGACCTAAAGGGTCAAATTGAACTAAATCACTCCATAATTCAAATCAACTCTTCCAATCAATTTCAAATGACCAAATGAACAGAGACTTAACTCACGCTCAAGCCAATTTGGCCAATTTGGCCACATTGGTGAACAAGGCTCATTTAACTCCAATGAAATCATATGAACCAAATCCAAATCTAACTCAAATTGAACCAAACCAATTGCACTAATTCATTCCAAATAGCCAATTGAACTTAACGAAACTCGCACTTTGGTCCAATTTGGTCAAAATGGTTAACTTGCCCAACATGACCCATTTAACCTACATGAGTCAAATTGAGTCAAACCCAACCAAACCAAGTCTAATCCCAACGAAACTTAGCATGACTCATTAGTCACCATGGGCTTACCCAAGTGGGCCCAACCCATGGTTAACCCAAGTTGGGTCAAACCCATTGAACCGAGCCCTCCAAATGTGACAAAATCTACATTTGAATGAGTTCTCCAACTCCCCACCCCTTGGAAGCCACCTTTGGCCTTTCTTGGATAGAGGACCATTGACCCAACCTAACCCAAGGCTGTTGGGTTCAAGCCAAGAGAGGGTGAGCTCACCCATGGTCAACCATTAGTCCACCTAAAAAAAAGTGTACACTCCATGGTAGCCCAACTCCCTCAGCTTCTCACACACATCCACCTCCCCATCCACCACCACTCAGATGGGACAACTACAAAGCAAATCTCAACCCTTGGTTTAATTAGGGAGGAGAGTATACTCCTCCCCATCCATTCAAACTCATTGCACACCTTCTTAAGAGCATCTTGAACAATCCTAGAGCATTCACTGAGCTACCAGTGCACCCCATCACGGTGAGACCAAGCTCCCTTCAAGCCTGAGAGCTTCATCCCTCCAACTTCACCAAACTTTTACTAGAGCAAAATTAACTTTCCCCACACCTACACCACACTTCAATGACCCAAAATGAATTGATTCCTGATTGATTCAACCACTAGAAGGCATCCTTAAACCCTAATGAATTCCATGGTGGAATTTGGTACACAGACCGATCGGCGGGGAGGCAGCTCGAGATTTTCTCAATAGGACTTCATCTCTTCAAGATGAATCTGCCTCAGTTAATGGACCACCAATCTTTAGCTCCAGATAGGTAAAAATTTGTAAACTATAGATACAATCTCTAGGTGTTAGTCTTTTGCAAAACAAATTATGTTTTCATGCATTTACCATCGTAGGATCTCCTTAGATCTCTCACTTAATCATTTTGGAGTTAATCTCACCATCAAATGAGCTCGGGTGAGCTCGGATCGAAGTGGAAGGTGAATGGTGTCCTTCCTTTAGCACTCATGGGATAATAGATCTTGGCCATCCATTTCACATGATTAGAATGGATGCCCATGATTAATCACACTAGAAATTTTAATTTAATTCTTTCATAACAACAGGATTAATTTTGACCATCAAATCAGAGATCAGATGGTCAAGAATGAAACCGCGTCAGCCACCTCTGAGATAGTAACTGCATCGGTTGTTTAAAATAGCCAATGCTGCGATGCCATGTAGAAACCTTTGCACATTAGCATCCATGTGGCGCTGATAATTTTAAATGAGTAATTAGGCTTTAAAATCTAATTTAAGTAGCCGCAACTTCAAAAAGTCATAACTAATTATAGAAAAATCTAAAAAATGCAACTAAACCCATTTTTGAAAGCTTCGGCATAAGAGAATTTAATAAATTAAAATCCCCAATTAATGCCTACTAAATAGTATTTAATTAAGATTTGAAGCTTAGGCTAATTATCTTAATTAAGGCTAAATTACTTGGTTAATTAATTCAAAATTTGGCATATTGATTCTATGGGATGTCCTATACCTCCCATATTTTTCTTAAAAATATTTGCCATGTAATTTGGGAGATTATTTTAATCTTAATTACCCCTTTAAGTGATTTAATAATTATTAAAATCAATGAATAGTAAAATTGAGTAATTAGGAATAATTAATCAATGAAAATAGTAAGGATAACATATGAATAAATTAGGGTTCTCTCTCTTAATTAATTCCAAATCTATTCCATTAATGAATTTAATTAACATGTTTTTTAATTAAGGATAAATTAAAGAAATTAATAATTAAATTCAAATGAAATCAACTTAAATAATTCACATGCCAACCCATTAATCCCTCTATGTGTTTAATAACATAAAGTCATTAAAGAAATAATGATTTTCCAATTGGTGTGGGGAAATCATAAGAGGTTTTAGCTTAAATATTTTTCTTCTTTAATTGATTTACCTCTTAAGCATGAGCCTAATTGCATTAGATCTCTTTAGATGCATTGCTAATTTTATTTTCCTAATGCATATCATTGAAGGTGTATGATTAAGAGGTTAATTAAATTAAAGAAGCTTGGGAAGGGTAATTAAATTGATCTAATTAATGGATTGAATGTAATCAATTCATAAAACATATTTAATTTATTTCCTTCAACATATTAAATAATCAATATGGGATGGAGTGAATGCTAAGTTCCATTTCTCCTCTTTAGGTTTTAATAACTTGAACATTAAAATTAGACCTTAAAGAAACTTTGATTAGGCTTAATGGATGCTTATTTAACTTGATTGTCCTTAGGACTTGATGAAATCAAGTATGTTATATGGTGATATTTAATTACATCCTTTTAGTTATCATAAATGTGTATGCCATTTGCTTCATGTATTCATGTTTTTCTTTTTTTTAAAAAATAAAATAAAAGAATATGATTGTATTTAAATTACATGAGTTGTATAAATGTTATTATATGTTGTGGCTATTATCACTAATAAATTTTAAATTATTTTGAAACTGTAAGTTAATTATAAATTAAATTATTTGAAACTTAAATCAATGCTTATTGTAAATACTTAATGAAATGCTCATTTATTTGTAATTCAAAGATGACAATTGATTATTTTATTCTTATGTTCTATGTATATGTTTACATGTATTTGAATTAGCAAGTATATGGTCTGGACTTCCCAAGAACATGAGGCTTTAAGTAGCCCCAAGGAGGTCTTAGATAATCTCATTTTCCTAGTTTAACAATAGCACATACTTGCTTAATTTCATTTATGTGCATGCATATGTTAGAATATAAAGTAAAACCCCTTTCTTTATGCCATTAAACTTTACATAAATAAAGGATTTTTATGCATAACCTTGGATGAATTTTTTTCTATGCTTATTTATATGCTTGTGTGTATTTGAATTAGCAAGTATATAGTTTAGACATCTCGAAAAAATGAGGCTTTAAGTAGCCCCAAGGAGGTCTTAGATAATCTCACTTTTAGTTTAACAATGGCACATACTTGCTTAAATTCCTAATAGATGCTTGCATGTGCTTAACTATGAGATGAAATCTCCCTTTTCTATTAAATTCATGCATCAACATTCATTAAGTATGCAAAAATATGGGTACATTACATGTATATGTATATACTAAATCAAGTATTAGAGAAATTGAAAATGAAAGAGTGTGGATATTATTGATAATGAATGGAAGTAGTGGAGTATTACTCATATGATGTTGGCTTAATTTCATTAATCTTAAGATGCCTTTTATGTTTGAATGAAATTCATTAAGGCTAATCTATACTTAGGCTAAATAAAATTCATAAGTGTTTCATTAAGTGAATTAAAGCCATAATAATCTATCTTTAGAAAATAATATAGGTTGGGGATAAAAGAGTTAAGCCTCTTTATTCTATTTATAATGATTAGATCTTAAGTAAATAGTGAACAAACATAAAAACTTATAAGTTAAAATCTAATCAAGCTATTAAAAGACTTAAAGTGAAACCATTCCTTAATGAGTACTTTAAATAATCCCAAGACTTTAGACAATGATAATTTTAAAGCTTAATCAAGACATACTACACTAAACCTTAGCACACACATTAAAATATTAAGTCATTGACCTTAGTATTAGGTTAGGCCGGTATATGTAGTTGTAATATGTTTTATTTTATGGTGTAGTATTTTAGACAAAATGGTAGGATTTTTTTGCATAGACTTGATGTTAGATCATTATTACCCTAATGATATTTTATGTAGGAGATGTGCTTGAGGGGCCACTATAATAATAAATGAATATAAATGTTCTTGCTTATAGGTGTTCCTTATGCCCCTAAGAATAATCCAATTAGGATAGGTGGGCTTGGTTACCCAAGTGTAGGGTGCTAAGTCCAAATATGTAAAATATAATTGCTTGAATTGTATGTTTAATTAGTTAACATCCATTTTGCAAGTATAGTTATATTTCATTTTTTTATAAAGATTAAATTTTTGTGATAAGGATTTGGATTAGGATTAGTGCTATGGGGTTTAGGATGAGCATTGGCTAGAAGGCAAAGACCCGGGAGGCCTTATGAAGCCTAGAGCAAACTAATCTAAAGAAGGAAATAAGAACAAAGATTGAAGACCCCTATAGCATTTATTTTAATTATAATATTTTATTATAATCTAGGTCGAATAAAGGTAGAGCTCAGCTACCCAACTCTTTCTCTTTTCAAGGGTGTACTGTAGTACCCGGCTGCATCGACCTTTTATTCTTTTATGAAATTTAAATGCTTGGTTATTGTGTTTAGTTTGTGCAGTAGAAATGGCTTGCTATTCTTTGGTTTCTTAAAGTTTGATGATTTGATGTGTGGCTTGGATGTGATTGGCTCTTTAGAATAAAATTAAATTTTCTACTCTGACTAAATAACTCATAACTAAGTTCTAATGCAATTCATAGCATCATCTTAAAGCCTAGACTTTTAATCAAGATAATAAAAAAATTAGTAACCATTTAGCTGAATGATTGTATGTTATAACAACATACATGTCTTATTGTTTCACACTTGAATAGAAAGGATCTCCACTCTTGCACGATAGAGAACATGCTTGACCTTTGAGAGTGGTCCCTTGTAGTGGAGAACACCTCTTTCTTGCTAATTTAGCCTACAACTCAATTTTCATCATGCATGTAGGCATAATTATCCTAAGCCTTGGTTCAAAATAAATATGTCAAAGTGATCTTAGAACTTGTAAATTTTTAACATTAGTTTAGGTCATGTTTGCATACCAAACATTGTCTAGTTTCATATGGAGTGAGTTTAGGATCTTAAACTTCTTCCTAAATAAATAATAGGTTAACTATCTGCATCTACATAAGATTAGCCTACATTATTTTAAAGCATAGGTGGTGTTAGCTAGCAGCCACTCTAAGTGGTTGTAAGTCTAGAAGAGTTAGGATGTGTTCATTCTCTCTTGTGGAGGTGAACCACTTTATCTTATTCTCCCCAAGTAGAATTAGATTGAGCTCTTATTTGTGAGAGATTTAGGTTCGAGGGTTTTGTTTCTTGCTATGAGTATAAGTCCTCACCTTTTAGGAATTCCCACAACCTTGTGTTATTGAAACATAAGTCCTACTAGTCTAATAAAATTTCAATATAAGCAAAAATAAATTTTCCTCTTCAAAAATATAAAACCTCATCATAGGGTAGATTGGAGTATTAATTAGGCTTCCTAGTGTGGATACTCTCTACTTACTCTCCTATGAAACATGTAAATAATTCTTTCTATTTGAACCTATCCTATTTGATTTTAAGAATAACCAATTCTTTTATAATCTAGCCTTAAAATCTTTGGAGATTTTTATTAACTACTTTAATCAAGAGTTTTCTTAAGAAACTTCTATTTCCTAAGATGTAATTAACTATGGGGGCTTGTCATGGAAAATTAAAGAACCTAGTTTAAAATAAACCTCGCTCTACTTTATCAATGTAAAATTGGGGAAAGATCTCTGTATATATACATAGACCCATCTGCCATAGGAGTCCTTATTAAGTGATTAGGTCCATTATAGGATGATTTTTTATATTCTAAGATAATACATCATACCTTAATATTGCACTCGATCACTTAAATAAGTTCCCCATAAGATTTGCGTAGTGTCCCTATAACTCCAACTTAAAACACCATAGATTTTTCTGGCAACTCTACTAGGGATAGCTCATCTCTCCTTCTTTAGTAGTCAATCATTATCTCCAAGCATCAATAGTGGACTTATATTTTTATGTAAGACCAAGACTATCATTCTTTCCATTGGCCACCTCACCTATTTCATCCTTAGGCAAGTGTGGACAACATCCTTTAGGTTTTAGAACCTCACTCTAGTAGTTTCTAAAACCCCATTGGATCTTCAATAGGTAAAAAAGAATTAATCATAGAAACTATTCAAATAAATTAAACAAACTCAAATCAAACCTTTAAGAACCTCTTGCCACAAACATAGTGAAGTAAGGTTCATCCACCATCTCAAAACTCATTTGAGCTCACTCTCAGTGACTTCAAATTAAATAAAACATCTCCCCTCAAAACTATATATCTCCCCAAAATATGTTAAACCCATCTAACATAACCAAGTTTGTTAGATGAGGGCTTCAATTTAAAGTCAAGTCAAAGAAAATAATAGCTAAAGCAAAGTCTAATTCTATGCCTTTTCTTCTCCAACAAAGAAGAGAAAGCTCCAGTCCTTCTTTCTTTCAAGCAGTTAGTCATCATGTCTTTAGGAAAGCTCATTTTTCTTTTTCTTTGGGTGTGGATTTGGCCATGGTCATGGCATACTCACCTCTACCCTAGTCATGAAGTTTGGCCTTGGAATTGAACACTTCAAGATTACTTGTGATGGTCCCAGCCCTCAATACAATGAGTAAGGGGGTGGGGTGGTGGCCGACAACAATCCACTCATATAATTTTATCTGCAATCAGATATTAAGTTCCCAATACTGAAGAGGAAAGCCTTAGAGGTTCCCATGCCATGAGCACCACTTTTTCCTGCCACCCTGTTAGACTTACGCCTTTACCAGCCTCTTTAAGGGAAGTATGTCCAGCATCGAGGTTATTTCCAGCTTTGAGGGCATTTAGCTCCCTCCATGTGCCTTTGTCTAAGACTCAGGGTCATAATAAGAATAGAAAGATTAAGAGGTATTATGAGTGCATAGCCATGGAGGTTGAGGAAGCCTCCCATGTAGCTGAAGAAGGATCCATTTGTGAGACCTCTCCACTTTTTGGTGGTAGTAAGCTTCACCCCCTCTCAGCTATAGAGGAAGAGGAGGATGTAAAAAAAAGTTGCATCACCCCCACACTCTATTGAGTATGAGACTTTAGATAGGGATAAGAGAAGATTTATACTGGCCTTTGGTCTGTGCTCAGGGGAGTTGGGAGGGCATATGGACGATCTGTTTGCCACCTTGCATGATTTAATGCACATCATTCCTATGAGTGTTAGGTATAAGATCAGAAGAGAGACATCCACATAGGCTAGGATTATTACCCAAGAGGGCAAAAGAGATATGAGGATGTTCACTGGGCAATTGGAAGCCTCGGCATTGATTGACCACCTTGACCAACGAGTTGATAGAGCTGACCATTTAGAGTGGATAGACCTTACTTGTACTAGCTGCAGGAGGAGACCTTCAGCGAAGAGACAGTTGGTGTCATCATCACCACACCACTCCACTCATCGACCAACATTTGAGCGAGTTGATAAGCCTCAACATTACACTATAGTAAACACACCAATTATGATCCTTGCACATTGATTTAAGGACCACACTCCATCCACCTTGCCAATTGATGTAAGGTTGAGCTCTCCCACTTGACCTCCTGCCTTAATAGTGGAGAGGAAGGAGTGATGGCCTAAGACTGTTGTAGTTGCTCCATCATCCCAGCAAGAGATGGAGGAAGAAGGGAGTTCCAAGTTGGCTCCTATGATTGTTGAACCAGTCATAGCTAGCAGTCCTCTCATCTAAGACATACAATGCTTCATCACCTTTGGAGCATAGTCCAGTCATGAGTCATCACCTAACATATGCCATTAGTCCTGGTAGAGTATATGATCAATCTTTGGAGGAGATATTGAAGGACTATCATGCTATGGTGAGGCAGATAGTTGGAGATGATCACTCCAATCAAGAGGAGGACATGGTGGATTTCAATGCCGATGAGGATGACCTTCTAGACGATGTAGTAGAGGTCCACATGGTTTATTCTCAGGGGTCCTTGCATAGAGAGCAGCCTAGCCAAGAAGCTCAAGGCATTATAGTTGAGGAAGGTGAGGCATCAGACTCAACTCAATGCCTCCTCCAATAAATTAAACTCAAGGATGATCATATCGATAGAATGGAGAGAAGAGTAGAGGATTTGATGGCAGTAGTGTTGGCATTGCAAAATTAAATGTTTATCCGCCAACCCACTCCTATGGAGGATGATAGAACTGAGTTAGTACACATCTTAAATCATCCTAAGACCACCACTCTAATGGATGAGGATGCTGGTAGCCTACATAAGAAGATAACTGATAGCACCTCCATTCATGAGAAGGATATCAAGCACATGGTAGAGCAGCAAGTCAGGGAAGCATTGGCACAGGGCCAAGGGAGCTCATCAGTTCCAAAGGGTAGACCTTACTTAGAGGAATTCAATGTAGTTTAATAACCCAAGGATTTTATGCCACCATCATTCAAAGTGTTTGATAGTAGTGGCCACCCTAGGCAGCATATAGCTCACCAATAAGCATATATTGTTACAAAGGGATACCTTTTATCTTAAAAATTATTGGTGCAACATACCAAAGGACAATGACTCGCATCTTTGATGAACTCATAGATAGATACATGGAATTTATGTTAATGATTTGGCTATTAAGAGCAAAAATCAAAGTGAGCACATAAGTGACTTAAGAGTTGTATTCAATAGAATTCAAAGTTTCAACTTATGAATCCATTGAAATGTGCTTTTGGAACAACTTTTAGAATATTCCTAAGATTTATTGTGTACCAAAGAGGGATTAAAATTGATCCCTCTGAAATGCCACTACTTAAGACCTTGAAGCAACCATGTTCACTATAAAGCAAATTGGTTTACATTAGAAGTTTTATTTCTAATTTTTTGGGGAGATGCCAACCTTTCGCTATATTGATGAAAATAGATACACCTTTTATATAAGATGATGCTTGTGAAGAAGCATTTCATAACATAAAAATAATATTTGTTATATCTCCTAATTTTGACAGCACTAATAATGAGAAAGCCATTGATATTATATACAACAGCTTTAAAAGAATCATTAGAAGCATTGTTAGCTTAAAATAATGAAGAAGAAAAGAAAAATACCCTATACTATATAAGTCGATGTCTGATAGGAGACGGAATAAGATATTTTCCTATTAAAAAGCGATGTATAACATTAATATTTGCTACTCATAAACTATGACACTATATGCTATATCATAAAATAACTTTCATATCTAAAGTCGACCCTCTTAAATTCTTAATGACTAGTCCTACCCTAACACGCTAAATGGGTAGTCTTATTACATCAATTTGATATAGCATATGTCCCACAAAAAGCTATAAAAGGGCAAGCCCTCACTGACTTTCTAGCCACTCATCCCTTACAGGCAAACTCTCCACTCAATGATGAATTACTTGATGAACAAACCTTCAAAGTGGAATCCTCAGAAATGGGAGCTCTACTTTGATGGGGATTCATCCGTAAAGCCAAATAAAATCAACGAAGTTACCTACAGCATAGTTGAAATTGGTCATCACAGGAAGAATTCAGTGTCTGACATTCACATAGCCTAATGGAATCTTAAACTAACAATGAGGCCAAAAATGAAGCATTAATTATAGGTCTAAAGCTGGAAATTAACATGAAGATTAAGAAGCTTTATATTTTTGGAGATTTTCAATTTATAATTTGATAAATAATTAGGACATTCAAGATAAATAAGCCTGAATTAGCATTTTATCATAAGCATGTCTTGGAACTTTTGAAATAAATACCTAAAGTAAAAATTACAAGAGAGTCACATCAAGATAATAGTAAAATCAATGCATTAGCTAAATTAGCTAAAGAAATCATAAACACTTAGGGAGAGCCAATTATAATAATAGTTTAAAGTAGGCTAGCATTTCTTACAAGCCTTTAAAGCTAAAGAAAATTGAGAGATTTTAATGAAATTAGAAGAAGATGACTGGTGAGAATGATTCATCATTTATCTTATAGGAAATATATTGCTAAAGGATAAATCAAAAGATAATTAAATTTAATAAAGAGTGCTATGATATGCTCTTATAAATGATATGTTATATCAGTGCTTATTTGACCAAATGTGGTTACGATTCCTAGGACTAGATAAAGCAAAGATGGTGATAGTTGAAATTCATGAAAGGTTGTGTGTTGCACATCAATCCAGTCCTAAAATAAAAATCCAAATTAAATGAAGAGGATACTATTGGCTCAATTTGGTTCAAGATGCTGAACATGCTAAAAGATGTCATCAATGTCAATTATATGCAGACACATTACATCGATCACCTTATAACTTACATCTAACAGTGGCATCTTGACCATTTGAAAGTTAGGGAACCAATATAATAGGACCAATAGATTTTCCATTGTCTAGTGGACATCATTTAATTTTAGTAGCCTCTAATTACTTCTTCAAATGGCAGAAGCAATTTCATTAAAAGAAGTCAAAGCAGATAACATAGTAAAATTTTTTCAAGATCATATTGTTTATCGATTCAGAATACCTCAAAGAATTATATCTGATAATGGTACTGCCTTTAGGAATGCCAAAATCTATCACTTCATTAAGAAATATAAAAAATATTGGCAATATTCTTCAATATACAATCCAAGAGCCAACGGTCTCACAAAAGCATTTAACAAAATGTTGGTTAGACTTCTCAAGAAAATTCTCGCTAAAAGTAAAAGGAAATGGTATGATAAGTTAACAGAAGCCTTGTGGTCACCGTACTACATTCAAAACTACTACACAGACAACACCGTACTCCATAGACTTCAGATCAGAAGTAATACTTCCTCTCAAAGTAGAACCACCTTCACTTTGTACAGCTATTTAAAAAGAACTTAAAATGGATGAAAGTATTCGAGTATAATTCAAAGAGCTTAAAGCTCTAGATGAAACTCGATTATAGGCACAACAAAATGTAAAAATATATAAATCAAGGATGACCCAAGCTTATGGCTGCATGGTTCACCCAAGATGCTTCAAAATAGGTGAACTAGTATTGGTACGCAGAAAGACTATCATTCCACATCAATGAACCAGTGGAAAGTTTGATCTAAATTGGGAAGGATAATATATCATTGAAAAACAATACGATTAGGGAGCTTATCAACTTATTGATGCAAAAAGAATAAGACCTATGCCCCCTATAAATGGGCAATATCTCAAAAGATATTATACATACCTATTAAAGGCATTATGCTTCATAAATGCAAGAGTCAAAATCAACTCTAACTTAATTAACTAAAGAAATAATCTTCACTTAAAAGTATAAAAAGAATGTACTCATCTTAAAGAAAAATTTCCCTATCAATAGGGAGAAATTTTATAAGCATTGCAATGTAAGGAAAATCAACCATCAAAGAGAAACTCTCTCCAATCAAGCTATCCAAATTCAAGACCCATCAAGCCCAAAGGATTGGATCAAATCCATCATGCCCAAAGAAGCTGAATCTAAATTTAAATTATGATCCATCTTGCCCAAAGAGGCTTGTTCAGATCTATCATGCCCAAAGGGGTTAGATCTAAATTTAAATCAAGATCCTTCATGTCCAAATGGGCCAGATCAAATCTATCATGCCTAAAAAGACCAAATATAAATTTAAACTAAGATCCATCATGTACAAGGCATCTCAATTTAAATCAAGATCTATCATGCCCAATGGGTGGGTTAGATTAATCATGCCCAAAAGGGTCAAATCTAAAACTTAAATTTAGATCCATCATGCCCAAAGGGGCTGGTTCTATAACTTAAATTTAGAACCATCATCCTAGAAGGGGTCAGATCTAAAAATTAAATTTATATTCAATTATGCCCAAAGGAGCCAAATCTAAAACTTAAATTTAGATTCCATCATGTCTAATGGGACATGATTAAAACTTAAACTTAAAATTAGCATGTCCATATGGATAGAATTTAAGTCTAGATGTAACCAACATACCCTAAAGGGGTGGGTTTAAATATAAATTTGGATTCAATATATTAAAAGGAGGATTAAATCTAAATATAATTTTAAACTCTATGAAATTGGGGAAGATTAAATCGAAGCCTATAAGCACAACTCATTTATAAATTTAGATATTATTGCTTTTTATGATGGCTATAAAATTTATATACATATCTTGTTTATATTTATTACAGATTGGCTAGAATGTTGACCTTGAAAAGGCTAGATGATATGCCTCCTACTGAGCCCACTGAGAAGTAGATATGAGCCACTATTAAAGCCTAATCCACATTGTTTAGTTAGACTATAGGATCATATCATGACATTAAGATATGTTGATGGATATAGATATGTTAGAAGATTCATTTACTCGATCATCATACATTCTACCTTTTCATTCAGAACTTCCATTAGGCCATGATTCTATTGATTAACTGATAAATTTAAAGCTAAGACACAACCATGATGTTTTTTAGAGTGGGTCATAAATTTCCTTAGCTTTGGGGATCAAGAAGTACTTCAGCCAGTTACAGATATTGCTCCTTTTGCAGGCTTAATTAGGCTTTTGAGTTATCATATATTACATCATGAGGTAGAAGATTGGGACCCAAAGTTAGTATTTAGCACACCCTTGTCTGTTGTCAATGGCTATGTATACTAGTCATGCCATCATCTATAGATGCATGGTGACATCCTTAGAAAAGCTAGCATATGTCACACAGTCTATGCATCACATTATGACTATAGCTGCCTTCCATTTATTTGGATCTAGAGCATAGTAGAACATTAAGACTAGATCACCAATACATATTAGATTGGTCCACATGAGATGATGATTAGTTCAGTAGACATGCAGGATATAGGAGGTCCTCCTGATGTAGGCATTCCATACAAGGAGTGCATTCCTCCAGATCATGATTTCTTTCAGCATTAACCTAGCCAATGTAAGGGAGGCAGTCATGTATATTCTTTATGTCTTCATTATGTTTTATCTCACTATCAAAGACTATTTAGAGATTGAAGATCAAGCCTAGGAGATGAGCATAGTTACTCTAGACACATAGTTTGAGGGTTTTCTCAATTTAGCAGTATGTTCACCTAATTTTGCATGACTGAATGATCTGTTTGACATGGGATTTTATTCATATAAAAATTCATTTAGTGCCAGATTCGAGTTGGAAGGAAGAGTTAGTTTTTGGTGAATTCTAGCATGGGATATTGATGAAGAGCTATCTTTAGTGGTTTTTATTACCACTTAGTTGTGCTATTTTATGTTTTTGGGTCACATCAAACTTTTCCATCTTTCCTTTCTTTTAAGGGCCAGCTTGCTTGCTCATGGAGAGAGGATAGCACTAGTACCTGCATCATTAGCCTATCTATATCATGGATTACAATGCTATAATATAGATGCTCCTTAGCACTACTTACATGGATGGATTCATACACATATTTTAGGTGCTTTCAGTTATCTTGAGATGCTACCCTACTTTAGAGAGAATCAATTCCTTGTGATTATGCAGTTGAGTAGGGCTATAGTTTCCTTAAATAGGGTTCAGATCCAAACTTTCATGTTTGCCCCATCACACATGATGGATTTCTTTCAAATCATTCATTGATCATTCTTTCATAGCCTACCTATTCAAAGTTTAGGACAAATATTCACAGACTCTCTTACTTACAAGGAGGCACCCTTACTATTATCAAAGCTAGTATACAAATGCATAGTAGAATACCTCATTGGGCTATGACCTACTTGGCTTTCTTATCAATGTCTTGAGTTTGTAATATTGGAGGGATATAACCCCAACACAGTGGTTAGGTAGTTTGGCTTCACTCAGGCTATGCCAATATATAGACTACCATAGATATTGGATATAACATATACTCATTTCTATGGATGCTACCACTATCTTTTCATTTAGCTATAGGTTCTACAACATGGGCTTTCTTACTTTGCTTAGAGATTGATTATGGTTTATGTGCAGCCCCATAAGAGACTTACACAGGAGTTACCCACCTATAGTTACTATAGGTCCACCATACCTTTTCTTTCTTCTTGGAGCTAGGCTTTCACATATACAGTCATAAATTGGGGAGACCTAAACTGGCATAACATTTTCATTCCCCTTGACATGAGACTCGTGCTCCTAAGGGGTCATCAGATAGGTAGGATAACAGTTGGAAGCAACGATGTGAGGCTTCACCTATTTAAGAGAATGATAATAAAGATATTCATAGTTTTTTATCAGCCGATCATGATAAAGGAGAAGTAGGGATAGATGATTTGACTAACATTCCCATCCCACCAGTAGCAATTTAGCCACCGCATAATAAATGGGGAGTGATGTCACTTTGGTGTTATCAACAGATACTAGTGTAACTTCTCTAGTGTCTATTCAGCTTGTCAGTAGTGACAATATGCTTATTGAAGAGGACCCAATATAGAGGAATCTAGCACTCTAATGACTAGCGATGAGCTACTCTTTTCAGATTCTACTTGGGTGATAGTCAGTGACATCTAGAATGATTCCTTAAAATGTTGATGTGTAGAGAGTCATCCTATTCCTGATTTGAGTTATCTAGTTCAGAGATAATTATATGGTCTAGAGATCTCACACTTACTCTCTAGGATACGTCCTAGGCCTTCAGATCCACTATATTATGGATCTTTAAAGAGCCTTTGTCATATAGTGATGGCATTATGTTACTTACTTCTAAGCATTGATTTGGAAGTCTTACCTAAGCTTTCTAACTTCTACATTGAGGTGAATTCTTTTCTAGATTATGCTCACCTTGGTTCTTGAGGCAAGAGAGCTACAACTTTAGGAATCCTTATGTAGAGATATTGAGTTTGGAATATTCTCATTACTTACAACTTATTATGAGGTCTTGTTAGATACAATCACTATTATAGAGACCTCACTAAGCACTACCTCACATCAACTCACTCTAATTTGCCAAGATCTTGAGCACAGTCTTAGAGCTTTCAGATCTTCTCAGAGAGAGCTTTCTAGAGCATAAATTGAACTCCTCAACATATCTACTAAATTGAGAGAGTTATAGTTGAGGAAGTAGTACCTATATAGAGAAAAGGTCATAGATATAGATTGTGAGCAGATACTCAAGTGATCAAACTTGAGCATATTTTTCCTCATTAGTCCATGACTAAGAAGTTGCCCTTCAGCATCTCAATAAATCCCGAGAGAGGTAGTCTACTATGACTTATAGATATCATATAGCCTACGTCAATGTTAGAGAAATTCAAGCTAGTCATTTGTAGCTAATCATTAGAGATTTTTAAAGAATACATTTTCTCTCTTCCTATTATATTGCGCCATAGAACCATAAATAAATAAATAAAGCAATGAATGCATCATGTCCAATCAACATGACACATTCATTAGGGAGAAATTTTGTTTTCATCTAAAAAATGATGAGAATAAATTGAACATCTTAACTTGGGAAGCTATGACACTAAAATCGCAATGCCTAGGCACTGTCCCTACCTTACAGATTCTAGAAACTCAAAGCACCCTCGATAATTGCCTACATAAATAACACAGTGGTGTGGTACTGTGATCCTAATGCCTAGGTGTTGTCACAATGGCCTTCAATTTTAAAGGAAAAGAAAACTACCCTTCCCTCCCAGTAGCAATAATCATCCACAGGGGAGTGGGGGGACTGGGGTGATTGATTATAGAGTGAAAAACCATCTTTAATGGTGGGAATGGTTACTTCAAATCCTCTATTAAAAAATGGAGAACTGCCTCCTATGATCTTCCTTTTTTTCCCTCACTCTCCCTTCATCCCACCTATCCCATTCTTGCATACGGTCTACTGCACTCTCAACAACATGCTTTTCACTGCTAGATAAGAGCATTCTCCTCATGCATGAGACAAGATCAAAGCCTTCTACCATTAACTCTAGGTAAAATTTTTTGGAAATACTTTCTTGATATAATTTTCTCTCTAAAAAGAAAATTGCAATGATTTCTACCATTAATCTTAGATTTGATGAGAAATAAAGAGGCTTATCTCCGTTAATCTTGGATCTAGTTTAAAAAAGGAATACCATAAAACTAAAATTTTCATGATCTTGAAATTTGAAGACCTCCATCTTTGAACTTGGTTTTGGCATGAAAAGAAATACCCTCCCTCTGTTGATCTTGGATTTGGAATAAGGGAGAAGAGTGTTTTTGCATGGAATAAGTAAAAATCTAGCACTACTAAAATGCACCAAATTTTTTTAAAAATTTAAAATTCTACAAGAATATGGTTCAAAAAATAGAGTTCCCACTCCGTGATGACACAACACCAAGGTCCAGTGATGATGCGATGAGCTCTCAAAAATGAAATCTTTGACACTCCATCCCATAGCACCGAAGTGCCAAATGTTGTGGTGCTAAGCTCTTGGGTTGGTATTTATTTTTAGCATCGTGGTAATGTATGTTAGACCACCAAGCTCTCAGGTTACACCTCTTTAGCATAGTGTAACTATTATTATTATTCCAGTGCTGAGGTGCTGCTTCCTAAAATTCTTTCCACCATTGAACTTGGTTTCAATGTGAAATAAAATCCTCCATCCATTTATCTTGGATCAAGGACAAGCGAAAAGGATGCTTTGCACTAAACAAATCATAAAACCTAGCACTATTAAGGCATTATGCTTCCAAAAATTTAAATTTACCCAACCATTAAATCTTAGAAACCAATGAAATAGCACTGTGGTGATGTGGGTCTAGTACCAAGGCCCTAAACTCTCGAGAATGTTAAACCTCTAGTGAATATATGATAGCTCCATGGCATTGATATCTTAAGGCCAAGTCATTGTGCTCTCAAGAAAATCAAACTCAATGCGCACAACTGATAGTGCCACAATGATGATGTTCCACATCCTGGCGCTAACAGTGTGCAACGCTCTTAAGAAAATTTAAACTATGATACTCATCTGATAGTACCAGGATGTGGATATCTCAATGCTAAGGCATAGTGCTCTTGTAGAAAACTTAAACTATGATACTCATTTGGTAATGCCAAGGCTTTGTTCACTTAGGAAATTAAGCCTTACATACATAACAATATTATAGTGTTGAAGGCATTGATCTCTCTCATTAAGCCCAAATCATTTATAGTGTCATAGTGCTACACATGTATCACCATAGCACTAAGCTCTCAATTTTTGAACATATATCTATTAGCTTAACGATGCCAAAGCGCTGGTTTGGCAGCGTCGAGGCGCTAAGCCCCAATTATTGTTCAATTTGAACAAAAAATTTCATTGTTAAACTTTGAAATTCTAGATCATTCAATAAAGACAAATATAAAAGCATATAGATAAAAGGACATATTTATTAACATCAAAAATCTATTACAAAATTCTTACAATAAAAAGGTAAAGAAAAAATACAAATAAAGGAAAAGGAAGGGGGAAAACTAATAATCATAGCCATCGTCATTCTCCTCTTCGTTTTCTTTCAGCTCCAATGGGGTGCTTACATAAGGCTATTAATGGGGTGCCACAAGAAAAGATGCCTATCCTAGACACACACAAAAGCCACAATTTTCAAAAATGTGAACTAGTGATGTGTTAAACTTAGCCATGTATAAAAATTGTTGCTGCTGTTGATCTATATAGTGGTCAATTTTCTCTCTCATTTTTGCTGATGGCAATTGGTCTCACCAACCTTTTTTTTTATAAATCTGAGACATATCCTCCAATTTCTTGGGGTGTCTCATTTAAGGTCATGGAGGATTTGGGTCTAGATTGAGGGGTGCATGAGCTTTTACCTGAGTCCCCAAGCCAAATCTTTCAATTAATCTCTTTGTTAGGTAACCCTTTTGTATAAGGACTTCCTCATCCGACTCACCTTGCGCACCTACCGTAACACATAAAGAATAAATTATTACTACCCTTAAGCATATTATAAATAAAATTATAAATAATCTTCCCTACATCTAAAGTAAATTCCTTTTGAATTACAAAGTTTAAAATGGTTCTATCCTTAGTTACCTCACTGATATTACCAGTGGGCATCAACTTGGTAGAAATAAAATAATGTCAAGCTTTGGCCTTAGTAGTGAGGCTGGCAGTAGAAATATCAATAATTTTATCCTATCATTTTTTCCACTAAACATTAGAATTTCTAGCAGTGAGGAAACTAAGAATTTCATCAAAATTAAGATGATAATTATAATAAAAAAGATGTCGATAGTATAGTACATCTCATAAATTATAATATGTGTTGATAGTACTACTATCAAAACTTACTAGTTTTCCCCAGTTGAAAATTTGATTATCCTGGTGCACCTTCGCATTGGCAAAAACTCCCATACCATGGGGACGATGCAAGACATGCTATCATAGGCTAGCTTTTCCAAGCCTCACTTATTGATAATCTTCTCCATGCTCCCTCTTGGATTGAAAAAGCTCCTATCAAAGATGAGATTTTGTGTATGAGAGCATGGTGGTATCATTCATTCTCCTCAACACTAACAAACCTATTAGTGTAGACAGCCATCCCCTTCTTGCCCTTGCTGACATACATTACTAACATGTTGGATTTCCTAAAATGAAATAAAAATTAAGAGAGGAAAAGGATGTAAGAGAACTCTAAGAAGAAATCAAAGCTCTACATAATAAAAAGTTCACAGTCTATGGGTCCTATTTAAAGACTTTGCCTAGCACTATAACATTTTATAGGCCTCTAATAATTTTAAAATATAAAACTTCAACTGGTCTGCCAAAAATGGTTAATATGCTGGTCAAAATGAATAGTTATTACAATTTATATTTAATTTTGTAACCAACACCATGCAAAAAAGTTAGGTTGAACATTGATGTAGCACTGCAACACCCTGACACATCGCCATAGCACTGGTCAAAAAGTTTATCCTTTCCATTTAAAGTGCCTATTCGCCTACCAAATTCACTAAATCAACTTTTGGCTAGCAATGCGGTGCCAAATACAACATAGAGGTTCTGATTAACTAGTTAAATATGATCAATTGTTTTCATTCTTAAGTACTACAACGCTCGACTTATAGCACCTAGGCGTTGAACCCCTCGGGTTTTTAAGACATGAATTCTAGCCTTATAATTCTATAGTGCTAATTACTCAATACCAAGGTGCCATTTTAATAGAACTGAGGTGCTACCATGATAGTTCCTAAGCGCCATATTTTTAGCACCAAAGCACTGCCCTCAAAACCACAAATTAATATTTATTATGCAAAAATGCTATAAATCTAGCATTCCAAAAAGATGTAAGAAAATCTGTCCATTTGACATATGAACAACCCTATAAATCGGTCATTCCAAAAGGATGTAAGCCCAATATATACTCTCAACATGCAAATGCTCCTATTTTAAAACTCTAGTTTACTTGAGATATCTAAGATGAGGAAATACATGGCTGCTAATCAAACTCGCTAAACATTATGGTTAGCCCTCTAATGTTGGTAGACTAGAATAATATAGTCTCAGGATGACAAAACCATAGGATCTTGATCAAGGAAATTCTTTTATTCCCCTTAAATAGTCATCTATGCCATACCACACACACCCCTAAACACTAATACATATCAGAGAGAAATGTTTGTTTCCAATTTTAATCGAAGTGCTCTCTTACTTTGGTAAGAGGGGCAATTACCTATGAAGGCTTGAGTTCATAAGAAGTAGAACCATATTTAAATAAACACTAACCTAATGGGGAAATCTGGTTGAATATATATCAATCTACCTCATAAAAATATACTTCTACCTATCTCAATAAAGATAACAAAGAGCATCCTCAAAGATATTTTTCTGAGAGATCACTAATCTTGATAACTCTAGAAATAAAATATAATGTGATATTCCTACCACTTATCTGAACCCTATAGATAATGAAGCCAAATATGAGGCTCTTATAACTGGGTTAAAGCTATCAACCCTTATGGATATAAAAAAGATTAATTTTTTTTAGATTTCAAACTTGTTATTAACCAAGTGAGTGGAATCTATAAGGTTTTACTCCCAAAACTATTCAATTATTATCAATTTGCAATGAAATTATTTGAACAGATTTCTTTTGTAACTCTATATAGGATATCATGCAAAGATAATTCCATAGCTGATGCTTTGGCTAAGCTTGCAGAAGAAATTGTATGCTAAAAAAAAGAATCCATATTTATAGAAGTTCATAACCAATAAATCCTATCTCCTATAGATTTAGATTATATAAATAGAAAAGTAAAAATGCAAAGGATAGCCACTCTCATTGAAGGTCAAGAATAATGTGACTAAAGATAACAATTCATTGACTATTTAAATGAGGGGAGGCTCCAAGATACAAGTCACTAACAAATCAAATCAAAAATATATGCTTTGTCTTATTCATTAATCAATAATGTGTTATATCACCTATCATTTGATCAAATGGTTGTGTTGCTTAGATAAAAAAAACCCCATAAGATTACGATTGAAGTACATTATAGATTATGTGGTGCTCACCAATTTGGGCCCAAAATAAAATTAAAGATCAAAAGACTTGGATATTATTGGCCTTTGATGTTGGATGACTGCAGGAAAATTGCATGTCGTTTCCATCAATATGAAGTATATGGTGTGTTCTTACATCAGCCACCTAATATAATATATCCAATGATTGCCTCTTAGTCCTTTAAAGTTGGGGTACCTATTGATCCTCCTTCATCAAAACATCGGTTTAAATTAGCTGCAATGGATTACTTTTCTAAATGGGCTGAGGCAATTTCTTTAAGGGAAGTTAATACCATGTACATAATTTTTTTTAAAAAATATCATATATATATATATATATATATATATATATATATATATATATATATATATATATATTTGGTGTTCCTTACTAAATCATATCCAATAATGGCCCACATTTAAGTTCACTAAAATAAATAACTTTAGTGCTAAATATAATATCTAATGGAGATATTTAACCATCTATTTTCCTAGGGAAAATGGATTTGATGAGGTTTTTAATAAAATAATTGTTTGAATTTTAAGAAAATAAAAATAAATGTCAGTGGTATGAAAAGTTGGTTGAAGCCTTATGGGCCTATCAGACCACATATAGGACACCAACTCAATATACACCATATGCTTTGGTTTATAGAACTGAAGTTATTCTTCCATTAAAAGTACAACTGCCATCTTTAAGGATCTTAGTCAACAATCACATTACAATAGATCAAAATCATAAACTTCAACTAGAAGAACTTGAGAATCTTGAAGGAAGATGCTTGAGAGCTTAACATGGCTTTAAACTTTACCAATAATGTATGGTTCAAGCTCATGATAAATTGGTCTATCCTAGAAATTTCCAAGTAAGAGACTTGGTCTTGGTTTTTAAAAGGCTAATTTTAGCTCATAGCAAGATAGATAGCAAATTTGAGTCAACATTGGAAGGACCATTCATTATGGAGAAAGTCTATGAACAAGGTTCTTATTAGTTAATAACTTATAATGGTGAACATCCAATGATGCCTATTAATAGACATTACATAAAAAGTATTATGTGTGAATTTAATCCCAATTATAAAGATTATCAATAAAGGAATGTTTACTAATTTTTTATTCTATAATTTATTTGGGTCCAAAAAATGATCATTTGTGAAATAAATATATTTATTTTAAGCTAAATGTTGTTTAAAATATTGCTTGCCATAATAAGTAATTTAGAATATATTTTTTCATTGATATCTTTCAAATCTTTGGAAATGGATTTAATCCATTAAAGGCCAAATTTTAATAGGCTATCTAGGTTAAGATTAAGTCACTAAGACTTCTTTCCTACTAGTCAAATTTTGAGAATTATGATTAAGACATTAAGATCCATTTCTTCACTTTAGCTAACTAAGTTTGAATTAATCCATTGAAGGGCCCATTTGAAATAACCAAATAAGTGTAAGTTCCTTAGTAAGCATCCTTTCTAAAAGACAAGGATAAAATTAAATCATTAAGACCCCTTCCTATCAAATAAACTACCTAGGTTAGGATTAAGTCACCAAAACCTCTTTCCAACTAGTCAAAATTTGAGGATTATGATTAAGTCATCAAGACCCTTTCCTCACTTTAGCCATCTAAGTTGAAATTAACTGTTGAAAGCCCCTTCTTAATATCTAACTAAATAGGATTGAGTCCCTTAGTAGACGTCCTTTTTAAAAGAAAAGGATAGGATTAAGTCACTAAGACCCATTCTTGTCAAATAGACTACCTAGGTTAGGATTAAGTCACCAAGACCTCTTTCCTACTAGTAAAAATTTAAGGATTAAGATTAATTCACAAAGATCATTTTCCTCACTTTAGCTATCTAACTTGGAATTAAGTCATTGAAGGCCTCTTATTAATAGCTAATTAAATAGGAGTTCTCCCTTAGTAGACATCCTTTCTAAAAGACAAGAATGGAGTAAGTCACTAAGACCCTTCCAATCAAATAGACTAATTAGGTTAGGATTAAGTCACCATGACCCCTTTTCTACTAGTTAAAATTTGAGAATTAGGATTAAGTCACCAAGACCCCATTCCTTACTTTAGTTATATAAGTTGGAATTAATCCATTGAAGGCCCCTTCTTAATAGTTCACAAAATAGGAGTGAGTCCCTTGGTAGACATCCTTTCTAAAAGGCAAGGCTAGGATTAAGTCACTAAGACCCCTTCTTGTCAAATAGACTACCTAAGTTAGGATGAATTCACCAAGGCCCCTTTCCTACTAGTCAAAATTTAAAGATAAGATTAAGTCATTGTTGACCTCATTTTTAGGATGAGCTCTCAACCCCTCCATCTTAGACATAGGACTCCTATTATACTTTAAGAGATCCTTAGTCTTAAGACACATATAGTGATTACGAGAAAACTTGACCTAGCCCTAGAGACTTAGAAGAGTTAGCCATAGGAATAGGTCATGCCTTAGGGGTGTTAGGAGAATTTGCCTATCCTATAGCTTGAACCAAATTCCTCAATTCCTTCCTTCAAGTAAAACTTAAATTAATTCTAACTTAATTGATTTCCTCCAAATCCAAATGATTGAAACTAATGATTGAGGCTCATGATTGAAATTCCACGTTCAAAATATTTCCTAAGTCCTTTGATTCTCTCTCATAGACTTAGCCTAAATCAAATCTAAATCAATTCAAATTCAAGAAATTTTCTCACAACTCATTTATATTCTCATTTATATTCACATATATAAATGAAATATAAATTCAAATCAATCAAACTAAATCCAAAGTTCGAATCCAAATCAAAAAATATTTCCAAGTCACTTTGATTCCGTCTCAAGGACTTAGACTAAATCAAATCTAACTCAATTCAAATTCAAGAAATTTTCTCACAACTCATTTATATTCTCATTTATATTCACATATATAAATGAAATATAAATTCAAATCAATCAAACTAAATCCAAAATTTAAACCTAAATCAAAAATCTTTCCTAAGTCACTTTGATTCCCTCTTAAAGACTTAGCCTATATAAAATCTAAATCAATTCAAATTCAAGGAATTTTCTTATAACCCATTTATATTCTCATTTATATTCACATATATAAATGAAATATAAATTCAAACAACCAAAACCAACTCCAAAAAAAAAAAAAATCAAACTCAAACTCAATCAAAATCCAACCTAAGCCTTTTAAGTCAAAATCTTGAACTTAGCCAAATCAAACTTAAATCAAGCCAAACCCTTGATTTTTCTTCATGATTCAATCAACCTTTCAATCATAAATCCAAATTTAAACATAAAATTTATACACTAAACCAAAACTAAATTCAAAAATCAAACCCAAGTCAAAATCATGTTCACCCTTTGAACTTGAAATTGCCAAATGAATCAAAACCCATTTGACTTCAAATCTCTTGCAAATGGATTTATATTTCAATCATAAGTGCATATGTGAGTTCAATCAAACTCAAATCAAGCTTTGAACAAGCCATTTGACCTACTTAGGCTCACTTGACCCAAAGTGACCTAAAGTACCTCTTATGAGCCAAGTTCTAATCCTAACCAAATTGGATTGAACTAAGCCCACCTAAGCCTCTCATCATGATCAACAATCATCATGAGATGATCAATCACTCAAATTGGGTCAAACCAAGTCAAACCTAAGGGATGAAATCTATACTAGCCAAAATCCATCATAGGTTGAATTGATTGAAACTATTGATCAAAACTCATTCATGATCAATGTTTGAACTTGACCAAGTCAACATTTGAGCCTAACTTAGCCCAATTGGCCACTTGACCCAAGTTGACCCAACTTGACCTAAAAAGTAAAAATTTGTCAAAACTTGATCTAAGCCAAATTATTTGAAACCAATGGGTCAAGTTCATTCCAAAATAATTGTTGAACTTGACCAAAGCCTTAATTGGCTAACTAGACCTAACCTAGCCCAATTGACCATGAACCCAACTTGACCTAAAAGGTCAAATTGAGCCAAACTCAAATATAAACAAAATTGATTAAAAAAAGATACAAATCCATTTCAAATGACCAACCAAATATAAACCAACCCATGACCTAACCCAAATAAGTTAAATGAGTCAATTTGGACAACTTCACCCAATTGACTTAAATGAAATCAAATGAGCCAAATTCAAATCTAAACCAAATTGAGCCAAACCAAAGATGCCAAAATATTTCAAATGGTCATATAAACTTGACCCAACCCTTGGTTTGACCCAATTTGACCAATTGGTCAACTTGACCCAAGTTTGACCCATTTTGACCTAAATGGGTCAACATGAGCCAAATCTTATCAAACCAACTCCAAATTCATTGAAACTTGGCCCAACCAATTTTTCAATCATGCCAAACATATTAAAATTGAAACCCAAGCTAAATGACCATTTTACCCCAAGGCCATTGGGTAAATTTTGGCCAAATTCACTTAGAATTTGGTCAAATCCTCTTCATGACCACTTGGCACCCGCACCCTCTTAGTGGACCAAGTGGACACTAGTGAGTGTGGTGCACCTAACCTAATGGGTTTGGGTTAGCCCAACCCAACCTAAGGCTAAAACTGACCACCTCACTTGAATTAAGCACATGGAATCCCTCCTCCACTAAATTAAGGCACATGGGTGCTCCACTACTCCACTATACACTCCAAACCGACCCATGTGCAACTCTTAATATCCAAACAAACTGATCCAATCTGGTCAATTGATCAAAAATGGTAAAGGGAGGCACAACTGTCTGATTGCTCTTGGGGGAGATATACTCCCCTTAATTCCATTTCAATTCATGATTCTCCAATTTGATTGAGCTTAGGGAAGCTGAAGAAAGCCATTACAAGCTTCCCCAAGCTTTCTAGAGTGAGTTAGAATTTCCCATTTCTCGATTTTCATAGACTGAAAATAAGGGAGCTCCACTTGAAATCTATCTCATCCAATACTCAAAACCAGTCTAATTCCTCCTTCAAGCACCCTCAGAGGATCAAATCGAACTCACCCCAAGCTTCATACAAGTTCTCCAAGTAAGGGAAGAGTGCCCTTGACCAAGATCGATCCCACTTGAAGGTGAGCTTGGACTATAGGAGGATCCATCCAATCTCAAGGCCTCAAACCTTCAATAAGGCTTCATCTCTAGTAGGCAAAGCTACTTTAAGGGAATCGAGCATCGGTGATAGCCTCCGATGAAATATGTCATTAAACCAAGCATAATTTCATCTCCTCTTGGTCCTTTATGAAGTGAAGTTTCATCCCATAAGAAACTAGCTGTTGGATGTAATCTCCCTTGCATGGTGATGGTGTGGGTAAGTTTTGAGTTCAATCGAGCTCAATCAAGCTCAGATATTGCCATGGAAGGTGGAAGGCTCCCCTTTCCCGTAGGAAAACTCAAGGATGAATCATGGGCTGTCCATCTATGCATTTTGGATGGACAGCCATGATTAAAACACATAGGATCTATGGATTAGTCCTTTAATACTATAGGTTTAATCTCAACCGTCCGATTCTTGATCAGACGGATAAGGAGAAAACACGTAGCACCACCACTGACGTGGCACTATGATGTGACTACTTAAATAACATCTCCCATCATGCCACGTGGAAAGCGTGTGCCTTATCAGCCTCCACATGGTGTTGACGGGATTAGCTATATAATTAGGGATTAAGTTACCTAATTAATTATGAAAACCTTAAGTATTCATATCTAAGTGTAGAAAAATCAACAAAATATGAAATAAATTGCATATGAAAGATAATTCAATGTAAAATATTATAAAAATAATTTTGATGGATTTTGAATAGTGTTATTTTTTAAATTTAGGTTTTATCGGGAATATAGTTAGGCTAGTTACTCTCTGATTATTCCATTAATCTCTAACTTCTTATGTGTGTATTTAGTGGGATGACTTCTATCTCTCCTAATTTTCTTGGGATTTATTAATATTTTAATTAGGATAATTACTGGATTCATTCTTAATTGCTCTCTTAGTGTAATCAAGCCTAATTAAGTGTGTAATAAGTGGTTTAATCTCTTGATTGAGTTACTTAAGATTTTTTAAATGATTAAGAGGTTTAATGAATAATTTTGGGATATTTTCCCTAAGCTATTCCTCAAACCCCCTTTTTCATCCTTAATCCAAATTCAATTAAAGATTAATCCACTACCTACCAATTTCTAACACTAATCTATACAATAACCTAAGTACATTGAGGAAATCAAAATCCACATGTGTGATGAAAGTACTTAAATTAAATCCTAATTAATTAATCATTAACCAATTGCATTAACCCTTGTGATTCTGTTTTATGTCCATCCATTGAGTATGGAGTGGTAACAATTTGTTAAATTCACACACTTAATTTACACCTTAACCTAATCAAAAATATAAAAAACATCTAATCATCTAAAGATTAAACTAAAATACCATAAACATGGGGGAAATGGATTAGGACTAGCAAACATTCTTTCACATTTTTTAAATCAAACATAAAGCAAATTTAAAACAAAAATCACATTAAACAAACTTTGATTCACTTTAAACTTTCTTATTTCATATGATTGTCTTTAGGAATTAATTAGGGTGAATGAATTTATATTATTTTCATCACTTTATTTCTTTCCTAGCATGCTAAATGTGTATGTCATATGAAATTATGCATTCATATCTTTTAAAATCAAAATTAAAATGAAATGTTTTCTTTATGTCAAATTGCATGTTTTGCTTAAATTGGAAATATGAATGGCTATTATCACTATTAAATTTAAAATTATTTTTGAAAACTTATAAATCAAATATCAAAACTAAAAGGCATGCTACTTATACTTTATTTATAATTTTGCATGTGAATATAAAAATGTGTCTCATGTTTGCTTCCTTTCTTTCCTCTTAACATGGATTTGATTATAATTTTCAAAGTGTATAGCTCTTTTAAAAGAACATAACACTTGTTTAAAGCCTATTCTTATCCTCTTCCATGTTGTAACTTAAGATGGATCTTTGCATTTACACACATAAATTACATAAACAAACCAAAAATTAAATAAACATAAACTTTGCTTCTTCCTTTTTTTCATTTATCTATTTTGTACATGCATGTGTATTTAAGGAAAGAAAGATAGCCCGGTTATGAGGATTTATAGCCCAAGTTGAACCTTACACCCTTGGTAATAACAATGACATCGTACTCGCTTATGCCTTTCATACATACACATGCATATGAAGAAGGATAAAAGAATACCCCTTTTCTACTTAATGAAAATCATGCATCATAAAGCATCCAAAATTTCTTAAGTAATATTTCTTAGCATTCATCATAAAGTGTGCTAAATATTTTCATTGTATGCATAGATATGTAGGATTTCGAGTCGAGAGTCTTCGAAATCGGCTCGAAATTGGGCTCGAGCTCGAGTCGAAAATTTCAGAGTCGGATCGAATCGAGCTCGAGCTCGATCCGCTCGAATGTGATTTCGAGCCGCCGAATCGGATCAGTGCCGTTCGAAATCAATCGCCAAATATACAAACGAGCCGCCTGCTTTGGCTCGAAAATAAAATCCATTTAAACCGCACCATTTTTTACTTAAGATGACTTACATTTTTTCATTCTTTTTAGATTTATAAAAGGAAAAAAAATTGATATACACCTATATTCAAATTAGTTTGATCAAGAAGACAAGAACAAACAAATATTATTCGGTAAACCATTAACATTTTAACAAATAATTTGCTAAAAAAGAAAATAAAATAACAATATAATAATAAACTTAATTACTTTGATAATTTCACCAATCACGACAATATACATTATTATTAAAATAGCCAACAAACAAAAGAATAAATAAAACTTTTCTTATTATAGCAAGTTAATTTTAAATTTTACAAATCTTTTCTTGACAAATCACAAATAATAATAGCAAGTTAATTATAAAATCAACAACTAAGCATTTCATTCACTATATTCTTCACTATATTCTTTTGTAAAAGCATTAACTATAAACAATTGAGCTCACAAATGCAATGGAGTTATCAAACTTGATTCTATAATTTATTACCACAAAACAATGTACAAACAAAAATTACTTAGCCATTTTATAATTTATTAAGACATAACAACATACAACAAAAGAAAATTACTCGCATTGAACTTGATTCTATAATTCTTAGAGTGTGTCCAATCAAGCATAAAGGCATTTACATGAATACATGATTGCTCTTTTGAAAAAATTAAAACTCGGTTTGTTTCACATAACTACAATGTAATTAAGTTTTCTCCATCCGCTTCCGTCACAAACATTCATTGATTGCTGATTGCATGTCAGCAAAAGAAGGATTGACAATTGACAAATGACAAAATAATATTGCATTTTAAGCCGTAAAATCTGCTTTCAAACGATATAAATTTGTGGGACTGAGTGAGAAAATAATATCCATCTTCAAGCATTAATTAATAAAATTTGTAATTTTTATATTTTACTTCAATAATTGAATGCTCCAACCTCTAGTTGCCAAAGCCATCCATTAGAGCCTTAAAGATAGAAAAATAAATCCCTTGCAAAAGTGACAAAACCTCACAAATCAAAAATATCATGCATTAATATAGGAAAAAAGCGAATAAAAGGTTGCTTGGCCATCCAATGAGAGAGCTTTACAAAATAATGAAGCAAAAACAAATGAATTTACCCAAATTACAAATATATTCTCTTCTCATCATCATCGTCGAAAATTAAAAAAGCAAAATTCTTCATGATAAGCCCACTATATCCTCCAACGCTCCACACCACAACAATAACAAAATAACAAAATAAGCAACAAGACAAATGCGCCAACCAACACCCAACAAACAAAATAACCAAAAAAGCACCTGCAGACAACAAACATGCACCAAATAACACCAAAAGAGCACATCGGAAATCGAACCCCAAAATTCGCAAGGGCTAACCGCCAACACAGCAGTTAAATAATAACACAAATACCCGCCCGCCACCAACATGTTACACATCCACCCATCCAACTCCAAGTGATCCTAATTCCAAAATAGCCAACCAAGTGAACCAATCAACCAACACGCCTAAAATAACCAACCAAGTCCAAGTCCAACACAACCAATAAATCCAACACAAAGAACAAGTGAGAGCCTGAGGAAAAGAAGTAGCAACAAGGCAAAAAATAACAAAATGCACCAGCCAACATGCGCCTAACACCCAAAAGAATCAACAGATGAGTAGAGCTGGTGAAACGTGAGAAGAAGCCATCAAATACATAATTAAACATTCACTAAAACAAAATCAAACATGAATACTTTAGAAATTACTTAAGGTAGGAAGGAAAGAGAAGTTCTCTTCTCTTTTCCCTCTCTTTACAACTTAGTAATTAATTATAGGATTCACTCAAACCTAATCAAAATACAAAATAAAATTAACCCAAATAAACAACTTAAATTGAAAAACCCTAAGTTGAACATTTTCATACTTAGAAAATCTAAACCTTAAAGCCTAGCTAAGCATACCATAGAAACCTTACATAGCACACACATTAGGCTAAGTCACCACTTCTAGCTTTAGGTTGCATGGTTTGATGTTTGCTTTTATTTTGTGATGTATTATTTTTAGTCTAGATGTTAGGGTGTATGTGCATAGAATGAATGGTAGGATGATTTAGTCTAATCATTGTCTTCTGTAGAGGATTGTGCTTAAGGGGCACTGTGATAAAAATATAAATGCTTTTATTATGCAGGTGCTTATACCCCTAAACATAATCCAATAGGCCAGGTGGACTTGGTTACCCATGTGTGGGGTGCTAAGTCCAATATACATGCTTGGGAATTGTGTAGTTTGTTTATCTAATCTCTATTTTGAAGGTGTTAGTTAGATTTACTTTTCCTTTTCATGTACTTTTGTAATTAGAATTTTGGAATGATTGTTATGGGAGATTAGGATGAACATTGGTCATAAGATCTCATCTTATGTACCATGTAAAGCCTTTGGAGCAACCACATTCTAACCATCCAAAAGAAGAAACCAAAAGAAGAAAGAAGAAAGAAGAAAGAAGAAATAAGAAGAGAAGGAAGAAGAAAAGAAGAAATGAAGACCCCCATAACATGAATTCCTTGCTTAATTATAATTTGTTTTTGAGTTTGTGAGGTGGTGCCTGACCACAAATGGCCTTTATTTTTGTATTAGCTTTATAAAATGTTTGATGTTTTGTTTGCCTTGTGCATTAAGATGGCATTATTTTCCTAATTTCTTCCTTGCTTTGATGTATGACCTGGATGTCAATTAGGCTCTTAGAGAAAAATAAATCTTCTACTAAATGAATCAACTCAAAATTAAAAAAAAAACTCATAACCTCATCTAAAGCCTAAGTTAAAATCAAGATAAAAGAATTAGCAACCCCTTAGTTGGATGTGTACTTTCTTTTCTAACATCATGCATAAAAGCATATTATTTCACTCTTGATTGGAGGGCTTCCACCTTTGCCTGAGAACTTGGCTTGACTAGAGCCATGGTGGAAATACACCTCCCTTCTGATTTTATAATCTTATTTCTCATGCATTAGGCATATGAATCCTATAGCCTGAGTCAAATGAATGTCCAAAATAAAAATAAAACATATGAAAAATTTGCATTAGATTTAAGTCATGAATTTATACCCTACATGATCTAGTCTCTTAGGGAGTGTGTTTAAGGACTTAGTCTCTTTCTAAATAAATAACAACCTTGCTATCTTGCATAAACATAAGACTTGCCTACATGAATTTAAAATCATAAGAGGGGTTAGTTGGCATCCACCCCCAGGAGGTTGTAAGTCCAACAGTGTGATTTATCCACCCTTGTGGAGGTAAACCAAATACCCAATTTTGCCTTAGATTTAGGTCATGCTTTTGGCCCTCGCCAAAGCCCCCCTAGATTTAGGTTTTGAGGTTGCTTCTTCCTGGGCCATAAGTATAAATCCTCACCTTAGGCATTTCCATAGCTTGTACCATGGAATTATAAGCCTTCATTCTAATAAAATTCAACTCAAACATAATTAATTTCAAAATGTAAAGCCCAAAGGATAGTTTGGGTCTTACTTGGGCTTCTAATATCTTAAGCATCCCTACTTATTTTCATTTCAATAAGAACTCCCTTCCTTGATCGATCCCACTTGCATTCTAAAATAAACCAATTGATTGATAGTACCTTTTCAAAATCTTTGGAGACAATCATTTACCTTAATTGAGAGTATTCCTAAGAATCTTATTTCTTAGGATGTAATTAACTATGGGGGCTTGCCAGAACTAATGAACCTTTAAAATAAACCCTACTTTACTTTTTCATGTAAAGTAGGGGAAGAATGTCTAGTATATATGCAGACCCATTGTCCTTAGGAGACCTTATTGAGGTGATTAGATCCATTGTAGGGTGGTGACTTCTATCTTTCAAGATAGTACACCTCTCCTCAATGTCATATTCGATCACCCTTATAAGAACATCTGTAGATCTACATGGTGTCCAAATGCAAAGAGTATATTTCTATCTTCATTTTATCCACATAGATTGAAGATGGATATACAAGAGAAAAATAAAATTTTCACCAGATTTTTGGGACTTGGATGGTTCCTCTCTCCATCTTTGGTAAATGATCATTGTCTCCAAGTATCGATAGTGGGTTTGTACTTTTGTATGAATCCAAGACTATCTTTCTTTCCATTGGCTTAGCTTATTTCATCCTTAAGTTAAAAGCTAACATCTTTAGGTTTTAGGACCTCACCTGTTGGTCTTAAAACCCCATTGGTTCCCTAATGGGTGAAAATAAAAATTAATAAAAAAAATTAATTAAAGACTTCCTCCTTATGATTTTTGGTAAGAAGGTTCATTCTAAAATAATAAAATAAATAAATCCTTCATAAAAAATCTTTACTTTTCAATTTTCAAAATTCACTTAATAAACTATTTGCACTACATCTAACAATTTTCACAATTATTACAAGTAGAAACTTTTCAAAAAATAAAAAATAAAAAAAATAAAACCAATAATCATATTTTCTAAAAGCACAAATGAGGTTCTTCACTCAATTCATTTTGATGAAGACTTCATTTTCAAAAATAAAATTCCAACAAATCATTCAAAAATCATACAATTTGAAGATGGGCCTTCCCATTCAATAAATCCAAATGTGTTGGATTGATGTTACATCTTCAAGCAAAAAAAAATCACAACTTTGAAATTTCATTCAACACTTTCAACATGTGTTAGTTTGGAACTTCCGCATTTTCAAAAGCACATATGAACCCCTCCATTCAATATACCCACATTGTTGAATGGAGGTTTCATTTCAATCAAAATAAACTTTCAAAACATATGAACATCTCCATTCAATATACCCAAATTTATTGAATGAAAATTTCATTCCAAATAAAATGAAATTATTTTGAAATACCACTTAAACATATTCCATATATTTATTTGAAATTTCAAAAGAAATAATCACATTACATTTGAAAATGAAACATAATTGATTTCCATCTTACATACCCAAATTTGTTAAATGAAAATCTCTCTTTTCAAAATCAACAAAAACAAAGTTTTTCAAAACACATTTGGAACTTCATTCTAGCATGCCCCATTTGCTAAAGTGAAGTCTCCCTTTTTCAAAATCCAAAACAAAAATTTTAAACACATTTTTGGAATTTCATTTAGCACACTCAAATTTGCTAAGTGAAATCTCCATTCCACAAAATTTTTAAAACACATTTGGAACTCCATTCTAGCATACCACATTTGCTAAAATGAAGTCTCCCTTTTCCAACACAAAAATTTTGAAACACATTTTTAGAATTTCATTTAGCATACTCAATTTGCTAAGTAAAATCTCCATTTCATAAAAAATTTAAAACACATTGGAACTTCATTTTAGCATACCATATTTGCTAAAGTGAAGTCTCCATTTTTAAAACAAAATGAAAACACAAAAATTTGAAACACATTTTTTTGGAATTTCATTTAGCATGCTCAAATTTGCTAAGTGAAATTTTCATGTCACAAAATTAAAGAAATACATTGAAACTTCATCTTAGCACACCATATTTGCTAAAGTGAAGTCTCCATTTTCAATCAAAATCCAAAATAAAAGAAACACATTAGGATTTCTTTAGCATACCCAAATTTGCTAAGGATCCTATTTTTCAAAATCAAAACCTCTAAAAATAAAAGAAACACATTAGGATTTTCTTAGCATACTCAAATTTGCTAAGAGTCCTATTTTCAAAAATTTTCAAAAAACAAAACACACTTGGATTTCCTCATTTAGCATACCCAAATTTGCTAAATGAGAATTACATTTTTTTAAAATCATAAATGATTCACAAAATAAAGCAAACAAAGAAACAAAAAGAAGAAATTGTTTTCAAACATCTCACTTAGCATACCCAAATTTGCTAAGTGAGCGAATTCCAAAAATCACAAATCTGAAACAAAAGCAAATTGACCCTTTACTTTAGCACACCCAAATTTGTTAAATAAAGGGTCCTTAAAATCAAAATTAAAATTCAAATATGAACCTATGGAAGCATCTCTTCAAAAATATTTGAACCCATTTTCAACATATCCAAATTTATTGAAAGTAGATTCTATATCCAAAAAAATTTCTCTTTCTAATGACATCTCAAAATCTATTCTAAATCATTTGAGCTCCACTTAACAATTTCAAAATGTTGAGTAAGGGTTCAAATTCTAAATTCAAAATTCAAAGTCAACAAGAATCTGATTCAAGTTTATTTTCAATATTGCAGACTTTCATTCAAGTTTAGTTATAATTTTCAGTAGATAGCAATGGCACAAAGATATGTGTTTACCTTTCCCATGGGATGGACTAGCCTGATCAGCCCTTCCCGCCTAACTACCTCATTCACTTTGGATGAGGTTTTGAGGGATTACAGTGAGGGCACTCCCTCATCCTTAGGACAGTGGTCGGTGATCGGTCATTCGACATTCCATTAGATTTTGATATTCCCTCATTAAAGAGGAAGATAGTATTAGTTCCTATAATAGCATAGATGTGCGTGCCAGCGGTGTCGCCGTTCTTGCTTAGTTACCACTCACTAGCACCTTCCAAGGGGAAGGCTCCCATCCTGGGATTGTCCCCCGCTTTTGAGGTTGGGTCTAGTTTTGCTCTCCACCCAAGACCCAAAGGAGAACAAGAATGCATGATAAAGTGGTACCATACGCATCACTAGGAGATGGAGGCAGCCACTGTTATGAGGAGTTGCCACTTTGGTTTCCTCGTTATACTGAATCCATTCCATCTCTCTAGTAGAGGATGCTAGAGGATCTCTACTTCACCTCAATTTACCACCGGTCGAAGTAGGAGGTCATATGTTAGGACCTCTGTTGATTCCCACATCAAGTTGGCTATGGGCCGATCTGAGTCCAGAGGCTCAATTTGATTTGAGATCGGTATCCCCCATGGCGTGGGGAAGCATCGAGGCCCACACTTCACTTCAACTTACCAAATGAGAGGCTAAGGTTCATCGGTCAAAAAACCTCACACTCATTAATTTTCATGATCGACATGCTACTCGCATCGATCATACCCACAACATTCTGCTTATGGGACTACCCATCATAGGAGAGTAGCTCCTGTTCTGAGAGAGTCAGTAATGTCTCCACCACACCGCTCTACCCCCCGTCCGTCATCACTGATCCATGCTTCAGCATCTCTAGTTTCGCTAAAGGACATGAAGGCCACATCTGGGGAGAAGAGGACCTCGTTGGTGATCTGGCTACAGCCAAAGGATTCGATTCCATCTACACCGCCTACTGTAGCGAGGCTGAGCTCTCCCGCTTGACCTTCTGCCTTAGTAGTGGTGAAGAAGGAATGGTGACCTTGAAGCATAGTGGTCATGCCTGCACCACCACCACCGCAGCAGGACATAGAGATGATTGCAAAGAAGCTATGGGGAGAGTGATAGCTGCCATATGATGATAAAGCCTCCTAGGAGTGTCACCCCATCAAGTGACAATGAGAGTGTATTTCTTCAAGTAGTATAGCCTCATGGTTAACTCTCCAGGTGGGAGGTCTAAGGCCTCACACAAGACATGATAGTGATCCCACCACCACCAACCAAAGTTATTTATGCCAGTTCTGATAGATCGTTCTCTAGATGATATAGTAGTCTATTATTTCATGGAGAAGAAAGAGATCCTAGGATATGACTGGTCTAATGAAGAGAAGATCAGCTTTGATCCCAATGAAGATGATTTGTTGGGAGACTCAGTAGGAGTTTGCATGATAGATACTAGGAGATCCCTCCTTAGAGAGCAGTAGACTATGGAAGGTGTTGAGGATGAGCAGGAAGACACAGCCCACTTGACCAAACACCTCCAAGCATAGATAAAGTAGAAAGATAAAAAGATAGATAGGATGGAAAAGAGGCTTGAAGATTTGTTAGCAGCTGTCTTAGCATTGCAGAAGCCCAATAGTTAATCCTACCATAGCTAAGATTAGTTAGCCATAGTTGGTGCATGTCTTGGACCTAACCAAGACTTTACCTCTAGTGAGCTAGGTAGCACCAGCATGTATAGGAAGATAGTGGATAGTACCTCCATACATGAAATAGATATCAAGTCCATGGTTGAGCAGCTAGTGAAAGAAGCATTTCCTCAAGCCCAAGGGGGATCATTAGTTCCAAAGGGTAGACCCTACCTAGAGGAATTTGATGCAATCTAATATCCTAAGGGTTTTGTGTTACCTTCTTTCAAGAGTTTTGATGGTAGTGGGAACCCGAGGCAGCACATCACACATTTCAGAGCTAGTTATTGCAACACTGGTGGTAGTGATGCTTTACTCTTCCATCTTTTCATCAGTAGTTAAGTATGGATAGCTTTTGATTGGTATGTTGAACTTCCCAATAGTTTAGTGAAGAATTTTGCTAAGTTGAGCAACTCTTTATCAAGAGGTTTGTTGGGGCTCAGCAAAGGGTCACTATTGGCAATCTCGTTGTGGCTCAACAAAATCCTGGTGAGTCCCTCATTGATTGAATTCTTACATGGAGTAATTTGAGTATGAAATGTGAACCACAACTGTCTGAATAGCACACCATCGAGATTTTAATTAATAATATCCATGGTTTGTCGCCTTCATGCTCAAAGGTTTCACCATTAAAACCTTTGAGAAGTTAATCAACAAGGAGGCTAGCTTGCAAGGAGAGGCCAAACAGTTACCTTCTCCAAATCTACTAACAAAGCCAAAGCCATGGAAGGTATATAAGAAGAATCCTGGGGCAGTGATAGCAATGGATAAGGAGAAACAACCTGCCAGAGAGCAATTGGAGAGACCTTATGCTCCACAGCCATCGCTTCTACCTCCTCTACCACCACGAGGTAGCCCTACCGGCCGCCATAGTAGCTTCAACGGCATACATTGCCTCCTCTTAGCCACATCACCAGCAATAGTGGTACACATACCCACTGCCATGTAGCTATGGTCCACCTACTCTTTTGGATAAACTTAACATGCCTTATTCATTTAAGAGGGAGGTAATTAGGAAGATATTTAAGAATCTCTTAAAGAAGCTTGATTTTCAGCTACCTGAACCTAGGAGACTGGAGGAAGTGGGCAAAAGCCATGATCCTAACTTTTTCCCCTACCATTGTATACTAGGTCATATTTTGGAAGATTGCTTTACATTTAAGGACTGGCTTGATCATAGCTTCAAGACTGGTGCTATAGTCATCCCGATGGAATACCATGGAATAATCATCCAGTTCCATTAGGGTAATCCTTGGGGATACTTGTGTTCCTTCCAAAATAAAAGAAGGTTGGGATATCTCCTTATCCAAAATCTCTAAAAAAATTGTATCAAAGATCAAGAAACTTTCTTACAGTTTGAGTGCACCAAACCTCCAACATCAAGGAAGGTTTGCAAGTTGCCGTGAGCCAACTCAGGAAAGGGGATTTAGTAGAAGCGAGCAGATGTGCCAGCCTGTTAGAAAGCACAACCATCAATCGAGTCACTCAGCCTACCATTGAAGCTATTACATCGCTACACTCTACTCTAGTTCTTCTTCTAGTAGACATCTTGTATCAGCAGATGAGGGCATCAAATCTCTCACCCCTCTTACTTTACTTGATTTCTACATTGCACCTCCTATCAAATCCAAGAAATTAAATAATAAAGCTAGCTTGAATTACATATGTGTCACTTTTGATGGGTTGTCTGAATCTATTCCTAATAACTCTTGAAATCTAAAAAATAACTATAACAATTCTGATCTTCTTCTTTCTAATTAAGAGTCAAATTTTCCTACTCTGAATACTACAGGTTTGCCTCTTAAGATAGACTTGGAATCATCCAATTCTGAGGGTCCCATAGGAGAGGCTATGTGCAGTGTAAAATCCATTACCCTACACAAGAAATCACCAAAGTCAACCTCCATAGTGGCAAGGTTTTACCTCCTAGGGCAGCATCTCAAGATAGAGGAAAATAAGTCATTGGTTCAGAGGATCGAGAAACCCCTCCATAGGATGCTCCACCCTTGGATATGCTTATAGAGGAATAGCCCAAGGTAGACTATAATGTCCTCTCTCACCTAAGAAAGTTATCATCTAAGCTAAGCATATACGATACCCTTGTCTTATCCAAAGAAATGAGAAAATCATTAATCAAAGCTCTCCTTGATCCTGAGATATGGTTAGCTCAGCTGACCGCTATTGGAGAGGAGGAACATTATTCTAGAGAAGCCTAGGGGATCACTTTCACAGATGAAGACCTTCTTTTGGGGACATGGAGCACAACCGTCCCCTCTACATTACAGTTGACATGGGCAGATTCAAACTTGCCAGAGTTCTCATCGATCAAGGTGCATCGGTGAACATTATGAGTCCAAATACCCTTGCCTAGTTAAGGATTGACTTCTCCACACTCTGAGGAGATCAGATGATGTTGATAGGATTCAATGAACAAGGCGAGAGGGCTTTACATTCCATAGTGTTACCTTCAGAGATAGGTGACTGGAAGACTGAAGCCATGTTTTATATCATTGATTTGAATACTTCGTTCACCCCTTTGCTCGAGCCTTGGATACATCGAATAAGATGATTCCATCTTCCCATCTGCATCAAGTTCAGGAATGATGGGATTGAGTATTGTGTCAAAGGAGATGAAAAGCCATTTTCATTAGAGAGGTTGAGATATATGAGGATGCGACCTACTATCTTCCTCAAAACATTATTTCTTGTGAACTTGGACAAAATTCAAATTCAAAAGAAAAAAATGATGAAAAAAAAGAGCAAAAGAAAAAGAAAAGAAAATAAAAAAGTGAACAAGAAAGGAAATTGAAGAAGAAATAGAGCGCATATCACATTCCACCCACAATTCATTCTCCATCATATGGACATGTGGGTAGATGACTCGACCTCCACCGAGGTGAGAAAAAGCAGTTCTAGAGGTGGAAGACCCTGGTTGGCCATCAACCAAGAGGGTTATGTTCAGTTCATAGTACCCTACTATTCACATAGACTTGGAATCTAGCTCAGAGGATGAGTCTAATGTGATTAGCATACCAGCCAACCCCTCTTAGCAATTTCATTAGAGATGACATTTGAGCCAGACATCGATGAAGATTGGGCCTCCAAATAAAGTAAAGTATTTGAATTAGATGTATGTAAAACTATCAGGTAGCAGCTGGGAGCCTTAGCTTTAACCTCACTTTCTCCCTAAAAAGTTGAAGGTTTAGTAGTTAAGGAAGCTCCTAAGTCTTCCAGTGATATGAAGCCAAAGAGATTCTTTTTAGGATCATCCACCTCAAGTCCTGAAGTTGATGTCGAACTTGAGGAGAATTCATATGAAGAATTAATAGAATTACCTTTGATTGGTACTCACCTTGTGTTATTAATCTTGCAAAGAAGGTTTGATTCTTTATTCATGGTCTGCAAGTGAGTACTTAAAAAAATATGGAACAACATAAGGATGCACATCAAGATCGGGGACTAGATTTAATAGGGTCCAATGATGATGACGATGATTAGCTTTTCACCAACCATTTAGAGTATGATAGATTCTTTTCACACCAAACTAACTCTTATGACGACATGTGTCTAGAAACCTCAGATGATCTAGATGATCTAGATGATCTCTAAATCAAAGATGCACCACCAGAATTTGAAGAGGAGATCCATTCAATAATTCACAAGCTTAAAGAAATTAACCTCGTGATAGAAGAAAATCCACACGACATACATCGGTTTGTTGCTGAATGGAGAAGAAACCAATGACTTAGTTAGGCTATTGACTAAATTTAAGGACTGCTTTGCATGAAGTTTTGAAGAGATGCTTGAATTATTTCCTAACATACAGTTCACAAGCTAGCAATAGATCCTAGTGCTAACCCTATCAAGCAAGCTCCTAGATGCATGCAGAAATTAGAACAATCAAAGTCAAGAAACTAATTGATGCTGGTTTCATCAGGGAAGAGAAATACCCTACCTGGTTAGCCAGTGTCATTCCAGTCAAGAAGAAGAATGGCCAAATTCACATTTACATTAATTTTAGGGACTTAAATAAGGCATGTTCTAAGGATGAGTTTCCTCTTCATATACTAGAATTAATGGTGGACATCGCCTCATCTCATGCAATTTTCTCTTTCATGGATGGCTCATCTAGCTACAACCAAATCAAGATGGCCCCTGAAGATGAAAGAAACACTACTTTTTAAACCCCGATCAATCTATATAGGGTCATTTTTCACCTTAAAATATGTTGCTACATACAAATCCATGACTCAGATCTTCAACAAACTCATCCATCATTAGGTTGAGTGCTATGTTGATGATCTAGTAGTCAAGAGTAGAGAAAAGGAAGACCTTTTCTTTAACTTGAGAGTAGTTTTTGAACGGTTAAGATAATATAACCTCAAAATGAATCTTTTGAAGTGTGCATTCAAAGTAGCTTCAGGAAAATTCCTTGGTTTTATTGTGTGACACCAGGGAATAGAAATAGATCTAGAAAAGATCAAAGCTATCTTAGAAATGCCACCTCCTAAGAGTTTAACTCAACTCAGTTCTTCCAAGGACGGTTGGCATATTTAAGATGCTTTATGTCCAACCTATCGGGAGATTATTCTCGACTTGTCAAAAGGATGCCAAGTTCAAGTGGGATGATAAGTGCCGATGCCTTTGAAGATATCAAAGTATTTGGTGAAGTCGCTAGTTCTAGCCCCTATCTCTACCACTCATCCTCTATCTCTACATTGGATGACTCTATTAGCTTTGTTGGCCCAAGCCAATGATGAAGGGAAGGAGAGTGCTCTACCTACCATGTCATTCCAGAAATAAACTAATCTATTGAGAAGAAACATTGCCTAGCTTTGAACTTGCATCTCAAAAGCTACACACTATATGCTTTCTCATAAGGTGATCTTGATTTCCAACTAAAATAGATCTCATGACATGGCCAATGCTATCCAGATGTTTGCCATGATGGTCCAAGATTCTCTTGTAGTTTGATATCACATTCATTCTCCTCGTAAAGGACAAGGACTAGTGAATTTCTTAGCGACATCCACTTCCGATTCCACTTAGTGATGATCTCCCTGATGAACAAATCATGAACTTAGGGGAGGTTGACAACCACCGATGGGAGATGTATTTTGATGGTGCATCTTCTTTTTATAAAAAGGAATCATCACGATCTACTCTTCCAAGAAAGCGAGGGTAGAATAGTTCTCTAACTCATCATGTGATGAGATTCTCATACTATCTCTCCAACCCCTGCACCAATAATAAAGCCAAGTATGAAGCTTTGATTGTTGGTCTGAAGTTAGTTATCATAGTGTGTGTCAAGAGCATCAACATCTTTGGGGATTCTTAATTGGTCATCAACTAGATTGTCAGGTCCTACAAGGTTCTCAAACCCAAGCTTCATCATTACCATGAGTATACCATGAAGCTATTTGCCCAAATCCCTGAAGTCACCATCTACAAGGTTCCCTGAGCTGAGAACGTAATAGCAGATGCTTTGGCCAAATTTGCCAAAGAATTAGCATGTCCCGAAGATGAGTCCATTCCAATAAGGGTCCAAAATAAACAAGTCCTATATCTTATTGATGTCAAACTCATTGAGAGACTCTCTCTTAAAGAGGAGGTTATCATTTCCTATAAGGATAAGGAGTTGGATTGGAGGCAACGGTTTGTATACCATTTGAACACCGATAAACTACCTCAAGAGAAGTCACAAGCCCATCGTGAAAGAGCAGAGCTCTCGCTTGATGGCACCCTATACCGATAATCCTTTGACCAGATGTGGTTATGTTGTTTAGATAAACATGAAGCTGTGGCATTATAACCGAGGTACATTCAAGTATATGCAGAGCACATCAATCCAGTCTGAAGATGAAGACAAAGATCAAGAAACTTGGATACTACTGTCTTTGATGATTACAGACTGCATGAATGTAGCTAGGAGATGCCATCAATATCAAGTACATAGTGTGGTCCTATATCAACCACCCAACATTCTACACCCTACACCGGCCTCATGGCCATTCAAGAGTTGGGGTATCGACATTGTGGGTTTGATCGATCCTCCTTCTTCCAAGGGTCATCAGTTCATCTTAGCTGCTATTGACTATTTTCCAAGTGGGTGGAGGAAATCCCACTCAGAGAGGTCATAGCTCAACATGTGCTTCAGTTTTTTAAGAACCATATCGTATATAGATTCGGGGTGCCTCAATAAATTATATCCGATAATGGTACTGCATTCAAAAGCACCAATAATCAAGCTTCACTAAGACATGGTAGATGGAGATACTCCATCTACTACCAGAAAATGGCTAAAGCATTCAACAAAACTCTCATCCAAATACTAAAGAAGACACTTGATGATACAAGCGACAGTGGAATGAGTAGTTGGTTGAAGCCTTGTGGGCCTACCACACTACATACCGAACTCCAACTCAATCTACCCCATTTTCTTTAGTGTATGGGTCTGAAGTCATTCTACCTTTAGAAGTTCAACTCATGTCACTAAGGATAACATTGGGTAGCAAGATCACTATAGAGCAATGCACAATTAGAAGAGCTCAAGGTTTGGAGGAGAGTACCATGGCGCAGGAACCTCGAGTTGTACAAGCCCAAAATGATTCAAGCTCATAATAAGCTGGTTCGCCCTAGGTCTTTCCAAGTATGAGAGCTTATGTTAGTCCTAAGGAGACCAATTGTTGCCCATTGAAAGATGGGAGGCAAGTTTGAACCCACTTAGGAAGGCCCTATGTCATAGAGAAGGCCTACCAAGGAGGATCTTATCAACTCATTGATTGTAAAGGGGAACACCCGATGCTTCTAATTAATGAGCTCTATTTGAAGAAATATTACCCATAAAATATGTTTGAAAATAATTATCATCAAAAGAACAAAAAATTTGATTCCATTTTATCAAAATATTCTCTTCTTTCGAAGCGTTGTTCTTGTCTGTCTTGAATTCACCATGTTTAGTTTGTAAGAGTCCTCTAGCGGCATCCTATCCCTCTTTCATAACACAAAACACAATTGAACATAATCTCCCGGTGCTATTAGAATAGGTATGAGAGAACCCAAGAGGCATCCTATTTCGATTAGCACAACTGAGTTTGGTGTAAGAGAACCCAAGCGACATCCTTTCTTAATGGGAATCTAGTTTGCCACCCATGGCACCATTTCATCAAATTCCCCAAGCATGTTTAGGGTAGGTGTGAGATAACCCGAGCGGCATCTATTCCCTTTAACACAAGCATAAAAAAATACATGCCTTTTATCTTGGGCTACTTTGATGTGGGCAAGCCCTTGTGGCACTCACTCATTAGCTGCTCTAGGTCTAGCCTACATGCTACCTCACTAGTATGTCACCCTAGTGGTCACTTATTTGGAGGATGTGAGTCCCCGTGCTTTCTTTCTGACTTGACTATTGAAAACCAATGAGCACCTTGTTAGTATGGTAGACTTCATTGCATGCCAGTAAGCTACCTCATGTTGATTTTGTTTAAGAAGATGAGAGTCCCCGAGCTTTCTTCTTGAATTAATCATCAAGATCTAACTAGGTCGAGTATATTTGAGGTCTAGGATAAGTCCCCAGAGGCTCCTTTCCTCTTGACTACATTTGAGTCGATATAAGTCCTTCAGCGGCATTCACTCAGTAGTTGCCCTAGGTCGGATGACACCTATCAAGCCGAAGACAGACTATCCCAACAATTAGTTCCACTATAAGAGGATGTGAGCCCCTGAGCTTTCTTCCTAGGATGATTGTTGCAAACTAATGGGCACCTTAGGTTGGTTGATGTTCGCTATGCTGACAAAAACTCACTCGGTGGATACACCACTCTTAGCAGATGTGAGTCTCCACGCTTTCTCCTTGAGTTGGCCACCGAATACCTATTTGATATATGACTAGCCATGTCATCTTCTCTAGGGTTTTAGATTAAGCCCTTAGCGGCCCCTCTCCCTGTGGGCATTCTATTTGGATCACATCCTTTGCAACCCCATTTAGACACTACCTAAGTTACTCTTGGAATGGACAGTCCCCTTTCTTATTAGCCATGCATATGGTTGGAGATTTTATTTAGAGGATGTATAGATTCTCCCTTAGTTCAGTAAATCTAAGATAGGTCTAGGCTGATATAAGTTCATTCTCAATTTGATCCATCACAAACTAATAGGGTCCATGATAAACAAACTAAATAAACAAATAAATATTCACTTGTGGATTAGGAATTCAAGCCCCCAAAGGGCCCCTTTTCCCAAGCAGCATCCTATCTTTAGTGCGTGTCGTGAGAACTCCCCATAGGAATTGCGACTACGAGTTGAGATAAATGCCCAGGTTAGTACTCACTCTGTAGTCACTCTTAGGTCGGGTTCAATCTATTTTGCCACAAGCAGGTTACCCCGACAATCATTCTACTTTGGAAGATGTAAGACTATGATGTATTCTTTCTAGCATGACTGCCGATGGGTAGCCCTAGGTCAGGTTTGATTTGTTGCCTAAAGCAACCAAACACCTCAGTGGTCTTTTGTAGTGGAAGATGTGAGTCCCGAGCTTTCTTCCCTTAAATTGATCATTGCAAACCGAAAGGCACTCCTTTGGTCAGATAGTTTTTCCATCGGTTGGGAAGCTACTCTCTTTGGTTCAGTAAATCTGAGATAGGTCTAGGCTAATATAAGCTCCTTCTTAGTGTGATCCATTGCAAACCAATGGAATCCATCAAAACAAACTAAGAAATAAAATTAATCTTTGACTATCTTTGTGATTTAAGTCTCCCAGCAGCATTCACTCAATAGTCAGCCCTAGGTCGGGTTTGATTTATTGCCTTGCCAACCGATCATCCCAATGGTTCTTATTTCCAGAAGATGTGAGTCCCCATGCTTTCTTCTTAAGACTTGACCATTACAAATCAAAAGGCACCCCCTTGGTTGGATAGCCTTCCTTGTGGTTGGTAGACTATTCCCTTTAGATTGGCAAATCTGAATTAGGTCTAGGCCTCCATGGCCCCTACCCAGTGCAATCCATCGCAAACCAATGGGATCCATCATAATCAAAACAAATCTCTACCTTTGAGCTGATTAAATCCCCAAGAGTCATTCACTCAATAGTCAGCCCTAGGTTGGATTCAATCTGTTTCTTTGCCAATATATTATCCTAGCAACTGGTCCCTACTTTGGAGGATGTAAGTCTACTATGCTTTCTTCCTAGTACAGTTGCTGCATATCGAAAGGCATTCCTTTGGTTGGCTAGTCCTACTATGTGTTTAGTAGACTACCCCTTTAGATTAGTTAATCTGAGTTAAGTCTAGGCCTCCATGGATCCTACTCAGTATGATCCATCTCAAATCAGTAGGGTCCATTTCAAAATCCAAAATTTAAAGTTTAAAACAAATTCAACCCTCCTCCCTTAGTGGAGTGAAATAAACAAACAAAATAATCAATCAATCCAAATCAAATCTTTTGCTTCTCCTCAGAGAGATGCAAGTCTTTCTAGCTCCCCAAAGGATCTAAAATTCTAATCTCTCAGTGGATTTCACAACATTTCCTCCCTTATAGATGACTTGAACTTGCCTCCCCAGTGGAGAGTTCACTTTTCTATCCCCGATGGAGTCACAATAAACACAATCAAACAAATAACAAATTAAATCAGATCATTTTCTCTCCTCAATGAATCAATCAAACCCCTCATCCCCTTATGGATGACTTGAACCTGTTTCCCTAATGGAAGGTTCACACACTCTATCCTTAGTAGATTCTTCCTTCCTCTCTGATGTCCTCGACATGAGTAGAGCCACATTGCACTAAGCTCTGGATTCCTTCTACACCTTGGTTAGGAATAGATCGTCTCTATTAATGCTCATGATCATTCGGTGTTGTTGATCATTTCAGTCAACACCCATACATGCAGTGTTCCTTGTCAGTCATATCACACGTATTAGGCGCCCTTTGTTGACCTCATTTTTAGGATCTCTAAACCCCTCCATCTTAGACATAGGACTCCTCTTAGACTTTAAGAGATTCTTAGTCTTAAGGCACATCTAGTGATTAGGTGGACACTCAACCTAGCCCTAAAGACGTAGAAGAGATAGCCATAGGAATAGGTCATGCCTTAAGGGTGTTAGGAAAATTTGCCTACCCTATAGATTGAACCAAATTCCTCACTTCCTTCCTTCAAGTGAAACTTAAATCAATTCCAACTTAATTGATTTCCTCCAAATCCAAATGATTGAAATCCATGATTGAAATTAATGATTGAAATTCCAGGTTCAAAATATTTCCTAAGTCCTTTGATTCTCTCTCATAGACTTAGCTTAAATCAAATCTAAATCAATTCAAATTCAAGAAATTTTCTCACAACCCATTTATATTCTCATTTATATTCACATATATAAATGAAATATAAATTCAAATCAATCAAACTAAATTCAAAATTCAAATCCTAATTGAAAATCTTTCCTAAGTCACTTTGATTCCGTCTTAAGGACTTAGCCTAAATCAAATTTAAATCAATTCAAATTCAAGAAATTTTCTCACAACCCATTTATATTCTCATTTATTTCCACATATATAAATGGAATATAAATTCAAATCAATCAAACTAATTCCAAAATTCAAATCCTAATTTAAAATCTTTCTTATGTCACTTTGATTCCCTCTTAAAGACTTAGCCTAAATCAAATCTAAATCAATTCACATTCAAGGAATTTTCTCATAACCCATTTATATTTTTCAGTTATATTCACATATATAAATGAAATATAAATTCAAACAACCAAAACCAACTCCAAAAAAAAAAAAAATCAAACTCAAATGCAATCAAAATCCAACCTAAGCCTTTCAAGTCAAAATCTTAAACTTAGCCAAATCAATCCTAAATCTAGCCAAACCCTTGATTTTTCTTCATGATTCAATCAATGCTTCAATCATGAATCCCAATATAAACATAAACTTCAAACACTAAACCAAAACTAAATTCAAAAATCAAACCCAAGTCATATTCATGTTCACCCTTTGAACTTGAAATTATCAAATGAATCAAAACCATTTGACTTCAAATCTCTTGCAAATGGATTTATATTTCAATCATAAGTCTATATGGAGTTCAATCAAACTCAAATCAAGATTTGACCAAGTCATTTGACCTACTTAGGCTCACTTGACCCAAAGTGACCTAAAGTACCTCTTATGAGCCAAGTTCTAATCCTAACCAAAGTGGATTGAACTAAGCCCACCTAAGCCTCTCATCATGATCAATAATCATCATGAGATGATCAATCACTCAAATTGGGTCAAACCAAGTCAAACCTAAGGGATGAAACCTAAACTAGCCAAAATCCACCATAGGCCAAATTGAATAAAACCATTGATCAAAACTCATTCATGATCAATGTTTGAACTTGACCAAGTCAACATTTGAGCCTAACCTAGCCCAATTGGCCACTTGACCCAAGTTGACCCAACTTGACCTAAAAAATCAAAATGTGTCAAAACTTGATCTAAGCCAAATTGTTTGAAACTAATGGGCAAGTTCATTCCAAAATGATTGTTGAACTTGACCAAAGTCTTAATTGGCCAACTAGACCTAACCTAGCCCAATTGACCATGAACCCAACTTGACCTAAAAGGTCAAATTGAGCCAAACTCAAATATAAACCAAATTGATTGGAAACAAAGATACCAATCCATTTCAAATGGCCAACCAAACATAAACCAACCCATGACCTAACCCAAATAGGTCAAATGGGTCAATTTGGTCAACTTGACCCATTTGACCTAAATGAAATCAAATGAATCAAATTTAATTCTAAACTAAATTGAACCAAACCAAAGATGCCAAAATATTTCAAATGCTCATATGAACTTAACCCAACCCTTGGTTTGACCCAATTTGACAATTGGTCAACTTGACCCCAATTGACCCATTTTGACCTAAATGGGTCAACATGAGCCAAATCATATCAAACCAACTCCAAATCCATTGAAACTTGGCCCAACCTATTTTTCAATCATACTAAACATATTCAAATTGAAACCCAAGTAAAATGACCATTTTACCTCGAGGCCATAGGATAAATTTTGGCCAAATTCACTTGAATTTGGTCAAATCCTCTTCATGATCACTTGAAACCCTCTTAGTGGACCAAGTGGACACTAGTGAGTGTGGTGCACCTAACCCAATGGGTTTGGGTCAGCCCAGCCCAACCTAAGGCTAAAACTGACCACCTCACTTGAAATTAAGCACATGGAATCCCTCCTCCGCTCAATTAAGTCACATTGGAGCTCCACTACTCCACTCTACACCCCAAACTGACTCATGTGCAACTCCTAACAGCCTAACAAGCTGATCCAATCTGGTCAATTGATCAAACATGGCAAGGGAGGCACGGTTGTCCGATTGCTCTAGGGGGAGATATACTCCCCCTAATTCCATTTCAATTCATGATTCTCTAATTCGATTAAGCTTAAGGAAGCTAGAGCAAGCCATTGCAAGTCTCCTCAAGCTTTCTAAAGTGAGTTAGAATTTCCCATTTCTTGATTTTCATAGACTGAAAATAGGGGAGCTCCACTTGAAGTCCATCTCATTGAATACTCAAAACCAGTCTAATTCCTCCTTCAAGCACACTCAGAGGATCAAATCGAACTCACCCCAAGCTTCATACAAGTTCTCCAAGCAAGGGAGGAGTGCCCTTGACCAAGACTGAGCCCACTTGAAGGTGAACATGGCCTATAGGAGGTTCCATCCAATCTCAAGGCCTTAAACCTTCAATGGGACTTTGTCTCCACTAGACGAAGCTACTTTAAGAGAATCAAGCACCAGTGATAGCCTCCAGTGAGATATGCCATTAAATTGAGCATAATTTCATCTCCTCTTGGTCCTTTGTGAAGTGAAGTTTCATCCCATGAGAAACTAGCAGTTGGATGTGATCTCCCTTGCATGCTGATGGTGTGGGTAAGTTTTGAGTTCAATCCGAGCTCAATCAAGCTGATCTTGCCATGGAAGTTTGGACTCCCTTTCAGGAGAACTTCGATGAATGGGCCACCATCCATCTGTGCATTTTGGATTGACGGCCATGATTAAAACACATAGGATCCATTGATTAATCCTTTAATACCATGGGTTTAATCTCAGTCATCTGATCCTTGATCAGACGGACATGGAGAAAGTGCGTAGCACTGCCGCTGATGCGGCGCTATGATGCGACTACTTAAATAGCCTCTCCAATCATGCCACATGGAAAGCGTGTGCCACGTCAGCCTCCACATGGCATCGATGGGATTAGCTATATAATTAGGGATTAAATTATCTAATTAATCAAGAAAACTTTAAATATTCATTTTAAGTGTAGAAAAATCAAAAAAATATGAAATAAATTGCATTTGAAAGATAATTGAATGTAAAATATTATAAAATTAATTTCGATGGATTTTGAATAGTGTTTTTGTCTAAAATTGGGTTTTATTGAGAATTTAATTAGGCTAATTACTCTCTAATTATTCCATTAATTAATCTCAAACTTCTTATGTGTATTTAGTGGGATGACTTCTGCCTCCTCTAATTTTCTTGGGATTTATTAATATTTTAATTAGGGTAATTGTTTGATTCATTTCTAATTACTCTCCTAATATAATTAAGCCTAATTAAGTGTGCAATCAGTAGTTTAATCCCTGGATTGAGTTAATGAAGGTTTGTTTAAATGAATAGGAGGTTTAGGAAAAAAATTGGGATATTTTCCCAAGGCTATTCCTCAAACCCCCTCTTTCTTCCTTAATCCACTAATTACCTACCTAATTAATTTGATAAAATTCTAAAACCTTTCAGAACTTAACTAATTCATCTTGGATAGATGCTTAGGTGTTCAATGACCTAAGAACATTAAGGAACTCAAAATCTAACTCACATGTGTGAAAGAGGTTATGAAAATACTTAAATTAAATCCTTTAGTTTAATTAATCATTAATCATGAGCCAATTATATTAGGCCCATTTCTTTCTTAGGTGTATTACTGATTTAAATTTCTTGTGTGGTTTTATGTCATCCATTGGCTCATAATTATTTGTTTAAGTATGCCAAGGTGGTGTAAGTAAGGGGTAATTAACACACTTAATTCACACTTAACTTAATCAAAAAATATAAAAATCATCTAATCATCTAAAGATTAAACTAAAATGCCATACACATGGGGGAAATGGGCTAGGACCAGCATACATTCTTTGACATTTCCTAAATCAAACATAAAGTAAATTCAAAACAAAATTCACATTAAACAAACTTTGATTCACTTTAAACTTTCTTATTTCATAGGATTGTCTTTAGGAATTAATTAGGGTGAATGAATTTATATTGATTTCATCACTTTATTTCTTTCCTAGCATGCTAAATGTGTATGTCATATGAAATTCATGCATTCATATCTTTTAAAAATCAAAATTAAAATGATATATTTTCTTTATGTCAAATTGCATGTTTTGCCTAAAGTAGAAATATGAATGGCTATTATCACTATTAAATTCAAAATTATTTTTGAAAACTTATAAATCAATATCAAAATTGAAAGGCATGCTACTTATACATTATTTATAAGTTTGCATGTGAATATAAAAATGTGTCTCATGTTTGCTTCCTTTCTTTCCTCTTAACATGGATTTGAATAAGATTTGCAAAGTGTATAGTTCTTTTAAAAGAACATAACACTTGTTTAAAATCTATTTTTATCCTCTTCCATGTTATAACTTAAGAAGGATCTTTGCATTTACACACATAAATTGCATAAACAAACCAAAAATAAAATAAACAAACTTTGCATCTTTCTTTTTTTTTCTTTTGTCTCTTTTGTACATGCATATATATTTAAGGAAAGTGGTATATTAGTCTGGACAACCTCGGGTTATGAGACTTTAAGTAACCCTAAGTAGGTCTTGTACCTTACACCCCTGGTGCTAACAATGGTGTCGTACTCACTTATGCCTTTCATACATACACATGTGCATATGAATAAAGGATAAAAGAATACCCCTTTTCAACTTAATGAAAATCATGGATCATAAAGCATCCAAAATTTCTTAAGTAACATTTCTTATCATTCAACATAAAGTGTGCTAAATATTTTTATTGCTATGTATAGATATGCTTAGGATTCATTCATATGCATGTTATACATATTGGGAAAGAAAATGAAGTGATGTGTTTTGTGACATTAATTTACTTTACTTAATCTTAAAATACCTTTCTTTTTGAATAGGTTTGTTTAGGAAAAATCTAAACTTAGGATTAATTAAAACACATAATAAAACATTCACTAAATAAAATTAAACATGAACCTACTTTAGAAATTACTTAAGGTAGCGAAGGAAAGAGAAGTTCTCTTCTCTTTTCTCTCTCTTTACAGCTTAGTAATTAATTGTAGGATTCACTCAAACCTAATCAAAATAAAAAATAAAATTAACCCCAAAGAAACTAAACAACTTAAATTGAAGTAATTAATTTGGTACATTGATCATTAGATTGATTTAAATTGAAGTAACTATTTGGCTACTTCAAGATTTAAGTAACAAGACTAAATAATATTTAAATAATGAGTTTGAAGGAAAGTTCTTGTCTATTTACCACAAATTTGTATTAATAAGACAAATTAAATGATATTTATTTTTCCTAATCAATATGTCTTATATTAGTATTTAAGTTAGTGAGAAAAAATAATACTTTAATAATAAGTATATAAAGGTTATATTTTATTAAATTTGTTTAGTATATTTCAATCCTAATTAGATTAAGTAAACTATAATGTGTAAGATAATATATTAATTAATATTAAATTAACAACTTACTAACCTATTTAAATAATTATCTTTTAATGTAATAGATCTAATATAGTTTAATAATTCTAATTAAGCAATACTAAGTTCCAAATTATTTTGCTTTTTACTTAATATATTTATATCTATTTTAATTGAGAGAATAGTAGTAATTATAATTACATCTTTTTAATTAATCAATTATTAGATTTATATTGAATAATATAAATATTAATCGATTATTTAATTTTTAGTGATTTATCATAAATTAGTTAATATCAAATTTTTAATAATTGTAATTAAATTTATTAAATTATAATTAGGTTACCATAATATATTAATTAATCAATGGTATTAAAATTAAAATTCTATAATTATAATAGTTAAAATCTAAATATAATTATATTAACATAATATTTGTATTAATTATTAATTAATATTTATAATAATATAATTATATATTTAGTTATTAACATATTATATAATTAAATTAAATTAAATTCTAAATAAGTATTACTTTAAGTAATTAAATTTTTTTGTAAATGTATACTCATTACCTCATATTCCTCTTCCATCATCTACCCAAAGTCAAGGCATTGATTTTAGCATTCAAATTCACATCTTTCTTCCCTTATGCTCACTTCCTTCTCAAAACCATCGAGGTAGGGAAGCTATATGCCGCTTAGGTAACCCACATCTTCCCTCTCACCCTTGTTTGCATACAATTCAGTTTATCTAATTCTCGTAAGTCCATGTACTAACATAATTTAGTAAATCCATGATTTAAAGTGCAAAAGAAGCTTTAGGAAACTGAAGAAAGAGTTGGATTTAACTTGTCCAAAATGACTATTTGACTTGATTTAAGTTAAATCTAGCTTAAATCTATTCAAATCCTACAACCAAACAACCCCTAAATATAATTGAAATCTTCTTGATCAATTATAGCATTTTGGTGCTTGATTTTTATTTAAATAAATTCACATTTTTATTGGAATTAATTTCTTTTTCCTGAAATCATTATTAGTTTTAGATTTTAAGATGAAATATTGGAAGATGAAAAATAAATCAAATTATTGTTCTAGGATTAGATGGGGGCACTTAAAGAACACTAATAAAAATATTTTTAAGAGCAAGCTATAAGAGCAAGCTATAAGAGCTTAGAATTTGGGATGTTCATAAGGAAGCTAAGTTATGTGGGAAAAGTAGTAAGTGAAATTAAGCAAATTGCTAAAAATGTGCTTAGAAAATTAAGAAGAAAAGCTTCTTTTAATAAAAATAGTTGGTGGTGGAGTCAGAGAATTTGCACAAAAAGATAAGAAATAAGAACCATTGTTATAAAACTTGGTTTATATGTAAAAACTCATCGAATTGTGAAAGATATAAAGTGACCTATAGAGATTCTAAGAAAGCAATATATGATCTAAAAAATTGACTCTTGGTGATTTATACAATAGATTAGGTACCAAAGAAGGTGAAAGATGTATGTATAAGTTAGCCAACCAAAGAGATAGGAGAAGTAAAGATCTAATTCAAGTGAGGTGCATTAAGGATGAAAATCATAGAGTGCTTTTCTTAGAAAAAGGATATTAAAAATAGGTGGATGAGGTATTTTGATAAACTTTTCAATGAAGAATATAAAAATATGATTGATTTTAGCAACCTAATACCTTAAACAAAAATAGAGAATTTTGTTTTATCATCATATTAGTAAATCTAAAGTTAGAGAAGCTTTAAAGAAAATGAAATGTAGAAAAATAGTAGGACCAGATGATATTCCAATAGAAGTGTGAAAATGTTTAGGAGATCTAACAATTTCTTAGCTTACATATCTTTTTAATGTTATTTTAAAGACTAAAAATATGCCAAATGAGTGGAGAAAAAGTTTGTCGATTCCTATATTTAAGAATAAAGGTGATGCATAAGAATATGTAAATTTTAGAGGATTTAAATTAATGTGTCATACATTAAAATTATGGGAGAGTGTAATTGAGCATAGGTTATGATGTGATACAAAAGTTTCTCACAATCAGTTTTATTTCATGTCAGGTAGATCTACTATGGATGTTATACATTTGTTAAGAGGTTTGATGGAGAAGTATAGAGCAAGTAAGGAGGATGTACATATGATATTTATTGATTTAGAGAAAACTTATGATAAAGTTTCAAGAGATATTGTTTGGAGAGTTCTAGAAAAGAAAGGAGTTAATATTGGTTATATTCAAGTCATTATGGATATGTATACTAAAGCTGTTACTTTTGTCCAAACACAAGGAGGATTGAAAAAATATTTTTCTATTTTAGCTGGATTACATCAAGGATCAGCTTTAATCCCTTATCTTTTTGCTTTAGTTATGGATGTTCTTACTAGGCATTTACAAGAAGATGTACCTTGGTGTATGCTTTTTTGCTAATGACATTCTTCTTGTTGATAAGACTATATAGGGAGTCTAAGAGAAACTTGAATTATGCATGTCAAATTTAGAGTCTAAAGGTTTTCATTTAAGTAGATCTAAAACTGAATATATGGAGTGTAACTTTAGTTGTAAAAGTTCTAGTGGTAGCGTTGTGACATTAGGTAAATAAGTCATTAAAAAGAGTGAGCGATTTAGATATTTAGGCTCTATTGTTCAAAATGATGGTGAAATAGATGGATATGTTATTAGTAGAATTCAAGTTGGATGGTTGAAGTGGAGGAATGCATTTGGCTTATTGTGTGATAGAAAAGTACTGCTTAAACTTATGGGAAATCTTTATAAGATGGTGGTAAGACTTGCAATGATTTATAGTGCAAAATGTTAGTCAATAAAAGAGAAGCATAAGACTAAGTTAAGTGTTGCAGAGATGAGGATGCTCAAGTGGATGAGTGGCTTGGGAGAACAACAAATTTTGTTGATATCCCATCAAGAAATGGCGATGAGAAGCAAATGCCTCACTTGTAAAGAAAATATTCAAACAACTGCAAGTAATAAGACCACTGCTCAATAATCAACAACAATAAAATTTCAAAGAAAACTTAAATCTTTAATGATAAAATTTTAGAGAAATAAAACAACAATCAACAATAGCAAAAAGTAAATTGCAGAAAATAAAGAAAGAGAACACATAGATTTTATGTGGTTCGATCAAACCACAAAATCTAGTCTACATCCACACCTAACAACCCAAGCTAAGAATTCACTAAGTCAAAATGAGATCACAATAAATTTTTTGTACTCTCCTTCACAGGTAAGTACACCCCAACAATATACTTTCCTTAATGGGCAAGTACAACCCAACAATGTATCATGGACAAATACAACCCAACACCATACTTTCTTTAACGGGCAAGTACAACTTAATAATGTACTTTCTTTAATGGGCAAGTACAACCCAACAATATATAACAGAAAATACAACCCAACACCATAATTTCTTAATGGGCCAGTACAACCCAATAATGTACTTTCTTTAACAGATAAGTACAACCCAACAACATTCTTTTCTTAATGGGTAAGTACAACCCAAGACAAAAAAAATAAGAAAGAGGAATATGAAAGTATCTAACTCTCAATTTAAAATAAATTTTCACTCAAGTCTCAACTAAATAATATTAAGACAAATAGTAAAGAGAGCTCAAGGTGAATAATTTTTTTATTAAATTAAAGTTAAAATAATGATATGAACTTTATTGAAACACTTGAAGTAAACAAGTCTTAAAAAATATTTTACTTTAAAACAAGTAAAGAAAAACCCTAAACCCTAAACCCTAAACTAACCACTTGAAAAATTAAGAAATCCAAATAGAATTAAGAAATCAAATCACTTGGATGATTAAAATATATGCATGAATATGTAATCCAAATAGAATTTTACAATAAATACTTTCAAATAAACAATCTAATGTGTATTCCTTAGTTGTAAAATCAATTTAGAAACTTTTTCTCAAAAACTTTGATGTATGAAAATAAAGTTCAAGAAATCAAAAGTAATGAAAGCTTTATGAATATAAAATTAATTCAATCAAATCAAAGAGAAAGTCTTTCAAATATTTTGAAGGATGAATAAAAAGAGATCAAGAGAATATTTTGACAATAAAGCACTTAAAAATTTCATTCAAATCAAACCAATTAATATAAATATTCAATAGGATAAAGGAAAACACTTTTACTCAAGTCTTTTATATTTGCAAAGAGATCTATGACTTGAAAATTTCTTGAAAGAAGAATTAAAATGATTTTAGAAAATCTTTACCTATGTTAAAAAAATCCTTTTTAATTAACATAACTTGAATGACAAATATTATGAATATGAGATTTAAGAAAGATAACAAATGTGAGAAGCCTTAAAGATATTATTTCAAATCAATTAAATCAAAAGGAATCACTTGAAGATGAATAAAAAAAAGATTATAGAAAAACCTTAACCATAAAGCAAATAAATCTTTTAATCCAAATCAACTAATAAAATAAATTATTCAAAAGATCAAAATAAAATAAATACTTTTACTGAAGTCTTTGTATGTTAGCAATGAAATCAATTGACTTGATGTGAAATTTCCAAGGAATAAAAGAGACTTGGAAGATTTGAGAAAAATCTCCACTTGAATGTAGTTGAGAGAGTGAATAAGAGAGATGAGCTTAGCATTTTAACACCAAGAAATTGACTAGCATAAGTTATACCAAAGTGGAGTCAATCAAGAGGAATTAAGTCATGAAGTACACTCTTTAAAAACAATTTTTTCCCATGAGAATTTCCGCCAAGCCTAAGGAGAAGAAGTAGGAAATAATGAGAGGGAAAAATCAATAAGAAAAGTATTTGATTTTAAAAAAATGAGCACATGCAAAACAAATTCAAATAAGGGTATTTGAATTTCAGCTAAGAGAAAGATAGAGAGAGTGAGAGAGAGAGAGAGAGATGAGTGATCCAATTAAATAAACCAAGAGAATAAATTCAAAGATTTTTGGCCAAGCATGAAGAAAGAGCAGGAATATTTTAACTTGAAGTTTAAATTCAAGAACACATGGTAACTATTTGAATTAATCTTCAAAAAAACACATAAGAGATCTACCAAGGCAAGATAGGGAAAAAGATTTATGCATTTAATATTATTGATTCAAATCCATTTAATGAAATAGTCAAGGAGAGAAGGAATTTGAATAACTTCAAAATTGATTTAACTTGAACTTATTTATTATATGGAATGTCCAAGAGAATTTCCAAGGATGGATTCAAGCAGATATATAAGTTTAATGCATATTGATTAAGATAATTTTTGGTAAGTTAAATAAATGAAAAGCTAATAAAATAAATCAATAATAATATGATGAATTTTATGCATTCAAAACATGGATCTAATCTTCAATCAATGCAATAAATCATGTGTAAATGATGATAAAATAATTTAAGACACTTTTTGAATTAATTGAATAAATTTATTTAATAGAAATTTAATAAAGGGGCAGGCCAAAAGGCTTTCCAAAAATGGATTTAATTTAAAAAAGGAAAGATTATTAAATCAAGACTTATTTGAATTCAATTTTGAATTAACTTAAAATAATTTAATTAAACTTCAATTAGCTGAAATCAATCTTGCTAGGGTCGGCCAAATCATTCCATAATGGTTAAAATTAATTTTGTATTGATATGTCAATGAATCTTCAAATTAAATTAAAAGAATGAGTTTTTAACATTTAAATAATGAGAGAATTATTATAAAAAATAATTTGAATAATTTTCACATAATTTATTAATAAAAAATCAGTAAAACAATTCAGCCAAAAATAAAATTAGGTTGATAATTATGGTATGAGAGAAAATAAATGGATTGGAGCGAAAAAAGGATAGTTAGAGTAATTCTACAATAATTTTATTCTAATGCAAGAAATAAATAGATAAATAATATAATTAAGAATGGAAATAATTTAGTGAAGTATGCAATTAATTTATCTTGCTTTGAAGCACATCAAATGATATTTAAACTCATGCATTTAGTTTATGTTATCTAAAATGGATAAATCAAGGAATAATACAATTTTTATATGTAGAGAAGTATGAAAGAATTTAAATAAATTATTCTGAAATGATTAAAATAGTTATTTTATTTTATTGATCTTTTATTTGTCTTATATTGCAAATCCTATAGAAATTCCCAAATTGCCCAAGTCTAAGTTGATATGACTTTCTCGATTTGACTAAGCAAGTTGAGTCTTGTGAATTTTTTGAAACACTTGAAATAAATAATTAGCTTCAAAAATATATGTTTCATCAATATGAATCTAAATTAAGAATAACATTCATAATAATTAATGTTGATAATTTATCCTATAAATAAATAATTAGTTATTATTACCCAAAGTTTGTTATCATCAAATCAAATAAATACACAAGGTGTATAGTCAATATTGAGTACCATAATCACTTCACAGTTTTGAGATACACTAACAAAATATAAATGATGTTTTGCCAGATTGCAAGCACCATAAGATGAAAATTTAGAGAAATTCTTTAAGAATTATACTAATTTATAAAGTTGTAAGAAAAACTACGGGTGGATAGCTAAGTTTATATTGCTAAAGTGCAGATGAGGATGATTTAGTAAATAGTGGTGGTAGTTTGGGTAGAGTCCTTTATGGCTATGTAATTTGAGAAGTATTTGATATGGCATCTAGTCCTTCATATTGTAACTAGAAACTTTAAAAGTGGTCTAGTAGTTATTATTCGAAGCTTGTGGTTAAATAAGGATTAAATTATGAAAAAGCTTAGAATCATGATAAAGAGAAAATAAATTTAGCTTACATGATAGAGTCAGAATAATACCATATTTGGTGTGAGCAATGGGAACTATATGGCAAAAACTAAGTGTGACTTGATTAATACCATTATAAGAAGTGAGAATTGAGATTTGATTTGAATCACATGTTATATGAGATGTACCTCTGTCATCTAGCAGTCACATTGTAGTGGAGTATGAGGTCCAACCCATCACAATTAAGTGTTGGATGCTGGGGAATTGTATTGAAAGTTGGTCTTTTTCAAATATTTATTCATTAAACATCAAAATTTGCTATAGATTTATAACTCTGTAGAAGATCAGATGCAACCTCTCACTAGTTCCCTGTTATAAGTATTACTGCCATGGCTTAGAACAAAATGGGATTGTGGCCTCTACTTTGGTTTTGATTGGAAACCACAATTGCGTGTTGGTCTTGGATTGGTTCAATGTGAATATTTTTGATCCTTTTCATTTGTTTGATTTGTCTCTTCACATCATAGAAGTTCAAATCATCAAGAATGAATGATCGTAAGTTTGCTTGATTGGTTGTCTTAAAAGCTTTGATGTTTTGGAGAAGCCCATTCATGGTGTACTAGAGAATATCTTCATTATCAATGGACCTCGAGAGGTAGTAATGAGATCTATGTTGATCTTCATTTTGAAAAAATATTATCATAATTTGATTATCGTTAGAAATGTGATAAAGTTCTATTTTAGGTTGTATAATATGAGCTCCATTTGTGGATTGTTGTCAGCAATGAAGTGTGCTTCGTATGTCCGCACAGGAGTAAATGCTGAGAACGTAGGGCGGATAGATGTATAGACCTAGTGGACAAGAGAGTGGAGGTGAGAAGCCATAGATTATGAAGAGTGTTACTGTTTATAGAATCTTCTTTGTCTAGGATAGTTGCAGTCGGACAAATGGAAGATCGATCGAGATAGTCTTTGAAACTGTTAGCTCAAAATAATTAAGATTTGGGATTTCCAATTGCGGAGATTATAAGCTCTAAGTTAGGTTTGCATGGCATTTTAATGTTTGCCATAAAAACTTAAGCTAAGATGGAATGGGTGCAGCACTCAATTAATTGGAATGCCATCTAGCTTGGTTGAGATTATTTATTGGCAGACATGGACAAGTTGTCTATGGCAGGAGAAGGATGGGAAAAAGCCGTCTGAGATCCAAATTGTGATGCAGGAAGAATCAAACAAAAGAAGAATTGGATGCTGCGATTTGATTGAGAGGAATAGGTTGTGAACTAAGTGGCCCTGATACCCGTTTACAAGTAGAGAAGGCAAGAGCGAAAACCGCTAAGGCATAACATGTGAAGCTGTGATGTTCTTTGACTTCTCCAGTGAGAGAGGCTTATAAAAGAAGAAACCAGACTACAACTATAGAGATAGCTGGACAGCAAAGACTAAAAAAATTACAACTAGTGGACGTATGCTGTAACAGCATTTGGGATTGCATTAACTATAATGATAATAAGTGTTATGATTTTTTTTAGATTAATGTACAATAGAAGTAATTAATTAAACTTTTATCATATTTATTTTAAATAAATTCAATAAATCCATAACACCTAAAGTTATGCATTTATATATCTAACACCTAAAGTTTTATATTTATTTAACTAAAATTTTCCTATAATTAAAAAGGTATATTATATTTTTTTTAAGTGAACGATGATGATATTTTTAATATAATATTGAAAGATTATGATATTATATATATAAATTAAAATTTAGCTATTAGATATGTAAATACATAAGAATTATTTAATATGAACATAAATCTCCTAATTTTTTATGCTTTTTTTTCCTTAAATTTAGATTAGAACATAACAACTTAAAATTTTAAATAATAATTTTATCTTAAATTCTGACGGCGTGATTTAATTATCTTTGAAATCTAATGATGTATATTTCAATATTAAAAAAGATAATTTGTATAATTCTTAAATATTTATATCTAATACCTAAATTTCAGTATCTACATAGATAAAATTACATTTTTAAATACTATATTAAAAATAGTACTATTTTTAATTTTTTAAGTAAAATAAAATTTTCATGTATAAAAATATTATATATATTATTGAAAATTTTAAATATTAAATATTTAAATATTTAAAATATTATGTGGTAAGCAAATCATGCTCGTATATTCCTAACCAGAAATTCGTGTAATTGTTCACATCTATACCCGCACCACGTGACCATTGATCCGGCAATCGTGCTTGACCTCCAAGTAACAATTACTTTCCTGCTAGCATTCTTGACCTGTAGACTTTTAGCGTGGCATGATTAAGATATATATATATATATATATATATATATATATATATATATATATATATATATATATATATATATATATATATCCAACCGCGCTCTTTATATTTCTGTGGCAATAGTATTATGAAAATGATCAGATTGAAAAAATAAAATATTATATATATATAAATATATATATTTATTAAAATAATTTAACAAAATAATAAGTTTATTTTAAAATTAATGAAATATATATTTTTGTTTTATATTTAACACTAGTCTGAGAGTAATTTAGATGTGGCACAAATTTTCCCTACTAAAAATAAAAATAATAATTTTTTATAGATCATAGATGCCAGAATTTAAAAAATGTTAAATGTAATGCTATGAATTTATCATAATTTTTTATAGAGTTTTATAGAAGTTGTTGGCAAACTATATCAAATAAAGCTAATCTATTAATGAGTGGAGCTTAAGAAAATTAAATTAGACATGAGCTTAAAATGAATATGGCAAAATATGGACTCCACATTCAACTTAAAAAATCATAACGTATTATTACTTGACTGGTCTCAACACCACAAAAATTGATTGTTAGCAAACTTAAAATTAGTTTAAATTAAATTCAGTTAATCATTCGAATGTAAAGGGAGATATAAAGGAGCACGTGTCCCCTAAATTATTAATATTTATATTTATAAAAGATATATGTTAATAATAATATTACAGCAATCAATAAAATAATAAAATAAATGTATACATTTTTATTTAAAAATTTATTATTTTCACCACTATATCTTATTTGAGATCGGCTAAAGACAGCTCAAATTTAAAAACACAAGCGACCTTCAAGATAAAAAAACAAAATCTACAATCTGCAAAAATACATTAATAATAACTGTACGATAATCAGAAAAACACGGAGTCGTCTGCGCAATCTCCACCGCGCCTACTGGGGATCTTCCCCGTCTGTAACGGCAAACGCGTGGTCCACGTGCTCCGTTTACTCTCTCTCCCTGGTTTTTCGATTTTCTTTGCCATCACTTTCTTGATTTCTTCTTCCACTTACCAAACGCGCTTATTAAACCGAAACCCTCTAACCCCTCTCTTATAAGAAAAAGTTTGTAAGTTAAAAAGGAATAATTAATAATATAAGCTGAGAGAGATAGAGAAGTGAATGGAAAGATATAGTTTCATGGCGGTTCATCATCCGGCGGTGGATCCGCTCGAGCTACGACTTGGCAGCCTTGGCTATGGCTTGTCCCCGTCCTGCTCTGGTGCCGACGTTACGGGATCCGGCGATGTGGATTGTTCCACTCAGCTGTAAGTACATTTATCATCGTAATCCATGTGATAGTATTGTTTTATAGCTCAAAATAATTCATTTTATGCTCTAAATATATATCTTATTTAGCTTTGAGTTCAACAGCTTCGAGGTGCAGCATTTCGTAATAAGTTTTTTTTTTTTTTTTTTGTGTGTGTGCGCAACGCATAGTTGGAAGATTATTCTTTCAAGTGCGGGGTTTAAATTATACAGATATATTAAGGCTGTAAATTTGATATTAAATTTGCTCAAAAATGAAAAAAAAAATATTTTTTAAAGAAATTGTTACGATATTTTTATGTTCTTAAGAAAATGGCAACAAGTTTTTAAAATTATCATATTTTAATAGACTTGATTATAAAAATTCTTCTTATTATAAAAAAATTTTAAAATAAAAAAGTTAGCTAAATGGGATTGCATTTGAAGTCCAAAAAACAAAATAAAAACACCATGTCAAATGAATCTCAAAATACTTTTAAATAAAAAATACATATTTACATAATAATATTTAATAATAATAATAATAAAAAAATTCTTGAAAAATTTGAGGGATTGTCGGCTAAAGCTTTTAAGTAGAATTTTAGAAGATAGTTTGTTAGTCAACCCTCTTCATGTAGTTTATTAGCCATCCGTCTATATATAGTTTATGAATGGTTTATTATACGAGTTAGTTATTTGCTGAACTAAGTTATTGTATGGCAGGTTAGCCGAGCAACGCCAGAAAATCACAATCTTTCACAACGGTCGAATTTCCGTCAGCAACGTTACAAACTGCCAGGTTTGTCACTTGCTCTTTCCTCTCGGCGGCTTAGCAGATTTTTAGATAATCATTAACGCAGTTCACTTTTAGGCGATTTCGATATTCATATTTCATATGAAACGATAATTAATATAGACTAAATCCTGTGGATTAACAATATTGAGTTTTCAAGTTGAACGTAATTATTCATATTTTAAATCATATCACTTATCAACTATTACAATTTTTAGTTGCTATTTTTTTAAATAGATGATTTTTTATATCGATTTAACTTGTCTTATTTAAATAATAGTTTTCCAATATAATGGTTCATTTTGACGCTAATCTCAACAACAGAAATTTATTCTTGTATGTTTTTTTGTCATTTGCTTCGTTTGATTAATCTTTTTTTTTTGGTTGATTTTGGGATGTAACAGGCTAGAGTCATCATGGACATGGCAAAGAATGTGATGGACAACAACAAATATCGTGACCGAGAGGAAGACAAGGAGGCAGTTGGAAGAGAGACATCGGAGCATCAACCTGGTCTTTCTATGAAGAGATCTTTACAGAGGTTTCTCCAGAAGAGGAAGGCGAGGATGGCCGACCAATCCTTCTCTTATGCTCACAGGAAGCCATTGCAGCTGTTCTGATTTAAATTTATCACAGTAGTAATCATGTCTCTCTTTTTTTTCCTATTGATCATACCTTTCCTTTTTATTTACTTTGGATAAGTTCGAAAAATTCATGAAATAATACTGTTTATTTATATCTTTTGATGTATAATATTAATACATAATGGTTTTTGACACTTGTAAGTAAAGCGCGTTTCTTCGTTTGCTTTGAAAAAGACGAGAAAATTCGCGCCTATGACTTGTAAGCTTGTTGATTTTTTATTTGTTGTTGTAATTCTGACATTAAGAATTAGAATAAAAGCGTATATGAAAGTGGGCATGGGATGACAAAAAAAAAAAAATATATATATATATATATAGATATTTTTTAATTGAAATTAGCAGATGTATGTCTGAGAACTTAAACCAATCTTTTAGTTGAAATTAATTTCTTAGGATTTTTAGGATGTGACAAATATTAAGATCTGTATTTGTGTGGGAACAAATTTATTTTGATTTTTGACGAATACATTTGTTTATTTGTTTCGGTGAAATTGAAGACCACGCTTAGTTAATTGATAATTTTATTGAATGCAATTAAAATCAAATAAAAGATCTATCTTGCCAAAAATTTCTTTTTTATCTCTTTTTTTATGTATTTGAGTTTGCTCAGAGTTGAGCAAAGGTCTATGTGTGAGGGAGTTTGACAAATATAAAAGTTACACATTTTTTCCTATCTTAGGCTATATATTTGCCACATATTTCAAAGTGAATTTAAAGATTTTACAATACTTATAGTCTATATATATCCATATGTGTCTCATAAGCAAGACAAACAGGAGAATAATTCAAGTCAAGATAGCTAAAGCACAATGACCCATCTCAGGGGCAAAGACTCATCCCACACAGGGTGAGCACATGTACGGAATAGAACATTCACTTAGCGACCAATGCTCAACAGCTCACTTCGGGTTTGACTATTGGCTCATATACGGGCAACTATACACCTAATGTGCATTCCAGATGAACCATCACTCCAAAGTCCAAGATCCATCAGTGAAGGGAACTTGCCACCCGGCTATGGAGAATTTGCCTCTTGATGGTGAGCCATCTATCTTATCTATTCAACATTCTTCATGAATGCCAACCATATGTTCAGAGGGGGTTTCTTTAAGACTTCAGGGCATTTTCTCTTTTTATTTTTCTAGGGTGATCTTTTTTTGGGAAGAACCTTTGTCCTAATCCTCTAAAATCATTCAATAACACTCATTGAAGAAAAAGAGAGTTATTTGTACTAAAATTTTTTAATAGTGAAATCTCTTATACTCTTCTATCTTTCTCTCCACTATCCTATATGTCCTAACCCTACTTCTGAGGTGCTTAAGTAGGTTTCTCCTTTTCCATGAACAAAATTAGATTCAACATTCTTCTAGTTACAGTGATCATGGATGAGACTGAGAAATAGGAGTCAGATAACTTAGCAAGAGACAACTTGGCAAGATTGGAGGTCATGGAAGCTCTCCTGTCGGACAAGTTTGAAATTCTACACTTAGAGTCAAATAGGGATCACAATGATCCCAATGATCATATAACTTATGTTGAGTCGACAACTTCTCTACCAAATTTGGCTGATGCAATAAGGTGCTAACTCTTCGTCACCACCATTAAAAAATTAGTTCTCATGTGGTTCTCATGATTACTTGTCGGAACATAACTCCTTTTGTTGAATTCAAGAGGATGATAGCAACATAGTTTGCTAGCTCTAAAAAATCATTAAAGAGCTTGTAGGTTGCAAATGAGGTAAGAACCCAATGAGTCTTTAAGGAGGTTTATCACCCTTTTTCAGTGGGAGATGCTAGAGATTAAGAACCTATAGCATGTGGATGCATAAGTTGCACTTACTTAGGTCTCAAGGAAGGTCCTTTTAGATATACACTCAAGTAGCAACTACCCAAAACTCTTGTTGAATTATTGGAGTTGACAAACAACCACATCAATACAGAAGAATATGATGAAGTTGATTAGCCAGCCATAAAAACTTGCGAAGGTGATCCCTTAAAGAAGTCATCCTTAGAATAGTTTTCTATAGACAGATTTTGTGTAGGGAGGTAGGATAGAGAAATAAAGCTTGTCCAAAAAAAAGAAGCACTAGTGCATCAACAAGAACTCAGACATTTGCCTACTCATCATTAGTAAAGTGAGTACTTACAATCAACAACGATGGCATCCTTGAGGGTAATGATGGCCAAATTGGTGGGGGCTATCCAAAATAAAGAATACATTAGGTGATCACCACCCCTAAAGGTAGACAAAGTCTGTGATTACTCCAGATACTACACCTATCATCGAGTCACAAGCACAACACTAAGGAATGTCTCCATTTGAGGTGCTTGGTGAATGAGTTGATCAAGGCTGGGAAACTCAAGGAGTTCACTAATTGACAAGGAAAGATAGTCATTGAGATGGTTAATGAACCCATTGCAGCTCATACAAGTCACATTGAGCAAATTATGCTTACTATCTTTGGAGGAGATGGGGAATCCACAAGGCAAGCCTTAAGAGGTTGTGATCTTGAGAAGTGAACTCAACAACCATGGCATGGTTATCGAAGTATTGCGATAGTCCCTATGAATTTCTCTAAAGAGGATGTAGCTGACAACTCATTTAAGAATGAAATCGTCATCATAACACTCATTATAAATTACCAAATTAGGAGTTTATTGATTGACTTTGAGAGTTTGGTCAATATCATCTTCAAATCTATTTTCAATAAGTTAGGCCTAGTAAGTTCCAAATTCGCCCTTACAAAAGGACAATTTATAGCTATTTTAGTGAAAGAATGGAAACTGAAGGACATATCACTCTTCCCATGACATGGGGAATGTGAGAAGTAATTCATAGCTATGGCCAACTTTATCATCGTGGAAGCGTCAGCCACATACAACATCATCTTTAGCCAACCACTACTCATGATGTTAGATCAATCATAGGCAAGAGGAAGTGCAACTGCTGAAGGTCATAAGAACTAGAGTGGAGATCATTGAAAGAATTGAAGAGGTAACAACTACATTTGTATGATGACATTTAATTCGGTGTAGGATTAGAAAATTTCTTGGTCGCCTTAGAAGGGATAAAGGTTAATCCTAATAAAATAAATGCATTACTTAACTAGACATCATTAAGAATAATAAAGAAAGTTTAGTGACTCATCAGGTGAGTCATGGGTGTGAATCAATTTATTTCAAAGGCTAGAGAGTGATCTTCGTCATTCTTTGAAGTGTTGAGGGAGGCAAAAAGATTTGAGTGGACACCAAAATGTGAGAAAGCCATTGGTGACTTGAAGAATCTACTTGCATCACCCCCACCACTACAATCCAAAAAGAGGTGAGACCATAATACTATACCTGGGAGTCAGAGAAGACATTATTAGCTCTATCCTACTTAGAGAAGAGAACAAGAGACAATGGCCAATGTACTATGTGAGCAAATCATTATGGGTGTCGAGTTACATTATCATATTATGGAAAAAAAACTTATACATGCTTATCATATCAGTATGATTACTCTAGCCTACTCTCAAGCTCATTCGATTTAGGTTGTACCAACAAGATCAAGTCTGTACTCACCATGTCAAATCACTTAAGGAAATTATTGAAATGGTTGGTAAAACTCAATGTGTTCAATAAATTGTACTCATCAAAGATGGCAATCAAGGCACAAGCACTCCTAGATTTTCTTGTACATTTCAATAACCTGCATAATGTCTTGGTTAGCTTAGAGGCCCTATGGAACTTATATATGGATGGCTCTTCAGGAGAGCAAAGCATGAGGGTGGGTATTATACAAAAAAAGTCCAAAAGGGATCACCTTAACCTAGGACATTAGATTTAATTTTTTAGGTGATAAATACCCTTCGCTAAGTTGAGATTTACCTGAGGACTAAGCAATCTACATGTTGTTGGCTACTCATACTCATAACTCATTGTTAGATAAATAAATAGAGACTACGAAGTCTGGGATGAGTCACTACAAAGATATTTGCTCAATATAATAATAAAAATTGGAAAGTTAGAATACTTTAAGATTTAGCAAGTGCTTAGGGAGAAAAACTAACTCGCTAACTTATTTTCTAGGGTAAGTAGGCTTGAAGAGCAGTCCATTATTCAACTCGCTCAGCCTAACATGAAGGATGATGGATTTTTGCAAAATAGAAATTGAAGACTCACAAAGTTTGTGATACCATAAAGACATGCCTATAGGTTTAGGAGCTTGGGGAAGAGCTTCAAGATCAATTTTGCTTACATTGATCTGAGATAAATTATTTTGGTGATCAACAACATCACATAACATGATGTGTGTGCAAGAAAAAGAGCAAAGAAGAATATTCGAGGAGTGCACTTTAGAAATGTGGGAGTCACTCTGGAGGAAGAATGCTCGAACACATAATTATATGATAAGGATATTTCTAGGCCATGCTAAGGTAAAATGGGGAGAAATTTGCCAAATGGTGTAAGAAATATTAGAAATTTGCTTCTTTGCAATAGTAGCCATCGTAGCCCTTGTAACCCATTACAAATGCTTGGCTCTTCACTATATGGGGAATATATCTAGTTGGCCCATTATCGCTCGCCAATAGATAAAGAAAGTTTATACTCATCATGATCGATTACTTTAGCAAGTGGATTGAAACAAAACCACTTGGTAATTGAGTAATCCGAGTATTTTGAAACTTCATTTGGACTGATATTATTTGCAGGAAAAGACTAATAGTGTCAATCATAATGGATAACAGATTGCAATTCACCTCTAAGTGATTGAGGGAGTTTTGTGTGTCATAAAAAATCTATTGAAATATAATTCAATACACCACCCTCAAAGTAATGACAACTTGAAGCAGTGAATAAGAAAATTCTAAATTTACTAAAAAAAGTGTAAAATACCAAAGCAAAGTGGGTAGATATCCTGCTCGCCATACATGGGACCTCAAGATGACTCAAACCTCAGTGATCAGAAACATGATGCTCACACATTCCCATGGGACAGAGGCTGTGTCACTAATCGAGCATAAAGTTCTTAATTAAAGGGTTTGATAGCCACCGAGTTGGGTAAAGAAATTGGTGAATGAGAGAAATTCAATGTTGAATTCATGAGAACCACTCTCGACCTATTAAAAAAAGTTGAGGAATGAAGCATCAATGAGATAAATAGAGAAGAAGAGGCGAATGGCCAAATACTATGATCACCATGTTAAGAAAGGTGCATCAAAGTTGGTGACTTGGTGTTGAAGAAGGTAGGCACAATAGCTCGCTAGAACATATTTGGAAAACTCACCTACACGTGGGATGACCATTACATAGTTAAGAGGCAGGTCAGCCCTAGAACATATCAATTATGTACTTACTCTGAACAAGATGTTCCACACACTTGGAATGTGAAATATCTAAAGAACTTATACCATGAGATAAGTCCTACCTTTATACACTAACTTTCACTAATTTAATGTTTATGAAATGATATAAATTTTCCTCATTTAGTGAATAAGGTGCTCAATTAACTTGCTACATAACTAAAAATGGTACTCAAGGCATTAGGAGAGTACTTGCGGAAGCTAACACTCAGAAAGATATGTATGACTCAAGTTACTTGGTGCAGTATCTTTAGCCCAAGTGAAAAAAAAGAAATTTGGTGTGCTACTCTTGGTCTGAGCGAGCCAAAGTTGACTCATCAATGTGAAAGTATGTTGTTCTTACTTAACACTCAGGAAAATACATATTGACTCAAGCTAGTCAGGGTGCCATGTTTGACTCATGTGAAAAATGCGAAACTCAGTGTGCCATTCTTGGCCTGAATGAATGAAAGTTAAGTCAAAAAATACAAAAGAAAGTAATGGATCATACTTGTACAAAATATTTCACAAATTAGCAAGGGTAGAATGAATGTAAAAACAACATTTCATGTAGTTGGTGACTTAAGTGTAAGACCAACACATCATGAGTTTGACAATAATGAAAGAGCAAAACTCCATATAGTTGGCAACTCAAGTGTAAAACCAACACCCCGTGAGCTCAACAACTGTAAAAGATCAATACTCTATATGATTGATGACTCAATTGTAAGACCAACACCTTATAAGATCTGCAACTATAAAAAACTAACATTCTATAGTTGGCACCCTTATATCCTCGTAATATGACATGAAATGCTTACTCAAGATAATTTTACTATGAAAATTATGATCAAAATGTTTTGCTAAACAAATTACTTGTATAAAATTTCTCATTTGTGAAATAGTGAAATATGCTCGTTCAATTTGCTCTCAAACTATATTTGATTTGCATTATGATGAGTGTGAGTACTTACCAAACAAATATGATTAGGTACTCTCTCCCATGTCACAATAAACTTTTTGAGTAGTATTTAGTAAGTATTTCACCATTATAAGCAAATGCATTTAGAAAATGAGCACATTGCAAAAAAAAAAAGAATTGCAAGAACGACCTTCATTCTTTTAAAATTTCATATCTAAAAACAAAGATGTAAGTATGAAAAAAGTATATTGTACATTTTGATTCCTTAAACTCATATAAAAAAAGAAAGGAAGAGGAGAGAAGGAATGCAGCAAGAAAGACACTAGCAGGTGCTCCCTTTATCATTGCCTTCATTGGAGTTTGACCTAATTAAGTGAATACATTATCAAAGTTCAGTAATTTGGCATCCAACTAATCATGCTACACCAACTTGGAAATGATGTAGTCAGTTCCTTCCTTGAACTTCTCCTAGATTAAACACTTGTACTCATAAGAATCAAGGAAATTGAACTACTCAGCCTCCTTCTACTAGAACTCCTCAATATGGTGAGATAGCTCCACCTCCAACTCCCTCTTTGACTCGTCGAGGTGATACAACTCCATAATTTCTCACTCCTCTTCCTCATGATGTTTCACCTCCTCTTAGAGTTTGGCAAGTTTGCCTTCAGAGACTTTGAGCTCATATTTTATAATGGCAAACTCTGCCCTCTCCAGTAACAACTCCTTCCTCTTTAGCAAAAACTTCTTGTATACCCCACAAGTTGACTACCACGTGATGGCTTAGGTAGTCATCATAGAATATGCACATTGGGATGGTCATCAAGAAGTGAGTCCAGCCCCCCAAAAAAGATTTACTACCCTAGGTTAAGCTCCTCACTCGTTAGCTTGGTTGAAGTTACTAACATCATACTCCCTCGACTCCTTGCTAGTCCTGTTATTCTTGCTCGATGATCATGAGGAACAAAGCTCATGACTCTTTCCTTATACTTCTTGGAAGAAGAATCGAGCCACCACTTCATCATTTGACATATTAAGGGTAGCATAAGTGGAAGTTGACTCTCTGTCGAACTCCTTGCACACATAAAAGTATTTAATGAAATTAGGATCCACGGGGAAGGGTGCCAAGTCATGTTATTATGCAATAAGAAAGTAAAAAAATTAGAAGATTGTGGTGCTCATTTTTGGATTCATTTGTATGAGGAGGGGGGAGGACACGATGTAGATCTGAGTGTGTACTTATTGAGGTGATCGGGTACGATAGTGAGAAATAGTGTACTATCTCGAAAGATAGAAGTCACTATCCTATAATGGACCTAATCACCTAATAAGGACTCCTAAGGTAATATGGGTCTTCAAATACGAGATTTTTCCCCTACTTTACATGAATGAATAAAATATGATTTATTTAATCGGGTTCAAAAGTTCTCTATGGGGGCAACCCCCACAGTTAATTACATCTTAAGGAAAGTTAATTCCTTAAGAATACTGTTGATTAAAGTAGGTGATTATTGTCTCCATTCAAAGATAGGACTATCAATAAATTGGTTGTGTTTTAAAAAATCAAGAGGGATGGATCAAAAGGTAAAAGTTATTATTGAAACCAAAGGAGATGAGTAGGGAGTGCTCATAATACTAGAAAACCTAGTGAGCACTCCAATCTATCCTATGGTTGAGCTTTATGTATTTGAAATTGGGGAGATTTATTTATTTGAGTTAAAATTTTATTAAAAATCTAGGACTTATAATTCAACAATATAAGGTTGTGAAAATATCTAATAGGTGAAGATTTATGCTTATAGCCCATAGAAAATAACAACCTCAGATCCTAAATCTAGGGAGCTTTGGCGAGGGCTAAAGCATGATCTAAATCTAAGGAAAAAGTGGGTATATGGTTTACCTCGATAAGATAGAGTAAACCACTTGACTGCTGGACTTATTACCGTCTGAAGTGACAGCCAACTAACTCCTCCTATGCTTTAAATCCATGTAGGCAAGTCATATGATTTTGCAAGATGGCTAGGTTATTATTATTTAGAAAAAAAAAAACTAAATCTTTAAACCCACTCCCTAAGAGACTAGAGCATGAGGGGTATGAATAATGACTTAAATCTAATGAAAATTTTTATTAAATTTCATTTAATTTGAGACTCTTTATTTTGACACAGGCTATGAGATTTTGTATGCATAAATGATTATGGGCCAAATACAAAAGGAAAGAGGTCTTCTTCCATCATAGGCTCTCAAAGGTTAAGCCCTTATTATCTGACAAAGATGGAAGCCATCTCTTAACAAGAGTGAAATAAGATGATTATGCATGATATTAAACATACAACATCCAGCTAAGGGGTTGCTAAATATTTTATTATCTTGATTTAATGCTTAAGCTTTTATATGAGATTATGAGTTATTTTAGAGGTTTAGTTATGAGTTGTTAATATGGGGTAGGAAAATTAATTTTTATTCTAGGAGCTTAATCACATTCAAGCCATATAACAATCACTAATCATAAATAAACTATGAAAACACATGCTTTTTTCTAATCCACAAGCTAAATAAATCATCAAACAATTATATAAAGCTATCACAAATGAATAAATGGCCGATGCGGTCGGGTACCGCCGTACAACCCAAAAAAAATATGGGTAGCTGAGCTCTACCCTTATACAACCTAGGATTATAAGAAAATAATTATAATTTCAAATGATTAATGTTATGAGGGTCTTCATTCTTCATTCTTCATTCTTCATTTCTTCATATTTCATTTCTTCATTTGATTTGCTCCATTTCTTTCTTCCTTTTGGCTTGATTTAGATGTGCTTGCTCCAAAGGCATCACATGGTACATAAGACTTGGTCTTATAACTAATGGTCATTCTAATCCCCCATAACACTCATCCTAATCCTAATACAAAATTACATTAAAAAAGGAAAATAAATCTAGCTACACTTGCAAAAGAAATGTTAGCTAAACACATCATACAACCCAAACAGTTATATGAATAATTTGGACTTAGCACCCCACACATGGGTAACCAAGCCCACCTGTCCTAACATGGATTATGTTTAGGGGTTAAGCAACCTGTACAACAAAATCATTTATATTTTTTTATTTAGCACCCCCTTAAACCCAACCCCTACAAAAAGCATATTAGGCTAATATTGGCCTAACATCCAGGCTACACACATACACCCTAACATCTATTCTATAATAATACAACATAAAATAAAATGTACATCAAACCATGCACCATCCTAACATAAAGCTAGAAGTGGTGACCTAATCTAATGTCTATATGTTGAGGCTTGTGTGGTATATCCTAGCTAGGCTTTAGAGTTGTAATTTGCTAAGTGTGAGAGATTTAATTTATAAAGGGTAGATTACTTACTCTTTAAGTGATTTAATTGATTTGGAGATTTTACTTAGTGTTTTCTTTTATTTCATATGGCCTACACTTAACAACTAAGTGTTATAAAGAGAAGAAAGAGAGGGAATCTCTCTTCCATCTCTACTTTAAGTCACTTTTATAAAAGTAAGTTAATTAATGAATTTTCTTTAGTAAATGGCTAATTATATGTTTTTCTTAGTCCTAAGTTCCTGCTTATTTTAAGCAAACTCATTCAATAAGAAAGGCATTTTAAGCTAATTAGAATGAATTACTATCACATAACACATATTTATTCATTTCTTACCATCATGTGTATCATGCATATGAGTAAGTCCTAAGCATACCTATACATGCAATTTATATTTTTGCATACTTGAATGATGAATGTAAGCAAATGCATTTGAAATTAATGTTTAATTTGATTGAATGATTTCATCATATTACTTTAAAACTCTATCTATATTCTTTTGCAAAAGCATAAGGAAAGAGCCTTAAGTCACATGACTAATCAACTTGACCAAATGAATAAAGTATGAATGCATGTGTTTTTAATAGAAAATAGAGGGTCTTCATTTATTAATTAAGTACACATCTGCATGTATAAAAGTTTTAAGTGAGTACATTAGCATTATTCTGCACCAGGGGTGTAAGGTAGAAGACCTACTTAGGGCTACTTAGGGCCTCGCAGCCTCTTGGTGTCTATACTAATATACCACTTTTCTTAGATACATATAAATGTATAAACAACTATAAGAATAAGAGAAAAACTCATGCAAAAAATTGTATTTAATTTATTTGACTTATGATTCTTATTCATTAGTCATATCATACATACATATGTATAAGAGTTTTAATGAGTATGTCACCATTATTCTACACTAGGGGTGTAAGGTACAAGACCTACTTAAGGCTACTTAAAGCTTCATAGCCCTGAGATGTCCAGACTAATATACCACTTTTCTTAGATACAAGTGAATGTACAAAAAGAATCACAAGAACGTGAAATCATACAAGAAGTTATATTTGGTTTGATTATATGATTTACATATATGATATAAAAATTCTTCAAGTTTTCTATGGAGATGCATGGGAATGATTGTATATCTTATATTACCAACACATGCAAACTTATAGATATTTGTAAGTAACATCACTCCATTTATTACAATTGATTTATGAGCTTTTGAAAATAACTTTTGATTTAATAGTAATAATAGCCACACTTATTTTTAATTAGAATCAACACATGTAATTTGACATAAAAGAAACTATTTTATTTAGTTAATTTTAAAAGAAATGAATGCATGATTACGCATGGAAAGCAACATTTAGCATGATTGAAAAGAAATAAAGGAATGTAAGCACATGATCTCATTCATCCCAATTAATTCCTAAAGATAACTATACTAAATAAGGCTATTTAAAATAAACCAAAGTTCTTTAATGTTATTTCATTCTAAGTTTGACTTGATTTAGGAAATGTGAAAGAGGTTTGCTGGTCCTAATCCAATTCCCCATATGCGAGTTAATTTTGGTTCAATGAGAAGTAATTAAGTTGATTTTTATGTTTTAATTAGGTTAAGGTATGAATTAAGTGGATTAATTAACCCTTACCAATATCACCTTAAGTTAATTAACTAATTAATTAACCCTTACCAATTCCACATGAAAAGTAAATTTATAATGCTCTAAAGAAATGAAAGGGTGCTAATGCAATTGGCTCATAATTAATAGTTAATTAGGCTTAAGGGATCTCACTTAAATACTTTTTATGGTTTTCTCACATATGTGAGCTAACCATAATTTCATCATCTCTCACTTTGGGTCATTGGACACCCAAAGAGCTACCCAAGATTAAATAAGAGAAATAGGTCAATTAAATTAATTAAGTTTATTAATTAGCTAATTAAGTCTTAATTAACCTTAACTAATCAAAATGAGATGGACTTAGAGAAAGAGACAAAGAAGGGAGCCTAAATATCAATCACAAAATCCTCTCAATTAGTTAATTAAGGTTTAGGTAAGATTTGGATTTTTAATTAATCTTGTTACTTAATTAATTAATTAAGGGGTGTTAATTAATTAATTATTTAAGGGATTGGAGAAGGCTTAAAGAAAATATTGCAAGAGGGAGTGCCAATCCATTTCCCTAGACTTCATCACCATTAACAAAGGTTAATGAGCTTAATTAATTAATTACATTACTATTCATTGACTTAATTATCATTAATCAAGCTAAGAAAGTGATTAAGATTTAATCAACTATTTCCTCTAATTAAGCAACTAATAAAATCCCTAAAAAATAGAGGAGGTAGAGGTCATCCCCCTAAACATACAAAACAAATTTGAGATTAATTGGATGGTTAATTAGGGAGTAATTCAACTAATTATATTTTCAATTAAACTTTAATTAAGCCAACACTACTATTCAAAAGTAATTAATAATAATTTTCCTTAATTCTACTCTCAAATATCTTTAAAATGAGCCTAAGTTTGTATTTTTTTGGATTTTTCTAGAATTAGTATGAAATTAAAATATTTTAGGATTAAAAATAAATTAATTTAGCCTATTTAGAGCCTTAATCCCATTGGGCCACGTGACGGCTTTGCTTTTCATGTAGCGTGATGGGATTCGCTATTTAAGTTGTCACATCCAAGTGCTAACTCGGATGGCGGTGCATACAGTAACTCTGTGGACCATCCGATCTAAGATCGGACGACCACGATTAAACTCAAGTTTCAAAGGATTAATTAGAGGCTCTATGCATGATTAGATCAGAACTGTCCATTCTGATCATGCAGGATGGATGGTCCATGATCTATCTCCTCCCGAGCGATGAACAATGGATACCGTCCATCAATCGTCACCCGATCCGAGCTCTCCTAAGCTCGGATGGAGATGAAAATGATACCACACCTTCGGGGAAACACAACAAGTAAATCTAACGATGAAATTCGCACGGTATTGAAATTTCTTTCACAAAAGACCAAGCTATTTTCATTCAAGGATCAGTTTCAATGACATACCTCACCGGAGCTTATGACCGATGGTTCCAACGATTGAGGAAGCTTTGTTTTGTAGAAATGAAGCTCTATTGATCCACACAAGCTTTGATTTGGTGTAGTTTGCTCGGAAGAGTAATGCACTAGACGTAGGTGATCAATTTTGATCGAACTCCACCCTCCGACCGTCGGGATGCTTGGGAAATGATTCGTTCTCGCTCATTTAGCTACAAGGAAGGTGTGTACAAAGTTAATTGTACTTTGGTGGAGGTTTGAGCAAATGGGAATCGAAGGTGGCCTCCCCTATTTTGATTTTACGTTGAGAATGAGGATTTTGGGGAGCTCGGGAAACATTGGAAATGGCTCCGGGATTCCTCTCCTTGGCTACTAGGGTTGAATCGAGTGTGAGTGTTTAAGTTTGAGTGAGAATGAGGGGGGGGGGGATACCCCCCTCATTCCTTGAATCAGACTACCATGGCTTATTTGGATTTTTCTTGATCAATTGGCCATTTCAGAGGGTTGTGGAGGTCCTTGGGTGGATGATGTGGCTCAATTTGGTTGGGTAAGGGTGTGGAGGTGGCTGCCTAGGGAGATGGTGCTTGTCCTTGGTGATTTGAGAAGCTCCAATGGGGATGGGGAGGTGATTTCACTTCCCCATGAGTCATGGCTGACCCAACCATCTTTGGGTCAAGTCAACCATGGTTCTAGGTGCCTAAGTGGACCTATGATTGGGTGCCAAATGGCTAAGAGGAGAAAATGACCCAAAATGCATGTGTCTTATCTCATGGGATGCCCTAAACCCAAGGGCAAAATAGTCATTCGGCTATAGGCTTGATTTGGGCAGATTTAGGATGGGTCAAAAGTGGGTTAGCCCAAATTTCAAGTGGTTTTGAGTTTGTTTGATTTGACCTATTTAGGTCAAATTGGGTTAGGTTGGGTCAAGTTGACCAATTGGTCAAAATGGAGCAAACCAAGGTTGGGTCAAGTTCACATGACCCATTTAAGTGTGTTGGTGTCATTGGTTTGATTAAATTTTCTTTAGATTTGATTATAACTCATTTGGGTTTATATAGGTAAAATGGGTCAAGTTGACCAATTTGATGGATTTGACCAAATTGGGTTAGGTTAGGTGTTGAGTCAAGTTCAATTGGCTAATTAAAAATGATTGTAGGCTTTGGTTTGGTTTAATTTGGAATTAATTTGGATTTTTGCTACCCTTTAGGTCAATTTAGGCTAAGTTGGGTCAAGTTGACCAATTGGTCAAATTGGACTCAATCATGGCTTTGGTCAAGTTCAATAATCAATTTGGAATGAACTTGAACAATTGGTTACAATCAATTTAGTTTAGGTTGTAATTTGGCTAGTTTGGATTCATATTGGTCAAAGGGTCAACTTGGTCAAAGGCTATGTTTGACTTGATTTGACCCAAATTAAGGCAATTGATCACCCTAGGGTGGTTGTTGGTTATGTTGTGAGGTTTAGATGGTCTAAGTTCAATCCAATTTGGGTTAGATTAGAACTTGGTTCAAAAAAGTCCTTTAGGTCACTTTGGGTTAAGTGAGCCTAAATGGGTCAATTGGCATGATTATGACTTGATTCAAGTTTAGTTTGACTCACACATGAGCCTAGGATTGAAATATAAATCCAATTGCAATTGGTTTGAAGCCAAATTAGTTTTGGTTCATATGATAATTTTAAGTCAAAAGGGCTAACCTGGGTTTGATTTAAGTTAGTTTGGATTTGGTTTGATAGTGGTGGTTTATATTTATTTGGGTCAATGATTATAGGAATGATTGAATCATGAAGAAATTCAAGAGTTTTGAATTGATTTAGGTATCATTTAGCCAAGTTCAAGAATTTGGCTAAAAGAATATAAATTGGATTTTGGATTGATTTTGGATTTATTTTAGCTATTTGAATTTATATTTCATTTATATTTAGGAATATAAATGAAGATATAAATGATTCTTGAGAAAATCACTTGAGTTTGGAGTGATTTGGAAGCAAATTTAATCAAATCTAGGGATGTAGGAGAAGTTGATTGATTGTTTATTGTAAGTTTTAATTTTGAGATGTACAATATCGATTTGCGATTGATCACACTGAGAAGAGGCCATATCGACCTTGGTCTATGCACATTTACCAATCTAAAGGGGTAGTCCACCAGCCACATGGTAAAACTATCCAACCTAAGGGGTTGCCTTTCGGCGTACAATGGTTATGCTAGGGAGAAAGCGTAGCAAACTTACATCTCAAAACAAGGGACAAGCGCTGGGGTGATTAGTTGATAGCACAATAAATCAAACCTGACCTAAGGTGACTATTTGAACGAATGCTATGGTGGACTCACATTGACTCAAAAATAGTTAGAATTAATTTAATTTGGGATGGACCTTGTTGGTGTGCAATGGATCGTTTAAGAAGGAGCTAATATCAGCCTAGACTATCTTAGATTTACAAATCCAAAGGGATAGTCTAACGATCGTGGGGTAGAGCTAACCAACCAAAGGGGTGCCTTTCGGTGTGAAATGATTAAGTTAGAAAGAAAGAATGGGGACTCACATCCTTCTGAACAAAGGACCACTAGGGTGATCAATTACTTGTGCAATAAATCAAACCAACCTAAGGCTGTCCGTCAGTGTGCAACATGGAAAAAAAATACATGATAGACTTATATCTTCCAAAGCAAGGATGACCACCGAGGTGACCTGTTGGCGATAACAAATTGAACCTGACCTAAGGGTGACTAATGAGAGAGTGCCGACCCAGGGACTTATCTCAACTCAAAAGTAGTCAGGAAATTCCTATAGGGAGTTTTGCTAACACTGTCTTAAAGATAGGATGCCTGCTTGGTAAATGGGCCACTGGGGGCTTGGATTCCTAATCCACAAGCGAAGATATATTTTGTTTATTTCATATTATTATGGATCCTATTGGTTTGAGGGATCACATTGAGAATGAGCTCATATTAGCTTAGTCCTATCTCAGACTTACTAGACTAAGGGAGAATCGACATATTCACAAGATAAATTCTCCAACCATAGGGTTGTCTACTAGGAAAGGGGAACTATCCAATCCAAGTAACCAGGGTAGTATCAAAATGGGGTTGCTAAGGACGTGAATCCAAATAGAGTGCCCACAGGGGAGGTGCCATTAGGGGCGTTATCCATAACCCTATAAAGAAAGTATGTAGGTATTCATTGGCCAACTCAAGGAGAAAGCGCAGGGACTCACATTTGCCAAGAGTGGTGTATCCACCGGGCGGGTTGCTGTTAGCATAGCGATAACCAACCAACTTAAGGTGCCTATTGGTGTGCAACGATCAGTCTAGAGAAAAGGCATGTAGACTTACATCTCTCTAAAGCAAAATTGATCACCGGGATAATCTATCTTCGGCTCGACAGGGGCTATCCGACCTAGGGAGACTACCAAGTGGGAAGTCACAAAGAAGGACTGGACCTAGACTTGAAGTAGTCAGGAGGAAAGAAGACACTGGAGGTCTTATCTTAAGCCTCAAATATACTCGACTCAGTCAACGTATGATGTCTAGTTCAAGAAAAAAGCATGTAGGTTTACAACCTCTTAAACAAAGTCAACATGGGGTAGCTTACTGGCTACGTAGTAAGTATTACCAAACTAACAGGGTGCCCATCGATTTGTAATGGTCAAGTCAGAAAGAAAGTATGGGGACTCACATCAGTCAGAAAAGTGACCACTAGACACACTAACAAGCTAGCATATCAGCTCAACCTAAAGCAGCTAATGTGTGAGTGCCACAGGGGGCTTGCTCTCACATCAAAATAGCTTGAGACAAAAGATATGTGTTTATTTGATATTTGTGAAAGAGGGAATATGATGCAGCTTGGGTTCTCTTACACTTACCCTAAAAACACGTCAAAGAATGGATGAAATGAGGCCACAAAGGGCAGTTATGACTCCACCAAGAAAGGATGCCACTTAGGTTCTCTTACACCTAATCTTGTTGTGCTAGTCAAAATAGGATGCCTCTTCGGTTTTCTTACACATAACCTAGTAACACTGGATGATCATTTGTAATTTGTGTTGTGGAGGGATAGGATGCCACTAGGGTTCTCTTACACCTACCCTAAACACATCATGACAGATTTGTAAGTGAAAGATATTTCTAACACATGAGAGATGGAATTTGATATGAAAAGGAAGTTTTATTGATGATTATTTTCAAACAAAATTTATGGATAGTATTTCTTTAAGTAGAGCCCATTGATTGGAAGCATCGGGCATTCTCCCTTACAATTTATAAGTTGACAAGATCCTCTTTGGTAGGCCTTCTCTATAGAAAAAGGGCCTTCCCTAGTGGGTTCAAACTTGCCTCCCATCTTTCAACATGCAACAATTGGTCTCCTTAGAACTAAAATAAGCTCTCCTACTTGAAAATCTCTAGGATGGACCTAAACCTAAACCTAAACCTAAACCTAACCTAAAAAACCTAAACCCTAAAATTAAACCAAAACCCTAAACCTAAATAAAACCTAAACCTAAACCCTAAACCCTAAACCCTAAAACTAAATCCTAAACCATAAACTCTAAACCCAAATCTAAACCCTAAATCCTAAACCCTAAACCCAAAACCTAAAACCTAAAACTTAAACCCAAAACCTAAACCAAAAATTAAACACTAAACCATAAACCCTAAACTTACAAGTCTAAATCCTAAACCCTAAACCCTAAACTTACAACCCTAAACACTAAACCATAAACCTACAACCCTAAACCCTAAAACTTAATAAACATAAACCCTAAAATCTAATAAACCTAAACCTAAACCCTAAGAATGGGAAGAACCTTGATGGAAGGAACATCACTGCCAACTAGGCTCAGTTTAGATCTGGTGGTGGAGGCGAAGGTGGAGGCGGCAGTTATCACAGTGGTGGTGAGGGATCTGGAGGTGCTAGTGGATATGGAGGTGGTGGTAGTAGAGGGATAGATCGGGGATATGATGGCATATCCCTCTACTAGAGAGGCGGGGGTGGTTCTGATGGGAACTAGAGAAACTGAAGAATGATCAATTTGATCTACTACTTTTGGAATAATGTATTTATAGTAGAGATGATTCTAGCTATATAGGGGTTTTGATTTAATATATGCGTGCTTATTTTTTATCTATGTCATCGCTTGTGTCTTAGAAAACTTGGTGTGCTGCTTGGTTGATGAAATTGAAAAGAAGAAATGTTGAATCTGAATTTATCCTTTGTTTAAAAAAAACCTTCAACCCTAAACCCTAAACTAAAACCTAAACCATAAACCTAAAACTTAAAACCTAAACTTAAAACCTAAACCGTAAACCCTAAACACTAAACCCTAAACCCTAAAAGCCCTATGGTGTTTATTTCTCAAACTTGGAGTTTAAAAAATATAAATTATTGGGACACTACGTAGATCTGCAGATGTACTCATTAGGGTGATCGGGTGCGACATTGAAGAATGATGTACTATCTTGAGAGACATAAGTCATCATTCTACAATGGACCTAATCATCTAATAAGAATACCTAAGTACAATGGGTTTTCGAATGTACTAAAGATCTTTCCTCTACTTTACATGGAAAAATAAAGTAGGATTTATTTTAAATTGAGTTCATTAAGTTTCCTATGGAAGCAAGATCCCATAGTTAATTACATCTTAAGGAGTGAGATTCCTTAAGAATACTCTCGATTAAGATAAATGATCATTATCTCCAAAGATTTCAAAGATAGGACTATCAATAAATTGGTTATTTTTGAAAAACCAAGTGGGATTGATCAAAAGGAGGGAGTTATTATCGAAACCAAAGGGAGATGAGTTGGGGATGTTCATGATACTAGGAAACCAAATGAGCATCCTAAACTATCATATGGTTGGGCTTTATATTATTGAAATTTGAAGAGGATTATATGTTTGAGTTAAATTTTTATTAGAAATTTAGGGCTAACAATTCCGCAACATGAGATCGTGGAAATGCCTAAGGAGTGAAGATTTATGTTTGTGGCCTATAAAGGAAAACAATAACCTTGGAACCTAAATCTATGGAGCTTTGGCGAGAGCCAAAACACAAACTAAATGTAAGGAAAAAAGTGAGTGTATGGTTTATCTCCACAAGAGAGAGTAAATCACTTGACTGTTATACTTACAACCTCCTAAGGGTGGCCGCCAACTAACTCCTCCTACAATTTTAAATAAATGTAAGCAAGTCTTATGCTTTGCAAGATAACTAGGCTATTGTTTATTTAAAAAAGAAACTAAGTCCTTAAACACACTCCCTAAGAGACTAGATCATGAAGGGCATGAATAAATGACTTAATCTAATGCAAATTTTGTTAAGTTTTAATTTTTGGACATTTTGGTTTGACACAAGCTATGGGATTTCATATGCCTAATGCTTGAGAAGATTGATTATGGGCCAAAATCAGAAAGAAGGAGGTGTGTTTTCACCATGGTTTTCAAAGGTCAAGCCATTTTTTCTAGCAAAGGTGGAAGCCCTCCATTAGCAAGAGTGAAGAAATATGTTTTTATGCATGATGTGAGACATACAACATCCAACTAAGGGGTTGATAAATCTTTTATTATCTTGATTTATATCCTAAGCTTTAGGTGAGGTTATGAGTTGTTTAATTTAATTTTGAGTTGATTACTTAGATAAAAAATTTATTTTTCTCTAAGAGCCTAATTACATTTAGGCCATTCATCAAATAATGAAGAAACTAGGAAAATCATGCCATCCTAATTACGCAATTGTAAACAAAATATCAATCAATTTATAAAATTAGTGCAAAAGAATAAGAGGCCGATGTGGTCAGGCTCCACCGCACAAACTTGAAAAGAAATATGGGTAGCCGAGCTCTACCCTTATACAACCCGAATTACAAATGAATAATTACAATCAAAATGAATTCATGTTATGGGGGTCTTCATTCTTCATTTCTTCATTTCTTTGTTCTTCATTTCTTCACTTCTTTCTTTCTTTTGACTTGGTTGGAATGTGGTATCTCCAAAGGCTTCACATGGCACATAACATATGGTATTATGACCAATGTTCACCCTAATCCCCCATAACATTTATTCCAAATTTACAATATTTACATCAAAAGGGAAAGATAAATCTAACTAAACTTACTGTTTCAGAGAGATTAACTTAACACCACACAACTCAAGGAGATGCATATATTGTGACTTAATAATCTACATTATTGGTAACTAATTTTACCATCCCCATTCTAAAGATAAATAGGACATATACACCATAACATAGAAAATGATTTAGCTTAATGTGTGCCATTTAAGGCTTCTGGCATGTATTAGGTTGAAATTTTCTAAGGACATTAAAGTTAATTTATCAATTTTATTTTGATTTAATTTTAATGATTTAATTTAGTTTAGTTAATAAATATTGTAAAGAGAAGAAAAGAGAAGAGAACTTCTATTTCATCTCTACCTTAAGTTATTTCTAAGGTAGATTTATTAATGATTTTGCTTTAGTGAATATTTTATTATGTGTTTTAATTAACCCTAAGTTTAGATTTGCTCTAAATAGCCCTATTCAATAAGAAAGGCATCTTAGGATTAATGAAGGTGAATTACTACCACATGATACACAATCATTTATTTCTTTCCACTATGTATACCATGCATATGAATGATCTTAAGCATACCTATACATGCAATGCAATCTTTAGCACACTTTGATGATGAATGCTTAGAGATATGATTTAACAATTTGGATATTTCATGAATGCATAATTTCATTATATAGAAAAGGGGGATTCCTCATCCATTAACATAATGCACATTCACATGTATAAAAGGCATAAGTGAGTATGATCCCATTGTTTTCTACACTAGGGGCGTAAGGTACAAGACTTACATAAGGCTACTTAAAGCCTCGCAACCTCGGGATATCCAGACTAATATACCACCTTTCTTAAATACATGTAAATGTAAAAAAAGAAACAAATGGATGAAGAATCATGCAAAATATTTTTTTGTTTGATTTGATTGCATAATTTACATGTGTAATATGAGGATCCTTCTTAAGTCATAACATATGAGTGCATAGGAATAGAAGTAAGCAAGTGTTATATTCTTTTCAAATGAACTATACACTTTGCAAATCCTACACAAGTCCATGTTTAGAGAGGAGAAGTAAAATAACACAAAACACATCTTATGCTTATAGTCACATGCAAGCTTATAAGTACTTATAAGTAGCATCACTACATTCATAATCTTTAATTTATAGATTTTTGAAAATAGTTTTTGATTTAATAATGATAATAGCCACTTCTTAACTTTATCCAAAATATGCAATTTGACATAAAAGGAAACATTTTTATTTAACTAATTTTTCAAAAGATATGAATGCATGACTTCATATAGAAAACAATATTTAGCATGCTTAGAAAGAAATAAAGTGATGTAAGCATATGACTTCATTCTCCTAATTAATTCTTAAAGTCAATCCTATGAAATAAGATCATTTAAAGTGAATCAAAATTCTTTAATGAGATTTTTATTTTTGAATTTGATTTGACTTAGGAAATATGAAAAGAGTTTATTGGTCCTAACCCATTTCCCTTATGTGTTAATTGATTTAGTTTAATTATAGAATAATTAGGTTAATTTTATGTTTTACTTAAGTTAAGGTGTGAATTAAATCCATTAATTACTCCTTATCTATACCACTTTAACATAAATAAATAAGTAATTATGAGCCAACATATGAGATGCAACCATATGGAATTTAAATCAGCAATGCTCCTAAGAAATAAAGGGGCCTAATGCAATTGGCTCACAATTATTGATTAATTAAACAAAAGGGTTTAATTAAGTACTTTCATAACCATCATGTACATGTAGTTTGATTATACTTTCCTTTGAAGCCTCTTAGGCTATTGAACACCTAAGAATCTACCAAAGATTAAGATGATTAAGTTCTGGAATAATTTGGTTTTGAGTTTAGTTAATTAAACCATTTAATGAAGTGCTTAAATCATTAATAAATTTGCAAATTAATTAAGCTTTATCCAAATGAAATAAACTTAAAGGAAAAGATTTGGAAAAAAATTCCTAATCCCATTCCATAAGTCCATTCACTATTTCAAGATGATTAACAAACTTAATTTATGAATTTATCACCATTTTATAGGTTAATTAATCATTTAATTGATTAAGGAAGTGATTGGAGATGAAATAAGCAATTTCCTTAATTAATCCAATAATAAATTTCAAGAAAATCATGGGAGTAAGAGGTCATCCCACTAATTAATCCTAGGAAGTTTAGAATTAATTACCAAAGTAATTAGTGAGTAATTAGCCTAATTACATTTCCAATAAAACCATAATTGATTGAAAATTACTGTTCAAAATTAATTAATTTTTATTTTATATTATTCTCCTTTGAATTATCTTTAAAATGAACCTGAGTTTATATTTTTTTTAGATTTTTCTATATTTAATGATGATTTTATGAAATTTTTATGATTAATGGATAATTAAAATAGCTTAATTAATTAACTAATCTCGTAAGCACCTCATGGATTGTTGACACGAAAGCTTTGTGTGTGCATGTGACGGAGAAAGGTTATTTAAGTTGTCAAATGATGGCCATGTCAGTTCTAGGTTTATTCGGACCAACATCGTGATTAATCTCATTATTCTAAAGGGTTTAAATAGAGATCTAAGCTTGATTTAATCAGGGACATCCATCCAAAACATGCAGGATGGATGGCTCATGATTCATCCCTGCCTAAGCTGTGGAAGATGAGGGCCGTCCGTCCTCCACCACATGATCCAAGCTCACCTGAGCTCAGATTAAGCTGGGATTTACCCCACACATTCAAGAGGTGCAGAGAAGAACATCCAATAGCTAAAATTTGATGAGGTGTAGATTTATTTCATAAAAGACCAAAGAATTTTCCTAAATCTACGGTTTGAGGTCCATACCTGAGCTCCACCAGTGAATTCAACTAAGGTAAGCTAGTAAAGATGAAGCCCTCAGTTTTGCAAGTTGCCTCCCCTCCAAGTGCTATGTGGACCAAGCCTCACTGGAAAGCTAGCCAGAGTTGATTGAAATCACCTCTACAGTGGCTATAGAGCTTGGGAAAAGGTGGGCTCAAGCTCGATTGGCTCTGGCGAAGGTGTGGGAGGAGTTGATTGAGCTTCTATGGGGGAATTGAGTGAATTGGCCAAGTGGGATTTCTCCTTTGGATCGAGTTGAAAAAGTAATAATTCCATAGGTAGGGGAGCTTAGGGAATTTGGGGGAAGCTCTGAGGATGCTCTGGAATCAAGAGTGAGTGAATGCCTTTGGTTTGCAAAGAGAGGGGCTCCATCACGGCCCGAGGAAGGGATGATCTATTTTCCATTTGAATCAAATGGATCAAATGGTTGAGATTGGGAGCTTGAGCTAGGGAGTTAGGCATGCCAAGTGTCTCTCTTTGAGTGGAGAAGGAAGTTTAGAAGGTTTGCTTGGGAGGTGGTGGCTGCCTTAGATGGTTTGGCTTGAACCAATGGAGGAAGGGAGGTGATTTCACCTCCCCTTGGGTCATGGCCGACCCAACCATGCATGGCATGGCATGGGTGATGTCCTAGGTTCCTAGGTGGCTTAAGGAATGAGTGTCAAGTGTTCGTGTGAGTGGATAATCCATTACATGGGTATTTCACCCCATGTGATACCCTTAACCTAAGGGTATCTTGGTCATTTGATCATGGATTTTCTTTAGGCAGATTTTAAATGTTTCAAAAATGAATTGTGCCAATTTTCATTAAATTTGGAGTTGATTTGATATGATTTGGCTCAACTTGACCCATTTGGGTCAAAATGGGTCAACTTGGGTCAAGTTGACCAATTGATCAAATTGGATCAAACTAAGGATTGGGTTAAGTTCATATGACCATTTGAAGTATTTTGGTATCATTGATTTGGTTCAATTTGATTTATATTTGATTTTGGTTCATTTGGGTTCATTTAGGTCAAATGGGTCAAGTTGACCAATTTGACCTATTTGACCCAATTGAGTTATGTCATGGGTTGGTTTAGGCTTGGTTGATCATTTGAATTGTATTGTAATCTTTAGTTTCAATCAATTTTGATTTGGTTTGATTTCAAGTTGATTTGACCTATCAAGTTGGGTTGATGGTCAATTGGGCTAGGTTGGGTCTAGTTGGTCAATTGAAGCTTTGGTCAAGTTCAACAAGTGATTTGGAATGAATTTGACCCATTAGTTGCAATCAATTTATCTTAGATAAGGATTTGACCCATTTTGGTCTTTTAGGTCAATTTGGGTCAAGTGACCAATTAGGTTTGGTTTGACTTAATTGATGGCTTGGTCAATTTCAATCATTGATTTTGAACTGGTTTAGATCAATGGTTTTAATCAATTTGGCATATGGTAGATTTTGGCTAGTTTAAGTTTCATTTAGGCTAAGTGTTGACTTGATCAAAGGCTAAGTTTGATTTGATTTGACCCAATTTGAGTGATTGATCATCCTAGGATGATTGTTGATCACAATGTGAGGTTTGTATGTGCTTAGTTCAATCCAATTTGGGTTGGACTATAATTTGGCTCAAAAAGGTCCTTTAAGTCACTTTGGGTCAAGTGAGCCTAGCTGGGTCAATTGGCTTGATCAAAGCATGATTCAAGTTTGATTGAACTCGCATATGGACTTATGACGGAAATATAAATCCAATTGCAAGTGATTTGGAGTCAAATGGGTTTGATTTATTTGACAATTTCAAGTCAAAAGGATGCACATGGGTTTGACTTGGGTTAGTTTGATTTTAATTTGATGATTGAAGTTTATGTTTATATTTTGGCATGTGATTAAAGGAATGATTGTTTGAAGAGAAAATCCAAAGGTTTGGATTGATTTGAGGATGATTTGGCTAAGTTCAAGGATTTAAGTTTGAAGAGTATAAGTTGGATTTGAGTTTTGAATTTAGTTTTGGTTATTTGAATTTATATTTCATTTATATTTGTGAATATAAATGAGAATATAAATGGGTTATGAGAAAATCTTTTGAATTTGGAGTGATTTGAATTTGCTTTGGTTAAGTCTAATGATTTGACTTGAAGAGTATAAGTTGGATTTAAGTTGGATTTAGATTTGAATTTTGAATTTAGTTTTAGTTATTTGAATTTATATTTCATTTATATTTGTGAATATAAATGAGAATATAAATGGGTTATGAGAAAATCTTTTGAGTTTGGAGTGATTTGAATTTGATTTGAGCTAAGTCCATAAGATGAAATCAAAATGGCTTAGGAAGGACTTTTGGGATTGGAATTGATCATGGGTTTCAATCATTTGATTTGGAATTGATTCATGATTTGAGAAAATGTATTGAGTTGGAATTGATTTAAGGTTTGATTTGAGCTAAGTCCATAATATGAAATCAAAGGGCTTAAAAAGGTTTTAGATTTGATTTTAGATTTGAGAGAATCAATTAAGTTGATATTGATTTAAGATTTGATTTGGAATTGATTTGAATTTGAAGTTGATTTGAATTTGAAGTTGATTTGAATTTAAAGTTGATTTGAATTTTAAGTTGATTTGAATTTGAAGTTTATTTGAATTTGAAGTTGATTTGAATTTGAAGTTGATTTGAATTTCAAGTTGACTTGAAAGAAGGAAGAAAGGATTTGGTTCAATTTATAGGGTAGATAAGTTTTTCTAATACCCCTAAGGAATAGCCTATTCCTATGGCTAACTCTTTTAAATCTCTAGAGTTAGGTTAAGTGTCCACCTAATCACTATAAGTGATTTAAGACAAAGAAACTCTTTATGTTTAGAGGAGCCCTTATGCTTAGGATGAAGGAGTTGAAAGCTCACTTCAAAAGTGAGGTCAACAAAGGGCGCCCAATAGGTGTGGTGAGACTGACAAGGTACACCGCATGTATTGGTGTTGATCGACACGATCAACAACACCGAATGATCACAAACACTAATAGAAATGATCCACTCTTGAAGCAGAGGTGTAGAAGGAATCAAGACCTTAGTGCAATGTGACTCTACTTATATTTAAGACAAAAGAGACTAAAGGAAGAATCCACTAGGGATTGAGTATGTGAGCACTCCACTAGGGGAAAAAGGCTCAAGTTATCCATTAGGAATAAGAGATTTGATTTAATTTGCATCTCACTAAGGAAAAATTTGATTTGATTTATTGAATTATGATTTGGTACCCCACTGGGGATAAGAGTACGAACCCTTTACTAGGGTCAAGTTCAAGTTGGATTGAATTGACTCCACTAGGGAGATTGGAAAGATTTGCATCTCACTGAGGAGAAGCTGATTGATTTGATTGTTTAGTTTGACTCCACTGGGGGAGGTTGGTTGATTTTATTTCAGAATTTAAATTTGTTAGTTTGACATGGACCCTGTCAGTTTACGATGGACTGCACTGAGTAGGGGCCATGTTGGTTTTAGGCTACTTCAGATTTACCAATCTAAAGGGGTAGTTTATCAACCACACAGTAGGACTATCCAACTAAAGGGATGGCCTTTTGGTGTGCAGCGACTTTACTAGGAAGAAAGTGTAGCTTATATCCTCCAAAGTAGGGATCAGTCGCTGGGGTGATCAATTGGCGAGGCAACGGATTGAACCCAACCTTAGGCTGACTATTGAGTGAATGCCGCTGGGGACTTAAATCAGCTCAAAGATAGTCAAAATTAATTTCATTTTTAGTTATATTTGATGGATCCCATCAGTTTGCAATGGAATGCACTGAATATGGGCAATGTCATCCTTGGTCTAGCCCAAGTTTACCAATCCAAAGGGAGTAGTTTCTCGGTCGAGGGGAGAACTATCCAACCAAAGGGGTGTCTTTTGATTTGTAGCAGTTAATTTAGAGAAGAAAGCACAAGGACTCACATCTTCCTGAACAAAAGACCACTGGGTGACAAATTAGCAAGGTAACATGTCAACCTGACCTAGGGCTGCCCGTCAGTTTGTGATAGTCATGCTAGAAAGAATGCATAGTAGACTTATATCTTCCAAATCGAAATGACTGTTAGGGTAACCTATTTGTGGGAAAACATATTGAACTCAACCTAAGGGTGACTACTGATAGAGTGCCAACCCGGAGACTTATCTCTACTAAAGAGTAGTCAGGCAATTCCAATAGAGAGTTCTGTTGACACTACTCTAAAGATAGGATGCCTACTCAGAAAAGGGGCCACTTGGGGCTTGAATTCCTAATTCACAAGAGAATAAATTATTTGTTTATTTATCATAGACCCTGTTGGTTTGTGAGGGATCACACTATGAAGGAGCTTATATCAGCCTAGTCCTATCTCAATTTTACTGAACCTAGAGAGAATCTGTGCATCCGCTGAACAAATTTTCCAACCATAGGGGTGGTTACTAGGAAAAGGGAACTGTCCAATCCAAGAGTAACCTGGGTACTGTCTAAGTAGGGTCACAAAGAATGTGGTCCAAGTAGAGTGCCCACAGGGAACTGGGCCACTAAAGGCTTTACCCAAAATCCTGAAGAAGATAATGGCTATATGTATTCGGTGGCCAACTCAAGAAGAAAGCGTGGGGACTCACATCTGCCAAAGAGTGGTGTATCTACTGAGTGAGTCGCTGTCAGCATAGCGAACATCAACCAACCTAAAATGCTCATCAGTTTGTGACAATTAGCCTAGGAAGAAGGCATCAGAGACTCACATCCCCCTATAGTGGAACTGGTTGTCGGGATAGTCTATCTTCAGCTCGACAAGTGATTTCCAACCTAGGGAGACTACTGAGTGAATGCCATTGGGGGACTTATATCAACTCAAGAGTAGTTAAGAGGAAAGGAGCCACTAGGGGACTTATCCTAAACCTCAGATATATTCGACATAGTTAGTGCATGATGGATAGTTCAAGAAGAAAGCTTGTAGGCTTACATCTTCTTAAACAGAGTCAACTTGAGGTAGCTTACTGGTTGCGTAGTGAGGTCTACCAAACTAACAAGGCGCTCATTAGTTTGCAATGGTCAAGTCAGGAAGAAAGTGTGGGGACTCACATCCGCCAGACAAATGACCATTGGGGTGACACACTAACAAGGTAGTATGTTAGCCCGACCTAGAGTAGCTAATGAGTGAGTGCCACCAGGGGCTTGCTCCCACATCAAAATTGCCTGAGACAAAAGATGCGTGTTTGTGTTTATGATTGAAGAGGATAGAATGCCACTTAGGTTCTCTTACACCTATCCTAGTCAGGCTAGTTGAAATAGGATGCCTCTTGGGTTCTCTCACACCTATTCTAGTAGCGTCAGGGAATCATGTTCAATTTGTGTTCATGTTGTGAAAGAGGGATATGATGCCTCTCGAGTTCTCTTACACCTACCGTAAAACATGTCATGACGGATTCAAAAACAAGCAAACAATGCCCCAAATGAAGAGAATATTTTGATGAATTGGAATAGAATTTTGATGATAATTGTATTCAAACATGATTTTATGGGTAATATTTATCAAATAGAGCCCATTAATTAGAAGCATCGGGTGTACCCCTTTACAATCAATAAGTTGATAAGATCCTTCTTGGTAGGCCTTCTCTATGATGAAAGGGTCTTCCCAAGTGGGTTCAAACTTGCCTCCCATTTTTTGATGGGGAACAATTGGACTCTTTAGAACTAAAACAAGCTCTCCTACTTGAAAAGTTCTAGGATGAACCAGCTTGTTGTGAGCTTGAATCATCTTGGCTTTGTATAACTAGAGGTTCTAGAATGCCCGTAGGCGTCTCTCCTCCAAACCTTCAAGCTCTTCTAACTGCAACTTTGTAATTTGCTCTATAGTGATTTTACTACCCATTTCTATCCTTAGTGATGTGAGTTGAACTTTTCATGGTTGAACGGTTTCAGACCCATACACTAAAAAGAACATAGGGTAGATTGAGTTGGAGTTCTATATGTGGTGCAGTATGCCCACAAGGATTCAACTAGCTGCTCATGTCACTACTGCTTGTTATCATCGAGTATCTTCTTTAGTATCTAGATGAGAGTTTTGTTGAATGCTTTTGCTATGCCATTTGCCATGGGATAGTAGATGGTGGAGTATCTCCAATCTATACTGAGTCTCCTGACAAAGTTATTGATCTTGGTGCTCTTGAATACAATGTCATTATGAGATATAATTCATCGAGGCACCCTCAAATCTATATACGATTTGGTTCCTGAAAAATTGAAGCACATGCTGATTGTGACCTCCCTGAGTGGGATTGCCTTCACCCACTTGGAGAAGTAGTCGGTGGCAACTAAGATGAACCGATAGCCCTAGGAAGAAGGAGGATCAATAAGACCCACTATGTCAGTGCCCCAACACTCAAATAGCCATGAGGCCAATATATGATGTAGAATGTTGGGTGGTTGATGTAAGATCACATCGTGTACCTGACACTAATGACATCTCCTAGCTACGTTCATGCAGTCTATGATCATCGATGACTAGTAATATCCTAGTCTCTTGATATTTGCTTCCATCTTCGGACCGGATTGATGTGCTCCACATAGACCTAAATGTACCTTAGTCACGATCTTATAAGCTTTGTATTTTTCTAAACAGTGTAACCACATTATATCAAAAGATCGTCAGTACAAGGTGCCATCCATGTGAGCATAGAGAGAGCTCTCTACTTCATTTGATGGGCTTGTGATTTCTTTTGAGGTAGTTTTCCTATGTTCAAGTAATCTATGAATGGTTGCCTCCAATCCAGCTCCTCATCTTTATTGGAAATGTCAACCTCTCCTTTAAGAGAAAATCTCTTGATGAGTTCAACATCAATAAGGGATAGGACTTGTCTATTTTAGACCCTTATAGGAATGGACTCATCTTTCGTATATGCCAATTTCTTGGTGAGTTTGGCCAAAGAATCGGCTATTGCGTTCTCTGCTTGAGGGACCTTGTAGATGGTGACCTCAGGGATTTGGGCCAATATCTTCATGGTGTACTCGTGGTAATGACGAAGCTTAAGTTTTAGAACCTTATAGGATCCAACAATCTGGTTGATAACCAACTGAGAATCCCCATAAATGTTGATGCTTTTGACACACACTGTAATAGCGAACTCCAGACTGGCAATCAAAGCCTCATACTCAGCTTCGTTGTTGGTGCATGGATTGGAGAGATAGTATGAGAATCTCATCACATCACAATCTGGATTTAAGAGAACTATTTCTACCTCTGCCTTTCCTGAAAGAGTAGATTGTTGTTCTTCTCCTTTGTGAAAGGAATACGCACCATCAAAATATATCTCCCAATGGTGATTGTCGACCTCCCCTAAGTTCATGATTTGTTCGCCTGGGAGATCATCACTAAGCGGAGAATCAATAGGAAGTGAGTGTCCTGCTAAGAAATCCATTAGTGTCTGTCCTTTCACCGAATGAAGGGGTACGAATATAATATCGAATTGTGAGAGAATCATAGACCAACATGCCAACCGTCCGAATAACGTCGATTGTGTAATGAGATATTGCAGTGGATTGACTCTTGAAATCAAGTTTTCTTTATGAGAAAGCATATCGTGTCATAGTTTTTGGGATGCAAAGATTAAAGCTAGGTGTTGACCTCATCTTTAGAATGAGCTCTAAACCTCTCCATCTAAGACATAGGACTTCTCTTAGACACTAAGAGTTCCTTAGTCTTAAGATACTTCTAGTGATTTGGTGAACACTCAACCTAACCCTAAAGCTTAGAAGAGTTAGCCATAGGAATAGGTCATGCCTTAGGGGTGTTAGGAAAACTTATCTACCCTATAGCTTGAACCAAATCCTCACTTCCTTCCTTAAGTCAAATTTCAAAACTCAAACCAACTTCAAACTCATACCAACCTCAAATCCAAATCAACTTCAAATTCAAACCAACTTCAAACTCAAATCAATTCTAGCTCAATTGATTTTCTCAAACTTTAAATCAATTCCAAAAACTCAAATCATGAAGAAAATATTAAATGATTGAATTCCAAAATTCAATAATCCTTCCAAAGTCACTTTGAATCCATTTTATAGACTTAGCTCAAATCAAATCCAAATCAATTCAAATTCAAGAGATTTTCTCATAACCTATTTATATTCTCATTTACAGTCACAAATATAAATGAAATATAAATTCGAATAACCAAAACCAAATCCTGTCCAAATCTAAAACCTTTTTTAAGTCACTTTGATTTCATCTTATGGACTTAACTCAAATCAAATTCAAATCAATTCAAATTCAAAAGATTTTCTCATAACCCATTTATATTCTCATTTATATTCATAAATATAAATGAAATATAAATTCATCAAACAAAAAGTAAATTCAAAACTCAAACCCAAATCCAACTCAAGACCTAAGCATACCATTTCAATTCAAAATTTTGAACTTAGCCAAATCAAACTCAAATCAATCCAAACCCTTGGATTTCCTTCATGATTCAATTAACCCTTCAATCATGAAACCAAATATAAACATAAACTTCAATCATCAAACCAAAACTAAATTCAAAACTCAAACCCAAATAAAACCCATACTCACCTATTGAACTTGAATTTGTCAAATGAATCAAAACCCATTTGACTCCAAATCACTTGCAAATAGATTTATATTTCAATCATAAGTCAATATGTGAGTTCAACCAAACTTGAATCAAGCCTTGATCAATTCAATTGACCCACTTAGACTCACTTAACCCAAAGTGACCTAAAGAACCCTTTTGAGCCAAATTCTAATCTTACCCAAATTGGATTGAACTAATCCAACCTAAGCCTCAAATCATGAGATGATCAATCACTCAAATTGGGTCAAACCAAGTCAAACCTAAGTGTTGACCAAATCAACACTTAGCCAAAATGAAACCTAAACTAGCCAAAATCTATCATAGGCCAAATTGATTAAAACCATTGATCAAAATCAGTTTATGATCAATATTTGAACTTGACCAAGTTATCATTTGAGCCTAACCTAGCCCAATTGGCCACATGACCCAAGTTGACCCAACATGACCTGAAAAGTCAAAATATATCAAATCTTGATCTAAGACAAATTAATTACAACCAATGGGTCAATTTCATTCTAAGTCACTTATTGAACTTGACCAAAACCTCAATTAGTCAACTAGACCAAACTTAGCCCAATTGACCATGAACCCAACTTGACCTAAAAGGTCAAATCAAGCCAAAATCAAACCAAACCAAAATTGAAAAAAAAAGCTTGAAAAATATTTCAAATGACCAACCAAACCTAAACCAACTAATGACTTAACCCAATTGGGTCAAATGGGTCATATTGGTCAACTTGATCCATTTGACCTAAATGAATTCAAATGAACCAAATCCAAATATAAACCAAATTGAACCAAACCAATGATACCAAAACATTTCAAATAGTCATATGAACTTGACCCAACCCTTGGTTTGACCCACTTTGACCAATTGGTCAACTTGACCCCATTTTGACCTAAATGGGTCAACATGAGCCAAATGATATTAAATCAACTCCAAATTCCTTGAAATTTGATACAACCCAATTTCAAACTATTCAAAATCTTTCCAAATTGAAATCAAAGGTAAATGACCATTTTTTCCCTAGGTCAAGGGGTAACCTATGGCCAATTCCACTTGGAATTTGGTCAAATCCTTTTCATGGCCACTTGACACCCTCATAGTAGACCAAATTGATACTAATGGAGGTGGTGCACATGTCCCAATGGGTTTGAGTCAGCTAAACCCAACCCAAGTCCAAAACGGACCACCCCACTCAAAATGAGCACATGGGATCACCTCCCACACCTCATTTAACACATGGAAACTTCTCCACTTCCTTCCTCTTCCAAAATTGAACCAAGTGGAGCTTAAAATAGCCTAACAAACCCACTCAATAGGATCAATTTGATCAAAATGGAAGAGACACTCTCGGCTAGGGGTGTGCATTATTTGGTTTTAACCAAAAAACCAATCCGAACCAAAGTTTTTGAGTAATTTGGTTCGATTTTGAACTTAATAATTTGGATTTTGGTTTTAATTAATGAAAACTTTGGCTTTTGGATTTTGGATCAGTTTGTTAAATAACATTTTGGATGGAACCAAATAAACCAAAGTAAATATATGATATACGATATTATTAATTTATATATTATAGGCTTATAGTAAGAATTATAAATATAAACTACTATTGTTTGTTCATTATACAATAAACTATTACGCAAATATTTTTTTAAATATAACAAACTTTATTTTATCCAAAACCAAACCAAAATAATTGAACTAAATTGTTATTAAGTTTGTTTAGTTTTACATTTTATTTGGTCAGTTTGGTTCAATATTTTTAGGAATCCAAAACCAATTGGTTTTAAAAATTTATCATCCAATCCATCCAAATCAACCAAATGCACACCTCTACTCTCGGCCATCCAATTCAAGTAGGGGGAGATATACTCCCCCACATTTGATTCCAATTGACATCACTTGCTATCGATTGAGCCTTAGGATCCCAGAGCATCCTTCTCCAAGTTCCTCCGAGCTTCGTCAAGCTCTTTCAAATTCTCCATTTTCAGATTTCTTTAAAGCCGAAATAGGGGAGGTCATTGGAAATTCCACTTTTCTCAATTCACCACCAAAAGCCAATTCCTCTTGCAAGAACCATCAGAGGACCCAATCGAGCTCACCCAAACCAAATCCCAAGCAATCAAGCCATGGGAAAGGGGTTGACCAAAGCCACAAGCACTTGAAGCTCATCTTAGCCAATAGGAGGATCCACTTGATCTGAAGCCTTCAAACCTTCAATAGGGCTTCATCTCCATTAGACGAAGCTACCTTAATGGTTGGGAGCACCGGTGATAGCCTTTAATAAGGTATGCCTCAAAACCAAGCTTAGTGTAAGAATTCTTTGGTACTTTATGAAGGGAAGTGTAATCCCATTGTAATTCAACTATTGGATGTCTTTATTCTTGCTCTTAGATGGCGTGTGTTCAATCCTTACTCAATCTGATCTCAAGTGAGCTAAGATTAAGCCTTGGAGGATGGACGATTGCCATCTCCTACAGGTGAGGGTAGGAATGAATAATGGACCGTCCATCCCGCGTGTTTTGGATGGACGGTCCTGATTAAACAATCTAGATTCATTGTTTAATCCCTTTAGAAACTATGGGTTTAATCCTAACCGTCTGATGTTTGATCGGACGGTCCAAGGAAAAAATGCATAAAGCCATCGACTGACTATGTAGATGATTTGACAACTTAAATAACTAATCTCATCGTGCCACGTAGAAAGCACGCGCCGCGTCAATGGTTCATGTGGTGCCGATAGGATTAGTTATATAATTAGGGTTATTTAATTATCCTTTATCACTGAAACTTAAAAAATACATTACTAAATGTAGAAAAATTAGAAAAATATGAATGAGGGCTCATTTTAAAGATAATTAAAGGGGATATAATATAAAATTAATTTTGATTGCTTTTGAATAGTGAGTTTTCTTTAATTTGGGTTTATTTGAAATCATAATAACCCTAATTATTCTCTAATGACTTCATTAATTAATTTTGAACTTCTTAGGCATGTTCTGGGGGATGACCTCTCCCTTAATTTTCTTGGAATTTATTAATGAGTTAATTAGGAAAATAAATTAATGAATCCCTAATCACTCTCTTAATATAATTAAGGGTAATTAAGCATGTAAACAGTAGTTTAATGACTTAATTAAGATAATTAAACATTATTTAAGTGGTTAGGAGGTTTATTGAATAATTTTGGGATATTTTCCTTAAGCTATTCCCTAAACCCCCTTTCTTCCTTAATCTAAACCTAATTAAGGATTAATCCATTAATGATATTCTTAAATAGCTTAATCAAACTTCTAAAATTAACATGAACTTAATCAATCCTTTCTTGGGTCGATACTTAGGTGTTCAATAACCTAAGTAAGCTTAAGGAAATCATTTCCAACTAACATATGTGGGAGGGTTATGAAAGTACTTAATTAAACCCCCTTAGCTTAATTAATCAATAATTGTGAGCCAATTGCATTAGACCATTTCTTTCCTAGGGTGCATTACTGATTTGAATTCAATGTGGTTGCATATCATATGTTGGCTCATAATTGTTTGAATAATTATCTAAAGGAGGTGTAGGTAAGGGGTAATTAATGAACTTAATGTACACCTTAACCTAAGCAAAATATAAAATCAACTTAATGGTTCTAAAAATTAAACTAAAATAATATACACATGTGGGAGATGGGTTAGGACCAGCAAACCTTTCCACATTTTATAAAATCAAATCAAGTTCAAACAAAATTAAAAATCTTTTTAAATAATTTTGATTCACTTTAAATGATCTTATTGTATAGGATTGGATTTAGGAATTAATTAAGGTGAGTGAAATTACATGCTTACAACACTTTATTTCTTTCCTAGCATGCTACGTGTTGTATGCTATATGAAAATCATGCATTCATATCTTTTGAAATATAAATTAAAATGAATTGTTTCCTTTATGTCAAATTGCATGTTTTGGCTAAAGTAATAATATGAATGGCTATTATCACTATTAAATCTAAAATTATTTTTAAAACCTATAAATCAAACATTACAAATGAAGGGTATGCTACTTATAATTACTTATAAGCTTGCATGTGAGTATAATATAAGATGTGCATTATGTGACTTTTCCTTCTCTTCTCTTTTAACATAGTTTTGAATAGGATTTACAAAGTGTATAGCTCATTTGAAAAGAACACAATACTTGCTTAAATCCATTTATATTCATTCCTATGTTATCAATTAAGAAGGATATTTACACTTACACATATAAGTTAAACAACCAATAAATCAAACAAACAAACATAAACCTTTTACATGACACTTTTTCCATTCATTTCTTTTTGTACATGCACATGTGTTTAAGAAAAGTGGTATATTAGTCTGGACATCCCGGGATTACAAGGCTTTAAGTAGCCCCAAGTAGGTTTGTACCTTACACCCTTGGTGTAGAAAATAATGGCACCGTACTCACTTATGTCTTTCATACATGTAAATATGCATATAAATGATGAATAAAAGAATCCCTTTCTTTTCAACTTAACAAAATCATGCATACATGGAACATTCCAAATTTTCTTAAGAAACATCCCTTAGCATTCATCATTAAGGTGTGCTAAATACTTACATTTGTATGTATAGATATGCTTAGGATTCATCCATATGCATGTTACACATGTTGAAAAGAAATAAAGTATTGTATGTTTTGTGATAATAATTCACTTTAGTTAATCCTGAAATGTCTTTCTTATTTGAATAGGTTGATTTAAAGTAAATCTAAACTTAAGAATAATTAAATAACATAATAAACTATTCACTAAAGAAAATCACTAATGAATCTACCTTAGAAATTACTTAAGGAAGGGAGGAAGAGAAGTTTTCTTCTCTTTTCCTCTCTTTACAACATTTAGTAATTAAGTGTAGGTTCATTCAAACAAACCAAATAAAATTTACAAAAATCAACTAAATCACTTAAATGAAATCACCCTCTAAGTTGAACCCTTTCATACATAGAAAATTCTAACCATAAAGCCTAGCTAAGACAAACCACACAAGCTTTAAGTGGCACACACATTAGCCTAAGTCACCATTTCTAGTCCTATGTTAGGGCGGTGCATGATTTGATGCTTTATTTTGCTTTATGATGTGATATTTTAGTCTGAATGTTAAGGTTTATGTTTGTAGACTTAATGGTATGATGATCTTAGTCTAATCATTATCTTCTGTAGGGGATTGTGCTTAAGGGGCACTTTAATAAAAAAATATAAATGCTTTTGCTGTACAGGTTTCTTATACCTCTGAGCATAATCCAAAAATAGACCAGGTAGACTTGGTTACCCATGTGTGGGGTGCTAAGTCCAATTTATTCATATACATGCTTATGATTGTGTGGTTTGTTTAGCTAATCTCTATTTTGCATGCTTTAGTTAGATTTACTTTCCCATTTTCATGTAATTTTGCAAATTAAGATTTGGAATAAATGTTATGAGAGATTAGGATGAACATTGGTCATAAGACTATGTCTTATGTACCATGTGAAGCCTTTAGACCACATTCAACCAACCAGAAGAAAGAAGAAGAAAGATGGAAAGAAGAAAGAAGAAAGAAGAAAGAAGAAAGAAGAAAGAAGAAAGAAGAAATGAAGAAGGAAGACCACCATAATATGAATTCCTTTCTTTTTTATTGTAATTAATTAATTAATAATCCGGATTGTATAAGGGTGAAGCTCGGCTACCCAATTTATTTTCAGGTTTGTGAGGTGGAGCCTGACCACAAAAGGCCTCTTATTCTTTGCGCTAGATTTATAAATTGTTTGATGTTTGTTTAGGTTGTGCTTTAAGATGACTATTTTTCTAGTTTCTTCCTTGCTTTGATGAATGGCCTGAATGTGATTAGGCTCTTAAGGAAAAATAAATTTTCTATCCAATTAATCAACTCAAAACTAAATATTAATAACTCATAACCTCATCTAAAGTCTAGGTTACAGAACAAGATAAAAGATTTAGCAACCCCTTAGCTAAGTGTTGTATGTTTTCACATCATGTATGAAAATAATCTTATTTCACTCTTGTTATGGTTGGCTTCCACTTTTGCCAAGGAATTTAGCTTGACCTTTGAGAGCCATGGTGGAAACACACCTCCGTTCTTCCTATTTTTAGCCCATAATCCAATTTCTCATGCATTATGAATATGAATCCTAAAGCCCATGTCAAATAAATTATCTAAAAATGAAAGTAAAACATAACAAAATTTTCATTAGATTTAAGTCATTAATCATGCCTACATGATCTAGTCTCTTAGGGATTGTGTTTAAGGACTTAGTCTCTTTCTAAATAAATTATAGCCTAGCTATCTTGTAAAAGCATATGACTTTCCTCCATGTATTTAAAATCATAGGAGTTAGTTGGCAGCCTCCCCCAGGCAGTTGTAAGTCCAAACAGTTGGATGATTTATCCTCTCTTATGGAGGTAAACCAAATGCCCATTTTTGCCTTAGATTTAGGTCGTGCTTCAGCCCTGGCCATAACTCCCTAGATTTAGGTTCAAAGGTTGCTACTTCCCTTTGCAGGCTACGAGCATAAATCCTCACCTCTTAAGAATTTCCATGATCTTGTGTCATGGAATTGTAAGCCCCAGACTTCTAATGAAAATTCAACTCAAAGAAATAAATCACTTCAATTTCAAAAATATAAAGCCCAACCATAGGATAGTTTGGTGCTTACTAGGCTTCCTAGTATCATAAGCATCCCCTACTTATCTTCCATTGGTTTCAATAATAACTCCCTTCTCTTGATCAATCCACTTGATCTTCTATAAATAAACCAATTGATTGATAGTTCTATCTTTGAAATCTTTGGAGATAAAGATCATTTATCTTAATCAAGAGTATTCTTAAGGAATCTCATTCCTTAAGATGTAATTAACTATGGGGGTTTGCCTCTATAGGGAACTTAATGAACTCGATTTAAAATAAACCCTACTTTACTTTTCTATGTAAAGTAGGGGAAGGATCTCTGGTACATTCGAAGACCCATAGTCCTTAGGAGTCTTTATTAAGGTGATTAGGTCCATTGTAGGATGATGATTTCTATCTCTCGAGATAATACATCATTCCTCAATGTCATACTGATCTCCCTAATAAGAATATTTATGGATCTACGTGGTGTCCAACAAAAGAAAGTTATGTTATTTTTATTCTTCATTTAATTTTCTCTCAGAAAGATAGATGAAGGATGAAAAAAATTTTCACCACAAATTTTTTTGGGGACTTCGCTAGGGAAGGTTCCTCACTCCATCTTTGGTAAATGATCATTATCTAAGTATCTATAGTGGGTTTGTATTTTGTATGAATCCAAGACTATCTTTCTTTTTCGTTGGCACTTAGTTTCTTTCATCCTTAAACTAAGTTAGCCAACATCCTTTAGGTTTTAGGACTTCACTTCGTGAAGGTCTTAAAACCCATGTTGGGTTTTCCAATAGATGAAAATAAAAATTTAACAAAAAAAAAAAAACTAAAGACTTCCTCATTACCATTTTTATGGTAAGGAAAGGTTTATACCAAAAATAAAGAAAAATAAATCTTTTATAAAAACCTCAATTTCCAAAAAGCACTTCTTCAAAATGCACATAATAAAGTGTTTGCACAAAAATTTTCATAAATTACCCTCATCTAACAATCTTCATGATTGTTATATGTAGGATCATTTCAAAATCAAAATCAACAATTACATTTTCAAAACAAAATCAACAATCTCTTTCCAAAAATAAAATCCAACATTCATACTTTTAAAAAGCACAAATGAACATCTTCACTCAATTCATTTTGATGAAGATTTCATTTTCAAAAATAAAATCCAAAATCATATTTTCAAAAAGCACAAATGAACATCTTCATTCAATTTGTTGAATGAAGATTTCATTCTTCAAAATAAAATCAACAATCTCTTTTCAAAAATAAAACCAACAATCATATTTTCAAAAGCACAAATGAGCATCTTCATTCAATTTGTTGAATGAAGATTTCATTTTCAAAATAAAATCAACAATCACTTTTCAAAAATAAAACCAACAATCATATTTTCAAAAAGAAAACACAATTGAACATCTTCATTCAATTTTTTGAGTGAAGTTTTCATTTTCAAAACAAAATCAACAATCTCTTTTCAAAAATAAAACCAACAATCATATTTTCAAAAAAAAAAAAGCACAAATGAACATCTTCATTCAATTTTTTGAATGAATATTTCATTTTTCAAAATAAAATCAACAATCTCTTTTCAAAAATAAAACTATCAATCATATTTTTGAAAGCACAAATGAACATCCTCATTCAATTTATTGAATGAAGATTTCATTTTCAAAACAAAATCAATAATCATCCTTTCAAAAGTAACAATCATCTTTTCAAAAATCAAAATTAACAATCATCTTTTCAAAATCCAAACAACATTTGGATCTTTCATTTAGCATACCCAAATTTGCTAAATAAAAATCCTCTTTTCAAAAATCAAACAACATTTGGATCCTTTATTTCATATACCTAAATTTGCTAAGTAAAGAATCCTGTTTCCAAAAATGAAAGCATAAAACACATTTGGATTTCCTTAGCATACCTAAATTTGCTAAGAATCCTCTTTTCAAAGTCAAAATATGAAAAATCAAAACACACTTAGATCCTTTATTTAGCATACCTAAATTTGCTAAATAAAGAATACTCTTTTCAAAATCATCAAAAAAAAAAAAAACACATTTGGATTTCTCTACCATACATAAATTTGCTAAGAATCATCTTTTTCAAAATCATCAAAACAAAACACATTTGGATTTCTTTAGTATACCTAAATTTCCTAAGAATCCTCTTTTCCAAAATCATCAAAAACAAAATACATTTGGATCCATTATTTAGCATACCAAAATTTGCTTAGTAAAGATCCTCTTTTCAAAAATAACAACACATATGGATTCTTTATTTAACATACCCAAATTCTCTAAATATAGATTCCATTTTCAAATTTATACATAATTCACAAACAAGCAAACAAAAGAAGAAACTATTTTCAAACACCTCACCAAGCATACCCAAATTTTCTAAGTGAGTAAATTCAAAAATCACAAATCAAAACAAAATAAATTGACCCTTTACTTTAACATACTCAAATTTGTTAAATAAAGGGTCCTCAAACTCAGAAATCAAATTCAAATATGAACCTATGGAAGCATCAATCAGTCCAAAAATAGTTGAACCCATTTTCAACATACACAAATTTGTTGAAAATAGATTGTACATATTTCCTTTGGGGTTGATTTAGCGTTGGATCTACAACTTGACGCCCACAGTCTGATTTTGCACACCTCATTCATTTTGGTCGAGGCTTTGAGGGGGCTAGGATCACTTGTGAGGGGACCACCCTCACAAGTGTTTGCAGGAGCATGGTGACAGGGAAAAAGCCTGTCATCCAGGTTGAGATGCCGTCTAACTCAAAGATTATCTCATTGAAGAGAAAGGCTGTGGCACAACAGTAGCATTTCTAGTGCTAGTACACCCAATTGTTTCCCTTGCTACCCCAGTATAGGCTAGCACCCACTCATTGGCTTCCTCCAAGGGGAAGGCTCCCTTGATTCCATGGATTTTCTCCCCGACCTATGAGGTAGGGTCTAGTTCCTATACTACTTACCCCACCAAGACTCAGCGCTGAAACAAAAACTACATGATCAAGCAATATCATTCCTGCATAGCCAAGGAGCTAGAGGCAACCACTTAGTCTACAGTAGAAGATTTACCTAGGATAGTGTCTCCTCTGATCACAGAGAACAAGTTCCATCCCCTCTCTGATTCAGATGGATAGGAAGACATTAGGAGGATTTTTGTTTCACCTCTGCCAGTAGTTCATTTTGAGGCTTCTATCAATGAGAGGAGAAGGTCATATGTCAGCCTTAGATCTATTCTATACCAAGTAGATGGAGCTTATGGACGATTAGTGTTTGGGGAATAGTTTGATTTACATTTTGTCATCCCCGCAGTATGGGCAGACATATCAGACAGGAGAGGGCCAGGGAGGCCCGTACATTAGTATATATTACTAGATGGGAGGCGTCGAGGCACAATAGCCAGTCAATATCCTTAGCCTTTGTTGACTTTCCAGATCGGCATGCTACTCACTTCAATCATACTGATAGTATTTTACTAACGGGTGCTACCCACCATAGAAGAAGATCCTAGCTAGAGAAAGTCGGTGATGCCTCCACCACATCTCTCTACTCCATGCTCTCCATCTCCAGTACATGTTCCAACATCCACTATTCTAGCAAAGGTCATGAAGGTTGCATCCGGGGAGAAAAGAACCCCACTAGTGATCTGGCTATGGCCAAGAGATCCCATTCCATCTACACCACCGATTATGGCAAGGCCAAGCTCTCCTGCTCGACCTCCTGCCATAGTTATGGTGAAGTGGGAATGGTGACCACAAAGCATAGTAGTCATTCCATCACCACCACCACCGCTGCAGGCTATGGAGATAGTTGTAGCTGAGGGAGGAGGAGAAAGTACCACTATTCCCATGAACATAGATCCTCCTAGGAGTACTACTCTGCCCAGATTTAGTGACAGTTAGAAGCATCCATCTTCTAGTGAGCGTAGCACTCACAAGGTTAGCTCTCCAACAATAATAGAGGTTAGATGTCTATCTGTTCATTACAGTGATACTACTACCGGTCAATCTTAATCTTTTGTACCTGTTCAGTTGGATCGATCCCTAGATGACATTGTAGCATAGTATTTAGTGGAGAAGAAGGAGATCTTAGGATATACCTGGTATGATTTAGAGGATGAGAAGATCATTTTTGATTATAATGAAGATGATCTGCTAGAGGATTCAACGGGAGTGCAAATGGTAGATATCAGGGGTTCCCTCCTTTATGATCAGAAGACTTTGGAAGGTGTTGTGGCTAAACAAGAAGATGTAGCTCACTTGAATCAACACCTCCTTCAACAAATAAAGTAAAAGGATGAGAAAATAGTTAGGATGGGGTAGAGGCTTGAAGACCTGCTAGTAGCAATTTTGGCACTCCAAAACCCAGCCTCGGTAGTGCATCCTACTATTGTAGAGACTAGTCAGCCAAAATTATTACATGTCTTGGATCCAGCCAAGCCTTTAACTCTAATAGAGTAGGGCAACACCAGCTTGTATAAGAAGGTAGTGGATAGTACCTCCATATAGGAAAAGGACATTAAAATCATGGTTGAGCATTAGGTGAGAGAAGCATTGGCTCAAGCCCGAGGAGGATCATCAATTCCAAAGGGTAGATCTTACCTAGAGGAATTTGATGCCATCCAGTATCCTAAGGTTTTCGTGCCACCTTCTTTCAAGAGCATTGATGGCAGCGAGAACCCAAGGAAATACATAGCAAACTTTAGAGCTAGCTATTATAATGCTGGTGGCAGTGATGCTCTCCTATTCCATCTTTTTGTCAGTAGCTTAGTAGGCATAGTCTTTGATTGGTATGTTGAACTCCCCAATAGTTTAGTGAAGACTTTTGTTAAGTTGGAGTAACTCTTTATTAAGAGATTTGCTAGAGCTCAGCAAAGGGTGACTGTAGGCGATCTCGTTGTGGCTCAACAACACCCTAGTGAGTCCCTCATTGATTATATTCTCAGATGGCATAATTTGAGTATGAAATATAAACCGCAGCTGCCTAAATATCATGCCATTGAAATTTTACTGAAGAATATTCATGGCCCTGTCACCTTCGTGCTCAAAGGTTTTATCATCAAGACATTTAAGAAGCTAATCAACAAGGTAACTAGCTTCTAAGGAGAAGCCAAATAGTTTCTTTTTCTGTATCAATCAACAAAGCTGAAGCCGCATAAAGCTTATGAGAAGAAACCAAGGGCAGTGATAGCAGTAGACAAGGGGAAGTAGCTGGCCAGAGAGTAGTATGAGAGACCTCATGCCATAGCAGTCATCACTTCTTCAAACCAATGACACCATACTCACTTATGTATTCCATACTTGTAAATGTGCATATAAATGATGAATAAAAGAATCCCTTTCTTTTCTACTTAATAAAATCATGCATACATGGAACATTCCAAATTTTCTTAAGCAACATCCCTTAACATTCATCATTAAGATGTGCTAAATACTTACATTTGTATGTATAGATATGCTTAGGATTCATCCATATGAATGTTACACTTGTTGGAATGAAATAAAGTGTTGTGTGTTTTATGATAATAATTCACTTTAGTTAATCCTAAAATGCCTTTCTTATTTGAATAGGTTGATTTAAAGTAAATCTAAACTTAAGAATAATTAAAACCCATAATAAAACATTCACTAAAGAAAAATCACTAATGAATATACCTTAGAAATTACTTAAGGTAGGGAGGAAAGAGAAGTTTTCTTCTCTTTTTCTCTCTACATAACATTTTGTAATTAAATGTAGGTTCATTCAAACCAAATCAAATCATCAAATAAAATTTACAAAAATTAACTAAATCGCTTAAATGAAACCACCCTCTAAGTTGAACCATTTCATTAGAAAATTCTAACCTTAAAGCCTAGCTAAGACAAACCACACAAGCCTTAAGTGGCAAACACATTAGGCTAAGTCTCCATTCTAGTTGTATATTAGGGTGGTGCATGGTTTGATGCTTGATTTTGTTTTGTGATGTGATGTTTTAGTCTGGATGTTAGGATGTATGTGCATAGACTGAATGGTAGGATGATCTTAGTTTAATCATTATCTTCTGCAGGGGATTGTACTTAAGGGGCACTATAATAAAAATATAAATGCTTTTGCTATGCAGGTTGCATATACCCTAAGCATAATCCAAAAATAGGCCAGGTGGACTTAGTTACCCATGTGTAGGGTGTTAAGTCCAATTTATTCATATACATGCTTGGAATTATGTGGTTTGTTTAGCCAATCTCTATTTTATAGATTTTAGATAGATTTACTTTTCCCATTTTCATGTAATTTTGTAAATTATGATTTGGAATGAATGTTATAGGGAATTAAGATGAAACATTGGTCATAAGAATATGTCTTATGTACCAAGTGAATCCTTTGGAGCAACCACATTCCAACCAACAGAAAGAAGAAAGAAGAATAGAAGAAAGAAGAAAAGAAGAAAGTAGAAAGAAGAAAGAAGAAAGAAGAAATGAAGAATGAAGACCCCCATAACATGAATTCATTTCTTTTTTGATTGTAAATAATTCATTTATAATCAGGGTTGAATAAAGGTAGAGCTCAGCTACCCAATTTATTTTTGGGTTTGTGCAGTGGAGCAAGACCATAAAAGTCCTTTAGTCTTTTGTGCTCACTTTATAAATTATTTGATATTTATTTAGCTTGTGCATTAAGATGGCATGTTTTCATAGTTTCTTTCTTGCTTTGATAAATGGCCTGTATGCTATTAGGCTCTTAGGGAAAAATAAATTTTCTATCTAGATAATCAACTCAAAACTAAAACTTAACAACTCATAACCTCATGTAAAGCCTAGGTTATAAAATAAGATAAAAGATTTAGCAACCCCTTAGTTGGATGTTGTATATTTTCACATCATGCATAAAAAGAATCTTATTTTACTCTTGTTATAGAGGGCTTCCACCTTTGCTAAGGAACTTAGCTTAACCTTTGAGAGCTATGGTGAAAACACACCTCCTTTCTTGTTGATTTTGGCTCATAATCCAATTTCTCATGCATTAGGCATATGAATCCTAAAGCCTATGTAAAATAAATTATCCAAAAATGAAAATAAAACATAACAAAATTTGCATTAGATTTAAGTCATTAATCATGCCTTACATGATCTAGTCTCTTAGGGAGTGTGTTTAAGTACTTAGTTTCTTTCTAAAAAAATAACAGCCTAGCTATCTTGCAAAAGCATATGACTTCCCTACATGTATTTAAAATCATAGGAGAATTAGTTGGCAGCCACCCACAGGTGGTTGTAAGTCCTAATAGTTAAGTGGTTTATCCTCTCTTGTGGAGGTAAACAAAATATCTATTTTTACCTAAGATTTAGGTCATGCTTCAGCTCTCGACAAAGCTCCCTAGATTTAGGTTCAAAGGTTGCTGCTTTACTTTATGGGATAGAGCATAAATCTTCACCTCTTAGGCATTTCCATGAAAATTCAACTTAAACAAATAAATCACTTCAATTTCATAAATATAAAGCCCAACCATAGGATAGTTTGGGATGCTTACTAGGCTTCCTAGTACCATAAGCATCCCCTACTTATGTTCCTTGGTTTCGATAATCATTCCCTCCCCTTGATCAATCCCACTTGATCTTCTAAAAATAAAATAATTGATTCATAATCTTATCTTTGAAATCTTTGGAGACAATAATCATTTACTTTAATCGAGAGTATTCTCAAGGAATCTCATTCCTTAAAATGTAATTAAATATGGGGTTGTGGTGAAAATTTTTTATGAGAAGTCACCTTCAAATCTGTTGGTGAGAAAAGAAAGAGGAGACCTATAAAAATTCATCTTTTTAGGATGCCACGTAGATCCGTAGATGTACTTATTCAGGTGATTGAGCACATCATCAAGGAAATAATGTACTATCTCAAGAGATAGAAGTCACTACCATTTAATGGACTTAATCACCTTAATAAGGGCTCCTAAGGATAATGGGTCTGCATATGTACCAGAGATTCTTCTTCTACTTTACATGGAAAAGTAAGGCCATGTTTATTTTAAACCAGGTTTGTTAAGTTCCCTATAGAGTTAAGCCCCCATAGTTAATTACATTCTAAGGAATGATAATTCCTTAGAAAAACTCTCAATTAAGATAAATGATTATTTTTTTTGAAGATTTTAATAGGAAGGACTATCAATCGATTGGTTTATTTTTGAAGATCAAATAAGATTGATCAAAAGAGGGAGTTATTATCGAAGCCAAAATGGGAGATAAGTAAGAGATGCCCACAATGCTAGGAAACCTAGCAAACATCTCAAACTATCTTATGTTTGGGCTTTACATTTTTGAAATTGATTTAGTTTATTTGAGTTACATGTTTTATTAGAAATTTAGGACTTAAGATTCCTTAACATAAGATTAAAGAAATGCCTAAGAGGTGAGAAATTATTCTTATGGTCCACAAAGGGGAGAAGCAATCTCAGAACCTAAATCTAGGGAGCTTTGGTAAGGGCCAAAAGCACAACATAAATCTAATGCAAAAAAGGGTAATCGATTTGCCTCCTCAAGAGAGGACAAACCACCACGATAGCTTGGACTTACAATCGCCTAGGGGTGGCCACTAATTAAATCCTCCTATGATTTTTAATACATGTAGGCAAGTCTTTATGCTTATGCAAGATAGCTAGGCTATTATTTGTTTAGAAAGAGACTAAGTCCTTAAACTCACTCCCTAAAGAGACCAGATCATGTAAAGGGCATGCTTCAAATAACCTAAATCTAATACAATTCAAATTTTATTTTATTTTTATTTTTGAAAATTATTTTGACTCAGGTTAATAGGATTCATATGACTAATGCCTGAGAAAGAAGGCTATTGGCCAAAAGAAGCGAGAAGGGAGGAGGTGAGTTTTCACCATGGCTCTCAAAGGTCAAGCCAAGTTTCTCTTGAAAAGGTGGAAGCCCTCCAATCAATAGTAAAATAAAATGCATTTGTGCATGATATTACAAAAGAAATGCTCATCCAGCTAAGGGGTTGCTAATTCTTTTATCTTGATTTTAAACCTAAGCTTTTGGTGAGGTTATGAGTTCTTTATTTTTAATTTGAGTTATTAAGTTGGGTAGAAGATTTATTTTTCCCTAAAGAGCCTAATCCATATCCAGGCCATACATAAAATAAGGAATAAATTAGGAAAATCATGCCACTTAATGCAAAAGCTAAATAAATCATCAATTAATTTATAAAGCTAATCACAAAAAAAAAATAAAGGCCTTTGTGGTGGCACCACCGCCGCAACCTAAAAAATATCAAATGGGTAGCTCTACCCTTATACAACTACAAATGAATGAAATTACAATTAAGCAAGGATTTCATTATTATGGGGGTCTTTAAGCTTCATTCTTTTTTCTTCTTTTCTTCTTTCTTCTTTGGTTCCTTCTTTTGGGTGATTGGATGGTAGATGCTCCAAGGATTCACATGCATAAGATGGGATCTTATGGACCATAAAAAATCATTAACACACTACAAAACAAAGGTTAGCTAAAATAAACCACACAAATCTAAAGCATGTATATTGGACTTATCACCCCACACATGGGTGACTATGTCCACCTGGCCTATGGATTATGCTTAGAGGTTTAGAGCACCAGCAAGCAAGAGCATTTATATTTTATTTATGATAGCGCCCCCTAAGCACAATCTCATGCATAAAATAATAGTTAGATTAAGAACATCCTACCATTCATTCTACATGCATACACCCTAACATCCAGTCTAAAGTATATATTACAAAATAAAACAAACATCAAACCATACGACCTAACCTAAGGCTAGAAGTGGTGACTTAGGCTAATGTGTGTGCTTTGAAGGCCTATGTGGTATGCATAGCTATGGCTTTAGGTTTAAACTTTCTATGTGTGAAGAACATGTTCAACTTAGAGGAGGATTTTATTTAAGTTATTTAATTATATTAGTTTGATTTTATTTCTTGTTTTGATTTGGTTCAAGTGAATCCTATAATTAATTACTAAGTTATGAAGAGAGGGAAAGAGAAGAGAACTTGTCTTTCCTTCCCTAACATAAGTAATTTCTAAAGTAGATTCACATTTTAGTTTTTATTTAGGTGAATGTTTTTTTAAATCTTTTAATTAATCCTAAGTTTAGATAAACTCTAAACAAACCTATTCAAAAGAAAGAAAGCATTTTAAGATTAAATAAAATGAATCAAAATTCACATAACACACATTACTTCATTTCTTTCCCAACATATATAACATGCATATGGATGGACCCTAAGCATATCTATACATACAAATGAGTATTTAACACACTTTATGATGCATGCTAAGTAATCTATTTAAGAAAATTTAGAAGTTGAATATGCATGATTTTTCTTAAGTAGAAAGGGGTTTTCCTTATCCAAATCTTCACATATACACATGAAAGTAAGAAAGGCATAAGTGAGTACAACATCATTGTTAACCAGAGGTGTAAGGTACAAGACCTACTTAGGACTACTTAAAGCCACACAACCTTAGGGTTGTCTAGACTAATATACCACTTTCCTTAAATACAAACATGTGCATACAAGAAATGAAATAGAGAAGGAGAATGCAAAAGTTGTATTAATGGATTCAGTTGTATTTATGCAATTTATGTATGCTAGTATAGGTAAACCTCCTTAAGCGATAGTATAGAGAAGAATAGGGTATGTAATTAAGTAAGTGTTGGGTTCTTTTCAAATGAACTCTACATCTTACCAACTCCTATTCAAAACTATACCAACATAAGAAAGAAAGGAATATCTAAGCATACCTTTATATTCTTTCACATGCAAACTTATAATTAAATATAAGTAGCACACTTTTTTTAGATTTGGTATTTGATTTATGTTTTTTTTATTGGATTTAGTAGTGATAATAGCCACTCATATTTCTACTTTAGCCAACACATGCAAATTTGACATAAAGTAAACAATTTCATTTTAAAATTTGAATTTGAAAAATATGAATGCATGAAATCACATGACATACTTTAACATGTTGGGAAAGATTCAAAGTAATGAAAGCATGTAAACAAATTCACTTCACTTAAATCCTAAAGACATTCTTATGGAATAAGAAAGTTTAAAATAAATCAAAGTGAATTCAAAGTGATTTTTGTTTAGTTTGAAGTTTGATTTAATTTTGAAAAGGTGAGATGAGTTTGCTATTCCTAACCCATTCCACATGTGTTTGATATTTTTTTTTTAATTTTTAGATACTTAGATCCATTTTATGCATTAGTAGGGGTATGAATTAAGTAACTTAATTAACCCTTACACACACCTTAGATAATTAACTAAATAATTATGAGCCAATGAGATATAAACTCACAAGGAATTTAAAAATGCAATGAAATAAAAATGCAATTTGGCTCACAATTAAAGTTAATTAAGCTAAGGGGTTTAGCTTAAGTAATTTCAAAACACCCTTTTTACTTACACAAATTGGGTTTTGATTTCTTAATTGAACTTAGGCTATTAAACACTAAGCATCTACCCAAAGTAGATTAATTAAGTTCTAAAACTTTTTTAGAATTTTAGAAATTAATTAAGGGGATAATTAATGAATTAACCCTTAATTAAGAGGAGATTAAGGAGAGAAAAGGGGTTTAGGGAATAGCTTAGGGGAAATGCCCCAAAATATTCCATAAATCCACTTATTATGGATCTTTAATACCCTAATCATGGGTAAAATCACTAATTACCTTAATTATAATTACATAAGGGTAATTAAGAAATTCATATGCAATTCTAATCAAGCCTTCAATAAATCCCAAGAAAATTAGGGGAGAAGTCATCCCCTAAAACCAAGAAATTTGGGATTAATGAGACTTAATTAAAAGTAATTAGCAAAATAATTTTCTAAAACCCAAATTTAGAAAAAAAATTATAATTCAAACCCATTAATTAATTTTAAAATATTCTAGGTTGAATTATCTTTCCATAGATTTTATTTCATATTTTTTGAATTTTAGAGGAGTTATGAATTTTTTATAAGATCCTAAATTAGTTTAAATAAAGACATCCCAATCCCAGCTCACTGCGGCGATGGTGTGAGGTCACACTCATCATGTTGTGAGGGTTTACTTAAATATCAAATCCAAATGGTGGTGTGCGGTTTGATCTCGCCATCATCAAAGATCGATGGCGAATCTCCCATTTAAAATGATAAATAATATATATAAACATGGGGAATCTCGTCCATCCAAAATGCATGGATGGATGGCGAGATCTCCCAAGTTCTTCCCCTTGATGAGACCGTCCATGATCAAGGGAAGATCAAGCTCGATCTAGCATGGATTCAAACCAAATTTACACCATCTAAAGCTAGGCAAATCAATGGTAAAATCCATGGGATTAAAATTTCTTTTCAAAGCTCCACACATTGAGTTTAATGGTCAAATCCATACCTCAGGTGATCACCGTCTCGATTCCTTGAGAAGCTTCATGGTTGAGATGAAGCCTTTGTTGAGTTTGAGGTTGAGTGGATCTTCTTGGGTCACCTCCTCCTTAGCTTGAGCTTCTTTGATTTGATCTCTTGCTTTGGAACTTGGAAGAGAGCTTGGGTGTGCACTTCGACTTGGTCCTGATGAAGCAAGAGGAATTGAGTGGAGTTTAGTGTGGAGAAAGTTGGGAATGGATTGAGCTCCCCATTTTCACTATTTAAAGAGAAATGAAATGGCATCTCTAAGGCTTAGGATCACTCTCTGATGGCTGCTAAGTCTTTCTAGTACTCAATTGAATTCAAGAATGATGAATTTGAGTTTATTTAGGGGGAGTATATCTCCCCCTTGAAGGATTGGATGGCCGTTAATGCTCTTTCCATTTTGATCCAATTGATCTTAGGTAGTGGGTTGTTTGAATAGTTAAGAGTGTGCACGTGGTCAGTTTGAGCCAATGAGTGGATTGCCAACCTCCCATGTGCTTGAATTTGAGTTTGAGAGGGAGTTTGAATTTTGCATTTTTGACATGGTGGGTTTGGTCTAGGGACCAATTGGGCTGACCAAACCATTGGGTTGGGTGCACCACTCTTCACTAGGTCCCTTGAGCTTTTAGGAAAGCCTCAGTGAATGTGAAGAGGGTATGACCAAATTACCCATGGATTAAGCCAAAATTTGTTCTATGGCCTGGGGTAGAATGGTCATTTTTTATTTTTTTTTGGACATGTTGGGTATGTGGAGAAACTAGGTTTGACCAAGTTTCATGAGATTTGGAATTCATTAGATAGGGTTTGGTTCATGTTGACCCATTTAGGTCAAAATGGGTCAACTTGGGTCAAGTTGACCAAGTGGTCAAATTGGGTCAAACCAAGGGTTCGGTCAAGTTCATATGACCATTTATAATGTTTTGGTGGCTTTGGTTTGATTCAATTTGGTATAGTTTGGAATTTGGCTCATATGACTTCATTTAGGTCAAATGGGTCAAGTTGACCTATTTGCCCCATTTGACTTATTTGGGGTAGGTTTAGGTTTGGTTAGTCATATGGAGTGGATTGGTATCTTTGTTTCCAATCAATTTTGGTTATGTTCAATTTGGATGACCCCTTTAGGTCATGTTGGGTCTAAGGTCAATTGGGCTAGGTTGGTCTAGTTGGCCAATTGAGGCTTTGGTCAAGTTCAAGTGATTTGGAATGGACTTGACCCATTGGTTTCAATCAATTTGGCTTAGATCAAGTTTTGACACATTTTGACCCTTTAGGTCAAAATGGGTCAACAGTCAAGTAATTGGGCTGGGTTAGGCTCAAATGTTGGCTTGGTCAAGTTGAAACATGAGTCATAGTGAACTTAGATTAATGGTTTCAATCAATTTAGCCTATGGTGGAATTTGGCTATGTTAGGTTTCATTTTGGGTTAAGTGTTGACTTGGTCAACCCTTAGGTTTGACTTGGTTTGACCCAATTTGATTGATTGATTGATGTTGATCATGATGAGAGGAAATATGAGTTTTCAATCCAATTTGGTTAGGATCAAATTTGGCTCATAAGGGTACTAGGTCACCTTGGGTCAAGTGAGCCTCAATGGGTCAAATGGCTTAGTCAAAGCTTGATTTGAAGTTGGTTGATCTTGTATATGGACTCATGATTCAAATATAAATCTATTTACAAGTGTTTGAAGTCAAATGGGTTTTGATCCATTTGAAAATTTCATATTCAAAAGGAAGAATATGAAGGGTTTTGGTTTGATTTTGACTTTGGTTTTGATTATTTGATTGAAGTTTGGATTTATATATGAGCTCATGATTGTAGGTTGATTGAATCATGAGAGAAAATCAAGTTTGGCTTGAGAAATTGATTTGGCTAAGTTCAAGATTTTTCTTGAAAGAGATTGGATTTTGAGTTGATTTGAGTTTGATTTTTGGAATTGGTTTTGATTGTTTGAATTTATATTTCATTTATATATGTGAATATAAATGAGAATATAAATTATCATGAGAAAATTTCAAGGATTTGAAGTGGTTTAATCATGATTTGTAAATCCATTAAAGGATTTAAAGGACTTAGGAAAATTTTAATTGAGTTAAATTTTGAATTTGGATTTGATTGATTTATATTTATATTTCATTTATATATGAGAATATAAATGAGTTATGAGAAAATCCATGAATTTGAATTGTTTGATCATGATTTGGCTAAAGTCCATTAATGGAAAATTAATGACTTAAGAGATTTTAAATTGAGAATTTAATTTCAGGGCTTGATTTGATTGATTTATATTTATATTTCATTTATATATGTGAATATAAATGAGAATATAAATGGGTTTTTAGAAAATCCCATTAGTTTAAATTGATTTGATCATGATTTTGGCTAAGTCCATTAATGGAAAATTAAGGACTTAAGGAAAATTTCACGAATTGATTTGGAATTTTGAGTTTAGTTTGATTGATTTGAATTTATATTTCATTTATATATATGTGAATATAAATGAGAATATAAATGGATTATGAGAAAATCTCAAAGATTTGAATTGGTTTAGATCATGATTTTGGTTAAGTCCTTAAGGAAGGTTAAGGACTTAGGAAAATTTGGACTTAATTTTGATGGAATTTTGATCATGGGTTTCAATCATGGATTCATGGATTTTGATCATGGAATTGATTTGAGTTTGGAGAAAATCAAATAGAATTGATTTGGAGTTTGACTTGAAAGAAGAAGTGAGGAATGGTTTTAAGGGTAGGAAATTTCCTAACACCCCTAAGGCATGACTTATTCCTTTGGCTAACTCTTCTAAGTCTCTAGGGATAGGTTGAGTGTCCACCTAATCATTAGATGTGTTTTAAGACTAAGGAACTCTTAAGTTCTATGAGGAGTCCTATGTCTAAGATGGAGGGGTTGAGAGCTCATTCTAAAAATGAGGTCAATAAAGGGTGCTTAATAGGTGTGATGTGACTAACAAGGAACACCACACGTATTGGTGTTGAACAAAATGATCAACAACATCGAGAGAATACAACCACTAACAGAAATAATCTATCCTTAACCAAAGGAAAAAATAGAATCTAGAGCTTAGTGCAATGTGGCTCTACTTATGTCCAAGACATAAGAGAAAAGTGAAAAATCCACTAAGGGATTGAGGGTGACCCTTCTACTATGGAAGCAGGTTTAAGTTATCCACAAGGGGATGAGAGGTTTGATTTGATTTATTCCACTAGGGATGAGGGTTGAATTTGTTTTAATTTTGTTAGGTTTGAATTTTTAGATGAACCCTATTGGTTTGTGATGGATTGCACTAAGTAGGAACCGTGGAGGCTAAGACCTAACTCAAATTTACCAATCCAAAGGGGTAGTCTACTACATAGTAGGACTAGAAGGGATGCCTATTTTGTACTTGGAAGAAAGCATAGTAGTAGACTTACATCCTCCAAGTAGAGGATTCTTTGGGGTCTATTGGCAAGAAAATAGATTGAACCCAACCTAGGCTATTGAGTGAATGCCCACTAGGGACTTAGATAGTCAAGATTGATTTCATTTTTTTGTTTGATTATGATGGATCCCATAGGTTTGATGAGTGGTAGGGGCCATGGAGGCCTAGATCAAGGGATAGTCTACCACCAGGTAGGACTATCCAATAAAAGGGGAAATGCCTTTTGGTATACAATGGACAAATCTTAAGAAGAAAGCATGGGGACTCATATCTTCTAAAAGCATGGAACCATTGGGGTGATTAGTTGCTTTGGGTGAAAAATGTTCAGTGAATTGATTGGGGACTTAAATCGACTCAAGGATAGTCAAGATTAATTTCATTTTAAATTTATTTATTTTGTTTGATGATTATTGGTTTGCAATGGATCAAAGCGAGAAGGAGCTTATAGAAGCCTAGACCTATCTCAAATTCTTGAATAAGGGAGTAGCTTCTCGACGATGGGAGAACTATCCAACCAAAGGAGTGCCTTTGGTTTGCAATGATCAATTGAAGGAAGAAAGCGAGGACTCCATCTTAGAAAGATCAGGGGGTTGATTTGTTTACGAGCTCAAATCCATTGATTTAAATAAATCTTAGAATCATAGTCTTATATCTTTCAAAGTGGAATGATTATCGGGGTAATCTTCTTGTGGCAAATAGATTGAACCCAACCTAAGGGTGACTACAGAGTGAGTACCGAAGATTTATCTCACTCGGTAGTCGTAATTCTATAGGGAGTTTGCGACCTTGCCTAAAGATAGATGGATGCTTGGGGAGATGGGGCCCTTTGGGGGCTTGAATTCCTAATGCACAAGCGAATATTTTTATTTATTTTAGTTTTTATCATGGATCCTATTGGTTTGTAAGGGATCAAAATGAGAAGGAGCTTATATTAGCTGACTATCTCATTTTGAACCAAGGGAGAATCATGCATCCTGAACAAATTCTCCAACCACATGGGTGGCTACTAGGAAAGGGGACTCCAATCCAAAGTAACCCGGGTAGTGTGTAAATGGGTCAAAGGACTTGATCCAAATAGAGTGCTTGTGGGATGGGCGGTGGCTTAATCCAACACCCTGGGAAAGATGACATGATTAGTCATATATCCAATAGGTATTCAATGTCCAACTCAAGGAGAAAGCATGGGGACTCATATCAGCCAAGAGTGGCATACTCACAAGGTGAGTAATTGTAAGCATAGCGAACATCAACCAACCTAATGTGCCCATCAATTTGCAACAATCAACCTAGGAAGAAAGCTCAGGGACTCATATCCTCTTATAGCGGAAACTGGGATAGTCTGTCTTTTCGAGTGCTATCGACCTAGGGGTGACTCTTGAGTGAATGCTGGGGACTTATATCAACTCAAAAGTAGTCAAGAGGAAAAGGAGTGACTTATCCTAAACCTCAAATATACTCAACCTAGTTAGAACATGATGATGGCTAGTTCAAGAAGAAAGCAGGGGCTCACATCTTCTTAAATAAAGTCAACATGAGGTAACTTGGGTAGTGAAGACTACCATACTAACAAGGCCTTTGGTTTTACAATGGTCAAGTTAGAAGAAAGCTGAGGACTCACATCTAAACAAATGACCCATTGGGGTGACATCTTAGGTAGTATGTGGGCAGACCTAGAGCGACTAATGAGTGAGTGCACAGGGCTTGCTCCCACATCAAATAGCTCGAGACAAAAGATTTGTTTGTTGTTGAAAGAATAGGATGCCTCTTGGGGGACTCTTACACCTACCTTAAAACATGTGGGGTGGATTATGAAGATAAGAAAACAACACTTCAAAAGAAGAGAAAGATTTGACAAATGATCATTTTTATTCTTTTTTATTAATGAATTTTTTTTGAACATGATTTATTTATGGATAATATTTCTTTAGATAGAGCCCATTAATTGGAAGCATCGGTGTTCCCTTTATAATCAATAATGATAAGATCCTCCTTGGTAGGCCTTCTCTATGACATAGGGGCCTTCCCAAGTGAGTTCAAACTTGCCTCCCATCTTTTGACAGGCAACAATTGGTCTCCTTAGGACTAACACAAGTTCTCCTACTCGGAAAGACCTAAGGCAGACCAGCTTGTTGTGAGCTTGAATCATTTTGGCCTTGTACAACTTGAGGTTCTAAATGCGCAGTGACTTTCCTCCAAACCTTGAGGTCTTCTAACTGCAACTTTGCATTCTGCTCTATAGTGATCTTGTTACCCAATGCTATCCTTAGTGATGGGAGTTGAACTTCTAAAGAAAGAATGGCTTTGGACCCATACACTAAATAAAATAGGGTAGATTGAGTTGGAGTTCGGTATGTGTTGCGGTAGGCCTATAAGGCTTCAACTAACTGCTTGTTCCACTATCATTTGTTGTCATCAAGAGTCTTCTTCAGTATATGGATGAGAGTTTTGTTGAATGCTTCTGCTAAACCATTAGCTCTGGGATAGTAGATGGTGGAGTATCTCCAATCTATACCATGTCTTCTAGAGAAGCTGTTGATCTTTGTGCTTTTGAATGTAGTACCATTATCAGATATAATTCATCGAGGCACCCTAAACCTATATATGATATGGTTCTGAAAATTGAAGCACATGGTGATGACCTCTCGAGTGGGATGGCTTTTCCCACTTGGAAAAGTAGTCGGTGGCAGCTAAGATGAATCAATACCCCTTGGAAGAAGGAGGATCGATCGGGCCTACAATGTTAGTACCTCAACACTCAAATGACCATCAAGTGGAGGACCACACCATGCACCTGAAACTGATGGCATCTCCTAGCTACATCCATATAGTCTGTGATCATAGAAGGACAGTAGTATCCAAGTCTTTTTGATTTTCATCTTCATCTTTGAACTGGATTGATGAGCTCATAGACAGTGTACCTCGGTTATAATGCCATGCTTTGTTTGTCTAAATAATGTAAACATTTGGTCAAAGGGTGATATAGGGTGCCATCAACAAGAGTATAGAGCTCTCTATTTCACCTGATAAGCTTGTGACCTTTCTTGAGGTAGTTTGCCAGTGTTCAAGTAATTTATGAACGGTTGCCCCCAATCTAGCTCCTTATCCATTTCAGCAATGACAACCTCCTCCCCTTCAAGAGAAAGTCTCTTGATGAGTTTAATATCAATAAGGGATAGGACTCATCTATTTTAGAACCTTATTGAAATGGACTCATATTCTGGGTATGCCAACTCTTTGGCAAGTTTGGAGCATCTACTACGTTCTTTCGGGAACCTTGTAGATGGTGACTTAGAATCTGGGCCAACTTGACTTCATGGTACTCATACTATGTAATGAAGCTTGGGTTTGAGAACTGGTAGGACCAATCGGTTGATGATCAAGCGAGAATCCCAAAAGGTTGTTGATGCTTTGATAGTGATGGCTAACTCACGACAATCAAAGCCTCATACTCAGCTTCGTTGTTGGTGCAGAGGTTGGAAAGATAGTATGAGAATCTCATCACATCATGGTTTGGAGTTAGGAGAACTATTCCTACCCTTGTCTTTCCTAGGAAAATAGATTATGGTGCTTCACCTTTAAGAAAAGAAGTAGCACCATCAAAATACATCTCCCATTGTGGTTCGGCCTCCCCAAGTTCATGATTTTTGTTCAGGGAGATCATCACTAAGGAGAATGGGGTGTGTTGCTAAGAAATTGCTAGTTCCTTTTTTTGAGAGGGTACAATTGTGATATCAAACAATGAGAGTATCATGGACCAATGAGCCAAACATCTGAATAGCATTGGTCGGGTCATGAGATATTATAGTGGATTGGTTCGAGAGATGAAGTTCAACTTATGAGAAAACATGTAGTGTCATAGCTTCTGAGATGCAAAGATCAAAACTAGGAAATATTTCTCAATGGGTGGATAGTTTGCTTCAACAGAAATCAGACGATGGCTGAGGTAGTAGAATGTGTTTTCCTTCCCCTCATCATTGGCTTGAGGAAAGGAGTCATCCAATGCGTGTAAAGGATGAGTGGCTGCTGGATAGGCTACTAGCTTTCACCAACTACTCTTTGATGTCTTCGAAAGCATGTTGACACTTGTCATCCCACTTGAACTTGGCATCCTTTTTGACAAGTGCTAAGAATGGTTTGCATCTCCCTGATAGGTTTGAGATAAAGCATCTTAGATATGCCAGCCATCCTTGGAAGGATCTGAGTTGAGTTAAACTCTTAGGAGGTGGCATTTCTAAGATACTTTAATCTTTTAAGGATCTATTTCTATTCCCGATGTACAACCCAAGGAATTTCCTAAGTGACTCCAAATGCACATTTATTCATTTTGAGGTTATATTATCTTAACCATTCAAAAAACTCTCAAGTCAAAGTGATGGTCTTCTTTTTCTGCTCTTGACTACTAGATCATCAATATAACACTCAACTAATGATGGATGAGTTCATTGAAGATGAGTCATGGCCCATTGGTATGTAGCACCGGCATTTTAAGGCTAAAAAGGCATGACCTATAATAGAAGATTCATCGGGGTTAGCGGTGTTTCTTTCACCTTCAGGAGACATCTTGATTTGGTTATAGCCAGATGACCCATCCATGAAAGAGAAGTTTGCATGAGATGAGATAATGTCAATCATTAATTTTGATATAGGAAGAGAAAACTCATCCTTAGGACATGCCTTGCTTAAGTCTCTAAAATTGATGTGAATGCGAATTTGGTCATTCTTCTTCTTAACTGAGCTAACACTAGCTAATCAGGTAGGATATTTTTCTTTCCTAATGAAACCAACATCAATCAATTTCTTGACTTCAGAAATGACCTATTTTTCAATTTCTAATCGCATGCGTCTAGGAGGTTGCTTATTAGGGGTAACATTAGGGACTATTACTAGCTTGTGGACTGCTACGTCAGGAGATAATCCTAGCATTTCCTCATAACTCCATGCGAAGTAGTCTTTAAACTTCGGTCAATAGCCTAACTAAGTCATTGGTTTCTTCTTCATTCAATAATGAATTGATGTATGTCGGGTGAGGATTTTCTTCCATCTTGAGGTTGATTTCTTTAAGTTTGTCGATTGTTGAATGAATTTCTTCTTCAAATTCTAGCGGTGCCTCTTTGACTTGGAGATTATATGAATTTTCTGAAGTTTCTAAACATGCATTCTCATAAGAGTTGGGGATGTGTGAGAAGAAACTATCAAATTCCAAATAGTTGGTAACAACTAGGCAATAATATTCATCATCGACTAGACCCACTGTACCGAATCCTAGTCTTGCTCTTAATTATGCTTCCTGCCTGCATTGTTCCATAGCTTTTAGAAGTATTCTTACCTATGCTTGGACCATGTGTGAGGAACTGAACCTTTTTATATAAGATTTTGAACACAAGGCGAGTAAAAGTTAAAAGGTAATTCAATTAATTCTTTAAAAGTATCTTCCTCAAGCTCTACATCAACTTGAGGAGGATGATCAAAAGAACTTCCTTCATGTCACTAGAAGACTTAGGGACTTCCTTAACTACTAAACCTTTAACTTTCTGAGATGTAAGTGAGGTAAGAGCTAAGGTTCCCAACTATTTCCTAATAGTTTCACATAAACCAGATTCAAATACTTTGCTTTGCTTGGAGGACTGGTCTTCATCTTTGTCTGGATCAAAAGTCACCTCCAATGGAACCCGCTAAGAGGGTTTGGATTGTATACTAATCACATTAAACTCATCCTCTGAGCTGGATTTCAAGTCTATGTGAATAGTAGGGTACTATGAACTAAAACATGACTCTATTGGTGAAGGCCAACTAGGGGTCTCCCACCTCTACTGCCTCATTTACGCCTCACCTCTACGTGGAGGTTGAGCCATGTCCATATGATAGAATGAATTGTGGGTGGAATGTGATATTCTTCTTCAATTCCCATCTCTTGTTCACTTTGACATTTATTTTTCTTTTCATTTTCTTTTATCTTTTTTTTTGCTTCATTTTCTTTTGATTTTGTATTTGCATTTGAATTTTGTTCAAGTTCACGAGAAAAGGTGTTTTGAGGAAGATAGTAGGTTGTGTCCTCATAAATCTCAACCTCTCTAATTGAAAATGGCTTTTCATCCCCATTGACATGGTATTCAATTCCATCTTTCATTAATGAAGGGAGGATGGAATGATCTTATTGATGTATCCAAGGCCTACCAAGCAAAGCATGAATGAAGTATTTGAATCAATGATGTAGAACTTGGCTTAGTCTTCCGTCACCATCTCCAAAGTAACACTATAGAACCTAAAGCTCGCTCACCTTGATCATTGAATCCTCTCAACATCATCCTATCTCCTCGGAGTGTAGAGATGTCGATCTTCAAATAGGCAAGGGTCTTTAGACTCATAATGTTCACCGATGCACCTAAATCCACAAGAACCTTAGGGAGTTTGATCTTGTCTATGTCAAGTATGATGTAGAGGGGACGGTTGTGCTTCAAGTCCCCTAGAAGAAGGTTTTCATCTATGAAGGTTATCCCTTGGGCTTCTTTTGCATAATGTGCTTCCTCACCTATAGCAGTCAGTTGAGCTAAGCATATTTTAGGATCAAGGAGGGCCTTGATTAGTGATTCCCTCATCTCTTTAGATAAGACAAGGGCATCATATATGCTTAGCTTAGATGACAACTTTCTTAGATGAGAAAGGAGTTGTAGTCCATTTGGTCTTCCACAAGCATATCCAAGGGTGGAGCATCTTGTGGAAGGGCTTCTGATCTTAGTACCAATGACTTGTTTTCCTCTATCTTGAGGTCTGCCTAGGAGGTAGAACCTTGCCACTATGGAGGTTGACTTGGTGATCTCTTGAGGCAAGGTGGTGGAAGGTTCTACACACTTTTAGGCTCACCTAGCTTCTCTATGGGACTCTCAGTGGATGATTCGAAGTCTATCTCAAGAGGTGAACCCATAGTATTCAGTGTTGGAAAGTCCAACTCTGAATCAGAAATAAGAAGATCAAAATTATTATAGTTAATTAGACTTGAAGAGTTATCCTTAGGAATAGAAGAAGATAACCCATCAGAAGTGACACATGTAATTCAAACTAGCTTTATTCTTCAATTTCTTGGAATTATTTAGGGGTACAAAGTAGAAGTCAAGTAAAGTGAGTGGAGTAAGGGACTTGGTGCCCTTATCCACTGATACAAGAGTTCTACTAGTAGAAGAAATAGAAAGAGCTAGCTAAATGGAAGATCAGTGTGGAAGGCTGGAAGGATGAAGGAGGGTGGACACGATTGGTGGGGTGCTAAGGCTATCTCGGTGACATCTTTTCTTTGCTCGAGCTCCCACTTTCTAGAGTTGCTTGAACTTGCAAACCTTCCTTGGTGTTGGAGGTTTGAGGACTCAGCACTTCTGAAAGCTTCTTGATCTTTTGAATTATTTTCTTAGAGGTTTTGGACATAGAAGTGCCCCAACCTTCTTTAATTTTGGTAGGATCACATGTATCCCCAAGGATTACCCTAATGGAACTAGAAGGTTGTTCACAAGTATTCCTTTGGGATAACTACAACAATCTTGAAACTATGTTCAAGCCGGTCCTTGAATGTGAAGCAATCCTCCAAAATGGCTAGCATTTGAGGTAAGGGCAAAAGTTTGATCATGACTTTGCCTACTTCCTCCGGTCTCTAGTCTGCTGAAAATCAAGTTTCTTTAAGAGATTCTTAAAGATTTTTTGATTACCACCCCTCTTAAAAGAATAAGGTTTATTTAACTTATCTAAAAGAGTATGTGGATCATAGCTACCGGTGGTATGCATGCCACACCGGTGGTATGAGGTGGTGGTCGGGCCGGAGGCTATGGTGGAGGCCTAAGGCTGCCTTGGATGGCAAAGGAGGTGGAGGCCGAGGTCGTGGTCTCTGACCGATCTCTAGTTGGTCGCTTCCCAACCGCCAACTCTAGGTTTCTTATCATAGACCTTTGGGACTTCTGCTTAGGCAACTGATCTTGAAAAGGCAACTGTTTGGCCTCTCTTTGTAGACTAGCATCCTTGTTGATTAGCTTCTCAAATGTCTTGATAGTGAATCCCTTAAGCATGAAGGAAATCGTGCCATGGATATTCTTCAAGAGAATCTTAATGTCATGTTTTTCAGACAGCTATGGTTCACACTTCATACTCTGGTTACACCATCAAAGAATATAATCAATAAGTGACTCACCGGAGTTCTATTATGCTACAATGAGATCACCTATAGTAATCCTTTACTGAGCTCCAGTAAATCTCTTGATGAAGAGTTGCTCTAACTTAGTAAATGTCTTTACTGAACTATTGGATAGTTTAGAATACCAATCAAAAGCAATACCTGCTAGGTTATTGACAAAAAGTCAGAAAAGCAAACCATCGCTGCCATTTGCATTGCAATAATTAGCCTGAAGTGAGCTATGTACTACCTTGGGTTTCCACTGCCATTAAAGATTTTGAAGGAATGAGGCACGAAACCCTTAGGATATTGGATAGCATCAAATTTCTCCCAAGCTTTAGCCAAAGCTTCCCTCTCCTGTGGCTCAACCATGGACTTTATATCTTTTTCTTTTATGGAGGTACTTTCCACTACCTTCCTATACAAGCTAGTGCTACCTTGCTCAACGGGAGGTAGAGTCTTGGCTGAGTCCAAGACATGCACTAACTCAAGCTGACTAACATCGACTGTGGTAGGATGAACTAAAGGGGCTTAATTCTGAAGCACTTACACTGCTACTAATAAGTCCTGTAACTGACGTGTCATTTTATCAATCCGCTTGTCCTTCTACCTCAACTGATGTCAGAGGTGCTGGACTGATTTTATGGTGTCCTCTTGATCATCCTCATCACCTTCCATGGCTTGTTACTCCCTAAGAAGAGACCCTCTAGTGTCAACCATGCACTCCAATCCCATCAAGTCATCTTCATCGAAGTTTCTCTCTTCATCGAACCAAGCATACCCCAAGATTTCCTTTTTCTCCATGAAATAATGTGCAACTATCTCATCTAAAGAATGGTCCATCTAAGCTGGTATAAATAGTCTAGGTTGACCGGTGTGATCATTATCGTGCACTAAGAGGTACCGAACCTTGCCTTCCACTGAAGAGTCAATCCTGTGTGGACTGTACTCACTGGATGAATGACACTCCTGACTGCTACTAGCTATAAGAGGAGTAACAGTCCTAGGATGTTTCTCTACCACTAGTGTAGCTAAACCGTCATCTAGAATATCTGTAATAACTATCACCATCTCCACATCCAACTGTATGGGCAGAGTTGGTGAATGGATGACCACATTGCTTTTGGGTCGCCACTCCTTCCGCACCACCATTGGGACAGAAAGTGGAGTAGGAGGGCTCGACCCTACCACAATGTGGGGTGTAGAAGGGGGTAGCATCCCTTGGTCATAGCCAGATGACCAATGGGGCACGCTTTCTCCAAATGCAACCTTCATGGCCTTGGATGGAATGGGAGATGAACTGCACAGATGGCGTGATGAGGTGGCGGTGGAGATACCATCGACTCTATATGTATAAGAACTGCCATCCTATGGTGGTTGGTCCCAGTGAGAAGAATACTATCAGTATGGTCAATGTGGGTAGCGTGTTTAGCTGGAAAATCAATCAAAGTAGAAGTGACCAATCGATGAACCGATATCGCCTCCCTAGTAACATGTGTTGTATGGGCCTCACCCCTAATCTATCTCCCCCGCTATGGGGATGATAGATCAAAGATCGAACTGAGTGCCAGACTCTGAGCGTCCGTATGCTCCACCTACCTGGCATAAAATAGATCAAAGGCCTGCTTAAGACATCCTACTCCTAGATCTGTAGTGCACCACCGAGGAGGTGATAAATGGAACCTCCGACATCCTTCTCACCCTGAGAGAGGATGGAACTGGTTTTCATAACCTGGTGAAGTGACAATGGGAGACTCATGGCGACAGCAGACCTCTCTCTATCTGTGAGCCATCGGTTCTTATTTCTACAGGGGTAGATGGGGAGGAGTGCGAGCTAGACCCATACTCAAATGTGGGGAGGAAAGCCCCAGACCGGGAGCCTTACCTTGAGGGTACATGATGGTAACCCTCATTGGCAACATGAGCAACTCGATGAAGATGATGGTACTACCGGTACTGGGCTATAACCTGAAGTCTATGGTACGCCACAACTTTCCTCTCTGAGGAGACATCTAATCGAGGTAAGTATCATAATGAGGCTTCGCCCCACCTTGGTCCTCGCTAATTGTAGTGAGAGGAGTGCCCTCACAAGTGATCTGATCCTCAAATCCACCAAAGTGAAATGGGTATGGTCAAGACAGGGGAACTGATCTAAAGCTAGATCCATACCTGGGGAGGAGAAGACAAACTTCTGAGAATTGACCATTTGAACAACTATAATAGATTAAATTGAATTGTATCATACTGACTATAAAGATCTGCAATGAGAAATGAACTTATATCAGATTTCTATCTCTTATAGATTTTTGAATTTTGAATTTGAAAATTTTAACCCACATCCAACAACTTGGAAGTGTTAAGTGGGGTTCAAATGGATATGAGACGATGATTGAAAGAGAAATTTGAATATGATTCCAACTCCAACAAATTTAGGTATGTTGAAATATGCATTCAAATTTTTTGATAAGGATGCTTCCATAGGTTCATTGTTTGTTTTGAATTTAAGATTTTTGATTTGAGGATCCTTTCCTGTAACAAATTAGGTATGTTAAAGTAAGGGTCAAATTAATTTTATTTTTGTTTAATTGATTTGAAATTTTACTTGACAAATTTAGGTATGCTAAGTGAAGTGTTTGAGAATGATTGTTTCTTTTTGTGATTTTTTTTTTTGATTTTGAAAATTTGGAATTCTCACTTAACAAATTTAGGTATGCTAAATTAAGAATCCAAGTGTGTTTTGTTTGATTTTTTTTTTTGAAAATTGGATTCTTGGCAAATTTAAGTATGCTAAGAAAATTCTAAGTGTTTCATTTATTTGGAATGTTTTGATTTTTGAAAAAGGTAAGACCCTTAGCAAATTTGGTATGCTAAGGGAATCCTAAGTGTTTTATTTTTTATTTTGATGTGATTGAAAGTGGAGATTCAACTTTAGCAAATTTGGTATGCTAAAGATGAAGTCCCACTTGGTTTTATGAAATGGAAATTCTTTAGAAATTTGAGTATGCTAAATGAAATTCCAAATGGTGTTCAAAATTTTGATTTATTTTGGTTTTAAAATGGAAACTTCTCCTTAGCAAATTTGGTATGCTAAGGGAAGAAGTTCCAAATGTTTGAAAATTTTTGTTTTGAATTTGGAAACTTCACTTAGCAAATTTGTATGCTAGAAAGTTCAAAATATGTTTTGAAAAATGTTTGATTTTGGATTTGGAAACTTCACTTAGTAAATTTGGGTATGCTAAATGAAGTTACAAATATGTGTTTGAAAGAGTTTTTTTTTATTTTGAATTTGGAGACTTCACTTAACAAATTTTGGTATGTTAAGTGAGGTTCCAAATGTTTAGAAAATTTTGAAATATAATTGTTGATTTTTGATTTTGGGTTTGGAAACTTTACTTAACAAATTTGAGTATGCTAAATGAAGTTCCAAAATGTATGTTTGAAAATTTTAAAATATGATTATTGATTTTGATTTAGGATTTTGAAACTTAGCAAATTTGAGTATGCTAAATGAAGTCCCAAAATGTGTTTAGAAAATTTTTGAATTTTTGAATTTGGAGACTTCACTTAACAAATTTGGGTATGTTAAATGATGTTCCAAAATGTTCTTTAGAAAATTTTGAAATATGATTGTTTAATTTTGATTTTGGGTTTGAAAACTTGACTTAACAAATTTGAGTATGCTAAATGAAGTTCCAAAATGTATAGTTAAAAATTTTAAAATATGATTGTTGATTTTGATTTTGGATTTTGAAACTTCACTTAGCAAATTTGAGTATGCTAAATGAAGTCCCAAAATGTGTTTAGAAAATTTTTTGATTTTTGAATTTGGAGACTTCACCTAACAAATTTGGGTATGTTAAATGAAGTTCCAAAATGTGTTTTAGAAAATTTTGAAATATGATTGTTGATTTTTGATTTTGGGTTTTTGAAACTTTACTTGGCAAATTTGATTATGCTAAATGAAATTCCAAATGTGTTAAACACTTTTTTTGGATTTTTTTTTAATTTGGAGACATCACTTAACAAATTTGGGTATGTTATTTGAAGTTCCAAATTGTGTTTTAGAAAATTTTGAAATATGATTGTTGATTTTTGATTTTGGGTTTGGAAACTTTACTTAGAAATTTGATTATGCTAAATGAAGTTACAAATGTGTTTAGAAAATATTACAATATGATTGTTGATTTTTAATTTTGGATTTGGAAACTTCACTTAGCAAATTTGAGTATGCTAAATGATGTTCCAAAATGTGTTTTGAAAATTTTTGAAATATGATTGTTGAAGTTTTAATTTTTGAAAAGGGGACTTCCATTCAATAAATTTAGGTATGTAGAATGGAGATCAATCTTATTTTTGAAATATAAGATTTTTGTTTTGTGTGTGATTGTTGCTTTTTGAAAGAGAGGAATTCCAACTTAAAACATATGTGTGATATGTTCAAATGAGATTTTCTAAAAGATATTTCATTTTTAGCCGAGAATGAAATCTTCATTTAATAGATTTGAGTATATTAAATGAAGGTATTCATATGTGCATTTTGAAAAGTTTATTTTTTTTCTCTTGAAATGAACGTTCCATTCAACAAGTGTGAGTGTATTGAATAGAAGAATTCATGTGTGTATTTTTTTTGAAAATCTTATGATTATGATTGTGATTTTTAAAATAGATGACTGTTCATTTTATTTTGAAAATGAAATCTTCATCCAAGTGAATTGAAGAAGATATTCATTTATGCTTTTGGAAAATGGTATTAGTTTTATTTTTGAAAATCCTTACATGTAACAATTATGAGAATTGTTAAATGAGGGTGACAAAATTTTGTGGAAAATATTTTATTAAGTGCATTTTTGAAAAGGTGCTTTTGAAAAGCAAAGTTTTTTTATGGAAGATTTATTATTTTAGGATGAACCTTTCCTTATCATGAAAATGATAAGGAGGAAGTCTTTAAAATGTTTTCTTTTTTTATTAGATATTTTCATTTTACCCATTGGAGAACTTAAATGGGGTTTTAAGAACAACAAGGAATGCAGTCCTAAAACCTAAAGATGTTGGCTAACTCAACTCAAGAATGAAATGAGCTAAGTGCCAACGGAAAGAAGGATAGTCTTGGATTCATACTAAAGTACAAACCCACAATCGTACTCAAAGACACTGATCATTTTCCAAAGATGGAGAGAGGAACCATACCCAGTGGAGTCGCCAGAAAAATATGTGGTGAAAAATTTCTATAAGGAGTCACCTTCAAATCTGTTGGCGATAAAAGAAAGAGGAAGCCTATAAAAATTCATCTTTTTAAGATGCCACACAGATCTACAGATGTACTTATTCAGGTGATCGAGTACATTATCAAAGAAATAATATAATATCTCAAGAGATAGAAGTCACTATACTTTAATGGACCTAATCACCTCAATAAGGACTCCTAAGGATGACGGGTCTACATATGTACCAGAGATTCTTCCCTTACTTTACATAGAAAAGTAAAGCAGGGTTTATTTTAAATGGGGTTCATTAAGTTCCTTATAGGGCCTCATAGTTAATTACATTTTAAGGAATGGGATTCCTTAGGAAAACTCTCGATTAAGGTAAATGATTGTTGTCTTTAAAGATTTCAATAGGAAGGACTATCAATTGATTGGTTTATTTTTGAAGATCAAATGATTTTGATTAAAAGAGGGAGTTATTATTGAAGCCAAAATGGGAGATAAGTAGGAGATGCCCACAATGCTAGGAAACCTAGCGAACATCTCAAACAATCCTACGATTGGGCTTTACATTTTTGATATTGATTTCATTTATTTTAGTTGCATTTTTTATTATAAATTTAGGACTTAAGATTCCTTAACATAAGATTAAGGAAATGCCTAAGAGGTGAGGAATTATTCTTATGGTCCACAAAAGGGAGAAGCAACCTCAAAACTTAAATCTATGGAGCTTTGGTGAGGGTTGAAAGCACAACCTAAATCTAATAAGAAAATGGGTAATCGATTTGCCTTCACAAGAGAGGACAAACCACCTGACAACTTGGACTTACAATCGCCTGGGGGTGGCCACCAACTAACTCCTCCTATGATTTTAAATACATGTAGGCAAGTCTTTATGCTTATGCAAGATATTTAGGCTATTATTTATTTAGAAAGAGACTAAGTCCTTAAACTCACTCCCTAAAGAGACTAGATCATGTAAAGGGCATGCTTCAAATGACCTAAATCTAATGTAATTCAAATTTTATTTTATTTTATTTTGGACAATTATTTGAAGCTAATAGGATTCATATGACTAATGCATGAGAAAGAAGGTAATTGGTCAAAATCAGTGAGAAGGGAGGAGGTGAGTTTCCACCATGGCTCTCAAAAGTCAAGCCAAATTTCTCTAGCAAAGGTGGAAGCCCTCCAATCAAGAGTGAAATAAGATGCATTTTGTGCATGATATTACAAAAGAAATGCTCATCCAGCTAAGGGTTGCTAATTCTTTTAACTTGATTTTAAACCTAAGCTTTAGGTGAGGTTATGAGTTCTTTATTTTTAATTTGAGTTATTAAGTTGGGTAGAAGATTTATTTTTCTCTAAAGAGCCTAATCCATATCCAGGCCATACATAAAATAAGGAAGAAACTAGAAAGCATGCCACTTAATGCAAATAAATCATCAATCAATTTATAAAGCTAATCATAAAAAGAATAAAAGGCCATTGTGGTCGGGCACCACTGCACCAAAATATCAAATGTGGTAATGAAGCTCTACCCTTATACAACTGATTATAAATGAATTAAATTACAATTAAGCAAGGAATTCATTGTGATGGGGGTCTTCAAGCTTTATTCTTCTTTCATCTTTTCTTCTTTCTTCTTTTCTTCTTTTTCTTTGGTTCCTTCTTTTGGATGGTTGGATGGTAGATGCTCCAAGGCTTCACATGGTGCATAAGATAGGATCTTATGACCAATGCTCATCCTAATCTCCGTAACAATCATTCTAAATCATAATTGCATAAATTTACATGAAAAGGAAAAGTGAAAATCTAACTAACACTACAAAACAAAGGTTAGCTAAAACAAACCACATAAATCTCAAGCATGTATATTCGACTTAACACCCCACACATGGGTGACTAAGTCCACCTGGGCTATGTATTATGCTTAGGGATATAAATCACCTTCAAGCAAGTGCATTTATATTTTATTTATGATAGCGCCCCTTAAGCACAATCCCTTGCAAAAAAGAATAGTTAGCCTAAGAACGTCCTACCATTCATTTTACGAGCATACACTCTAACATCTAAAACATATATAAAAAAACTAAAACAAACATCAAACCATACACCGACCTAATCTAAGGCTTGAAGTGGTGACTTAGGCTAATGTGTGTGCTTTGAAGGCTTGTGTGGTATACTTAGCTATGGCTTTAGGTTTAAATTTTTTAAGTGTGAAGAACATGTTCAACTTAGAGGAGGGTTTCATTTAAGTTGTTTATTTATTTTAGGTTAATTTTATTCTATGTTTTGATTTGGTTCAAGTGAATCCTACAAATAATTACTAAGTTATGCAGAGAGGGAAAGAGAAAAGAACTTGTCTTTCCTTCCCTAACATAAGTAATTTCTAAAGTAGATTCACATTTTAGTTTTGTTTAAGAAAATATTTTGACTAGATCTTTTAATTAATCCTAAATTTAGATAAACTCTAAACAAACCTATTCAGAAAGAAAAGCATTTTAAGATTAAATAAAATGAATCAAAATTCACATAACACACATTACTTCATTTCTTTCCCAACTTATATAACATGCATATGGATGGACCCTAAGCATATCTATACATACAAATGAGAGTATTAGACATACTTTATGATGCATGCTAAGTAGTCCATTTATGGAAATTTATAAGTTAAATATGCATGATTTTTCTTAAGTAGAAAGGGGTTTTTCTTATCCAAATCTTCACATACACACATGAAAGTAAGAAGGGCATAAGTGAGTACAATGCCATTATTAACTAGTGGTGTAAGGTACAAGACCTACTTAGGGCTACTTAAATCCTCACAACCTTGGGGTTGTCTAGACTAATATATCACTTTCCTTAAATACAAATATGTGTATAAATGAAATGAAATAGAGAAGGAGAATGCAAAAGTTGTATTAATGGATTCAATTTTATTTATGCAATTTATTTATGCTAGTATAGGTAACCCTCTTTAGGTGATATCATAGAGATGAATAGGGTATGGAATTAAGTAAATGTTAGGTTCTTTTCAAATGAATTCTACATCTTACTAACTCCTATTCAAAACTATACCAACTTAAGAAAGAAAGGTAACCTATGCTAAGCATACCTTTATATTCTTTCACATGCAAGCTTATAATTAAAGTATAAGTAGCACACTTTCAAATTTAGTATTTGATTTATGCATTTTGAAAATAATTTTGATTTAGTAGTGATAATAACCACTCATACTTCTACTTTAGCCAACACATGCAAATTTGACATAAAGTAAACAATTTCATTTAAAATTGGAATTTGAAAAATATGAATCATGAAATCACATGACATACAAGTTTAACATGTTGGGGAAAGATTCAAAGTATTGAAAGCATGCAAACAAATTCACTTCACTTAAATCCTAAAGACATATGAAATAAAAAAGTTTAAAATAAATCAAAGTGAATTCAAAGTGATTTTTGTTTAGTTTGGAGTTTGATTTCATTTTGAAAAGGTGAGATATGTTTGCTGTTCCTAACCCAATCTCACATGTGTTTGATATTTTTGTTTAATATTTAGATAATTAGATCCATTTTTATGCATTAATTAGGTTAGGGTATGAATTAAGTAACTTAATTAACCCTTACCTACACCACCTTAGAATAATTAACCAAATAATTATGAGCCAATGAGATGACATAAAACTCGCAAGGAATTTAAATTTGCAATGCATCTAATAAAGAAAAGTCCAAATGCCATTTGGCTCACAATTAAAGGTTAATTAAGCTAAGGGGTTTAGCTTAAGTAATTTCAAAACACCCTTTCATACACATGAATTGGGTTTTAATTTCCTTAATTAAACTTAGGCTATTAAACACCTAAGCATCTATCCAAAGTAAATTAATTAAGTTATGAACCTTTTTTTTGGAATTTTTAAAAATTAATTAAGGGGATAATTAATGAATTAACTCTTAATTAAGAGGAGATTAAGTAGAGAAAAGGGTGTTTAGGGAATATCTTAGGGGAAATGCCCTAAAAAATATTCCATAAACCTCCTACTTACTATATCTGACTTTAATCAACCCTAATCATAAATTAAAATTACTAATTACACTTAATTATTCTTAATTACATAAGGAGGGTAATTTAGAGATTCAAATGCAATTCTTCTAATCAAGCCTTTAATAAATCCCAAGAAAATTAGGAGAGGCACAAGTCATCCACTAAAACATACCCAAGAAATTTGGGATTAATTAGAGGCTTAATTAAAATGTAATTAACAAAATGTAGTTTCTAAAAAAACCCAAATTCAGAGAAAAATATAATTCAAAACCTATTGAAATTAATTTTAAAATATTTTAGGTTAAATTATCTTTCCATATAATTTTACTTCTTAATTTTCTAAATTTTTTAGAGAGAGTTATGAATTTTATAAGATCCCTAGATTAATAGAAATTTATTAAGGCATTTAACTAATCCCTAGCTCACAACACGTTGCGTGGTGGCGACGGTCAGCGCGCTTTACACGCATTGTGCCATGAGTAGTTTACTTAAATGTTAAATCTCAAATGATAGCTGGTGGCGCACCCAGTTTGATCTCTACCATCCGATCAATGATCGAACGGCCAGAGATCTGCTCATGGTTTTAAAATGGATAACGAATATATAAACATGGGGAATTATCTCAGCCATCCATCCAAAATGTGTAGATGGACAATTGAGATCTCCCAATTTCTTCCCCTTGATCAATAGAGACCTACCATGATCAGGGGGAAGATCCAAGCTCGATCTAGTTCGAATTCAAGCCAAATTCAACCCACACCATCTAAAGCTAAAGAGCGGCAAATCCAACGATAAAAAATCTATGGGATTAAAATTTCTTTCACAAAGCTCCACACCACATTGAGTTTAATGGTCAACAAATCCCATACCTCATCGGAGGTGATCACCAATGTTTGATTCCCTTGGAGAAGTTTCATTTAGTTGAGACAAAGCCTTGCTGAAGTTTTGCGCACTTGAGGTTGAGTAGATCTTCCGATAGGTCTCCTCCTCCTTAGATTGAACTTGATTTTTATTGAATTGGATCTCCCCTTGCTTTAAGAATTTGGAAGAGAGCTTTGGTGCACTCGACTTGGTCCTCTGATGAAACTTGAAGAGGGAATTGAGTGGAGTTTGAGTGTGGAGAAAGTTCAAGAATTGATTGAGCTCCCTTATTTTCACTATTCAAAATCCAAGAAATGGGGAAATGACAAGAGCTTTAGGAGGCTAGGGATCACTCTCTGATGGCTCCTAAATCTCTAGTACTCAATTGAATTCAAGAATGATAAATTTAAGTTTGTTTAGGGGGAGTATATCTCCCCCTTGAAGGATCGGATGACCGTCAATGCTCTTGTCATTTTGATCCAATTGATCTTAGGAAGTGGGTTGTTTGATCAGTTAAGAGTGTGCACATGGTCGGTTTGAGCCAAGGAGTGGATTTCCAACCTCCCATGTTCTTGAATTTGAGTTTGAGAGGGAGTTTGAATTTTGCATTTTGACCCATAAGGTCAGGATTGGTCTAGAGACCAATTGGACTAGCCCAAACCCATTAAGTTGGGTGCACTACTCTTTACTAGGTCCCCTTGAGCTTTCAGGAAAGCCTCAAGTGAAGGTGAAGAGGATATGACAAAATTACCCATGGATTAAGCCAAAATTTGTTTTGTGGCCTAGGGGTAGAATGGTCATTTTTCTAATTTTTCACTTTGGATATGTTGGGTATGTGGAGAAACTAGGTTTGGCCATGTTTCATGAGATTTGTAATTCATTTGATAGGGTTTGGCTCATGTTGACCCATTAGGTCAAAATGGGTCAAGTTAACCAATTGGTCAAATTGGGTCAAACCAAGGGTTGGGTCAAGTTCATATGACCATTTAAAATATTTTGGTGGCTTTGGTTTGATTCAATTTAGTATAGTTTGAATCATATGACTTCATTTAGGTCAAATGGGTCAAGTTGACCTATTTGACCCATTTGACCAATTTGGGGTAGGTCAAGGGTAGGTTTAGGTTTGGTTAGTCATATGGAGTGGATTGGTATCTTTTTTTCCAATCAAATTTGGTTATGTTCAAATTTGGCTCAAAATGACTCCTTTAGGTCATGTTGGGTCAAAGGTCAATGGGCTAGGTTAGGTCTAGTTGGCCAATTGTGGCTTTGATCAAGTTCAACAAGTGATTCGAAATGAACTTGACACGTTGATTTCAATCAATTTGGCTTAGATCAAGTTTTGCCACATTTTGACCCATTAGGTCAAAATGGGTCAAGTTGGGTCAAGTGGCCAATTGGGCTAGGTTAGGCTCAAATGTTGGCTTGGTCAAGTTCAAACATAAGTCATGAGTGAACTTAGATCAATAGTTTCAATCAATTTGGCCTATGATAGAATTTGGCTATGTTAGGTTTCATTTTGGGTTAAGTGTTGACTTGGTCAACCCTTAGGTTTGACCCAATTTGATTGATTGATCATCCCATGATGATTGTTGATCATGATGAGAGGCAAATATGAGTATGGTTCAATCCAATTCAGTAAGGATTAGAATTTGGCTCATAAGGGTACTTTAGGTCACTTTGGGTCAAGTGAGCCTAAGTGGGTCAAATGGCTTGGCCAAAGCTTGATTTGAAGTTGGTTGATCTTGCATATGAACTCATGATTGAAATATAAATTCATTTACAAGTGGTTTGAAGTCAAATGGGTTTTGATCCATTTGACAATTTCATATTCAAAGGAAGAATATCAAAGGGTTCTGGCTTTAATTTTTGACTTAGGTTTTAATCGTTTGATTAAAGTTTGGATTTATATATGAGTTCATGATTGTAGGGTTGATTGAATCATGAGAGAAATCAAGAGTTTGGCTTGATTTGAAATTGATTTGGCTAAGTTCAAGATTTTGACTTGAAATGCTTAGATTGGATTTTGAGTTGATTTGAGTTTGATTTTTGGAATTGGTTTGATTGTTTGAATTTATATTTCATTTATATATGTGAATATAACTGAGAATATAAATTGATCATGAGAAAATTTCAAGGATTTGAAGTGGTTTAATCATGATTTGTGCTAAGTCCATTAAGAAGGATTTTAAAGGACTTAGGAAAATTTTGGAGTTTGGAGTTTGAATTTTTGAATTTGATTTGATTATTTATATTTATATTTCATTTATATATGTGAATATAAATGAAAATATAAATGAGTTTTGAGAAAATACCATGAATTTGAATTGATTTGATGATGATTTAGGCTAAGTCCATTAATGGAAAATTAATGACTAAATGAGATTTTAAATTGAGAATTTAATTTGACGGCTTAATTTGATTGATTTATATTTATATTTCATTTATATATGTGAATATAAATAAGAATATAAATGGGTTTTGAGAAAATCCATGGGTTTGAATTGATTTGATCATGATTTTGGCTAAGTCCATTAATAGAAAATTAAGGACTTAAGGAAAATTTCATGAATTGATTTGAAATTTTGAGTTCAGTTTGATTGATTTGAATCTATATTTCATTTATATATATGTGAATATAAATAAGAATATAAATGGATTGTGAGAAAATCTCAAAGATTTGAATTGGTTTAGATCATGGTTTTGGTTAAGTCCTTAAGGGAAGGTTAAGGACTTAGGCAAAATTTGGACTTAGGAATATTTGATGGATTTTGATCATGGGTTTCAATCATAGATTTTAATCATGGATTTTGATCATGGAATTGATTTGAGTTTGGAGAAAATCAAATTGAATTGATTTGGAGTTTGACTTGAAAGAAGGAAAGTGAGGAATGGTTTAAGCTAAGGGTAAGTAAAATTTCATAACACCCCTAAGGAATGACCTATTCCTATAGCTAACTCTTCTAAGTCTCTAGGGCTAGGTTGAGTGTCCACCTAATCACTATATGTTTTTTAAGACTAAGGGACTCTTAAGGTCTAAGAGGAGTCCTATGTCTAAGATGAAGGGGTTGAGAGCTCATTCTAAAAATGAGGTCAACAAGGGGCTTGCCTCCTTAGGGAATTTAACGAACCATTTTAAAATAAACCCTAATTCACTTTTCCATGTAAAGTAGGGGAAGAATCTCTAGTACACCCTCAAGGCTCATTGTCCTTAGGAGTCCTTATTAAGGTGATTGGGTCTATTGTAGGATGGTGACTTTTGTCTCTTGAGATAGTACATCATTCCTCAATGTCATTCCCGATCACCCTAATAAGAACATCTGTGGATCTATGTGGTGTCCAACAAAAGAAAGTTATGTTATTTTGTTCTTCATTTATTTTTCTCTTAGAAAGATAGATGAAGGATGAAAACAATTTTCACCACACTAGGCAATGTTTCTCAATAGGTGGGTAGTTTGCTATAGTAGGGTTCAGATGATAGCTGAGGTAGTAGAGAGTGTTCTCCTTCCCTTCATCATTGTTTGAGCCAACAAAGTGCCAAGGGAGTCATCCAATGCAGTACTGTACAGGATAAGTGGCCTGTCCATGATAGAGACTGCTAGAATTAGTGACTTCACCAAATACTGCTTGATTTCTTCAAAGGCATGCTGACAATTGTCATCCAACTTGAACTTCACTTCCTTCTTGACAAGTGTTGAAAATGGCTTGCATCTTCCTGATAGATTGGAGATAAAGTGCCTTAGATACACCAACCGCCTTTGGAATGATTTGAGTTGGGTTAGACTTTTAGGGGGTGACATTCTAAGATAGCTTTGATCTTTTTTTATGTCTATCTCTATTCCCTAGTGTCAGACAAGAAACATAAGAAACTTTCCTGAAGCTACTCCGAATGCACACTTCAGGGGATTAATTTTAAGGTTGAATAACCATTCAAAAACTACTCTCAAGTCAAAGAGATGGTCTTTCTTTTCTTTGCTTTTGACTACTAGATCATCAATATAACATTCAACTTGATGATTAATGAGTTTGTTAAAGATTTAAGTTATGGCCCATTGGTATGTAGCACCGACAGTTTAAGGTCAAAAGGTATGACAATAAATTTTGATCAGGGTTCAAAAAGTAGTGTTTCTTTCATCCTCCGGGGCCATTTTGATTTGGTTATAGCTAGATGACCCATCCATAAAGGAGAATACTGCATGAGATGAGGCAAGGTCCACCATTAATTCTGGTATAGGTAGTGAAAATTCATCCTTAGGACATACCTTATTTAAATCTCTAAAATTGATGCATATGTGAATTTGGCCATTCTTTTTCTTAAATAGCATGACATTGGCTAACTAGGTAGGGTATTTTTTTTCTCTGATGAAACCAGCATCGATCAATTTCTTGACTTCAGAAATGACCTGTTGTTCAATTTCTAATCGCATGCATCTAGGAGCTTGCTTATTAGGGTTAGTCTTAGGGTTTATTGCTAGTTTGTGGACTGCTACATCAGGAGATAATCGAGGCATTTATTCTTAGCTCCAAGAAAAGCTATCTTTAAACTTAGTCAATAGCCTAACTGAGTCATTAATTTCTTCTTCATTCAGCATAAAACTGATGTATGTAGGACATGGATCTTCTTCTATCCCGAGGTTGATTTCTTCGAGCTTGTCGATAGTTGAATAGATTTCCTCTTCAAATGCTAGAGGTGCATCTTTGATTTGGAGGTCATCTGGATCATCTGAAGTTTCTAAACACACCCCCTCATAAGAGTTAGTGTGGCTTGAAAAGAACCTTTCAGACTGTAGATGATTGGTGCAATTAAGCAATAATCATCATCATCGACTAGACCCATTATACTGAATCCTAGTCTTGGTCTTGGTTGTGCATCCCTACCTTTGTTGTTCCATAGCTTCTCAAAATACTCTAATCTATGCCTAGACCATGTATAAGGAATCAAACCTTTCTTTGCAAAATTATGGACACAAGGCGAGTATCAATCAAAAGGTAATTCCATTAAATCTTTATATGAATTATCTTCAAGTTTTACATCAGCTTTTGGACTTGAGGATGATGATCTCAATAGGAATCTTATTGGCTTGACATCAATGGAAGACCTAGGGGCTTCCTTAACTACTAAACCTTCAAATTTTTGAGAAGAAAGTGAGGTTAGAGCTAATGTTCCCAACTACTGTCTAGTAGTTTTATATAAACCTGATTCGAATACATTCGCGCTTTGCTTGGAGGCATGGTCTTCATCACTGTCTGGCTCGAGTGTCACCACCAATGAAACTTGCTGAGAGGTGTTGACTGGTATGCTAATCACATGATACTTATCCTCCGAGCTAGATTCCAAGTCTGTGTGAATAGAAGGAGTACTCCTATGAACTGGAACATAACCCCAATTGGCTGGCGGCCAACCAAGGGTCTTCCATCTTTGGAATTGCCTCTGCTGCCTATGCCTTTGCCTGGTGGAGGTAGAGTCATCCCACCCATATGTCCATATGGTGGGATGAACTATGGGTGGAATATAACATGTGGCTCTACCTCTTCCTTACTGTCCTTTTCTCGCTCACTTATACTTTCCTTTTTTTTCTTTTCTATTTCTTTTTCTTCTTTTTCTTTTTCTTTTTCATTTGAATTTTGACCAAGTTCATGAGAAAATGCATTTTGATTTTGAGGAAGATAGTAGGTCGCATCTTCATATATCTCGACCTCTCTAACTGAAAATAGTTTTTCATCTTCTTTAACACAGTATTCGATTCCATCTCTTTGAAACTTGATGCAATGATGAAGGGAGGATAGAATCATCTTATTCTAGTGTATCAAAGGCCTAACAAGCAAAGCAGTAAATGATGTATTTGAATTGATTATATAGAACTTGGCTTCAATCTTCTAGTCGCCTATTTCCAAAGGTAACACTATGAAGCCTAAAGCCCTCTCACCCTGTTCATTGAATCTTCTCAACATCATCCGATCTCCTTGGAGTGCAGATATGTGAATCTTCAGATAAGCAAGGGTCTTTAGACTCATAATGTTCATCGATGCATCTAGATCAACTAAAATGCTAGAAAATCTGAATCTACCCATATCCACTATGATGTAGAGGGGACGGTTGTGCTCCATGTTCCCTAGACGAAGGTCTTCATTGGTGAATGTGACTTCCTGGGCTTCTCTTGAATAATGTGTCTCTTCTTCAACTGCAATCAACTGAGCTAAGCATATCTCTAGATCAAGAAAAGCCTTGATTTATGATTCCCTCATCTCTTTGGATAAGACAAGGGCATCATATATATTTAGTTTAGCTGGTAACTTTCTTAGTTGAGAGAGGACATTGTAATCAACTTTAGGCTAATCCTCCATAAGCATATCCATGGGTGAAGCATCTTGTGGAGGGGCTACTTGCTCGTTGGTACCGATGAATTATTTTCTCTTATCTTAAGATTTTAGAGGTAGAACCTTGCCAAGGAGGTTAACTTGATGATCTTTATGGCTTGTGAAGATTCAAGATGTCTACTAGAAGAAGAGATAGCTGAAGTAGAAATGCCTGCTGAAGTAGTAGCTGCAATGGTGGAATGGAGGCTGTGCTCGATTGCTGGTTGCACTACTTGGCTATCCCAGTTATGAAGTCACTGCCATCGCTGAGCTCCCACTTTTCATAAGTTTCTTTGGCAACTTACTATTCTTCCTTAATGTTGGAGGTTCGAGCTGCCTCAGGCACTTGTAAGAAAAGTATCTTGATTTTTGAAATAATCTTTTTAGAGGTTCACGATAAAGAGATATCCTAACCTTTCTTTTATTTTAAGAGGATCACATGTATCCCCAAGGATTATCCTAATAGAACTAGATGGTTGATCCACTAGATATTCCTTTGGGATAACTATAATGCCTGACTTATAGCTATACCCAAGCCAGTCCTTAAATGTAAAATAATCCTCCAAAACATGTCCTAGCATGTGGTGGTAGGGGAAAAACTTAGGATCATTACTCCTTCCCACTTTCTCTAGCTTCCTAGGCTTAGGTAGCTAAAAATCAAGTTTCTTTAAGAGGTTCTTAAAGATTTTCCTGACTACCTTCCTCTTAAATGAATAAGGTTTATTTAATTTATCCAAAAGAGTAGGTGGATGATAGCTACTTGGGATGGGTATGTGTATCGCTACTGAGAGTATGACTGAGGAGGAGGCGGCGAAGGCCATGGAGGTAGGTGTGGTGGCCGATAGGATGGACTAGGCAGTGTAAAGGAGGTGGAAGCGATGACTGTGGAGCATGAGGTCTCTCATATTGATCTCTGACTGACTTCTTCCCCTTATCTAATGCTACTACTACCCTTAGCTTCTTTTCATAAATTTTTTGTGGCTTTGGCTTTGATGATTGATCTTGAAAAGGCAACTGTTTGGACTCTCCTTGTAAACTAGCCACCTTACTGATTAGCTTCTCAAATGTTTTGATGGTGAAACCTTTGAGCATGAAGGAAATCGGTCCATGAATATTCTTTTGTAGAATTTTAATGACATGCTATTTAGACAGTTGCGGTTCATATTTCATACTCAAATTATGCCATCTAAGAATATAATCAACAAGGGACTCACCAGGGTGTTGTTGTGCTACAACGAGATCACCCACAGTTATCATTTGCTGAGCTCCAATGAACCTCTTAATAAAGAGTTGATCCAACTCAACAAAAGTTTTCACTAAACTATTATAGAGTTCAGCATACCAATCAAAGGCTATGCTTGTTAAACTATTGGAAAAAAGACAAAACAATAGTGCATCGCCACCATTGTTGCAACAGCTGGCCCTAAAGTGCACTATGTGCTAGTGTGGGTTCCCACTACCATCAAAACTCTTGAAAGAAGGAGGCACAAAACCTTTAAGATATAGGATAACATCAAATTCCTCTAGGTAAGGTATACCCTTTGGAACTGATGAACCACCTCGGGCTTGCACCAGCAATTATCTCACTTGCTATTTTGCCATGAGTTTAATATCTTTTTCTTCTATGGAGGTACTATCCACTACTTTTCCTATACAAGCTAGTGCTGCCCTACTCTAGAAGTGAACTCTTAGGTTGATCCAAGACATGTAGTAACTCAGGCTGACAGGTGTCCACAATAGTAGGATGTGCTACTAGAGCTTCATTCTGAAGTGCCAGAACTACTACTAGAAAATCTTCAAGCATCTTTCTCATCTTGTCAATTTGTTCATTCTTCTGTTTGAGTTGTTGAAGGAGGTGTTGGGTCGAATAGGCCATATCATCCTGTTTGGCCACAACACCTTCCAAACTCTGGTTATCCCGAAGGAGGGAACCCCTAGTGTCAACCATATGCACCTCTCCCGAGTCTTTCAACAAATCATCTTTGTTTGGATCAAAATTAACCTTTTATTCCTTTAGGTCAGTCTAGTCATACCCTAGGATTTCCTTCTTCTCAGTGAGATATTGTGCTTATCATCTAGAGGTCCAAATCACACAAAGCTCATGGTATGGTGGTGGGATCATGTTCATGAACAGAGATACATCTAACCTCCCCTGCTACTGTAATATTGATCTTGTGAGGGCTATGCTCACTGGAGGATACATGCTCATGGCTGTCACTTGATGTGGGTGGAGTGCTACTCCTAGGAGGATTTATGGCCATGGGATAATGAAACTATCTCCTTCTCCCTTTACTGCTGCTATCTCCATGATCTGCTGAGGTAGTGATGGTGATGGAATGACTACATTGCTACAAGGTCACCACTCCCTCTTCACTACAACTGAATTAGGAGGTCGAGAAGGATAGTTCGGCCTTGACTTAGTCAGCGGTGTAGATGAAATGGGATCTTTTGGCGTAGCCAACATGGGGCTTTTCCTCGATCGCTTCATGGATTTGGGGAGGAAGATGGGACCTACACTAGTGATGGCATACATGGAGTGGAGCAGTGTGATGGGGATAACACTGACTCTTTCTGTACAGGAGCTCTCCTCCCATGGTGGGTAGTTCTGGTCAATAGAATACTATAAGTATGACTGATGTAGGTAGCACGTCGATCAGAGAAATCCATGAGGGCAGAGGTAGTTGACTGTCTAGCATACCTTCAGCTCTCTCTACTAGTAACATGGACTGATACACAGGCCTCCCTGGCCCTCTCCTATCAGATATGCTCACCTAGCTATGAGGAATGACTGATTGTAGATCAAATTGGGTTTTGGACTATGATCGTCCGGAAGCCCTGTCAACTTGGAGCAAAATTATCCTAAGGCTAGCATATGATCTCCTCCTATCTCTGGTAGGTGCCTCATATTGAACTACAGGTGGAGGTGACACGGTGATCCTCCTAACAACTTCCTCCCCATTAGATTTGAAGAGGGGATGAAACCTATTTTATGTAATTAGAGGAGAAACTATCCTGGGTGACTCCTCTACTGCAACTTGAGAGGCTGCCTCCATCTCCTTGGCTATGCACACATGATGTCGATCTAGTATTTATTCTGAGTTCTGAAGGAGGAGCGATGGGAACTAGACCCTAAAAAGGTGGGGAGACTATCAAGCTGGGTAGCCTTCCTCTTGGAAGATGCCTGAGTGTACTAAGCGTCTGATGGAAACAACTTAACGTATGGGCAGAGCTGCAACTACTATGGGAACTTCTACCGCCTTCCTCTTCAGTGAGGGAAACTCAGAGTTTGAAGGCTTCTCAATATGGATGACTGGCTTCCGCTCAGTCACCACACTCCTACTGACGGTGGTGAGGGTTACCCCCTCACAAGTGATCCTGGCCTCCTCGAATCCTTGACCAAAGTGTATCAAATGGGCAAAGTTAGTTTGTGGGAGGCTGGCCCAATCCAAGGCCAAATCCATTCCAAAGGGGAATGTGAACACATATCTCTGAGCATCCATTTGTACTGAACTGAACTTGAGTAAAAAGCTGAGTAAAATTGAGCTGAAGTTCTGCAATTATTGGAAACAAACTCAAATCAGATTTTCTATCTTAATTTGCTTTAGAATTTGAACCCACACTCAACAATTTGAATATGTTAAGTGGGGCACTTTGAATTTAGGAAAGAGATTTTGAATTTGGAATTGGAGAATAGATTTTGAATTTAGAATCCATTTTTACAAATTTGTGTATGCTGGAAATAGGTTCAAATATTTTGAAACTATTTTTGATGCTTCCATTAGTTCATATTTGAATTTGATTTTTATGTTTGGGGACTCTTTATTTAACAAATTTGAGTATGTTAAATAGAGGGTCAATTGATTTTGTTTGGGGATTACTCATTTAGCAAGTTTGGGTATGCTAAATGAGTTGTTTGAAAACAAATTTTCTTCTTTTGCATGTTTTCCCATGATGTGAATGATGTGTGAATTTAGAAATGGAATCTTTACTTAGCAAATTGTGTATGCTAAATACAGTCCAAATATTTCTATTTTGATTTTTGAAAAGAGGATCTTTACTTAGCAAATTTAAGTAAAAGTCAAATATTTTGTTTTGATTTTGAAAAGAGGATCTTTACTTAGCAAATTGGTATGATAAATGAAAATAAATGTGCTTGATTTTGTGATAAAAGAGGATCTACTTAACAAATTTGGGTATGCTAAATAAAGAATCCAAATGTGTTTAATTTTGGGATTTTGAAAAGAGGATCTTTACTTAGAAAATTTGGGTATGCTAAATAAAGAATCTACATGTGTTTGATTTTTGTGATTTTGAAAAGAGGATATTTACTTAGCAAAGAAACCAAATGTGTTTGATTTTTGTGATTTTAAAAATTGGATCTTTATTTAGAAAATTTGGGTATGCTAAATAAAGAATCCAAATGTGTTTGATTTTTTGTGATTTTGAAAAGAGAATTTTTACTTTGCAAATTTGGGTATGCTAAATAAAGAACCCAAATGTGTTTGGATTTTTGGGATTTTGAAAAGAGGATTTTTACTTAGCAAATTTGGGTATGCTAAATAAAAAATCCAAATGTGTTTGATTTTTATGATTTTGAAAAGAGGATCTTTACTTAGCAAATTTGGGTATGCTAAATAAAGAATCCAAATGTGTTTGATTTTTTTGTGATTTTGAAAAGAAGATCTTTACTTAGCAAATTTGGGTATGCTAAATAAAGAATTCAAATGTGCTTGATTTTTTTGTGATTTTGAAAAGATGATTTTTACATAGAAAATTTGGGTATGCTAAATAAAGAATCCAAATGTGTTTGATTTTTTGATTTTGAAAGTGGGATTTATACTTCGCAAATTTATGTATGCTAAATGAAAATCCAAATGTGTTTGATTTTTGATTTTTATTTTGTGTTATTTTTGAAAGGAGGGATTTCCATTTAACAAGCATGGTGTGTTAAATAGAATCCAATTTATCTTTTCAATTTTCTTTTTGAAAGATGAAACTCTCATTTGACAAATTTGGGTATGTCAAAATGTATTTTTGATGTATTTTGATTTTCATGATTTTTGCAAAGTAGATTTTCATTTAACAAATTTGGGTATGTAAAATGGAAGTCAATCATGTTTTATTTTTCAAAAATGAAATTTTTTTGTGTGATTATTACTTTTTGAAAAGATGGAAATTCTAACTTATCACATGTAGAATGTGTTGAGTGGAATTTCAAATGGTGTGATTTTGCTTGAAAATGAAACCTCCATCCAACACATTTGGATGTATTGAATGGAGAGGCATATCTTCAAATTTGTACTTTTTGAAAAGAAAGAAATTCTAACTTCAACATATCTGAGATATGTTGAAATGGAATTTCACTATTATGATATGATTCTATTTGGAAATGAAATCTTCATTCAATAAATTTGGGTATATTGAATGAGGGTGTTTATTTTCAAATATTTTAAAAAAGATGATTTTGGTTTTATTTGGAAATGAAATCTTCATTCAATAAATTTGAATATATTGAATGAGGATGTTCATATGCACTTTTTGAAAGATGATTTTGATTTTATTTGGAAATGAAAACCTTAATTCAATAAATTTGGGCATATTGAATGAGGATGTTCAAATGTGCTTTTTGAAAGATGATTTTGATTTTATTTGGAAATGAAATCTTCATTCAATAAATTTAGGTATATTGAATGAGGATGTTCAAATGTTCTTTTTGAAAGATGATTTTGATTTTATTTGGAAATGAAAACCTTCATTCAATAAATTTGGGCATATTGAATGGGGATGTTCATATGTGCCTTTCGAAAGATGATTTTGATTTTATTTGGAAATGAAATCTTCATTCAATAAATTTGGGTATATTGAATGAGGATGTTCATATGTGCTTTTGAAAGATGATTTTGATTTTATTTGGAAATGAAAACCTTCATTCAATAAATTTGGGTATATTGAATGAGAATGTTCATTTGTGCTTTTTGAAAGATGATTCTTAACTTTGATTTTTGAAAAGATCCTACATGTAACAATCTTGAAGATTGTTACATGAGGTGCAAATGTTTTATTATGTGAACTTTTTGGAAAAGTGCTTTTTGAAAAGTGATGTTTTTTTATAAAGGATTTATTTTTATCTTTATTTTGGATTGAGCCTTTCCTTACCATAAAAATGGTAAGAAGGAAGGTCTTTCATAATATTTTTTTACTAAATTTTTATTTTCACCTATTGGGGAACCCAATAGGAGTTTTAAGACCTACATGGAGTGAGGTCCTAAAACCTAAAGGATGTTGGATAGCTTAGCTTAAAGATGAAATAAACTAAGTGTCAACAGAAAATAAGGATAGTCTCAAATTCATATAAAGTACCAATCCACTATCAATACTTAGAGACAATGATCATTTACCAATCTTGGAGAGAGGAACCGTCCTTAGTGGAGTTACTAGAAAAATCTGTGGTGTTTATTTCTCAAACTTGGAATTTTAAAAATATAAATTGTTGGGATACCACATAGATCTACAGATGTACTCATTAGGGTGATCGGGTGCGACATTGAAAAATGATGTACTATCTCGTGAAACAAAAGTCATCATCCTACAATGGATAATCACCAAATAAGGTCTCCTAAGGACAATGGGTCTTCAAATGTACCAGAGATCTTTCCCTTACTTTACATGGAAAAGTAAAGTAGAGTTTAGTTTAAACTGAGTTTGTTAAGTTCTCTACGGAGGTAAGCCCCCAAAGTTAATTACATCTTAAAAAGTGAGATTCTTTCAGAATACTATCAATTAAGGTAAATGATTATTATCTCCAAAGATTTTAAAGATAGACTATCAAAAAATTAGTTATTTTTTGAAAATCAAGTGGGATTGATCAAAAGGAGGGAGTTATTATTGAAACCAAAGGGAGATGAGTAGGGGATGTTCATGATACTAGGAAACCTAATGAGCATCCCAAAGTATCCTATGTTTGGGCTTTATATTTTTGAAATTTGAAGAGGATTATATGTTTGAGTTGAATATTTATTACAAATTTAGGGCTTATAATTCCGCAACACGAGATCATGGAAATTCTTAAGAGGTGAAGATTTATGTTTGTAGCTCGCAAAAGGAAACAAAACCTCAGATCTAAAATCTAGGGAGCTTTGATGAGGGCCAAAACACATCCTAAATCTAAGGTGAAAAGTTGGTATATGGTTTGTCTCCACAAGAGAGAGTAAACCACCCGATTGTTGACAACCGCTTGGGGGTAGTAGCCAACTAACTCCTCCTATGATTTTAAATACATGTAGACAAGTCTTATGCTTTCCAAGATAACTATGCTGTTATTTATTTAAAATGAAACTAAGTCCTTAAACACACTCCCCAAGAGACTAGATCATGAAGGGCATGAATAAATGACTTAATCTAATTCAAATTTTGTTTAGTTTTAATTTTTGGACATTTTGGTTTGACACAGGCTATGGGATTTCATATGACTAATGCATGAGAAGATTGATTATGGGCCAAAATTAGAAAGAAGGAGGTGTGTTTCCACCATGGCACTCAAGGTCAAGCTATTTTCTCTGGCAAAGGTGGAAGCCCTCTATTAGAAAGAGTGAAGCAATATATTTTTATGCATGATGTGAGACATACAACATCTACCTAAGGGGTTGCTAAATCTTTTATTATCTTGATTTATGTCCTAGGCTTTAGGTGAGGTTATGAGTTATTTAATTTAATTTTGAGTTGATTAATTGGATATAAAATTTATTTTCTTAAGAGCCTAATCATATTCAAGCCTTTCATTAAACAATGAAGAAACTAGGAAAACCATGTCATCCTAATTATGCAATTATAAACAAAACATCAATCAATTTATAAAATTAGCTAAAAGAATAAGAGGCCAATGTGATCAGGCTCCACCGCATAAACCCAAAAAAAATGTGGGTAGCTTAGCTCTACCCTTATACAACCTTGATTACAAATGAATAATTACAATAAAAAGGAATTCATGTTATGGGGGCCTTCATTCTTCATTTCTTCATTTCTTTGTTCTTCATTTCTTCACTACTTTCTTTCTTTTGACTTGGTTGGAATGTGGTTGCTCCAAAGGCTTCACATGGTACATAAAATATGGTATTATGACCAATGTTCACCCTAATCCCCCATAACATTTATTCCAAATTTTAATTACAAAATTTACATCAAAAGGGAAAGATAAATCTAACTAAACTTGCAAAATAGAGATTAGCTAAACATACCACACAACCTAAGTAGCTATATGAATAATTTGGACTTAGCACCCCACACATGGGTAATCATGTCCACTTGTCCTAGTTTAGATTATGCTAAGGGTATATGCAACCTGCACAACAAAAGAATTTATATTTTTTACTACGATGCACCCTAAACACAATCCTCTATAAAACATGATTAGGCTAAAATCGCCTACCATCTAGTCTATGCACATGCACCATAACATCCAGTCTAAAAATATTATATCATAAAACAAAATCAGGCATCAACCCTTGCACGACCCTAACATAGAGCTAGAAATGGTGATTTAGCCTAATGTGTGTGCCATTTAAGGCTTGTGTGGCATGTCTTAGCTAGGCTTTAAGGTTGGAATTTTCTAAGTGTGAAGGATTCAACTTAGAGGGTGGTTTCATTTTAAGTGATTTAGTTGATTTATCAATTTTATTTGATGATTTGGTTTGGTTTGATTGAACCTACACTTAGTTACTAAATGTTGTAAAGAGAAAAAAAGAGAAGAGAACTTCTCTTTCATCCCTACCTTAAGTAATTTCTAAGGTAGATTTATTAATAATTTATCTTTAGTGAATGTTTTATTATGTGTTTTAATTAACCCTAAGTTTAGATTTGCTCTAAATAGCCCTATTCAATAAGAAAGATATCTTAGGATTAATTAAGGTGAATTACTACATGACACACAACCATTTATTTCTTTCCACCAAGTATACCATGCATATGAATGATCCTAAGCATACCTATACATGCAATGAAAACTTTAGCACACTTTGATGATGAATGCTAAGAGATATGATTTGACAATTTGGATATTTCATGAATGCATGATATCATTATATAGAAAATGCAGATTCCTCATTCATTAACATAATGCACATTCACATGCATAAAAGGCATAAGTGAGTATGATGCCATTGTTTTCTACATCAAGAGTGTAAGGTACAAGACCTACTTAAGGCTACTTAAAGCCTCACAGCCCTAGGATGTCCAGACTAATATACCACTTTTCTTAAATACATGTAAATGTACAAAAAGAAATAAATGGATGAAGAATCATGCAAAAGATTTTTGTGTTTGATTTGATTGTATAATTTACATGTGTAATGTTAGGATCCTTCTTAAGTCATAACATAGAGTGCATAGGAATAGATGTAAGCAAGTGTTATGTTCTTTTCAAATGAACTATACACTTTGCAAATCTTGCACAATCCCATGTTAAGAGTGGAGAAGGAAAACAACACAGAACACATCTTATGCTTATAATCACATGCAAGCATATAAGTAGCATCACTACATTCATAATCTTTAATTTATAGATTTTTGAAAATAGTTTTTGAATTAATAGTGATAAGAGCCACTCATATTCTTAACTTTAGCCGAAACATGCATTTTTACATAAAGGGAAACATTTTTATTTAATTAATTTTTCAAAAGATAAGAATGCATGACTTCATATGGAAAACAACATTTAGCATGTTTGAGAAGAAATAAAGTGATGTAAGCATATGACTTCATTCATCCTAATTAATTCCTAAAAAAAATCTTATGAAATAAGATCATTTAAAGTGAATCAAAATTCTTTAAAGAGATTTTTATTGTTGAATTTGATTTGACTTAGAGAATATGAAAAGAGTTTGCTGGTCCTATCCCATTCCCCATGTGTGAATTGGTTTAGTTTAATTTTAGAACAATTAGGTTTATTTTATATTTTACTTAGCTTAAGGTCTGAATTAAATCCATTAATTACCCCTTACCTATACCACTTTAACATAATTAAACAAGTAATTATGAGCCAACATATGATATGCAACCACATGAAATTTAAATCAGCAATGCACCTAAGAAATAAATGGGCCTAATGCAATTGGCTCATAATTATTGATTAATTAAGCTAAAGGGTTTAATTAAGTACTTTCAAAACCATCCTACATATGTAGTTTGATTATAATTTTCTTTTAAAACTCTTAGGTTATTGAACACCTAAAAATCTACCCAATATTAAGATGATTAAGTTTTGGAATAATTTAATTTTGAGTTTAATTAATTAAGCCAGTTTATGAAGTGATTAAATCATTAATCAATTTGCAAATTAATTAAGTCTTTATCCAAATGAAATAAACTTAGGGGAAAAGATTTGGAAAAGAAATCCTAATCTCATTCCTTAAGTCCATTCAGTGTTTCAAGATGATTAACAAGCTTAATTTATGAATCTATCACCATTTTATAGGTTAATTAATCATTTAATTGATTTAGGAAGTGATTAGCAATGAAACAAGCAATTACCTTAATAAATCCAACAATAAATTCCAAGAAAATTATGGGAGGCAAAGGTTATCCCACTAATTAACCCTAGGAAGTTTGGAATTAATTACTGAAATAATTAAGGAGTAATTAGCCTAATTACATTTCCAATAAAACCCAAATTGAGTAAAAATTACTATTCAAAATTAATTAAATTTAGTTTTATATTATTCTCCTTTGAATTATCTTTAAAATGAACATGAGTTTGTATTTTTTTGGATTTTTCTATATTTAATTATGATTTTATGAAGTTTCTATGATTAATAGATAATTAAAATAACCTAATTAATTAACTAATCCCGCTAATGCGTGGATTCGACGGTGCGCCACGGTGTGTGTGATTGGTTATTTAAATTATCGAATCATGCATCGCATCAATTGGCAGTGGGACATGCATTCCCTTGGGCCGTCTGATCAAGGATCGAATGACCAGGATTAATCTCGTGGTTTTAAAAGGTTTAAACAAAGATCTAAGTGTGATTTAATCAGGGCCGTCCATCCAAAACACACAAGATGGACATCTCATAATTCATACTTGCCTAAGCTATGGGAGACAAAGACCGTTCGTCCTCCACTGCCTGATTCTAGCTCACTTGAGCTCGGATTAGGTTAAGATTTACCCCACACCTTCAAGAGGTGTAGGGAAGAACATCCAATGGCTAGAATCTGATGAGGTGTGGATTTCTTTAACAAAAGACCAAAGAATTTTCCTAAAACTATGGTTTGAGGTCCTTACCTCATCGAAGCTCATGACCGATGGTGAATTCAACCGAGGTAGCTTTGTCTAGTAGAGACGAAGCCTTGTTAAAGTTTTGGCAAGTTTCCTCCCCTCCAAGTGATCTATGGACCAAGCCTCGCTAGAAAGCTCATCAGAGTTGATTGAAATCACCTCTACAGTGGCGGAGAGCTTTGGAAAAGGTGGGCTCAAGCGATTGGCTCTAGTGAAGGTGTGGGTGGAGTTGATTGAGCTTTTATGGGGAATTGAGTGAATTGTCCAAGGGGGATTTTTCCTTTGGCTTGAATTGAGGAAAATTGAAAATTCTAGAGGTAGGGGAGCTTAGGGAACTTAGGGGAAGCTATGAGGATGCTCTGGAATCAAGAGTGAGTGAATGCCTTTGGTTTGCAAAGAGAATGGAAATGGGGGTGGGGTGGGGCGGTATACCACCTTTCTTTATCTGATGGTTGAGGATGAGATGATCTAATTACCATTTGAATCAGGTTGGGAGCTCAGGAGTTACATGTGTGTCTCCCCTTGAGTGGAGAAGGAAGTGTAAGAGGTTTTCATGGGAGGTGGCAGCTACCTTGGATGGTTTTGCTTGAACCAATGGAAGAGGGGAGGTCATTTCACCTCCCCTTGGGTCATGGTTGACCCAACAATGCATTGCAAGTGTGCATGTGAGTGGATAATCCATTACATTGGTATTTCATCCCATATGATACCCTTAACCCATGGATATCTTAGTCATTTGATCATGGATTTTCTTTAGAAAGACTTTAAATATTTCAAAAATGAATTGTGCTAATTTTCATTGAATTTGGAATATGATTTGGCTCAAGTTGACCCATTTGGGTCAAAATGAGTCAACTTGGGTCAAGTTGACCAATTGTTCAAATTAGATCAAACCAAGGGTTGGGTTAAGTTCATATGACCATTGAAGTGTTTTGGTATCATTGATTTGGTTCAATTGGTTTATATTTGGTTTTGGTTCATTTGGGTTATTTTAGGTCAAATGGACCAATTTGACCCATTTGACATAATTGGGTTAGGTCATGGGTTGGTTTAGGCTTGGTTGATCATTTTAAATGTATTGCAAGTTTTGGTTTCAATCAATTTTGATTTGGTTTGATTTCAAGTTGATTTGACCTTTTAGGTCAAGTTGGGTTGATGGTCAATTGGGCTAGGTTGGGTCTAGTTGGTCAATTGAAGCTTTGGTCAAGTTTAACAAGTGATTTGAAATGAATTTGACCCATTGGTTGCAATCAATTTAGCTTAGATCAAGATTTGACCCATTTTGATCTTTTAGGTCAATTTGGGTCAACTTAGGTCAAGTGGCCAATTAGGCTTGGTTAGGCTCAATTGATGGCTTGGTCAAGTTCAATCATTGATTATGAACTGGTTTAGATTAATGGTTTCAATCATTTTGGCATATGGTAGATTTTGGCTAGTTTTAGTTTTATTTTGGCTAAGTGTTGACTTGGTCAAAGGCTAGGTTTGACTTGGTTTGACCCAATTTGAGCGATTGAACATCCTAGGATGATTGTTGATCATAATGTGAGGCTTGGATGGGCTTAGTTCAATCCAATTTGGGTTGGATTAGAATTTGGATAAAAAAGGTCCTTTAGGTCACTTTGGTTCAAGTTAGCATAGGTAGGTCAATTGGCTTGATCAAAGCTTGATTCAAGTTTGGTTGAACTCACATATGGACTTATGATGGAAATATAAATCCAATTGCAAGTGATTTAGAGTAAAATGAGTTTTGATTTATTTGACAATTTTAAGTCAAAAGGGTGAACATGGGTTTGAATTGGGTTAGTTTGGTTTTGGTTTGATGATTGATGTTTATGTTTATATTTGGGCATGTGATTAATGGAATTATTGTTTGAAGAGAAAATCCAAAGGTTTGGATTGATTTGAGGATGATTTGGCTAAGTTCAAGGATTTGACTTGGAAGAGTATAATTTGGATTTAAGTTGAATTTGGATTTGAGTTTTGAATTTAGTATTGGTTATTTGAATATATATTTCATTTATATTTATGAATATAAATGATAATATAAATGGGGTATGAGAAAATCTTTTGAATTTTGAGTGATTTGAATTTGATTTGGTTAAGTTCAAAGATTTTACTTGAAAGAGTATAGGTTGATTTATGTTGGATTTAGATTTGAATTTTGAATTTAGTTTAAGTTTTTTGAGTTTATATTTCATTTATATTTGTGAATATAAACAAGAATATAAATGGGTTATGAGAAAATCTTTTGAGTTTGGAGTGATTTGGATTTGATTTGAGCTAAGTCCATAAGATGAAATCAAATTGGCTTAGGAAAGATTTTTGGGATTGGAATTGATCATGGGTTTCAATCATTTGATTTGGAATTGATTCATGATTTGAGAAAATCCATTGTGTTGGAATTGATTTAAGGATTGATTTGAGCTAAATCCATAAGATGGAGGGCTTAGAAAGGTTTTGGGATTTTAGTTTTGAGAGAATCAATTACATTGAAATTGATTTAATATTTGATTTGGAATTGATTTGAATTTGAAGTTGATTTGAATTTGAAGTTGATTTGAATTTAAAGTTGATTTGAATTTGAAGTTGATTTAAATTTGAAGTTGATTTAAATTTGAAGTTGATTTGAAAGAATTAAGAATTTGGTTCAATTTGTAGGGTAGGCAAGTTTTCCTAATACCCCTAAGACATAACCTATTCCTATGGCTAACTCTTCTAAGTCTCTAGGGTTAGGTTAAGTGTCCACCTAATTACTAGAAGAGTCTTAAGACTAAGGAACTCTTAGTGTTTAGAGGAGTCCTTATTCCTTGGATGAAGAAGTTGAAAGCTCATTCTAAAAGTGAGGTCAACAAACTCTAAACCCTAAACCCTAAACCCTAAAACCATAAACCCTAAACCCTAAAAAACCTAAACTAAAAACCTAAAAAAACCTAAACCTAAAAACCTAAACTAAAAACATAAAAAACCTAAACCCTAAACCCTAAACCCTAAACTCTAAAAATCTAAAAACTATAAAAAAAACTAAAACCTAAACTAAACTAAATGGGATGATTTCACTCATTAACTAGGTGGTAGCAGTAATTGTGATGCAACCCTTCTTTGGAGCATGGATGCTCATGTTTGTGGTTGCCCCTTTCATGGGTGACTGAGACTGAGCCTTTATTCACTCTATTATCTAAATATCCTTTCATTTTCCTTTGCTTTTCAGTTAACCTTACTGGCACCTCTTTAGCTGTAGTAATTCCGTTCTAGTTGTTTGCAAGTTTGGTATTTTCTTTGTAGGTTTTCTTTACAGGTTCCTTATCTGGAAGTGGCATATGCTGCTCTTATTTTCACAAGCTTTTGATGATGATTGTCCAATGAATTTCATTCTTTTGATTTTTTGTATCTTTAGTTGTTTCTCTTTTTGTCTTTTTCTTCTATTATTTTGGTTGTAATTAGATAGGGGATTTACTCTCTAGGCTGATGTAGCTCTTTGAGTAGTAGTTTTTGAGTTTATCCCCTTTGAAGGACCTTGTAACCCCCCTTTTCTGTGGTAATAAAATTCCCCTATATGAGGTTCCACAAAAAAAACCCTAAACCCTAAACCCCCTAAACTAACCCTAAACCCTAAACACTAAACTCTAAACTAAAATCTAAACTAAATTAAAATCTAAACTAAATCTAAATCTAAGCTCTAAAAATCTAAACTAAATCTAAACTAAACTAAACTAAATCTAAAAATCTAAACACAAACTAATAATCTAATCTGAACTAAAAACTAAATTAAAAAATCTAAAGCTAAAAAATCTAAACAAAATCTAAACTAAACTAAATATAAACTAAAATTTAAAAATCTAAACTCTAAACTTTAAACTAAACTAAAACTAAACTCTAAACTAAATCTAAAAATATAAAAATCTAAACTAAATCTAAACTCTAAACGAAATCAAAAAATCTAAATCTAAACTAAAACCTAAACTAAAAAATTCTAAATCTAAACTAAACTTTAAACTCTAAAACTAAATCAAAAATCAAAACTAAACTAAATAAAAATAAAATCTAAACTAAATCCAAACTCTAAAATAAATAAAAATCTAAAGCTAAAAAAAAAATCTAAAACTAAATCTAAAAACTAAATCAAAACTAAATTTAAGCTAAACTAAATCTAAACTAAATCTAAACTCTAAACTAAATCTAAAATCTAAACTAAATAGAATAAAATATAAACTAAAAAATCTAAACTAAAAACCTAAACTAAATAACGAAATCTAAAATCTAAACTAAATACAAAAAATCTAAATCTAAACTCTAAACTAAATTAAATTTAAACTAAAATCTAAATCTAAAATCTAAACTAAATAAAATCTAAACCTAAATCTAAACCCTAAAACTAAATCTAAATTAAATCTAAAAACTTTAAGCTAAAATCTAAACTAAACTAAACTAAAAAACTTAAAACTAAATCTAAACTAAATATAAAATCTAAAAATCTAAACCCTAAAACTGAAACATAAACCCTAAAAAATCATAAATCCTAAACCCTAAACAGTAAACCCTAGACCCTAAATCATAAAACCTAAACCATAAACCTTAAACCTGAAACCCCATAAATTAATCCTAAACCTTAAACGCTAAACTGAAATCCCTAAACCCTAAACTATCCTTAAACCCTAAACCCTAAACCATAAAAACCTAAACTAAATAAAACCTTAAAAAAACTTAAACCTATATAAAATAAAAATAAAATAAAATAAAAACTAAATTAAAACTTAAGCCTAAACCTAAACCTAAAAGTAAAATAAAATAAAAATAAAAACAAAACTAAAATAAAATAAACAAAAACTTAAACGAACTAAAAAATAAAATAAACTTAAAAAAATAAAACCTAAATAAGATAAAAGCTAAATTTAAAATAAAAAAATAGAGATAAAATAAAATAAAATAAAAACCTAAACCTAAAAAATAAAATTAAAAATAAATAAAAATTAAAACCTTAACCCTAAACCCTGAACCCTAAACTCTAAGCTGTAAACTAAACCCTAAACCATAATAAATAATAAACAAACCCTAAACCCTAAATTTTAAAAAACCTAAACCTAAAGCCTAAAAAGCCATAAACCCTAAACCCTAAACCCTAAACTCGAAACCCAAAACCCTAAAACACTAAAACCCTAAACCCTAAGCCCTAAACCCTAAACCCTAAACCCTAAACCCTAAACTCTAACCTTAAACTCTAAACTAAAATCTAAAATTTAAACTAAAATAAATTCTAATCTAAATCTAATTCCAAACTCTAAAGATCTAAACTAAATCTAAACTAAACTAAACTAAATCTGAAAGTTTAAAATCTAAACTAAAAATATGAACTAAAAAACAAAAATCTAAACTAAACTAAAAAAAATCTAAACTAAACTAAATCTAAAGTAAAATATAAAAATTTAAACTCTAAATTATAAACTAAACTAAACTAAACTAAAACTAAACTATAAACTAAATCAAAAAATCTAAAAAAATCTAACTTAATCTAAAATTCTACTCTATACCTTGGATTAGGATTGCTGACCCTTTGGTGATAATCGTGGGTTGTTTGTTGTGCCTTTGGGCCAATTTTTTTTTTATTTTGTGTTGTTCTCCATATTATGGTGCTTGCTCTTAATGATATTGTTTTTCATTTTTTGGTGGTGGCCTTGGTGGTTTTCCTATTGTATTACTGGTATCTCTGAGGTTTGGTTGTTAATCTATCTTACTGGGCTTGATTTTTCTAGTGGCTTTATGGTTGGATGTTCTGTGCCCTGGTTGGAGTTCTTTGCAGCCTGTTTGGAGGATGGTCTTTGGATGATTGGGAACATGAGGTATGCTGGCTATGATGGCCTTGATGTTTCCCTATCTTTCTTATTTTGGTTGGTAGCATGATATGTAATTGTAACCCTCTTCTAAAGTTTGGATGCTTACTTAGAGTGTTGCTCCTTGAGATGACTATGACTGAGCCTGAGCATTTTCTTTACTTTTCTCTTTATCTTTTCCCTTACTATTAATGCCTACTTAATTATACTCATCCTTTCTTAGTATGTTGCATAATTATTTTATAGGTTGGGAGAGTGTTGCAGGTGGTTCTTGCCATTATTAGAGGGACCAAGTGGATTTTCCTGTTGCTCACATGGACCTTCTGCTATTGCTAATTTGGTTTTTTTTATTTGCTTTTATATATTTGAGTTAGAAGATACATCTCTTTAGATTTAATGTAGCTCTTTGAGCATTCATTTAGAGATTTACCCCCATTAAGGACTTTGTATCCCCCTTTTTATGGTAATAAAATTCCCTTAATTTTTCAAAAAAAAAACCTTAAACCCTAAATCCAAAACCCTAAAACTAAGCCTAAACCCTAAACCCTAAACCCTAAAAGCCCCTAAACCCTAACCTCTAAACCCTAAACCCTAAACTAACCCTAAATCTAAACCTAAACCTAAACCTAAAAACTTAAACCATAAACCTAAATAAAACATAAACCTAAACCATAAACCTTAAATCCTAAATCTAAACCCTAAACCCTAAACATAAACCTAAACTGTAAACCCTAAACCCTAAACCCTAAACCCTAAACTTAAAACCTAAAACCTAAACCAAAAACCTAAATGAAAAAAATAAAATCTAAACCCTAAACCCTAAACTCTAAGAAACCCTAAAACCATAAACCCTAAACCCTAAACACTAAATCATAAATCTACAACCTTAAACTCTAAACCCTAATAAAACTAAACCCTAAAACCTAATAATACTAACCCTAAACCTTAACCCTAAGACTGGGAAGAACCTTGATGATAGGAACATCACCGTCAACCAGGTTCAGTCTAGATCTGGCAATGGAGGCGAAGGTGCTGGAAGCGGTTATCATAGTGGTGGTAGGGGATCTGGAGGTGCTGGTGGATATGGAGGTGGTGGTTATGAAGGCGGGAGGTATGACAGAGGTTACAGCCATGGTGGCGGCAAAGGGAGAGATCAGTGATATGATGGCAGATCCTGCTACTCGAGAGGCGGGGGATATTCTGATGGGAACTAGAGAAACTGAAGAACAACCAATCTGATCTGCTGCTTATAGAACTATTTCTTTACTGTAGAGATGGTTGTAGTTATCTAGGGTTTTTAATTTTCTCTATGCATGCTCATTTTTGATCTATGTCGATGCTTGTGTCTTAGAAAACTTGGTGTGCTACTTGGTTGATAAAATTGAAAAGATGAAATGTTGAATCTAAATTTGTTCTCTATTTAAAAAAAAAGTTTAAACCCTAAACCCTAAACTAAAACCTAAACCCTAAACCTTAAACCTAAACCTTAAACCCTAAATACTAAACCCTAAACCAAAACCCTAAATCCTAAACCCTTAAGAATAACCCTAAACCCTAAACCCTAAAACCCTAAACCCCAAACACTAAACCATAAACCCTAAACCCTAAAAGCAATAACCCTAAAACCAAACCCCTAAACCTTAAACCTTATACCATAAACTAAGTATAAACCATAAACGTTAAGCCCTAAATCCTAAACTAACCCTAAACCTTAAAACTTAAATCGTAAACCCTAAAAACCTAAACATAAACTAAATAAAACCTAAAAATAACATGAATAAAATAACCTAAACCTAATATAAAAATATAAACTAAACCTAAACCTAAATAAAATAAAATAAAATAAAAAACATAAATAAAATAAAACTAAACCTAAAATAAAAAATAAAATAAATCAAAAATAAAATAAAATAAAAACTAAATAAAAACCTAAACCTAAAAAATAAACCTAAAAATAAAACCTGCAAATAAATAAATAAAAACATAAACAATAAACTTAAAAAAACCTAAACCTAAAATAAAAATAAAATAAACCTAAACCTAAACTAAAACAAAATAAATTAAAATAAATAAAACCTAAACCTAAACCTAAACCAAAACCTAAACTTAAACTAAATAAAATAAAATAAACTAAAAATAAACTTAAACCTAAACTAAAAAATAAAACCTAAAAATAAACTTAAAATAAAAACCTAAAACCTAAACCTAAAAAATAAAATAAAAACTTAAACCTAAGCATAAAAATAAAAAATAAAACATAAACCAAAAAAAGAAAATAAAAATTAAACTAATCTAAAATATAAACCTAAACTTAAAAAAATAAACTAAATTAAAAACCTAAACTAAAATAAATAAAAATAAACCACATAAAAATTAAAATAAACCTAAATAAACAAAAAAAACTAAAAAAATAAAAAATAAATTAAATAAACTAAATAAACATAAACCTATAGGTTTACTTAATTTAAAAAATTAAAAATTTTTTTTAAAAAAAACTCCCTAACCCTAAACCCTAAACTTATCCCAAACCCAAAACCCTAAACCTTAAACCCTAAAAACCTAAGAACCTAAAACGTAAACTAAATAAAACCTAAAAATAAAATAAATAAAGAAACATAAACCTAAATAAAATAATAAAATAAAAACCTAAACTAAAACCTAAACCTAAACCTAAACCTAAAAATAAAATAAAATAAAAAATAAAACTAGACTCAAATAAAATATATAAACCTAAACTAAACAAAAAATATAAAATAAACCTAAAAAAATAAAATCCCTAAATAAAATAAAAACTAATTGTAAAATAAAAATAAAATAAACATAAAATAAAATAAAATAAAAGCTAAATAAAAACCTAAACCTAAAAATAAACAAAAAATAAAACCTAGACCCTAAACTAAAAAAAAAACTAAACCTAAAATAAAAATAAAATAAACCAAAACCTAAACTAAAATAAACTAAACTAAAATAAATAAAACCTAAACTTAAACCTAAAATAAACTAAACCGAAACCTAAAACTAAACTAAATAAAATAAAATAAATTAAAAAAACTTAAACTTTAAATTAAAAATAAAACCTAAAAATAAAAAAATAAAACATAAAAAAACAAAATAAAAATAAAACTTAACGAAAAAATAAAACTAAACCTAAAAACTAAACTAAAATAAAAAATCTAAACTCAAATAAATAAACCTAAAATAAATAAACTAAACCAAATAAAAATAAGAATAAAAATTAAAATAAACTAAAATAATTAAAAAATAAACTAAATAAACCTAAACATGCCATTTTACTTAATTAAAAAAAATTAGAAATAAGTTAAATAAAAAATTATAAAAAAATCCAAAACCTTAAACTCTAAACTAACCCTATACCCTAGACCCTAAACCCTAAAAACCTATAAAGTAAACCTAAACTAAATAAGACCTAAAGATAAAAAAATAACCTATATAAAATAAAAAAATAAAATAAAATAATAACCTAAACCAAAACCTAAAACTAAATCAAAACCTAAAAATAAAAATAAAATAAATACAACATCAACAACAACAACAACAACAATAACAATAACAAGCCTTAATCCCACTAGGTGGGGTTGGCTACATGAATCGTTCGCCTCAATTGTGTCCTATTATGTGTCAAATTCTCATTTAATTCAACTAAGATCATTTTTTATACATCTTAACCAAGTCTTTTTAGGTCTACCTCTACCTTTCTTAACATAAGGCAAATCTAATGCATCTACTCTCCTAATTGGGTCATTGGACGACCGACGATTTATGTGGCCAAACCATCTAAGGCGACTCTCCCTAATCTTATCTATCCTTTAGCTACTCAACTTTTTCCATACTCATTTTGCATTCTATCTTTAAGAGTAAAGCCACTCATCCACGAGCATCCTCATCTCTATAACACTTAACTTAGTCTTATGCTTCTTTTTTTTATTGGCCAACATTCGCACATAAGTCATTACAGGTCTTACCACCATCTTATAAAATTTTCCCTTAAGTGTAAGTGAAACTTTTCTATCACATAATAGGCCAGATGCATTCCTCCACTTCAACCATCCAACTTGAATTCTACTAATAACATCTCCATCTATTTCACCATCATTTTGAATAATAGAGCCTAAATATCTAAATCGCTCACTCTTATTAATGACTTGATCACCTAAAGTCACAACACTATCACTAAAACTTCTACAACTAAAATTACACTCCATATATTCAATTTTAGATCTACTTAAATGAAAACCTTTAGACTCTAAAGTTGACCTCCATAATTCAAGTTTCTATTGGACTCCCTCTCTAGTCTTATCAACAAGAAGAATGTCATGAAAAGCATACACCAAGGTACATCTTCTTGTAAATGCCTCGTAAGAACATCCATAACTAAAGTAAAAATATAAGGGCTTAATGTTGATCCTTGATGTAATCCAATTGAAATAGGAAAATATTTTGTCAATCCTCTTTGTGTTTGGACACAAGTAGCAGCTCTAGTATACATATCCTTAATGACTTGAATATAACCAATATTAACTCCTTTCTATTCTAGAACTCTCCAAAGAACATCTCTTGAGACTTTATCATAACCTTTCTCTAAATCAATAAATATCATAGGTAGATCCTTCTTACTTTCTCTATGCTTCTCCATCAAACCTCTAAACAAATGTATAACATCCATAGTAGATCTACCTGGCATGAAACCAAATTGATTGTGAGAAACTTCTGTATCATATCGTAACCTATGCTCAATTAATCTCTCCCATAATTTTAATGTATGGCACATTAACTTAATTTCTCTATAATTTGCACACTCTTGTGCATCACATTTATTCTTAAATATAGGAACCAACAAACTCTTTCTCTACTCATCTAGCATCTTTTTAGTCTTTAAAATAACATTAAAAAGATTTGTAAGCCAAGAAATTCCTTGATCTCCTAAACATTTTCACACATCTATTGGAATATTATTTGGTCCTTGATCTCCTAAAATAAATAATAAAAACTAAAATAAAATAAAATAAATAATATCCTAAGATAAACTAAAAAAATAAAATAAACCTAAAATAATAAAATCTAACTAAAATTAAAACTAAACCTAAAATAAAAATAAAATAAGCCTAAAATAAAAAAATTTAAAACTAAAAAAAATTTTAACCTAAAAACTAAACATAAAACTAAAACCTAAAAATAAATAAAAAATAAAACCTAACCCCTGAACTAAAGAAAAACCTAAAGCTAAAATAAAAATAAGATAAACAAAATAAAATAAGCATAAACCTAAACTAAAATAAACTACCAAAAAATAAATAAAACCTAAACCTAAACCAAAAATAAACTAAACCTAAATTTAAACCTAAACTAAATATAATAAAATAAACTAAAAATAAACCTAAACCTATACTAAAAATTAAAACATAAAAATATACATAAAATAAAAAACAAAACCAAAGAAAATAAAATAAAAACCCAAACCTAAACCTAAAAATAAAAAGTAAAACCTAAACCTAAAAATTAAAATGATAACTAAACTAAAAAATAAACCCAAACCTAAACCAAAACCTAAGAAATAAACTAAAATAAATAAATGAAACTAAATAAAAATAAAAATAAATCTCAATAAAAATAAAAAATAAAATAAACTAATTAAACTAAATAAACCTAAACCTACCGGTTTACTTAATTTAAAAAAAATTTAAAAAATTAACAAAAAAGACCCTATACCCAAAACTAACCCTAAACCCAAACCACTAAACCCTAAAAACCTAAAAAGCAAAACCAAAACTAAATAAAACCAAAAAAATAAAATAAATAAATAAAATAAAAACATAAACTAAAACCTAAACATAAACCTAAACATTAAAAAAAAATATAAAACTAAACTAAATTAAAATAAATAAAATTTTAAACCAAACAAAAAAGAAATAAAATTAACCAAAAATAAAAAATCTAAATGAAATAAAAACTAAACCTAAAATAAAAATTAAATAAACTTGAAAAAAATTAAAATAAAAACTAAATAAGAACCTAACCCTAAAAAATAAACCTAAAAATAAATAAAAATTAAAACATTAACCCTAAAGTAAAAAAAGAAAACCTAAACCTAAAATAAAAATTAAAAAAACAAAATAAAATAAACCTTAACCTAAACTAAAATAAAGAAAACCTAAACCTAAACCGAAAATAAACTAAACTTAAACCCAAACTAAAACTAAATAAAATAAAATAAACTAAAAATAAACCTAAGCCTAAACAATAATAATAATAAAACCTAAAAATAAACCTAAAATAAAAACCTAAAACCAAAACCTAAAAAAATAAAATAAAAACCTAAACAATAACCTAAAAATAAAAAATAAAACCTAAACCTACAAAAAAAAACTAAAATAAAAAATAAACCTAAACCTAAACATAAAAAATAAACTAAAATAAAAAACCTAAACTAAAATTAATAAACCTATATAAATAAACTAAACTAAATTAAAATATAAATAAACCTAAATAAAAAATAGAAAAAATAAAAATAACTAAAAAACCCTAAACCTAATGGTTTACTTAATCTAAAAAAAATAAAAAATATTAAAAAAATAAAAAATATAAAAATTTAAAAAACCCTAAACCCTAAACCCTAAACTAATCAAAACTCTAAACCCTAAACCCTAAAAACCTAAAGCTAAACTAAATAAAACCTAAAAATAAAATAATTTAAAAAACCCAAAGCTAAATAAAATAAAAAAATTGAAATAAACTAAAACCTAAACCTAAACCTAAGAAAATAAAATAAATAATAAAAACTAAACTAAAATAAAATAAATAGAAACCTTTACTAAACTAAAAAATAAAATTAACCCAAAAATAAAAAAATTAAATAAAATAAAACCTAAACCTAAAATAAAATAAAATAAAAACTAAATAAAACCTAAACCTAAAAATAAACCTAAACTAATAAACCTAAACCTACCCATTTACTTAATTAAAATAATAATAATAATATAAAAGAAATTTAAAATTAAAAAACTTTGAGTTCTAAAACACTAAATTCTAAACCCTAAAACCCCTATACCCTAAACCCTAAACCATAAACCCTAAAAAACCCTAAACCCTAATAAACCTAAACCCTAAACCCTAATAAACCTAAACCCTGAAACCTAATAAACCTAAACCTAAACCTAAACTCTATGAATGGGCAGATCCTTGATGGTAGGAATAACACTATCAACCAGGCTTAGTCTAGATCTATCGGTAGAGGCAAAGGCGGAGGTGGCGGTTATCGCAGTGGTGGATCTATAAAGCGGGATACAGGTGGTCGAAAGGGTGGTTATGGAGGTGGGAGGAGCGACGGAGGTTACAGTTGTGGTAGTGGCAGAGGGAGAGATCTTGGATATGATGGGGGATCCCGCTAAAGAGGCAGGGGTGGTTCTAATGGGAACAGGAGAAAGTAAAGAATGCCCGATCCAATATGCTGCTTATGGAACTTTGTCTTTACAGTAGTGACAGTTCTAGTTATCTAGGGTTCTTGATTTGCTCTATGAGTGCTCATTTTTTATTTATGTCATCACTTGTGTCTTAAAAAACTTAGTGTGCTACTTGGATGATGAAATCAAAAAGAAGAAATATTGAATCTAAGTTTATTCTCTATTAAAAAAGATAAAAATCTTAAACCCTAAATTTTAAACTAAAATTTAACCCTAAACCATAAACACTAAACCCTAAACCCTAAACCCTAAAACCTAAACCCTAAACCTTAAACCCTAAACCCTAAAACCTTAAACCCTAAACTCTAAACCCTAAATCCTAAAATCAAAATCCTAATCCCTAAATTAATCATAAATCCTAAACCCTAAAACCTAAACTAACGGTAAACCCTAAACTTTAAATCCTAAAACTCTAAATCCTAACCCTAAACCCTAAATTCTAAACCCTAACCCCAAAACACTATAAAACCCTAAACCCTAAACCCCCTAAACATTCCCTACAATAACAACAACAACAAGCCTTTATCCCACTAAGTGGTGTTAGCTACATGAATCCTTCATCTCTATTGTGTCCTATTATGTGTCAAATTCTCATTTAATTCAAGTATACTAAGGTCATTTTTTATACATCTTAACCAAGTCTTTTTAGGTCTACCTCTACCTTTCTTAGCATAAGGCAAATCTAGTGCATCTACTCTCCTAACTGGGTCATCGGATGACTGACACTTTCTGTGGCCAAACCATCTAAGGTGACTCCCCTAAACATACCCTAAACCCTAAAAAAACCATAAACCCTAAATCCTAAACCCTAAACCCTAAACTCTAAACCCTAAAACCCTAAACACTAAACCTTAAACCCTAAATCCTAAACCTAAAAAAAACTAAAATAACACCCCCCTAAAAAAATCCCTCTCTGGACGCTAGCATTTCATTTCCTTCATCGCATTGGCTTTTAATTTGGGCTCTCTTTCCTCCATTCGCATGCTATTTCTTCACTCTCGGGTGATGTCCCCCTTTTGATTATGGCGGTGGACTTGAACCCATGGCTTCCTACTGCCATTCAAGATGCTCTGGCTAGGGCATCATTCTTAGTGGGGAATTCTCAACTCACTGACACTCCTGCAATTAAATCAAGGACGCCCTCTCTGGTAAGAGCTCTAACTCTCCTGACACTATGAATCTGGTTTCCACATCATTTTGAGGTATGCCGACTATCATGTGTTCTGATCTTGATGTCGAGAAGCTTGCCAAACCTTTTAAGTTTTCTTTGATTAGCAAATTTGCTTTACGATGACCCAATTTGGATATAATATGATCTTTCTTCCATAACCTAAATCTTTCAGGTGCCTTTTCTGTTGGTTTAATCGATTTGAGACACATTCTTATTCAATTATCAAATGACTTAGATTATTCAAGGGTTTTCTCATCCCGTTCTTATTTTATCTTTAACTGCTAAATGTGATTGTTAAAGTGGTCACCTCTTTTTGATATAAAAGATGAATCATCAATTTTTCCAGTGTGGTTAGCTCTTCCAAATATGTGAATTCATTATGTTACTCATCAGGTTTTATTTGCGGTTGGGATGCTTTTTGGGCGGTCGCATCAAATCGATCAGGCCACTGCTATTCACTCCTGCCCTTCTGTTGCTCGCATTTTGTTGAACTAGATATTTCTATAAAACATCCTAAGGATGTCTAGATTGGATATGAAAAGTTTGGTTATTCCTGAAAGGCTGAATTTGAAAATTTTTTGGTTTTCTATTCTCACGGTAAGATTCATGTGTATGACAATACCGAATGATTTGTCCTTCACCCACATCTCAAACAAAAAGTTATATATGATCCTACCTATAAATTAACTACTGATAAAGCCAATAAAACTATTTTCATGCCTAAGAAAAAATTAAATGCTGATTGTGCTTTGAATTCTTTAGAATCTTTGGAGGTTCCAAAAATTAATGAATATACTTCGCATCCCACCACTACCATCACTCCTCATAATGTGGAAAAGGATGTTTTGACTAACAACCTTCCTTTGCTGGGGAATTTGCCTTTTTTGGCTAATTCCAATTGCCAAGAGACTAAAAAAATGATGATTCTATCTTTAATGAATCCATTCCGACCTCCATGTGGGCTTTAAATGATGAGCATGAGGATTTAAATGATAACTTGATTAAAAATTTGAATGTGGTTGCTAATACTGAACTTGACACTATTTTTGACATTGGTCATTGTGTTTTGAATGGTAACACCACTTCTCCTTCTCCTAATTCCAAGATTGATATTCATTCTAATCCCACTTTTCAACATCTTCATGATTTGGAAGAAGGGGAAGTTGTTATTAGAGATGTTCTTGCCGAACCTTATCCTATAAATAATCTGATTAACCAATCTCTATCAGATGGTGACACTCTAGATAAAAATAGAAACTTTCAAACTATTTTTGAAAAGAAATCTTTTAAATCTAAAATACAACATTAAAATCCTCATAGATCTACTAGATCGGGCTCATCTTGTCATAAATAAGATGTGTTGGGTTACAACTTTTGGTGCTTACTTTGAGTTATTATTTCTATCTTTTTGGTATTTTTTTTTTGCATTTTCTTCTTTAAAAATTTCCTTATGTTTAATTCTCTAATTTGGAATGTTTGAGGGATTAGTACCCTCATTCTTCATAATTGTATTAGAAATCTCTGCAGAATTAACAATATATCTTTAGTTACTGCTATTGAGCCTCTTATTAATGCTGTTAAGATCAATCATGCTACTAGAATGCTGGGTTTCAATAATTTTTTCTCTAACACTAGTAATAAAATTTGGTGCTTTTGGAATATTTGCTTAAATGTTACTGTTTTAGATGATCTTCATCAAGTTGTTAATGTTCAAATTTCTTTTGGTGATTCTTGTGTTCTAGGCTCTTTTATTTATGCTTCTTGTAATAGGGCTGGCTGTAATATCTTTTGGGAGAATTTGAGAAGTTTCACTCTCTTGGTTGACAAACCTTGGTTGGTTGGGGGTGATTTTAACACTATCCTTTCTTCATTTGAAAGAAGGGGTGATTGCTCTCCAAATATTCACTATATGGAAGAATTTTCTAATATGATTCTTGATTGCAATCTTATTAACATTAGTTTTATCGGATCTAACTATACTTGACACAACTCTAAACTCTAGCAACAACTTGATAGAGTTCTTTTCAACTCTTATTGGATTAATCAATGGCCTCTTACCTCTGTTGAACATTTGAGTAGAACTTTATCGGATCATGCTCCTCTTTTTCTTTTGGTTAAAAATAATTCTAAGAGGCTAAATCCCTCTTCCACTTTTAGATTTCAAAATATGTTAATTCAGCATCTTGATTTTGATAAAGTTGTTGCTACCAGTTGGGCTACCCCCTTACACCCTGATAATTCGATTAGAGGCATGATTAGATTATGGTTTAAACTTAAAAGGCTTAAACAAAATTTGGTTTGGCAGAACAAACACTGTTTTAAAAACCATTTTGCGAATATAAAAAATATGGAACTTTTGGTTTGTGATCTTGAGAATAATATTTTAATTGATTCTTTTAAGCTAAACGAATTGAATGAAGCAAAAAGTTGCTACTAAGCATATTGCTAATGGGGACAAGAATACCAAGTATTTCCATGCTTTATTTAATAAAAAGAGAGCTTTAAACTCTATCCAAAAAATTTAAAATGATAATGGAGACTGAATCACTGGAACTAATGAGATTAAATACTCTATTATTAATCATTTTAGAAATATGCTTAACAAGCGCCACTCTGCTGAAGCTATCTCTAACCCTCATTTGATCCCCTCTATTATTACTAGTGATGATAATCATTTGCTTACTAGGTTACCTATGGAAGATGATATTTGTAAAGTTCTTAACAATATGAACATTGACTCTATTGCTAGTCTGGAGGGTTAAACTACTCTTTTTTTTTCAACATTGTTGGCCTATTATTAAACATGATTAATTGAAGCTGTTGTTGATTTTTTTACTAGTAATCCTCTCCCTAAATATTTTTCTTGCACTATTATCCTTATTCCTAAAATTGATAATCCTGATTCTTGGAATGATTTCAGACCAATTACTCTTTGATCTTTATTTAATAAATTGATCTCTAAAATGCTTACTAATAGAGTTAGTCCCCTACTTCAAAAAATCATATCTCTTAACCAAACTGGGTTTGTTAGAGGTAGATCTATATCTGATAACATTCTACTTGCTCAAGAGCTGATTTATGGTTTCAATGTTCCTAATAGAGGTGGTAACACCCTTTTTAAATTAGATATTTCTAAAGCATTTCACAATATCTCATGGGATTTCCTTTTAAATATCCTTTATTTGTTGGGCTTCTCTGATATTTCATTTACTTGGTTAAAAATTGAATTAGCAATGCTTGGTTTTCTATTCTTCTTGATGGTGAGGCTTTAGGTTTTTTCCCTTCTTCTCATGGGTTGAGATAAGGAGATCCTTTTCCCCCTTCCCTATTTATTATAGCTGTTGAATATATTTCTAGAAGCTTAAATGATCTTTTCAATAACAATCCAACATGTTCTTTAGAACTCTTAGTGGTACACCTATTTCTCATCTTAGTTTTGCTGATGATTTCATTATCTTTTGCAATGCCTCCATTAATCATATCAAAAGGCTTAAGAAATTTCATTCTAATTTTGGTAAAGAAAGTGGACTTTCTATTAATGAAGGCAAAAGTTGCTTCATTACTTATTCTAAAATTTCTAATCACAAAATTAATCAGATCTTGAGAACCACTAACTTTCAACACCAACAACTCCCTATTAAATATTTAGGTGCTTCTTTATTCAAAGGAATTAAAAGATCTCATCTTTTTGATGAACTTATTTAAAAAATTATGAATAAAAATTTGGTTTGGGAATTTCATTTGCTCTCCTTTGGTGGTAGGCTTACTTTGCTCAAGAGTACTCTCAATTTGATGCCTTTATATCTTATTCAAACTATCATCCCTACTAATTCTATTTTAAACAGAATAGATCATCTCCTCAATAAATTTTTCTGGGGTTCTAACAATTCAGCTAAAAGGATGCATTGGATTTCTTGGTATAAATGTTGTGGCCTCCTGGGTGAAGGTGGGCTTGGCAACAAGTCTATTCGTGAAGCTATTACTTCCTTCTCTCTTAAACTGGTGGAATTTTAGGAGCAATAATAATCTCTAGGTAAATTTTATGACCGCTAAATATTGCCAGGGTAAGCATCCTCTGATCTATCCTTACAAAGTGGTTGACTCTCAGGTTTGGAAAAGACTTTGTTCCATCAAATGGGAAGCTGAATCCCTTATTTCTTAGGGTATCAATTTAGGATCCTCTTTCTTTTGGCAAGACAACTGGAGTGGTAGTGGCTCTATTGATGATTTATTATCTACTCATTCTACCTCTGCTATTAGAGTTAACTCTTTTTAGATTAATAATAATTGGAATGATAGTAAACTTTTTGATTATATTCCTATTTCTCTTTTAGATATATTTTATGACATTCCTATTATTTCTAGCAAGCTAGATCAGATTCTCTTTAAGTAGTCCTACAATGGTGATTTTATCCTTAAAGAGGTTTAGAATCATATTAGAGATGCTGATGTTTCCTTGAATGTCTTTTTGAAACTTTGGAATAACATTATCCCTATCTCTTATTTTGTCCTTACTTGGAGAATTCTGAAAAATTTCATTCCTGTTGATTCTTTTGCTGTGGGGGAAAGGCTTTCAGTTGCCATCAAAATACTATTATTATTTTCACATTGAAAATGTGAATCATGTTTTTGTCAATGGTGCTATTGCCTCTAAATTATGGGTTTGGTATGATGATCTCTTCAATACTAACCATTTCCATGGTTCTCTATCTTTATATCAAGTTCTTGAAGCTTATTTCCAAAAATTATGAAAGGTCACATTAAACTGTTAATACTTTTATATGGTTCATATGGATGGATAGAAATGATGCTAAACATCGTGGTATCCCCATGAACCATAAAAGGATTACTGCTAGAACTAAAGAGAAAATCCATGATTTATTTAATGCTAGCCTTATTACTAACACCCATTTTAGAGGTTGCAAATTTGTAGCTAATAAGCTGAGCCTTTCCCTGCCTGAAATCCCTCACTGTAAAGAAGATAAGATTTTTTACTGGATTAAACCAAACAATAATACTATCAAAATTAATACTGATGGGTCAATATCTCAGACTTCTTTTAGTTATGGTGGCATTTTTAGAAACTTTAAAGGTAATGTCATTTGTGATTTTGCCTATCCCCTTAAAGCTTGTTCTGTTATCTTTGCTGAATTGATGTTTGTTAACAAAGCTATTGACATTTGTTTACAAAAAGATTGGTTTAATATTTGGATTGAAGTGGATGCTCTCTTACTCATTGACATGTTGACTTCCACCAAGGGGGGAACACTGAATTATTCTACCTTCTTAACCATATTAGAGCTCTCCTCTCTCAAGTTTGCTTTAAGATTACTCACATTTGGCATGAAGGAAATGCCTGTGCTGACTATCTTGCTAATTTAGGTGCTAGATTAAATGAGCTAACTCTGTTTGATCATTCTAATCTTCCTAAACAATTGTGTGGTTTGGTTAATTTGGATAACTCTGGACTACTTTATCATAGAAATTAACTTGTATTGTTTGGTTTTCTTCAATCGTTCCCTTGCTTTTCTCTATCCATCTCTTCTTTTCTTGGTTTTACTTTGCATGCTTCTTAATATTGTCGATTATTGGTTACAATTTTTTGGTGTTCCAGTTCAGGTGGTGGATGTCTCCTCAGCCTCTTCCACTAATTTCCTGTTGTTTTTTTTGTCCTTACCTAAGCTGGGTACTATTTTTCCCTACTGTTAGCTTTGGTTGGTGGAATTATCGACTACTTTTTCTTTTGACCTGCTAGGTTTTGTTGCACTTTTTTTGCATCCCTCATGGATGGTTTAGGTGATCACCCATTTTTGGCTGCTGTCGTCCTTTCTCCTATTGTTGTTGTGCTGCTCGTGGTATCTATGTATGGTTGGAGTTTTGATCGATTTTCTTTTCCCTTTGGTTTGTTGTCTTTGGTTGCTTATTCATTGTGCAAACTACCCTCTTTTTTGATGGATGCTTCAGCTGTTGTCTTATGATTTCTATTATGGCACTTCTTCTCTGTATTGTAATTGCCTCCCTTCAGGCCTGCTTATCTCATTCTTAGGTTTCCTTTATTTGCTACTTTGTAAATCGGCTGGATCGATTACTGGGTTATTTTGTTGTGATGGCTGAACTATTGTGTTATGGTTATAGTTGGCATACTATTTTTCTTTGTGAGCTATTGCTTGCTATTAGGTTAGCTCTTTTGGTTGTGCCTATGATGTTTGGGTTGGTCTACTGATTGAGGTTTTGTTGGCTCTGCTAGCTTTTTTTTTATTTTTTTTATGCTGGGAATAATTGGTTTACCACTACTGTTATTAGCTGGATGTTTACATTTGGAGCTATTACTTGTAAAAACCTTTTTCCTCTAGTGGGTTGGATTCCTTTTCATGGCAGCCTTACTGTTTGGGGGCTTACTTGGAAGCTTCTTCCCCATCTTTGTTGGGGTAGTCTTGATGATGCTACTTTCTTTTAGGATTGGAGGCAATTAGTTAACTAGGTGATTAGTGGAACTGCTTTTCTTTTTGTTTGCTTCTCTACTGCTTGGTTTGCAGATACTTATGTGGGGGACTCCTTTTCATGGTGGTCTTACTATTTGGAGGATTTGTTGGCTGCTCCTTCTCCATCTATGTTGGGGTAGTTTTGCTGGTGCTATTTTCTCTTGGGATTGGTGGCAATTAATTGACTGGGTGAATAGTGGAACTACTTTTTCTATGATTACTTTGCTAGTGCTTTGTATGCAGGTACTCAGATCATATGATCTCCACTCCTTGGCTTCTAACTTTCCCCAGGTATGTAGGCAATGATGGCTGGGATGATTTCACTGATAATTTTGGCTGGTAGCAGCAATTATGATGTAACCCTTTGTTGGAAGTCTGGATGCTCATGTTTGTAGTTTCCCCATCCATGTGTGACTAAGCCTGAGCCTTTCTTCTCAAACTTTTGTTCATTGATCTTTCTTCAATTCTTATTCAATTCACAGAGCTTTTCTTTATATAACTATGCTAAATTCATTCTCTAGCTACTTGTAGGGTTCTATTACTAGTTCTTTGTAGGTTCCTATTCTGGAGGTGGCTTGGCTCTTCTCATCTTCTCAAGCTTTCTGCTACTATGTGCCCTTTTACTTTACTTTATTGTTGTCATTGTATCCTTCTTTTTTTTGCTTTCATCCTTTTTTTTCTTTTCTCTTTTTGGATGTACTTAGATAAGGGATTCATTCTCTAGGCTGAATATAGCTCTTCGAGTGATAGTTCAGAGTTTATCCCCTCTTAAGGACCTTGTACCCCTTTCTTTGTGACAATAAAATTCCCTTATATGGGGTTCCCTAAAAAAATATAAAAGGAAACTTTAAATCCTAAACCCTAAATCCTAAACCCTAAGCCCCCTAAACTAACCCTAAACCCAAAATTAAACCTAAAGAACCTCTCGGCTGCGCTCCCTCTCTGGAGATTTATGCTCCCCTGGATTGGTCGTTCTGTAATTGTCGCTTTCTCAAGGCTGCCTTGAGCGACGGCTCCCAGATGTGACATCCTTGGATTAGAGAAATGGGAGGCTCGGTCTCTGGAATCTCGCGCCGCCTCGACGATCGGCACCGCCTTTGCGCTCCAACTCTGCTTTTGATTGATTGCACTGTAATGCACTTGTTGTTAAATCATTCAAAAATGCTTTATCGTAAGATCCCTAGCTCGAATGCTTCGCTTAATCTCATTTTGACATCTTATCGGATTGGGTAATGTGTTCGATCAAGATGTTGAGAAACTTCCTAAGCCCTTCGAAGTTCGCTATGGTGGGAAAATTCTCCCTTAGACGACTCTAATTCTTGATAATATTCACTCTTTCTTTCATAGTTTAAAATTATCGCACTTTCTTTCTCTATCATCGACGATCCCCATCACATTCTTATTCAACTTTCAAATGATTTAGATTATTCATGGATTTTCACTCATTCTTATTTTGTGCATAATTGTCATATGGCTATTGAAATGGTCCTCTCTTTGATGTCAAAGAGGAATCTCCCATTGTCCCTCTTTGGCTTTTTTCCTAACATGCGATACATTATGTCACTCACCAAGTTTTGTTTGTTGGCGCCTTTTGGTAGGCCTCTCCAAATAAAACCAAGCAACCACCACTAGATCTAGGCCATCCGTGCTCAGATTCTCGTGAGATAGACATCACAAAAAAAATATCCCAAAGAGGTTTGGATTGGCTCCGAAAAATTTGGATATAGTCAAAAAGTCGATTTCGAAAATTTTCCTGTCTTTTGCACTCACTGCAAGATTCACGGGCACAATCACTCAGAATGCTTTGTGCTTCATCCTAATCTCAGAAAAAATTTACCACGGAATATGAATACCATTAATGGAACTGGGAAAACCACTACTCTAGCATATGTGCCTAAAGATACTAAAAAAGAACCTCTCCTCCCTACACCTCACCGACTGCCTAGTGGAAAACACTCTGACCTTGGTACTAAAATAGCCATTAAGGGGTGTGACGATACCAATAGCAATTTACTTAACCTCACCCCTACTTGTAATAATCTGGTTTCCCACGATAGCTCTTTGCTTCATTTAAATCCATAAAATCGAATGGTAGCCTTATATTTGGACACCCAATTAAACAATTTGAATGGGAATCATATAATGGACCAAAACAATGATGACCCTATGGCTTGAACATATTGAGAAAGATATTTGTATTACGAATGGTGCTAGAACTTCCCATCTATTTCCTTCAGTGATAATCAATTGAACCAAATTTCTCACACTCTATCCGATACGAAGGTGAAATCCTCTTCTAAAACATTGATAGATTCTTCTACCATTCAAACCCAAAATCAATCCCTTCGATGGAGATAATTTGGATTCGATAGACCCTTTCAAATTGTTAAAACAAAACCCTACAAAGCAAAATTTTCTAATAATAACTTCACTAGAACCACTGCTTCTTCTTCCACCCCACAAGTAATGTGTCATCATTTCTCTCCTCTCTTTCCTTTCTTTTTTCTTTTTCCCTTTTGGTTGTCCCCTTATGATTAATTTTCTTATTTGGAATATCCGGGGTTGTGGGTCTCTTCCTGTCCGCAATCGTGTTAGGAGTCTTTGTCGTGTTCATAATATCCAATTACTTGTTCTTATTGAACCTTTCATTAATTCTTCTAAGATTGCTTTTGTCGCTAGATCCCTTGGTTTTCATAATTTTTTCTTCAATCTTAATAATAAAATTTGGTGCTTTTGGCACAACTCCACCATTTCCATCATTGATGATCTTGACCAATTGGTTAATGTCAAAATCTCCTTAGGTGACTTATCGGCTTTTGGCTCTTTTATCTATGCTTCTTGTAATAGAGCTGGTAGGAACATCATTTGGAATCACTAACGCACCTTCGCTTCCTACTAACCTTCCCGGTTGGTTGGAGGTGATTTCAATACTATCATAGCTAGTTCGAAAGAAGGGGAGGATGTTCTCCTAACCTTCATTCCATGGAGGACTTCAAATATGATCCTTGATTGCAGATCGACATTGGTTTCACTGGGTCTAACTTCACGGCACAACTCTAGACTTTGGCGGCATCTTGATAGGACCCTCTTTCTCTTTGGATCAATCGGCTCTACTACCATTGTTGAGCATTTGAGCAAAACTTTGTCCGACCATGCTTTTGATTTCCTTCAAACCCCCCCCCCCTAACCCGCTACTCCTTTTAGATTTCAAAATATGTGGACCCAACATAGTGACTTCACCAATGTCGCTTCAACTAATTGGATGGCCCCTTTTTCGGATAATTGCTAAAGGTATGACTCATCTTTGGCTTAAGCTCAAAAGACTTAAACAAAATCTCAATTGGTGGAATAAACACATTTTCAAAACCTTTTCACAAATATTAAAGCTATGGAACAAGAGGTTTGTTCTCTTGAAGAGGTCGCTAACCGATCCGAACTGAGGAGTTGAACATTGCCAAGAATAACTTGGTTAATTATCAAAACATGGAAGAAACCTATTGGCATCAAAAGCAGATATATATTGTTGATGGTGATAGAAACACCGTGTATTTTCATGCCATTTGTAATAAACGGAGAGCCTTAAACTCGATTAAAAAATTAAGAACTCTAATGGTGAATGGATAATCGATAATGATATTAAGGATTATGTCATACATCATTTCCAAACTTTATTAAATTCTAATCCATTGCTGGGAACTTTATCAAACACTCATCTTATCCCTTCTATGATTAATGGAGGATAATCATTTACTCACTATTTGTCCTTCCGAAGAGGAGATTAGTAATACTCTTAAGAACATGAACACCGACTCTGTTGCTGGCCCTGACGGCTATACGACCCACTTCTTTCAGCATTGTTGGCCATTTATTAAAACCGAATTAGTTGATGCTGTTATTGATTTCTTTGATGGAAATCCTATTCCCAAATACTTTTCTAGCACTTCTATTGTCCTTATTTCCAAAACTAACAATCCTGAATCTTGGGGCATTTTAGACCGATTAGTCTTTGCACCTTTTCAAAACTCATTGCTAAATTAATAAATAATAGACTTAGCCCTTTGCTTCCTAAAATCATCTCCCCTAATCAAACTGATTTTGTTAAACACAGAGCAATATCGGATAATATTCTTCTTGCTCAAGAGCTGGTTCATGACATTGATGTCCCTTCTAGAGGAGGCAACATCTTATTCAAATTGGACATCGCTAAAGCCTTTAACAAACTCTCATGGGATTTTCTTTCAAATCCTGAATTTGTTTGGTTTTTTGATAGTTTTATCGGATTATAAAAGGTGTATCTCAATGTCCGGTTTTCGCTATCTTGAATGGTGAGTCCATAGGTTTCTTTCCTTCTAGCCATGGTTTGAGGCAAGGTGACCCACTATCACCTTCCCTTTATCATCGCTATTGATCAAAGAGCCTTAACGATCTTTTCACTAATAATCCTAATATGTCTTTTAAAACTCATGGAGGTTTCCTATTTCTCATCTTAGCTTTGTGATGATTTCATTATCTTAGAACGGCTCCCTCAACATGTTAAAACCATTAAGAACCTTCTAAATGATTTTGGTAAAGTTAGTGGCCTTTTTTCTTAATGAAGGAAAATGTTTTATTCCTTCAACTAAGATTCCTCCTAATAGACTTAACCAAATATCCGTAATTACTAATTTCAAGCAAAATCAACTCCTCTTACTTACCTTGGGGCTCCGCTTTTAAAGGCCAAAAAAGATCACACCTTTTGATGATCTAATTTAAAATTTCAAACAAAATTTTGGGAATTTCATTTACTCTCCTTCTATGGTAGGCTTACCTTGATCAAGAGCACTAAATTCATGCATATATACCTTCTTCAAACCATTGTGCCTACTCACTACCATCAATAGATTGAGCGCCTCTTAAACAAATTCTTCTGGGAACCAATACCTCCTCTAAAAGAATGCACCGGTCATCTTGGTCTAAAAGTTGTGGTACTCTGAAGAGGGAGGTCCGGATGTAAATCCATCAAAGAAGTTATCAATGCCTTCTCCTACAAACTTTGGTGGAATTTAGGAGCAAAAATAGTCTTTGGTTTAATTTCATGACTTCTAAATATTGTCGTGGTAAACATCCTCTCATTTGTCCCTTTAAATCGGTGACTCCCGTGGAGAAGACTTTGTTCTCCAATGGGATGAATCCTTAATTTTTTGGGACATAAACTCGAAATTCTTTTGGCAAGATAACTGAGTGGTTGTGGATCCATTGATGACTTACTCTACACTACCCACTCCGCTATTAGAGTTAATTCATTCGCAAAACCACAAGTGGAACACTAGTAAGATTACCGATTCTATTCCTTCCACTTTCTTAAATATGATTACTAATATTCCTATCACTCTAACAATCATGATTATCTTTAAGCTATCTCATAATGGGGATTTCAACCTTAAACATGTGTGGCTTCACACTAAAGACACTCAGGATTCTTCTATTGTGTTCTCCAAAATTTGGAATAACAATATCCCCTCTTCTTACTCTATTCTAACTTGGTGTATCCTTAAAAACTTTATTCCTGTTGACTCTTTGTTGTAAAGGGTTTTACTTACCCTCTAAATGTCAATGTTTTCCCATATTGAGAATGTTAACCATGTTTTTGTTAATGGGGCTATTGCCTCTAAAATTTGGATTTGGTATGACGATCTATTCAACACTCAATTTTAATTGTTCTTTTACTTTATATCAACTTCTTGAAGTTACTTTGACAATGTAATTAAAGGTCATATTAAAATCATAATCGCCATTACTCTTATTTGGTTCATATGGATGGACCAAAATGAAGCTAAACATCGGGGGATTCGTATGAATCACATGAGGATTATTGCTAAAACTAATAACAAAATTTGTGACTTGTTTATAGCCAATTTAATTCATCACAAACATTTTAAAGTAAATCAGAGCCAATAAACTGGCCTAAACCTTCCGACCCTTACTATCGAAATGATAGAATGGTTTTGGAAAACCTCTTGATCATTTTATTAAAATATCGATGGCTCTGTCTCTCATAATGGCTCTGGTTGTGGAGGCATTTTTAGGGATTCTAAGGGTATAGTCCTATGTGCATTTGCTTATCCCCTTATTTCCAGCACTGTCCCTTATACTGAGCTTATGGCAGTCCACAAAGCTCTAGAAATTTGTCTTCAAAATGGCTGGCTCAATATTTGGATAGAGGGACGCTTCTAGATTGATCTTTTGACTTCTACCAATATGAGCAACGCTTGTTTGTACTACCTCCTCAAGAAAACTAGGCTCTTCTCTCTCAACCGAATTCTACCATCACTCATGTGCGTGAAGGTAACGCGTCGACACCTTGCAAATCATTAGATTATCATCTTCTTTGATCAATTTTCATTACCCAAATACTTGGTCCGTTAACTTGGACAATTATCTCAATCTAATTCTCCTCTCGCTCCCTTTTTTGATTTCTATTTCCTTGTGTTCTTTATGGATACTCATAGATATCATTGTCTTGTGCTCTTTGCCATGACTTGTCGCTTCTACCCCTTCTCCGTTAGTTGGAAGATTGCTTTTGGCATCAATATTATGCGATGTTGAACTATATGCACAACAATCTCTTGAATTGGAACCCGCTTGAGCCTTGTGTTACATTGGTTTTATAACTGCAATCCCACATGGGACTTTAATTTCATTAATACAATTATTTCTAAACCTGAGAGAATTAACTATTGCTAGAGGAAGTTATCTGTTTTGATGGGCTTAGATTTTAGTAAACTTCTTTAACCGCTTTAACAATATGGTTTGGAATTCTACTACCTATGTTGCTTCTAGCAACGGATTAGTGTGCATTCGGTTGCGCTTTTATTTTGGTGATTATAGTAATTCTTTGGTCGATGCTTACATTCCTTGGGACTCTTTCCTCCCTAATTCATAAAGGTTTCAACACTTATCCGAAAGGATTTTGGTTGCTGGGCTTCAGACTTTCTATACTACCGTCCTTGTTATATATAATGCCTAACCTCGACATGCTTTCTTGCAAGGGAAGAAATTGTAATACCGGTCTTTTAATGGTTATTTTGTCCAAATCCTTGTAATGGATTGTGTTTAATTACTTTTTGGGTTTTGGAGGTTTGCTGCCATGGTTGTTTGTTGATTTGGTTTTTTAATCTCTTTGGGTTCGGGCTACTGTAGATTTTTTTTGCTGCTGCTTCTCCCAATTTTCCTCCTACTATTTTTTGCCATCTTGCCTCGCACTCTTTTAGCAAGTTCGGTTTTGGACCTTTATTGTCTTAAAATTCTTGCTTGGTAATGATGTCTCTTCTTGGAATCATCTTCTTATTTTATATACTAGTGCTTACAATGTTGCATTAGTTGCTCTGATGGGAGTGACTTTCGATTGCCTGATTATTTTTGTCGGGTCGCTCATTTCGGTGGTGAATCATATTTACGTCATTGTTTATATTGTAATCCTACATCTATTGGGTTTGGTTGTTACCTTCTTGGATTGGAGTGTCATTTCGTTGAGAGGTACTATAGTCCATGTTATGTTGTTTTAAGACTTTGGATGTTTGTGGATTTGGTTTATCTGATTAGTTGTCTCGCTACTTTAACTTATAGTATCCCTTTTAGTCGCTAGTATTCAGATCACCGCCTAATCAACTTTTCTACTTGATCTTAACCTATGGTTTGTATACTCAATGATTGTTATTATGGCAAGCTCGGGGTATTTCTTCAAGGATTGTCTGAATTGGGATATTGTTGCCTATGAATGTTCCTTATGTGGTAGCTTTTCGATTTTCACCGATCGATTTGTCTCTGGGTGTGACATTATCTTTTATCTCTTAATCACGTTGTACTTTAATCGCTATAATTTCGTGGTAACTTAGGTTGGGACTTTCGATTTACCTTTCAGTGGTTTCTTAATCAATGCATGAGGTTGCTTTGTTTGGCTTGGTTCACAGGTTTTATGGCCAATTTCGTATCTTCCTATCTTGGATGTTGCCGCCTTTAAGCTATTATTTTTGGATTTTAATGTTAAGACTCATTTCAATTCACTTGTTGATTTTTTTTATATGGGTTCCAATGTTGTATTAGTCGCTATTTGGCTTTCTCATTGCCCGTGCAATTTATCGCCTATTTTTCTGACCGCATCACCGCTACCTGCTCAGGTTGGTGCCTTATATGAGCAATTTATTGAAAGAATGGTATTATAGCCGCTTTACTCCCTTCCTATCTTGGATGTTGTTGCCTTTTCGTTTGTTCTTTGGATTGATTGTTGATCTAGATTATCCGAATGGGGCCAGTCGCTATTGAGCCGCCTAACTATTTTTTTGCTAATTTTGGTTGCGCCCATTCCTGTTGAGCTATCTTTCCTTTACTATTGTTTTTCTCAAGACATTAATATGGGGATTGTTTCCGGGTTATTTCTACCGAAAGATTCATTTACATATCATGTGATTGGGATGGTGTTAATTATAGGCTCATTGACTTATGTGCTTTCGAAAGTTGTCTCCTCTGTAACTTTCGTATGGAGGGATTATATGCTGAACTAATTTCTTCCTTGAATATGGCTATTCATGAGATTCTAGCTAAGATGGCTCACTCACTTATGTTTATGTATTCTCATGTCAAGATGACTATATTGAGGATATTTTTCTTGAATGAGACTCCTTATCCTTCAGCTCTTAGCAATTACATATATTTTAGATATGATTTTGCTTAGGTTTGTGTAATAAAGCTCACAAGAATATCAACAACTGGTGCTACCTTCTCACAGTTTGTTGGCTATGATGGTGATGATCTCTCCCTATTGGTAGTAGCTCATGTGATGTAACCCTTCTCGTTGGATGCTCATACTTGCATCTGCCCAACAGATGTGATTGAGCTAGCCTTCTCTATCACAATTCCTTACTAACATACTCATATTATGTTGTTTTCCTCTAACCTTTTGTCCTACCTTAACTATTCTAATCTCCTCTTATTATAACTTTGCGTGTGATTCTCTCCTTCTTTTGCGTGTCCGCCCAGATTATCATGCATTCCCACATCCTCAAGAGCATTGGCTTTAATCTTACTTTAGCTTATTATGTTAATCATCTTGTATCTTTTGATTGTTTTTATGCTTTCTTTTACTCTTGGATGTACTTAGATAGGGGATTTACTCCTTCTAATAGCTCTTTGAGTTAGTTCGAGTTTACCCCTTTAAGGACCTTGTAACCCTTTTGTGGCAATAAAATACCTACATGGGCTTCCCTAAAAAAAAAAAAAAAATAAAAAACTAACCCTAAACCCTAAACTAACCTAAACCTTAAACCCAAAACCTTAACCTAAACTAACCCTAAACCCTAAACCCTAAACCCTAAAAGCTTAAACCTAAACTACATAAAGCCTTAAAATAAAATAAATAAATAATACCTAAACCTAAATAAAATAAAATAAATACCTAAAACAAAACCTAAACCTAAAACTAAAAATAAAATAAAATAAAAATAAAACTAAATTAAAATAAAATAAATCAAAACCTAAATGAAAAACCACATAAAGCCTTAAAATAAAATAAATAAATAATACCTAAACCTAAATAAAATAAAATAAAAACCTAAACCAAAACCTAAACCTAAAACTAAAAATAAAATAAAATAAAAATAAAACTAAATTAAAATAAAATAAATCAAAACCTAAATGAAACTAAAAAATGAAATAAACTAAAATTTAAAAAATTAAGTAAAATAAAAACTAAATCTAAAATAAAAATAAAATAGACCTAAAATAAGATAAAATAAAAACTAAATAAAAACCTAAACCTAAAAAATAAACCTAAAAATAAATAAAAAGTTAAACCTAAACCCTAAACTCTAATAAATAAAAACTAAAACCTAAACCTTAAGTTAAAAAAGATACATAAATATAAACCCTAAAAAATCATAAACCCTAAACCCTAAACCCTTAAACCCTAAACCTTAAACCCTAAACCCTAAACACTAAACTCTAAACTAAAATCTAAAATCTAAACTAAATTAAAATCTAAACTAAATCTTAAGCTAAACTCTTAAAATCTAAAGTAAAGCTAAACTAAACTAAACTAAATCTAAAAAATCTAAACTGTAAACTAAAATTTTAAACTAAAAAGCTAAAATCTAAACTACACTAAAACTAAACTAAGAAATATAAACTAAACTAAAAATCTAAACTAAATTTAAACTAAACTAAATCTAAACTAAAATCTAAAAATCTAAACTCTAAATTCTAAACTAAATAAACTAAATCTAAACTAAACTAAAACTAAACTCTAAACTAAATCTAAAATTCTAAAAATCTAAACTAAATCTAAACTCTAAACTAAATCTAAAAATCTAAACTAAATCTAAACTAAATCTAAACTAAATCTAAAAACTAAATCTAAAGCAAAATTTAAATGCCAAAACTCTAAATCTAAACTAAACTAAACTCTAAACTCTAAAACTAAATCTAAAATCTAAACTAAACTAAATTAAACTAAAGAAAAATAAATTATAAAATAAATATAAACTCTAAAATAAATAAAAATTGAAACCTAAAAAATCTAAAACTATATATAAACTAAATATAAACTAGAAAATCTAAACTAAAGCTAAACTCTAAACTAAATCTCAAATCTAAACTAAATAAACTAAAATATAAACTAAAAACCTAAATTAAATAAAATAAATCTAAAATCTAAACTAAATAAACTCTAAACTAAACTAAAACTAATTACAAACTTTAAACTAAACTAAATCTAAACTAAATTAAATTAAATCTAAATGAAAAACAAAATTTAAAATCTAAACTAAAAAAAATCTAAACCTAAATGTAATCTCTAGATTGAAATCTAAACTAAACTAAATAAACTAAATCTAAAAACTTGAAACTAAAATCAAAACTAAACTAAACCGAAAAATCTAAACTTAATCTAAAATCTAAAAAAAATCTAAACTCTAAAATCTAAAACTAAACCATAAAAAATCATAAACCCTAAACCCTAAAACCCTAAACCTTAAACCTAAACCCTAAACCATAAACCCCAAACTTAAATAAAAATAAACTTAAACCCAAACCCACCCTAAACCCCTCCCATGCTCTAATTTTAATCCTTTGCATCCAAACTGGGTTTTTCTATAATTTTTGCTTTGATTTAGTCTGTTTTGAAAGGCTTGCACATCATTTGGTCACTTGCGTGATGGTTTGACATTGATCATGGCTATGGTGAGTTCTATTCCTTGGGCTCAACCTCAAATGTTGTACTTCGTTCAGTTACGTATTGCTAGTGCATTTTAATGGTACATCTTTTACTAAATTCTTCAAAGAAGCACTCTTTGATAAGACTTCTCCATCTGTTGACTTGATTTCTATCATTTTGATGTCTTTTAGGGGTTTACCAACTATTATGTGCTCTAATGTGGATGTGGAATGGTTGGCTAAACCCTTTCAATTTTTCTTATTGATAAATTTACTTTGTGTTACCTGAATTTGGACAATATCTGTCATTTTTTATAATCTAAAGCTTATGGGTGCTTTCTCGATTAGTCTAATTGACCCTCGGCATATCCTGATTCAACTTACTAACAATATGGATTATTCACGAGTTTTTTTTGGTTGATTTTATTATCTTTAATTTCCAAATGCGTTTGATGAAATGGTCACCCCTTTTTGACATTAAGGAGGAATCTCCTATTGTCCTATGTGATTATCTCTTTCTAATATGCACATTAATTTTGTTACCCAACATGTGCTTATTGTTGTTGGGGCTTTATTCAATTGCTTTTGCAAATTAACCAAGTAATCTCTCAGTGATCTCATCCTTCTATGGCTCGGATCCTTGTTGAATTAGATATAACTAAAAAAATACCCTAAAGAAGTCTTGATTGGATCTGAAAAATATGGGTATTTGCAAAAGGTTAAATTTGAGAACTTCTGATTTTTGTTTCCATTGTAAAATTCACGATCATGATAATTCATAATGTTTTATTCTTCATCCCCACTTAAAAAAAAGAAATCCTTCTCAAGAGAGTGTTGTCCCAATCCATAAACAGATTCCTACTTATATTCAAAAATTAGCCTCAGATCCTAAGGATGGTATGAAGGCTGTTATTAGGGTTAATTCTTTGGATATCAGGGTTAATCCTATTGAAAATGTTTTGTCTCCTCCTATTTGCATGGATTCAGCTGATATTCAAAATGGAAAAGATGAGTTACCTCTTATTTCTTCCTTGAATTTAAATTTTTTTAATGCAGAGAAAAGAAAATTTTATAGGCTTTTGGAAGACTATTTTGTTTCTGTTGATTCTTATCCTACATCTTTGCCCACTTTGATCGAAGAAAATGAAGCTTTAAATGAGGATTTAAATGATATCGAGCATGTTGAAAATTTTTTTGATCTAGATTTAACTACTTATGCTTTGAATGGTTCTAAATCATCATCATCTCTCAGTTATAATCTTGATATTCATGCTAATCTTAATTTTCAACTCAATATGGATTCGGAAGATGGTGAACTACCCTCAAACATTTGGATACTTCTCCTAAATCTATGTCTAATGTTACTAAATCCTTTTCAGATGATGATTCTAGGGGTAGAGAAAATAGTTTCCAAACTTATCAAGCTAAAAAGAAAAAAATGTTAAAAATTTCCCTCCCAAATTGTCAAAAAACACTAGATCTGCTATGACTTCACTCTCCTCTCTTAATTAAGCTTATCTTAACTCCTTTTTTGTTTCCTTATGTTTAATTTTCTTTTTTGGAATGTTAGAGGGAACGACACCCTCTATTCATAATCATATTAAATTGTTTTGTCAAATTCATAATATTTCTTTACTTATTATGCTAGAGCCTCTTATTCATGCTAATAAAATTAAGCATATTGCTAAAATGATCAGTTTCAATAAATTTTTCTCTAATGTTTGTAATAAGAATTGGTGTTTTTGGAATAATTTTGTTGAGGCTTCTATTCTAGATGATTTTTGACAAGTTGTCAATGCTCAAATCTCTTATGGTGACTATTGTGTTTTGGGCTCTTTTGTTTATGCATCTTGTAATAGATCTAGTAGAAATCTTGTTTGGGATAATTTGACAAATTTTTCTACCTCTGTCAATAAACCTTGGTTTGTTGGTGGTGATTTCAACACTATTTTATTCTCTTCTGAACAAAGTGGTGGTTGCTCTCTTAATATACATCCCATGGAAGATTTTTCCAATATTATCATTGATTGTAATTTGATTGATATTTGTTTTAAGGGTTCTAATTATACTTTGAGAAACTCTAGACTTAGGCAAAGGTTGGACCAGACTCTTTTTAATACTAATTGGATTACTCAATGGCCTATTACTTATGTCGATCATTTAAGAAGAACCTTGTTTGATCATGCTCTTCTTCTGGTTTCTATTAAAGATAATTCTAATAGATTAAAAAAACTCCCCTCCTTTTAGATTTCAGAACATATGGAATCAACATATTGATTTTTTTAATGTTATGGCTAACAATTGGAAAGCTCCTTTACATCCTGATAATTTGAATATGGGGATGAATAGACGTTGGTTTAAGCTTCAAAGACAAACAAAAATTGGGTTGGTTGAACAAACATTATTTTAAAAACCTTTTTGCTAATATCAAAGATATGGAAAAATTAGTTTGTGATCTTGAAGCCTCTGTTATGTCTGATCCTTCTAAGATTAAGGACTTGACTGAGACAAAATATAAACTTGTTAATTTCCAAAATATGGAAGAGATTTATTGGCACCAAAAAGTTGATAGTAAACATATACTTCCATGCATTGGTTAATAAAAAGAGAGCTTTAAATAATATTCAAAAAAAATTAAAGATGGCAATGGAGAATGGATTACGGAGAATATTGATATTAAGGAATCAGCTATTAATTACTTTTGAAATATGCTTAATAACAGTTGCTCTTATGAAGCTATTTCTGAATTCCACTTGATTCCTTCTATTATTACTAATGATGATAATGATTTGCTTACTATTATGCCTGATGAAGATGAATTTTTTAAAGTTTTGAATAGCATGAACATAGATTCTGTTGCTGGTCCGGAGGGTTTCACTACTCAAATTTTTTTAAAATGTTGATTTATTATTAAAAATGATTTGACTGAGGTTTTGATTAACTTTTTTAATGGTAATCCTTTTTCTAAATAATTTTCTAGTGCTTCTATTGTTCTCATACCTAAGAAAGAAAATCTGGACTATGAGAGTGATTTTAGACCTATTAGTCTTTGCACCTTCTTCAGTAAGCTAATTTCCAAAATTCTTTCCAACAAGCTTAATCCTTTACTTCAGAGGATTATCTCTCTCAACCAAACTAGTTTTGTTAGAGGCAAATCTATTTTTGATAATATTTTACTTGCTCAAGAATTAATTCATGATTTAGATGCCAAGACTTTAAGTGGCAACATTCTTTTCAAATTAGATATCACCAAAGCCTTTGATAATATCTCTTGAGATTTCCTTTTCCATATTCTGAATTTATTTAAGTTTTCTGATAAGTTTATTTTTCTTATCAAAAATTGTATTATTAATGCCTGGTTTTCTATTTTGCTTAATGGGGAAGTCTTGGGCTGCTTTTCCTCTTCACATGGCTTAAGATAAGGGGATCCTTTATCTTTGGTTTTATTTATTATTGTCATTGATTACTTATCTAGGAGCATCAATGATTTATTCTTAAACAATCCTAGTATGTACTACAAAACTCTTGGTGGTCTTCCTATTTTCCATTTAAGCTTTGCAGATGATTTCATTATTTTTTTTGCAATGCTTCTATTCACCATATCAAGAATCTCTAGAGTTTTTAAAATAAATTTGGTAGAGAAAGCGGCCTTTCTATCAATGATAACAAAAGCTATTTTATTACTTCCTCAAGTATCTTTATTAATAAAATGAATCAAATCTTGCAAATCACTAATTTTAAACATCAACACTTACCTCTTAAGTACTTGGGTGCTACTCTTTTTAAAGGCTTAATATGATCCCATCTTTTTGATGAGTTAATTAAAAAAATTTTAAATAACATTTCTATTTGGGAATTCCATTTACTTTCCTTTGGTGAGAGGCTCACTGATCTTAAAAGAACTCTCAATTCAATACTTTTTTATTTGATTCAAACTATTATCCCCACTAATGCTACTCTTATCAGAATTGATCGTTTGCTTAATAATTTTTTTGGGGATCTAATAATTCTACTAAAAGAATGCATTGGACATCTTGGCATAAATATTGTGGTCCTTTGGGTGAAGGTGGTTTGGGTTGCAAACCTATTCGTGAAGCTATTACTGCCTTCTCTCATAAGCTCTGGTGAAATTTTAGAAAGAATGATAGCCTTTGGACCAATTTTATGATGAAACAATATTGCCAAGGTAAACACCCTCTTATCTATGCTTATAAGGTTGGTGACTCTATGATTTGGAAAAAGGCTTCGCTCTATTAAATGGAATGTTGAATCCTTAATATCTTAGGGGTATTCATTTAGGTTCTTCATTCTTTTGGCAGGACAATCGGATTGGCAATGACTCTATTGACTCCTTTTTATCTACACACTCTACTGCTGCTATCAAAGTTAACTCTTTTTATCTTAATAATAATTGGAATGAAAATAAACTTGAGAATTCTATTCCTGTTTCTCTTTTTGATAACTTTAGAAATATTTATATCTCATCTAACAAACCTGATCAAATTCTTTTAAAGCTTTCTTATAATGGTGATTTTATTCTTAAGGAGGATTGGAATTTTATTAGAGATTAAAAAAAACTCCTCTAATGTTTTCATTAAACTTTGGAACAATATCATTCCCATTTCTTATTTGATTTTAGGTTGAAGGATTTTAAATAACTTTATTCCTGTGGACTCTTTGCTATGGAATAGAGGGTTTTATTTACCTTCAAAGTGCTATTGTTGCTTTCATATTGAAAATTAAATCATGTTTTTGTCAATGGTGCTATTGCTTTTAAATTATGGCTTTAGTATGATTATTTATTTAATACCAACTATTTTCATGGATCTCTTTCTTTATATCAACTTCTTGAAGTATATTTCAAAAAAATTGTGAAAGGTCATATCAAAGTTTTAATTACTATCACCCTTATTTGGTTCATCTAGATGGATAAAAATGATGCTAAATATCATGGTATTCCTATGAACCATAAAAGGATCCTCGCTAGAACTAAAGAAAAACTTCATGTTGTATTAATGTCAATCTTATTAGTAACATTCATTTTAGAGGTTATAAATTTGTGGCTAAAAATTGGGTATCATTCTGCCTGATTTTGACTCTTATAAAGGTGCTAGGATTATCCATTAGATCAAACCTAAAGATAATTTGATTAAAGTTAATACCAATGGTTCTATTGCTTCCAATAAAAATGGCTATGGTGGTATTCTTAGGGATTCTAAAGGTACTATCATTTGTATTCTTTTGCCTATCCTCTCAAAGCCTATTTTGTTATCTTTACTTTGCTTATGGCTGTCAATAAAGCTATTGAAATTTGTTTGAATAAAATTTTCCTCAAAATCTAGATTGAAGTTGATGCTCTCTTGCTTGACATGCTTATTTTCGATAGAAAGGAATGCTGATTTATTTTATCTTCTTAATCATACTAAAAATACTCTTTCTTAAGTTTGTTTCAAAATTTCCCACATTCTTCATAAAGGTAATGCTTATGATGATTTCTAGGCTAATTTAGGTGCCAACTTACCAGAGTTCACTTTATTTGACAATTAAACTTTGCCTAAACTATTAAGAGGTTTGGTTAATATGGATAAGATTGGATTGCCTTATCTCATATTATAAATTTCTTGGCTTGGTTTTTTCTATTATTTTTTATGATCCTTTGCTTTTGTTTGCCCTTTGTTAAACCCTCTTTGAGTTGTGGTTATCTGCTTATTTTGTCTCTTTGGCCTAAGTTGAATTATGTTTTTGACCTCTTACTTCTACGTTGGCCTAGTGGTTTCTACCTAGTGATTCCTATCTTTTCAGCCTTTGTTGGTTTGGTTTTTTTGGCCTTGTGGCTATTGTCTTCTGATTGGGTGTTTGCCTCAATTGTTCCTTGTTTCTTTTTCGTAACCTCCTATTGGGTTGTGGCTATGCCCCTGATCCATTTTCCCTTCTGAATAAGGTTTGCCTCTTTTCTGGGCTGGTTGCTTCCTTATTTGAGTTGGATCTCCTACTATGGTGGTTGACTGGGTGGCTTTGTTAGTTGGCTGGGTTGGCTAGTGTTGGCTAGTTGGCTATGTTGACTATTTTTAACTCTTCTATTGGTGGCAAATCTGAGGGGCTATTGGTGGTTTATCTCTAGCCTTATTTTGGCATGGTGGAGGTTGTTTGTTGGTTGTTATTTTCTCTATTTTGTTGACTAGGGCTTGGTGGTCAATTTTTCTAGTTTTGGTTTGGTTCTTTTGGTTGTAATTTTGGCCTCCTCCTGTATTGGACTTTCTCTTGGCTGCAGTTGCTTTTTGGTTGGTTGTTGTTTTGAGTTGGCTAGTTGAAGGCTATTTTGTGCCTATTATTTTGCCTTGGGTGCTGGTGACTTTGTTAGGTGTCCTAGTGTTTATTTTAGCTATGGTTATAATGCTTGCCTTTTTGGATTTTCTCCTTATTTTTACTGTTGGCTTTGGTGGTGTCTATGTAGTATTGCTGTTGTTCCTGATGGATGGCTTGTAGTTTATCTTACTGGGCTTTGTTCCTTTTTGTTTTTGGCTGGCTGTTCTCCTTAGCTGGATTAGACTTTCTGTTGCTTTGGTTGGGTTAAGTGGATGATGTTGTTTGCTTCTACCCTTTTCCTAGCTATCTTGGGTGGTTTTGGCTTGATGGCTGTTGTTGGCCTTTACACTGATTTGGGTCTTTTGTTACTGTGGTGGTTGGCTAAGAGGCTTTGTTGGCTGGCTGAATTGGTTGGATGTATTGGCTGGGTTGGTTAAATGGGTCACTGTGTTGGCCAATTATTCTTACTCCATTGGTGACTGATATTGGGGTATGCTGATGTTCTTTCTGTGGTCTATTTTTTTGGCTTCCTCTTCCTTTATTTTTCCTCTCTTGGTTGCAACTGCTCCCCATTTTCTTATTTAGGTGGCAGCCTTGCTGTCCATCCTATTTGCTGTTAGGCTGGGTGTTTTAACTGGTTCTTTTTTCTACTTTGTTGGTGGAGGATATGAGCACTTGTGTTTTTCTTTTCTGGTCTTGGTTATTTCTGGTTGGTGTTGTTACCCCTATCATGATGCTTACTCCTTTTGATGTTGCTTTTCCTTTTTGGTGGTGGTTTTGGTTGTGTTCCTATTGTATTGCTATTGTCCCTGATGGTTGGTTGATTATCTACCATATTGGGCTTAGTTGTTTTGGTGGCTTTGTGGTTTGCTTTTCTATTTGTTGTTTAGAGGATTTGATAGCCTGGCTGGATGATGGACTTTGGATGATGGGCTACATGTGGTATGCTAGCTATGATGGCCTTGATGTTTCCCTCTCTATCTTCTTTTGGCTGGTAGCACTATATGTAATTGTAACCCTTCTTTTGAAATTTGGATGCTTACATATAATGTTGCTCTTTGAGATGAGTGTAACTGAGCCTGCGCCTTTTCTTTACTTTGTTCCTTTTCTTTGCTCTTACTCTTTATGCAGGCTTAATTGTACTCATCCTTTCATTATTATGTTGTGGAATTCTTTTATAGGTTGGGAGAGTCTTACAAGTGGATCTTCCTTGTATTATAAGGACCAAATGGAGGTTGCTGTTGCTCACACGGATCTTCTACAGTTGCTGATTTTGTTTATCTTCTGCTTTCTTTCTTATATTATTGTAATAGTTAGGAGGTTTATCTCTTTAGGATTTCTGTAGCTCTGCGAGCATTATTTTAGACATTTAGCCTCTCTAAGGATTTTCTACTTTTCTTTGCGACAATAAAATTCCCCTAATTTCCCTAAAAAAATCCTAAACCCTAACCCCTTAAACTAACCCTAAACCCTAAACTATGAACTAAAATCTAAAATCTAAACTAAACTAAAATCTAAACTAAATCTAAATCTAAACTCTAAAAATCTAAACTAAACTAAACTAAATCTAAAAATCTAAACTCTAAACTAAACTAAAATCTAAACTAAACCACTAAAACTAAACAAAATCTAAACTAAACTAAATCTAAAACTAAATCTAAATTCTAAAACTAAATAAACTAAACTAAAACTAAACTCTAAACTAAATCTAAAAAATCTAAAAATCTAAACTAAACTAAAATCTAAACTCTAAAATCTAAAATCAAAACTAAATCAAAACTCTAAACTAAATTTAAAATTCTAAACTAAATCTAAAAATCTAAATCTAAACAAAAATCTAAAGTCTAAAACTCTAAATCTAAACTAAATTAAACTCTAAACTCTAAAACTAAATCTAAAATCTAAACTAAACTAAATAAGAATAAAATCTAAACTAAATCTAAACTCTAAATTAAAAAAATGGAAACCTAAAAAAAATCTAAAACTAAATCTAAACTAAATCTAAACTAGGAAAAAAAATCTAAACTAAATCTAAACTAAATTCTAAACAAAAAAAATATAAACTAAAAACCTAAACCTAAAAATAAAATAAAATAAAAAATAAAAACTAAACTAAAATAAAATAAATAAAGCTTTACTAAAATAAAATAAACCTAAAAATAAAAACTAAATCTAAAATAAAATAAAATACCTAAAATAAAATAAAAAAAACTAAATAAAACCTAAACCTAAAAATAAAGCTAAACAAACCTAAAATAATAAATAAATAACCTACTAACCCTACCCTATAAACCTAAAAAACCTAATAAATGAAAATTAAACATAAACCCTAAAACCATAAACCCCAAACTAAACTCAAATTAAAATCTAAACTAAATCTAAATCTAAAAAAATCTAAACTAAATCTAAATACTAATTTTAAACTAATCTAAAAAAAATCTAAACCAAACTAAAAATCTAAACTAAATCTAAACTAAACTAAAATCTAAACTCTAAACTCTAAACTCTAAACTAAACTCTAAACTAAATCTAAAATCTACAAATCTAATCTAAACTAAAATTTAAACTAAACTAAAATTTAAACTCTAAAATCTAAAATCTAAACTAAATCTAAACAAATCTAAATTTAAATATCTAAAATCTTTCTCTAAATCTAAACTAAACTAAACTCTAAACTCTAAAATAAAATCTAAAATCTAAACAAAACTAAACTAAACTAAATAAAAATAAAATCTAAACTAAATTTAAAATCTAAAATAAATAAAAATCTAAACCTAGAAAATCTAAAACTAAATCCAAAAACTAAGTCAAAAATAAGTCTAAACTAAATATAAACTAAATCTAAACTAAGTATAAACTAAAAAAACCTAAACTAAATCTAAACTAAACTAAATCTAAAATCTAAACTAAATAAACTAAAATCTAAACTAAAAAATATCTAAACTAAAAACCTAAACTTAATAAACTAAATTTAAAAGCTAAACTAAACTAAAAATCTAAATCTAAACTCTAAATTAAATTAAATCTAAATTAAGCAAAATAATAAAAAACTAAATTTAAAATAAAAATTAAATCTAAAAATCTAAATTTAAAAAAATAAACCTAAATCTAAACCCTAAAACTAAATTTAAACTAAATCTAAAAACCGTAAATTATAATCTAAACTAAATTAAACAAAAAATCTAATCTAAATGTAAAATCTAAAAATACAAACTAATAAAAAAATCATGAAACTATCCTAAACTAAACCCTAAACCCTAAACCCCCTAACCCTAAATAATCCTAAATCCTTACAGTGTCCCTCTAAGCCCTAAACTCCTAAAACGACTAAACCTAAACTAAAGGAAAAAATAAATCCTAAACCTCTAAACTATAAAACCATAAAACATCATTAAACCCTACCAGAAATTCTCTAAACTCTAAACACTTAAATGACCTAAAATCTAAACTCAACTAAAAACTAAACTAAATCTAAACTTAATCACCTCCACTTTAAACTAAACTAAAATTAAACTCTAAACTAAATCTAAAAATCTAAAAAATCTAAACTAAACTAAAATTTTAACTCTAAAATCTAAACTAAATCTAGAAATCTAAATGTAAACTAAAATCTAAACATTAAAATTCTAAATCTAAACTAACTAAACTCTAAACTTTAAAACTAAATCTAAATTCTAAATTGAACTAAACTAAACTAAATAAAAATAAAATCTAAACTAAATCTAAACTCTAAAATAAATAAAAATCTTTACATAAAAAAATCTAAAACTAAATCTAAAAATTAAATCTAAATTAATTTTAAACTAAACTAAATCTAACAAAAATCTAAACTAAATCTAAACTAGAAAAATCTAAACTAAATCTAAACTAAATAATCTAAAATCTAAACTAAATACACCTAAACTAAAAAAAAATCTAAATTTTAAACTTAAATCCCAAACTAAACTATAAAATCTAAATCTATAAATTAAATCTAAAATCTAAACTCACTAAATCTAAACTAAAAATAAACTAAATCTAAAACTAAACTAAACTTAAATCTAAATCTATAAAAACTTAAAAACCCTAAATTTAAATCTTAAAAAACCTAACTCTAAACCCACCTAAATCAATCTTTACCCTAAACTAAATAAATAAATTAAACCACCAAATAAAAAATAAATAAAATTAAAAACTTAAATAAAGTAAAAACTAAATCTAAAATAAAAATAAAATAGACCTAAAATAAAATAAAAACTAAATAAAAACTAAACCTAAAATATAAACCTAAAAATAAACCGCTAAAAATAAATTAAAAAAAACCTAAACATGAAATTAAAAAAAACCCTCCTACTAAAAACCATAAACTCTGGCTAACCCTAAACCATACCATAAGCCCTAAACCCTCACCTACTAACCCTAAACTACCTAAACTCAAGCCTACAACCTAAATTCTAAACTAAAATCTACAATCTAAGCTAAACTAAAATCTAAACTAAATCTAAATCTAAACTTTAAAATTTATAATAAATCTAAACTAAACTGAACTAAATCTAAAAATCTAAACTCTAAACTAAAAATCTAAACTAAACTAAAAAACTAAACTAAAATAATCTAAACTAAACTATTAAATCTAAACTAAATCTAAACTAAACTAAATCTTAACTAAAATCTTAAAATCTAAACACTAATCTCTAAACTAAACTAAACAAAATCTAAACTAAACTAAATATTAAAATATAAAAAAATCTAAACTAAACTAAAATCTAAATTATAAAATCTAAATTTTAAACTAAATCTAAACTTCAAACTAAATCTAAATTAAATCTAAAAATCTAAATCTTAAACTAAAATCTAAAATCTAAAACTCTAAATCTAAGCCAAACTAAACTCTAAACACTAAAATTAAATCTAAAATCTAATCTACTAAACTAAACTAAATAAAAATAAAATCTAAACTAAATCTAAACTCTAAAATAAATAAAAATCTAAACCAATAAAATCTTGAACTAAATCTAAAAATTAAATCTAAACTAAATCCAAAGTAAGTTAAAACTAAAAAAATCTAAACTAAATCTAAGCTAAACTAAATCTATAATCTAAACTAAATAAACTAAAATCTAAACTAAGAAATCTAAACTAAAAACATAAACTAAATCTAAAATCTAAACAAAATAAACTCTAAACTAAACTAAAAATCTAAACTAAACTACACTAAGCTAAACTAAATCCAAAATAAAAAACTAAATCTAACTAAATCTAAACTAAATCTAAATTAAATTAAATTAAATAATTCTAAAAACACTAAACTAAATTCTAAACTAAACTAAACTAAAAAAAAATCCATACTAAATCTAAAATCTAAAAATTTAAACTCTAAAACCTAAATAAACCTAAACCATACCCTACCCTATACCCAGGCTAAACTAAACCCTAAACCCTAAACTTTAAACCACTAACCTAAAATCTACCCAACTCTTAAAACTAAACTAAAATCTTAAATTAAACCTAATGTAAACCCTAAAACATACCATAAACTCTACTCACTAACCCACACTAAATCTAAACTCTCTAAACTAAAATCTAAACTAAATCTAAATCTAAACTCTAAAATCTCTAAATCTTAAACTAGGCTAAATATAAATCTAAACTCTAAACTAAAATTTAAACTAAACATTTGTCTATCTTAAACTCAAAAAAAAATCTAAACTAAATTAAATCTAAACTAAAATCTAAAAATCTAAACTCTAAGCTCTAAACTAAACTAAACTAAAACTAAACTTTAAACTAAACCTCAAAATCTAAAAAATCTAAACTAAACTAAAATCTTAACTCTAAAATCTAAAATCTAAATCTAAACTCTAAACTAAATCTTAAAATCCAAGCAAAATCTAAACTAAATCTAAAAATCCAAATCTAAACTATAATCTAAAATCTAATACATTAAATCTTAACTAAACTAAACTCTAAACTCTAAAGCTAAATCTAAAACCTAAACTAAACTAAATTAAACTGAATAAAAATAAAATCTAAACTAAATCTAAACTCTAAAATAAATAAAAATCTTAACTTAAAAAAATTCTAAAACTAAATTTAGAAACTAAATCTAAAATAAATCTCAACTAAACTAAATCTAAACTAAATCTAAACTAAGTCTAAACTAAAAAAAATTTAAACTAAATATAAACTAAACTAAATCTAAAATCTAAACCAACAACAACAACAACAAGCCTTAATTCCACTAGGTGGGGTCGGCTACATGAATCCTTCATCTCCATTGTGTCCTATTATATGTCAAATTCTCATTTAATTCAAGAATATTAAGATCATTTTTTACATCTTATCCAAGTCTTTTAGGTCTACCTCACCTTTCTTAACATAAGGCAAATCTAATGCATCTACTCTTCTAATCGGTCATTGGGACGATGCAATGTGGCCAAACCATCTAAGGACTCTCCTAATCTTATCTACCTGAGCTAGTCCAACTTTTCCAACATACTCATTTTGCATTCTATCTCTAAGAGTAAAGCCACTCATCCACGAGCATCCTCATCTCTGTAACACTTAACTTAGTCTTATGCTTCTCTTTTATTGGCCAACTTCTGCACCATAAGTCATTACAGGTCTTACCACCATCTTATAAAATTTTCCTTAAGTTTAAGTGGAACTTTCTATCGGATAATAGGTCGATGCATTCCCCACTTCAAAACCAAATTCTACTAATAACATCTCCATCTATTTCACCATCATTTTAAATAATAGAGCCTAAATATATCAGATAACTCTTATTAATGACTTGATCACCTAAAGTCATAACACTACCACTAAAACTTCTACAACTAAAATTACACTCCATATATTTAGTTTTAGATCTACTTAAACAAAAACCTTTAGACACTAAAGTTGACCTCCATAATTCAAGTTTCTGTTGGACTCCCTCTCTAGTCTTATCAACAAGAAGAATGTCATCAGGAAAAGGTATACACCAAGGTACATCTTCTTGTAAATGCCTCGTAAGAACATCCATAATGAAAGTAAAAAAAGATAAGGGCTTAATGTTGATCTTTGATGTAATCCAACTAAAATAGGAAAATATTTTGTCAATCCTCCTTGTGTTTGGACACAAGTGCACTCTATACATATCCTTAATGACTTGAATATAACCAATATTAATCGATCTAAAATCTAAACCAAATAAACTAAAATTTAAACTAAAAAATCTAAACTAAAAACCTAAACTAAATAAAATAAATCTAAAATCTAAACTAAATAAACTCTAAACTAAACTAAAAATCTAAATCTAAACTCTAAATTAATCTAAATCTAAAATAAACTAAACTAAACTAAATCTAAACTAAAAACTAAATCAAAAATCTAAACCTAAATCTATACCCTAAAAATAAATCAAAACTAAATCTAAACTAAACTAAAAAAAAATCTAAACTAAATCTAAAATCTAGAAATTTAAACTCTAAAACCTAAACCTACACCCTAACACCCTAAACCCTAAACCCCAATAGCCTAAACCATAAACCCTAAACCCTAATTCATAACCCCTAAAAATATAATCCTAAACTAAATAAACCTTAAGAATAAAATTAATAAATAAACCTAATCCTAAATAAAATAAAACATAAACCTAAACACAAACCTAAATGTAAACCTAAACCTAAAAATAAAATAAAATAAAAAATAAAAACTAAATTAAAAGGTAAACTAAATAAATTAAATAATCATAATTCCAAATCCTAACCCTAAACCCTAACCCCTAAATCCTAAACCCTAAAAACCCTAAACCCTAAATCTAAACTATAATCTAAACTAAACTAAACTAAATATAAACTCTAAAATCTAAATTGCTAATTTGCGACATGTGTATTGTAGCATCACTGGGCTGATTGGGCCCTCATTCTGCTATTTTTTATTATTGTTTTGTTTTGCCTTGCTTTTCACTTATTTTGAATTGGACAATATGGAATACCCTATCTCAGATTAGTCTCATTTTTCTATTTTTTTTGGTCTTAAGGTTTGGCTTACCTGTATGTCCATTCCTTTATTTTATTTCTGTTGCTTCTTGGTCTTCTGATGCATTTCCCTGAAATTATTAATTGGTTATCATGTGATGGAGGCACTTCCATTGTAGCCTCAGTTGTTGGTTTACTATTAATTTTCTAGCTACTTCTTGGGATTTATTATACTTTCTGATTCCCTTACTAAATGATGGGGTTGTGCTTCCTGTTTCCTTTATGTACGGGTTTGTGTTGTCTCTTTCCCTAATCTGCAAGGACATATGGTGTATTTTGCTTGCCATCATTGTTGTTTCTTTGCATGATTGGGACTATTTTTTACCTCTCATTCCTGCGTCGGGTTAATTTGGTTTCGCTTTGGATCTTGTGAATGGTCTTTTGGGTTTTTATCTTCAGTAGGCTAACTATTGCGGCTATTTTTTTGACTGGTCTTTTGTTCTATTATTTGTTGTGTGGTTAACCTTATTATCAGTGCCTTTGCAGTATGGGTCTATCTGTTGTTTAATTTCCCTCTTGGATCTCTTAGACTTGTGCAATTACTATTGTGATTATGCTATTATCAAAGTGATTGTTAACATTTGTATTGATGACCCTGAATGGATTTCCTCTTTACGAGCTATTTTCCTGGACAAGAGGATCATCTGGGTAGATGGTTTTGCCTATATGCTGAGTGGCTTTTTTTGGATTACTCCATCCAGCAGGCTAAATATTGTCTTTGGATTCTTGATTGTTATGTTGTTAACCTCATTATTTGTGACTTTGCAGTATGGATTTATGTGCTAGTTGAGTTTACTCTTGGCTCTATTTGACATGTATATTTATTGTGGTGATAATGCTATCAATAATGCTATCAATAATGTTATCAAAAAGGTGGATGTGGCTAAGATGTTACATTTGGGTAGGGATGTTGTTTAAAGCATACTGGTATGTTGGAATTAATTGGTAATACTTATCTTATAGGGGTTTGGTGTCATCCCTTTCTCATTCTGATCTATGTTGCCTTCTTTGCTATAGTATTTTGGTATGCAGGTACTAAAGATCATATGATTTTCTTTCAATGGCTGCTACTTCTCCCCAGGTTTGTAGGCTATGATAGCTGGGATGATTTCACTTATTGTTTAGCTGGTAGTAGCATATGTGATGTAACCCTCCATTGGAAGTTTAGATGATCATGTTAGTGGCTACCCCAATTTTGTGTGCCTGAGCCTGAGCCTGAGCCTATTCTCACAATCTCCCCTATATTTCTTTGATTTTATTCTGATTTTACTTTCAATTTGAGTTGTGTCATCTTAACTATGCTAACTCTTTCTTCTATATGTTTGCAGATTGTGTGTTATTTTCTTGTAGGTTCCTTCTCTAGTGGATGCTTAGCCTTCTATCATCCTCTTGAGCTTTTAATGAAAGTGGTACAATGGCTTCTTATTTTGATCTCTTTATATCTTTTGTTCTCCTGTCTTTTTTGTTTTGTTTTGACTGTACTTAGACAGGGGATTTACTCTCTAAGCTTTTCTGTAGCTCTTTGAGCAATAGTTCTTGAGTTTATCCCCTCTTAAGGACCTTGTAACCCCTTTTTTGAGGCAATAAAATTCACCTATATGGCGTTCCCCAAAAAAAATTAAAATTAAAATTAAAAAAAACCCTAAACCCTAAAACTAAACCCAAAACCCAAAACCTAGAACCTTAAACCCTAAACCCTAAAACCTAAAGCCCTAAACCTTAAACCCCAAATTCTAAAAGCCTAAATCCTAAACCCTAAAGGCCTAAACCCTAAACCCTAACCCTAAAACCTATAACCGTAAGCCCTAAACCCTGAACCCCAAACCCTAATCTAACCCTAAACCCAAAGTCCTAAACCCTAAAAACATAAACTAAATAAAACCTAGAAATAAAATAAATAAAAATAACTAAACCAAAATAAATAAAATAAAATAAAATAAAAACCTAAACTAAAAGCTAAACCTAGAAATAAATTTAAATAAGAAATAAAAACTAAAATAAAATGTAAACTAAATTAGCTAAATAAACCTAAAACTATCGATTTACTTAATTTAAAAAAAATAAAAAAACCCTAACCCTAAACCCTAAACGCTAAACCCTAAACCCTAAACCCTAAACCATAAGCGTGAACCCTAAAACTAACCCTAAACCCTAAACCCTAAACCCTAAAATAAATAAAAATTTAACTAAAGTAATAAAATAAAATAAAACTAAAATAAAATACCTAAATAAAATAAAAACTAAACTTATAATAAAAATAAAATAAACCTAAAATAAAATAAAATAAAAACTAAATAAAAACCTAATCCCAAGAAATAAACATAAAAATAAAACCTAAAAATAAATAAAAAATAAAACCTAAACACTAAATTAAAAAAACCTTAAACCCTATCATAAACCCACCTAAACCCTAAACCCTAAATCTACCCCACCCAAAACAACCTAAAATAAAAATAAAATAAACTTAAACCTAAACTAAAATAAAAACTAAATAAATAAAACCTAAACCTAAACTTAAAATAACTAAACCTAAAATAAATAAAATAAAATAAAGTAAAATAATCCTAAACTTAAACTAAAATAAAATCTAAAATAAACCTAAAATAAACCTAAAACCTAAACCTAAACTAAAAAAAATACATAAACCTCAAAATAAAATAAAAAAACTAACTAAAAAATTAACCTCCTAAAAATAAACTAAAACCTAAACTAAATTAAAGAAACATAAATAAATATACTAAACTAAATAAAATAAAATAAATAAAATAAAAATAAAAATAAAATAAATTAAACTAAATAAATAAAAATAAATAAAATAAATTAAATAAACTAAATAAACCTAAAACTGCATTTGCTTAATTAAACTAAATATAAAACCCTAAAAAGCGTTAAAACCAAACCCTAAACCCTAACCCTAAACCTAAACCCTAAAAACCCTAAACCTGGGCCACAAACCCAAAACCCAAAACCCTGAACCCTAAACTCTAAACCACCTAAAAAAAAAAAATAAATAAGAAAAACTAAACTAAAATAAAATAAATATAAACCTAAACAAATCTAAAAAAAATAAAAAATCTAAATAAAAAAACTAAATCTAAAATTAAAATAAAATACACCTAAAATAAAAAAATAAAAACTAAATAAAAACCTAAACCTAAAAAATAAACCTAAAAATAAAGAAAAAATAAATACTAAATTGAAAACCTAAACCTATAAAACCATAAACCTTAAAACTAAACCACAATAATAAAGAGCTAGAGTAAAATAGACTAAATCTAAACTAAACTAACTAATCTAAAAATCTAAACTCTAAAATAAAAATCTAAACTAATAAACTAAAACCTAAACTAAACTAAAAACTAAACTAAAAAATCTAAATTAAACTAAAAATCTAAACTAAATCTAAACTAAACTAAATCAAAACTAAAATATAAAATCTAAACTCTAAACTTTAAACTAAACTAAACTAAATCTAAACTAAAAAAAAATCTAAACTAAATCTAAACTCTAAACTAAATCTAAACTAAATCTACAAATCTAAATCTAAACTAAAATCTAAACTCTAAAGCACTAAATCTAAACTAAACTAAACTCTTAACTCTAAAACTAAATCTAAAATCTAAACTAAACTAAATAAAATGATATAAAATAAAATCTAAACTCAAAATAAACAAAAATCTTCTAAAAAATCTAAAACTAAATCTAAACTAAACCAAATCTAAATCTAATTAAATCATAAATAAATCTAAACTAAATCACAAATAAATACTAAATCTCTAAATTTATCTAAGCCTAATTAATCTAAATACAAATTCTAAATTAAACTAAAAAATCTAAATCTGTACTCTAAACTAAACTCAACCTAAACAAAACTAAACTAAATCTAAACAAAAAACTAAATCTAAAATCTAAACTAAATAAAATCTAAATCTAAATCTAAACCCTAAAACTAAATCTAAAATAAATAAAAACTAAACTAATAAAAACTCTAAACTAAAATCTAAACAATACTAAACTAATAATCTACTAAATCAAAACTAAATCAAAATCTAAAATTTGAACTAAACCAAAATCACCACAACCATCTAAACCCTCCCTAAACCCTAATCCTAAACTCTCCTAAACCCTAAACCCTAAATCTAAATCCTCCATTGACACTAAACCACTAAACAAACCCACCCTACCCTAAACTCTAAAATCTAATAATTTAAACTCACCCTTAAACCCTAAACCAAACTAAAACTAAACTAAATAAAACAAAAAATAAATAAAACCTAAACCTAAATAAAATAAAATAAAATAAAATAAAAACCTAAACTAAAACCTAAACCTAAAACTAAAATAAAATAAAAAATAAAAATTACACTAAAATAAAATAAATAAAAACCCAAAAGAAATTAAAAAATAAAATAAACCTAAAAATAAAAAAGACTTATAAAATAAAAACTAAATCTAAAATAAAAATAAAAATGACCTAAAATAAAATAAAATAAAACCTAAATAAAATAAAACCTATAAAAGCTAAAATAAATCCTAAAAATAAATAAAAAAGAAAAGCTAAGTCTTAAATCCTAAAACCTAATCCCTAAACCTTAAACCCTAAACCCCAACCCCTAAACCCTAAACCCTAAACCCTAAACCTTAAACCCAAAACCCAAATCCCAAAACCCTAAAAACATAAAAAACATAATGTAAACTAAATAAAACCTAAAAATAAAATACATAAAAAACCTAAACCTAAATAAAATAAAAAAATAAAATAAAATGAAAACCTAAACTTAAACCTAAACATAAAATAAAATAAGAATTAAAAACTAAACTAAAAGGTAAACTAAATAAACTAAATAAAACTAAACCCACCGGTTTAGTTAATTTAAAAAAAATTATAATAAATAAAATTAAAAAAACCCTAAGCCTAAACCCTAAACCCTAAATCCTAAACACTAAAAACCCTAAAACCTAAATCTTAAACCCTAAACCCTAAGCCCAAAACCCTAAACCCTAAACCTTAAACCCTAAACCATAAACCTAGAACCTTAAACCATAAACCCTAAACCATAAAACCCTAAACCCAAAATGCAAATAGCCTATTCACAAACCCTAAAGCTAAACCAAACCTATAAACCTAAAACCTTTGTTCCGTAATTTTCTCTGATTTGGTGCATTTGCTCCTCAGATCTGTTTTCTTTGCTTGGTTGTGCTTCCTCTGGTTGCTTATATGACTCTCTCGATCATTCAATGGCGAGGGCATCGCTCTCGCCTTGATCGCTTTTTATGATCTAAAGGTACTTTGGATCCGATTTCATTCATTAATACGGCCTGCTGTCAAGTCCTTTAAGGATGCTCTTTTTGGTAAGATCCATAACTCTAATGCCTCGGTTAACTTAATTTCAACCTCATTCCGTGGATTTCCAGCTGTCATGTGTTCTAACTAGGATGTGGAGAAATTAGCTAAGCCTTTTGAGTTCTCTTTGGTTAGTAAATTCTCTCTAAGGTACCCTACTCTAGATAATATCCGATCATTCTTCCATAGCTTAAAGCTTTTGGGAGTCTTCACTATTGGGCTGATTGATCCTCGACATATCCTCATTCAGTTATCAAATGATTTAGATTATTCTCGAGTCTTTGCTCATCGCTCTTATTTTGTGTATAATTGTCAAATGCGGCCCTTGAAATGGTCCCCCCTTTTTGATGTTAAAGAGGAATCCCCTATTGTTCCTTTATGGCTTGCTTTTCCCAACATGAGAATTCACTATATTACTCACCAAGTTTTGTTTGTGGTTGGTGCTCTATTTGGTAGACCCCTTCAAATTGATCAAAACCCGCCACTAGATCTCGATCATTGCCGCGTATCTTGGTTGAGATTGACATTACCAAAAAATACCCCAAAGAAATTTGGATCGGATCGAAAAATTGATATAATCGAAGAATTTGAAAATTTTCCTATCTTTTGCACTCTTGTAAGATCCATGGTCATGATCATTCTGAATGCTTTGTGCTACACCCTAACCTTAAAAAGAATAGACCACAAGATACTAATACCTCTCTTGGAACTGGGAAAACTAATAAGTTAGCTTATGTGCCTAAAGTTACTCATAATGGAATTCACCCTCCTACACCTACCCTTTTATTACCTATTGATTTGTCTAATGAAAAACATTCTGAGCTTAGTATAAATACTACTATTGAGGTGTGTGAAGAAATTAATGATAACTTACCTAGCACTACTCCTACTTGTAATAATTTGGCTTCTCATGACAATCCTTTGCTTCATTTGAATATTAATGATAATTTGAATGGGAATCTTATATTGGATCAAAATAATGTTGATCCTTTGGTGTCAGACCAAAATCTGAATATGCATCATGGCAATGAAAATGATATTTGTACTATTAATGGTGCAAGAACCTCCCCTTCTATTTCTCTACAGAGTGATACTCAGGCAATCCAAATTTCTCATTCTAACTCTGATACTGAAGAAGGAGAAATCACCACTACTAAAACATTGATTGATACTACTCCTATTCTGGATACCAAAAACCAATCCCTTTCTGATGGAGATACTTTGGATACTGATAGACCCTTCCAAATTGTTATTAAAAAAAATCTTATAAAGCCAAAATGACTAATAATAACTTCACTAGAACCACACGTTCTTCTCTAACACCTCACAAATAATTATGTCCTCCTCTCTTCCTTTTTTTGTTTCCTCTTTTTCTTACCTTTTCTTTTCTAGTTTTTTTATTATGATTAATTTTCTTATTTGAAATATCCGGGGTTGTGGGACTCTCCCTTATCGTAACCGTGTTAGGAGCCTCTGTCGCACTCATAACATCAAATTTCTTGTTATTATTGAGCCTTTCATTAACTCTTCCAAGATTTCCCATGTTGCTAGATCGCTTGGATTTCAAAATTTCTTCTTCAATCTTAATAATAAAATTTGGTGTTTTTGGAATAATTCCATCACCATTTCCATCATCGATGATCTTGATCAATTGGTTAATGTCAAAATCTCATTAGGTGAGTTTTGCTTTTGGTTCCTTTATCTATGCTTCTTTGTAATAGAGCCGGTAGGAACATCTAGAATCACTTAACTAGATTGTCGATTGACATTGGTTTTCAAGAGGATGTTCATTACATAACTCTAGACTTTGGCGACATCTTGGACCCTCTTTAATTCTCTTTGGATCAATCAATGGCTCTTACTTCGAAGCATTTGAGCTTTGTGATCATGCTCCTTTTGATCTCTATCAAAACTCCCCCCTTAACCCTTCTACTCCCTCACCTTTTAGATTCCAAAATATGTGGACCCAACATGGCGATTTCACTAATGTTCACTAGTTGGATGGCTCCTGTTCACCGGGATAATTCCATTAAAGGCATGATTCAGTTTTGGCTTAAGCTCAAGAGGCTTAAACAAAACCTCAATTGGTGGAACAAGCATATTTTTAAAAATCTTTTTACCAATCTTAAAGCTATGGAACAAGTGGTTTGTTCTCTTGAAGAGGCTATCTTAACTGATCCTAGTAAGCTTGATGAGTTGAGCATTGCCAAAGATAGCTTGATTAATTACCAAAATATGGAGGAAACCTATTGGCATCAAAAAGCTGCTAGCAAACATATTGATGGTGACAGAAACACTAGGTATTTCCATGCTATTTGCAATAAATGGAAAGCTTTAAACTTCGATTAAGAAAATTAAGAACTCTAATGATGGTGGATAACGATAATGAAATTAAGGAATCTATCATACATCACTTTCAAAATTTATTAAACTCTAATCCTTCATTAGAAACCCCCTCTAACACCCATCTAATCCCTCTATGATTAGCAATGAGGATAACCATTTGCTCACTATGCATCCCTCGGAAGAGATTAGTAGTACTCTCAATAGCATGAACATTGATTCTGTTGCTGGCCCTGATGGTTTTATGACTCATTTCTTTCAGCATTGTTGGCCTTTTATTAAATCTGATCTTGTTGATGTTGTTATTGATTTCTTTGATGACAGCCCTATTCCCAGATATTTTGCAAGTACTTCTATTGTCCTTATTCCCAAAACCAACAATCCTGAATCTTGGGGTGATTTTAGACCTATTAGTCTTTGCACCTTTTCCAAAACTCATTGCTAAATTAATTAATAATAGGATTAGCCCCCTGCTAACTAAAATCATCTCCCCTAACCAAACTAGCTTCATTAAAATAGAGCCATATCGATAATATTCTTCTCATCGGTTCATGACATTGATGTTTCTTCTAAAGGAGGTAATATTCTCTTCAAACTGGACATCTCTAAAGCCTTTGACAACCTCTCATGGATTTCCTCTTTCAAATCTTACATTTGTTTGGTTTCTCGATAATTTTATCTTATAAAAGTTGTATCACTAACGTCTGGTTTTCTGTTATCATAAATGGTGAGTCCCTTGGTTTCTTTACTTCAATCTATGGTTTGCGTCAAGGTGACCCTCTTTCTCCTTCTCTTTTTATCATTGCTGTTGAATATCTTTCGAGGAGCCTCAATGATCTTTTCATTAAAAAACTAACATGGTTTATAAAAGTCATGGTGGTTTCCCTGTTTCTCATCTTAGCTTTGCTGATGATTTTATAATCTTCTACAATGCTTCTCTTCAACATGTTAAAACTATTAAGAATCTCTTAAATGACTTTGGCAAAGTTAGTGGACTCTTCCTTAATGAAAGAAAATGTTGTTTTATTCCCTCAGCTAAGATTCCTACCAATAAACTAAATCAAATCTCCAGAATTACTAATTTTAAGCATAGCCAACTTCCCATTAATTATCTCGGGGCTCCGCTTTTTAAAGGCTAGAAAAGATCTCATCTTTTTGATGACCTTATTCAAAAAATATCTAATAAAATTTTGGTTTGGGAATTTCATTTACTCTCTTTTGGTGGTAGGCTTACCTTGATTAAGAGCACTCTTAATTCCATGCCTTTATATCTCATCCAAACCATTGTGCCGACCATTTCTATCATCAATAATTGGCGTCTCCTAAACAAATTTTTGGGCTCCAATACCTCTTCTAAAAAAATGCACTGACCTCTTGGTTTAAAAGTTGTGGCACTTTTGGCGAAGGTGGTCTTGGTTGTAAATCCATAAAAGAAGCTATCAATGCCTTTTCCTATAAACTGGTGGAATTTTAGAGTAATCATAGTCTTTGGGCTAATTTCATGACAAAATATTGCAGGTAAACACCCCTCATTTGTCCCTTTAAACCGGGTGATTCTTGTGGAAAGACTTTTATTCATCAAATGGGATGAATCCTTAATTTTTTGGGGCATTAACTTGCACTTCTTTCTTTTGGCAAGATAATTGGAGTGGAGGTGGATCCATTGATGACTTACTCTCCACCCATTCCACTTTATTAGAGTAAACTCTTTCGGCATAACAACAAGTGGAACAATAGTAAAGCTTTTATCCCTTTACTTTCTTGAATATGGTTTCTATTCCTATCACTCCAATCAATCAAGACCGATTCTCTTTAAGCTCTCACATAATGGTGATTTCAACCTCAAAAATGTGTGGCTCCACATTAAAGATACTCATGATTCCTCCTATGTGTTCTCTAAACTTTGGAATAACAATATCCCTACTTCTTATTCTATTCTTACTTGGCATATTCTGAAAAATTTTATCCCTGTTGATTCCTTGTTGTGGGGAAAAGGTTTTCATTTACCCTCTAAATGTCAATGTTGTTTCCATATTGAGAATGTTAATCATGTTTTTGTCAATGGGGCCATTGCTTCAAAACTTTGGATTTGGTATGATGATCTTTTTAACACTATCAATTTCAATGGCTCTCTTACTTTATATCAACTTCTTGAAGTCTATTTTGATAATATTAATCCAGGTCACATTAAAGTCATCGCTATCACTCTCTCGGTTCATATGGATGGAAATGATGCAAAACATCGTGGGATCCCTATGTGAGGATTATTAGAACTAAAAAAAATTTGACTTGTTTAAAGCCAATCTTATTCATTACGACAATTCAAAGGTCGTAAATTTGTAGCCAATAAAGCGGGTTTTATTCTGACCAACCTTATTGTCCAAATGACACAATTGTTTATTGGAAAAACCTCTTGACCACATTATTAAAATTATCGATGGCTCTGCTTCCCATAATGGCTCACGGTTGTGGTGGCATTTTGAATTCTAAGGGTATAGTACTATGTGCTTTTGCTTATCCCCCCACTTCTGTCCCATTTAGCTTATGGCGTTCACAAAGCTCTTGAGATTTTCCTCCAAAATGGTCGGCTCAATATTTGGATTGAGGTGGATGCTCTTCCGATTGATCTTTTGACTTCCACCAAAATGAGCAGCACTGAATTGTACTACCTCCTCAAGCAAACTAGAGCTCTTCTTTCCCAGCTGAATTTTAACATCGCTCATGTTTGGCGTGAAGGAAATGCTTGTGCTGACTACCTTGCCAATCTGGGTTCTAGATCAGATAGTATCATTTTCTTTGATCAACTCACCTTACCCAAACACTTGTGTGGACTAGTTGACTTGGATAATTCAGGGTTTCCTTATCTCAGAACTTAAGCTAACCTTTTTGATGTATACTTGGATAATTCTGGGTTTTTTGCTGGCTATTTTCCCTTACTCCCAGCTGGATTGGGCTTTCATGTTTTCCTCTCTCTTTTGTTTCTACTTTGTTTCTCCTCTCTTTCTGGCCCTTGCTGCTAGTCTATTTTTTCTGATCTAGAAAGGTCTTATTTTTGGGACCTATTTCCAGATTGTTGTCTTTATGACTTATGGTTGTTTTATGATTCTCGATTTTCCTACAGTTGGTTTTATTATCTGGCTATTTTGATCACACATGTTGTAGCTCTCTTTATCCTTGTTGTTTGTCATCGTATTCTCCTCTTTTATTTTGGGCTCATTTTTATGAACTCTCTACTCTTAATTTTTTGCTATGGTCAACTTGTATCCCCTTTCTTATTTGTTGGTGAATTGGACCCTTGATGCTTGGATATCCTATTTGTTTGGACTTATGTCCCATTCTCAGGTTTGGAGTTACTTAAAGGATTTTCATTTTGCCTTTCTTTAGATCACAGGATTATCCATCGATTTCTTGGTTCTTTACTAATGCTTTTGGGTGGACTCTTGGCGTTGGTAACTTACCTTGGTTGTTCATTTGATGGATTAATACTCCATCTTATGTCTATGGGGCTTTGGTCTACTTGCTCAAGAACTCCCCTTTGAAGTTGTTGATTGTCAGGATTTTGCTTTGAACCCCTTAATGGTTTATTATATGCTCATCTAAATTCATTGTTTTACTTTATTTCTTGCTTTCTCCATCTTCTTGTAGTTAAACTTGTTTTTATTGCAATATTTATCCTGGATGGGTGGCTTTATGGCAAGCAAACTGGTTCTTGTTGTCTTGGTTGTTTCTTTCTTAGATTTTTGCTATCTTGGTTTTTAAAACTCCTATGTTGGCTCAATCCTTGTTGGTTGTAGGACTTCTGGGTCATATGCTCGAAGTTGCATTCTGCTCGAGGATTTTGGTTTCTTCTCGGATTGTCGCATTCAAGATACCTATTATTATGCTATATCGACTTGGTTGTTAACTATGGCTTTATCTACTCTGATTGTGTCACTTTATGGCCAACTTGCTGTCCTTTCCTATCTTGAATGTTGTTGTCCTAATTGTTGCTGTCCTGGCTGGTTTTTGCCTTGGTTACCTGTAATCTTATTTTTGCTGGATTCTAATGATGATACTCATTTGAATCCAATTTTTGATCTTTTGGTGGGTTCCATTGCCATTGTAATAACCTCTCTTGTAGGGGTTGGCTCTCTAAAAGCTTTGTCTTCGTCACGCTTGTTCATCACCGTTAGTTATGTTCTTCATTACTGCTGTCGAATCCCTCTCGATTCTAGGTTTGCTTGTCATATGCACTATTTATCTTGATTGGTGGTATTATGGCCGCTTTGTCGCCTTTTGTTGTCTTGCTATCTTGGTTGTTTGTTAACTGGATTATCATATTAGTCTGAATGGTGCAACCCCGATGTAGCTCGATTGTATTCATTTGGTGCCTTTTTGGTTGGTTGCTCCTTTTCCGTGTTCACCTATGTCGCTTTGGGTATTGATAAGGGTTTCAACATGTTGCCTTCTCAGATCTTTCTCGATTATGTTGTTCGATTATTTGGTCATTGTGGCAGGGTTTTTTCGATCTATGGTACTATGCTCTAACTCTGGGTTTCTAACCTTTGCTAGGTCTTTGCTAATTCCCCTTCTGCCTTTGGTATGGCTATCTTGGCGCACGCCTTGGCTATTTTTTGTCTTGCTATCTGCTATCTTGTTTTCTAGATTCTAATGTGGATCCTAATTTGTATCCCTATTTTGATCTATCCTCTGGTGGGTTCCAATGCTGCACTAACTATTTTTTTTTTGGGGTTATTTTTCTGATTTCCCTTGCTATTTCTGTCTGGGGTATTGTTTATTTTTTGATAGCTATGATCTACACTACCCTTACTGTTTCTATTCCCAACTGGGTTCAGACTAGCTTGTGCTAGTTTCTCCTTGGAATGCAATCTCTATGCTATCCCTATGTGTCTTGTGGCTATCTTCACGCTTCTGGCTATATTTTTTTTCTCTTGGTTATCTAGCTATTTTTTTGGTCTTGGTTATCAGTCATGTCATGTTTTTTTGGATTCTAATGTGGATCCTATTTGGGTTCCCAGATTTCCCATCCAGGATCACCAGTTTGTGCCGCTTACCTTGGAATACAATCTCTATTATTAAGGGGTGGTACTATCAACCGCTACGCCTTATGTTGTCGCTTCATTTTTGTTGATCTAGATTCCGGTCTTTAGTCCGACTTGCCTCGGAGTTGCTATTCTGATTATCCTTATTGGGTATTTTCTTTACTTTTTGGTTTTGCTACCTTCCCTTACAATTGTTTTTTGCCAACTATTGATATGGATACTAATAAGGGGCTTGTTCCAATCTGCATTCTTTATTTTGATTGGGCTCATTTTCTGGACTTTACATCTACCTCAAGGCTGTACTTCTGGCCTGACAGATTCATTTATATATCATATAATTGGGATGGTGTAACTTATAGACTCATTGACTTGCTTAGCAGGATTTCGTGAGCTACCTCTTCTGTTTTTCATATGGATGGTTTCTATGCTGGCCTATTTCATATATATATATAAGTATCCTCATGTCAGGGTGGCTATATGGAGGATCATTTTTCGGCATGGGATCACTCATTTATCGCCTTAACAATTTTCTCTTTATATTCTTTATAGTTTTGTTTAGGTCTACGTAATAAAGCCCACAAGACTTTCAACAACCTGTCATATCTTCTCACGTTTGTTGGCTATGATGGTCGTGAGGATTCCACTCTCTTTTGGTTTGGTAGTAGCTCTTGTGATGTAACCCTTCTGCTAAAGTTTGGATGCGCATATTTGCATCTGCCCCAACTTGGTGTGACTGAGCCGGAGCCTTCTCTATCTCAATTCCTTACTATCATTCTCAGATTATGTTATTTTCATTCATCCTTTTGTCTGTATTATCTTAACTGTTCTAATCTCTTTCTTATTGTTATTTTGTAGGCGATTCTCTCTTGTCCTATTTTGCAAGTGATTCTCTCTTGCAAGTTTGCTCCATATTGTCATGCATTCTCAAGTTCTTCAGAGCAATGGCCCTAACCTTTCTTTGGCTTATTATGTTTATCTACTTGTATCTTTTGATTGCTTTAAGGTCTTCCTTTTCTTTTGGATGTACTTAGATAGGGGATTTACTCCTTAGGCTGATTGTTGCTCTTTGAGCAGTAGTTCTGGAGTTTATCCCTTTAAGGACTTTGTAACCCACTTTTCGTGCAATAAAATACCCCTACATGGGGCTTCCCTAAAAAATAAAAAAAATAAAAAAAAAACCCTAAAACTTAGAACCGTAAACCCTAAACCCTAAACCATAATCTAACCCTAAACCTTAAATCTTAAACCCTAATCTCTAAACCCTAAAAACATAAAAACCTAAACTTAAAAATAAACCTAAAAAAATAAATAATAAAACATAAACCCTAAGCAAATAAAAACCTAAACCTAAAATATAAAAAAAATAAACTTAAACCTAAACTAAAATAAATAAAACCTAAACCTAAAATAAACTAAACCTAAACCTAAACCTAACCTAAATAAAATAAAATTAACTAAAAATAAACCTAAACCTAAACTAAAAAATAAAACCAAAAAATAAACCTAAAATAAAAACCTAAAACCTAAACCTAAACCTAAAAATAAAAAATAATTCTTAAACTTAAAAAATAAAATAAACATAAAACTAAATTATAAACCCAAACCTAAACCTAAACCTAAAAAATAAAATAAAAATAAAATTAAACAAAAAAATAAACCTAAACAAATAAAATAAAATAAAAACCTAAACTAAAATAAATAAACCTAAAATATATAAACTAAAAAAATATAAATTAAAATAAACCTATATAAAAATTAAAAATAAATTAACCTAAATTAAATAAAAAAATTGAAATAACCTAAATAAACCTAAACCTACTGATTTACTTAATTTTAAAAAAAAATTTAAAAAATTAAAAAAACCCTAAGCATAAACCCTAAACCCTAAATGCTAAAAATCCTAAACACTAAATCCTAAACCCTAAACTTTAAACCCTAAACCATAAACCCTAAATCTAGTGGCAGCTGCCTTCCCCCAGGTTTGTAGGCAATGATGGTTGGGATGATTTCACTCAAATTTTGGCTGGTAGTAGCATTTGTGATGTAACCCTTCATTTAAAGTTTGGATGCTCATGTTTGCAGCTGCCTCACTCTTGTGTGACTGAGCTTGAGCCTCGTTCACACTTTTATATAGTTTTCTCTCACTCTCTTTTATTTCTTCAATTAATTTTGATTGCAATTCTCTATTTATGCTAATTCCTTTCTCTAGCTATTTGCAGGTTATGTTTTGTTTCCTTGCAGGTTCTTTCTCTGGAGGTGGCATATGCTTCTCTAATCCTCACAACCTTTTGGTGAAGGCTGTCCTTTGGCTTCTCCTTTTGGCTACTTTTATTTCTCTTAATGTTTTTCCTTTCTCTTTGCTTTTTCTTTCTATTTTATGGTTATACTTAGATAGGGGATTCACTCTCTAGGCTGATTGTAGCTCTTTGAGTGATAGATCTTGAGTTTATCCCCTTTGAAGGACATTGTAACCTCCATTTTGTTGTAATAAATTCCTTTATATGGGGTTCCCAAAAAAACCCTAAACCTAGAACCCTAAACCCTAAACCCTTACTGATTATATTCCTACTTCTCTTTTAGATAAATTCACTAACATTCCTATCATTTCTAACTAGCCTGATCAGATTCTTTTTAAGCTATCTCAAAATGGTGATTTTAAACTTAAAGAGATCTGGATTCATATTAGAGAATCCCATGGTTTCTCTAATGTGTTTTTGAAACTTTGGAATAACATTATCCCTATTTCTTACTCTGTCCTTACTTGGAGAATTCTGAAAAATTTCATTCTTGTTGACTCTTTGTTGTGGGGTAAAAGCTTTCAGTTTCCTTCAATACTAACCATTTCCATGGTTTTTTATCCTTATATCAACTTCTTGATGTTTATTTTCAAAAATTGGTAAAGGTCACATTAAAGTGATAACTACCATCACTCTTATATGGTTCATATGGATGGACAGAAATGATGCCAAACATTGTGGCATCCCTATGAACCACAAAAAGATTATTGCTATAACTAAAGAAAAAATTTGTGCTTTATTTAATGCTAGCTTAATTTCCAACAATCATTTTAAAGGATGCAAATTTGTGGACAACAAGTTGGGCCTTAGCTCGCCTGAGATCCCCAACTGTAAAGATGATAAGATTGTCTATTGGATAAAGCCTCATAACAATACTAGAAAAATTAATACTGATGGCTTCGTCTCTCAAAATTCTTTTGGTTGTGGTGGCATCTTCAAAACCTTTAAAGGTATTATCATTTTTTTTTTGCCTACCCCCTTAAAGCATGTTCTGTTATCTTTGCTGAATAAATGGTTGTAAACAAAGCTATTGAGATTTTTTGCAAAAAAGGTTGGTTCAATATCTTGATTGAAGTGGATGCTGTTTTGCACTTTGATATGTTGACTTCCACCAAGGTGGCAAATACAGATTTATACTACCTATTTAACCATACTAGAGCTCCCCTTTCTCAAGTCTGCTTTAAAATCACTCACATTTGGTGTGAAGGATATGCTTGTGCTGATTATCTTGCTAATTTAAGTGCTAGATTAGATGAGCTCACCCTATTTGATCATTTTAATCTTCCTAAACAATTACAAGGTTTGGTTAATTTGGATAACTCTGACTTACCTTATCTAAGAAATTAATTTGCATTATGTTGTTTTCTGCTTAGTTTTGCTATTTTCTTTGTTTGTATTTTTTATTTTTGATTTTCCTTGGTATGCTCTATTTCCTTCTCGTCTTTTTGCTGCATTTATATGGTTATCCCGTTATGGTGGTCTTTGGCTCCTTATCCTTATCTATTGGTTACCTGCTGCTATTTTGCCCTTCAATTTGCTGGGTTATAATTTTACTTGCTGATAGCCTTCTTAGATGGGACTGTCGCCTGTTTCACTGGACCTGCTGGGTTATGCTGCTCTTTTTCTCAACCCTCATGGATAGTTTAGGTACTTTGCTTATTATGGTTACTGGTTTTCTTTCTCTTCTTATTGTTGTGATTATTGCGGTTGCCTTGCAAGGTTGGGTTTTTTTGTTCTCCTTTTCCTTTTGGTTTTGTTGTCACTGCTTGCTTAGCTGGTAGTTTACCATTTACGAAGGATGTTTTGGCTGCTTACTCTTTGATTTCTACTATGGTTCTTTTTTGCAATGGCACTGCTTACTTTCTCCTCTGTTTGTTCCACTATCTAGTTTATTGTATTGCCTTTCGGCTGTATGGCTTATCAGGCTATTTTGTTGAGCAGGCAGATTATTTCTGTTGGATTTCTGTCTGGTTGGTAGCAACACTTGTGATGTAACCCTTCCTTGGAAGTTTGGATGCTCATGTTTGTGGTTGCGCCATTCATGTGTGGCTGACTCAGAGCCTTCCTTCACATAATTTTATAAATTTCTTTCTCTTTCCTTTGGCCTTTCAGTTAATTTTGCTTGTATCTCTTTAGGTATGTTAATTACTTTTTCTAGCTATTTGCAACATTCAGGTTTCATATATGCTACTCTTATCTTCACAAGCTTTTGCAGATGTCTGTCCTCTGGCTTTCCTTTTTTTTTGCTACTTTTGTGTCTCTTGCTATTTTTCTTTTCTTTGTTCTTTTTCTTTCTTTATTTTGGTTGTATATAGATAGGGGATTCACTCTATAGGCTGATTATAGCTCTTTGAGTAGTAGTTCTTGAGTTTATTCCCTCTTAAGTACCTTGTAACCCCAATTTTGTGGCAATAAAATTCCCTATATGGGGTTCCCCAAAAAAAAAACTCTAAACCCTAAACCCTAAAACCCTCTAAACCCAAAACCCTACACTCTAAACCCTAAACCCTAAAAGCTTAAACCTTAATCCATAAACCCTAACACTTACTTACTTACTTACTTACTTATAAAAAAAGTAAATAAAAAATAAAAAAACCCTAACACTTACAACCCCTAAAGCCTAAACCCCAAACCTTAAACCCCAAACCCTAAACCCCTAAACCCAAAAATCCTAAACCCTAAACCCTAAATAAAAAAACTAAACTAAATAAAATTGAAAATAAAACTAAAAGAATAAAAAAATACCCTAAGCCTAAAAAAATAAAAATAAAATAAAAAACCCTAAACCCCTTAAACCTAACCTAAACCTTAAACCCTAAACCATAAAAGTTTAAATCAAATCCTAAACCCTAAAACCTACAACCCTAAACCCTAAACACTAAACCCCATAACCCAAACCTAAAACCCTAATCCCAAAACCCTAAAAACATAAAAACCTAAACCTAAACTAAATAAAACCTCAAAATAAAATAAATTGAAAACCCACCCATCCTCCTTGCTCTCGGCCACGATGCTCTGTGGCGATTTCGTGTTCCCTTTCATTTTCCTTATAGCTTAGCCCTTTATCAACCATTCCTGATCATTCCTTCTAGATTTTTGCTCTCAGTTGGCCACTTATGTGAGTTTCGCTTGATCTTACAATGGCGTAAGCGCCACTTTCCGCCCAATCGAGCTCTTCAAACTTGGAGGCATCAATTAAGGCTTCCTATTTTCAAGGTAATATCGATACGACTCCAGCCATCACAGTGCCTGCTATTAAGTCCTTTAAGGATGCTTTACTGGTAAGAACACTTGCTCTAATGCTTCGGTCAATTTAATCTCAACTTCTTTTCGTGGAATGTCGGCTGTAATGTGCTCGGATCTTGATGTAGAAAAGTTGGCGAAGCCCTTTGAATTTTTATTAGTTGGTAAATTTTCATTGCGTCGCCTGACTCTTGAAAGCATCCGATTCTTCTTTCATTGCCTAAATCTCTCGGGTGTATTTACTATCGGATTGATTGATACTATACATATCCTTATTCAGCTATCTAATGATTTAGACTACTCAAGAGTCTTTGCTCGTCACTTTTACTTTGTGTACAATTGTCAAATGAGACTTTTAAAATGGTCTCCTCTATTTGATGTCAAAGAGGAATCCCCAATTGTTCCTTTATGGCTAGCTTTTCCAAACATAAGGATACATTACGTTACCCATCAAGTCCTATTTTCGGTTGGGGCTCTCTTTGGTCGGCCCCTTTAAATAGATCAAGCCACCGCCATCAGTTGCTCATATTTTGGTTGAGATTGATATTACCATAAAATACCTAAAGAAGTTTGGATCAGTTCAGAAAAATTTGGGTATAATCAAAAAGTGGAATTTGAAACTTTCCCTATTTTTTGCACACATTGTAAGATCCATGGTCATGATCGCTCTAAATGCTTTGTGTTACTCCCTAATCTTAAAAAGAAAAAATTGTTGGATCCTAATCCCTCTCTAAAAAATGAAAAAAATAATAAGTTCGCTTATGTGCCTAAAGTTACTCAAAATGGAACTCACCCTCCTATCCCCTCTCCTTTATTACCCAGATTTGCCTATTGGAGAACAGCTTGATATAAAATAATGATATTGAGGTTTGTGAGGAAACTAATGATAACTTACCTAACATTGCTTCTACTTGTAATAACTTAGCATCTCAAGACAATCCCTTGACTCATATGAATCATAATGGTGATTTGAATGGGAACCTCAAGTTGGATCAAAATCTCACTGAATTGTCAATTTTTTTGATAATTTGGTGATGGATCAAAATAATAGTACTCATGGAAATGAAAATGAATTTTGTGCTATTAATGGTACACAACCTCTCCTTCTATTATCCTACGAGTGATACACATGCTAACCCTATTTCTCAACCTAACTCGATCAAGAAGGGGAAATCACCATTAGAATTTTGAGATAATCGGTCCTATTCTGAATATCACAAATCACAATCTTTCAGATGGAGATACTTTGGACATAGATAGGCCTTTTCAAACTGTTATTAAAAAAATCCCTTAAAGCTAGAATGTTCACTAATAGCTCCACTAGAACCACTCAATATTCCCTAACTTCCCATAAATAATTATTTCATGTTTCTCTTCTTCTTGTTTTTCATTTTTTTCGTTATCTTTCTTTCAACTTATTATGATCAATTTTCTTATTTGGAATGTGGTATTGGGACTCTCTATAATCATATTAGAAGCCTTTGTCATACTCATAACATAGCCTTACTTGTTGTTATTGAGCCATTTATTCACTCTTCTAAGATTACCCATGTTGCTAGAACACTAGGCTTTCAAAATTTCTTTTATAATATTAGTAATAAAATTTGTTATTTATGGAATAATTTAATCAACATTTCTATTATTGATGATCTCTAACAATTGGTTAATGTTCAAATCTCATTGGGTGAATTTTCAGCTCGTGGTTCCTTTATCTATGCATCTTGTAATAGAGTTGGTAGGAACATCCTTTGGGATCAATTAAGAACTTTGCCTCCTCGATCAATAAACCCTGGTTGGTTAGGGGTGATTTCAACATTATTATCGCTTCCTCAGAAAGAAGGGGAGGTTGCTCTCCTAACATCCACTCCATGGAAGATTTTTCTAATATGATTCTCGATTGCAATCACTTCTGTTGAGCATTTCAGCAGAACTTTGTCTGACCATGCTCCACTATTGATCTCCCTCAAAACTCCTTATAGTACTATATCCTCCCCCACTCATTTTAGATTCCAAAATATGTGGACCCAACATAGTGATTTCTTTAATGTTTTTTCCACTAATTGGATGGACCCTATTCACCCGGACAATTCTGTTAAAGGCATGATTCATCTTTGGCTTAAGCTTAAAGACTAAAATAAAACCTAAATTGGTGGAACAAGCACCATTTTAAAAATCTTTTTGCCAATCTAAAAAATATGGAACAATTAGTTTGCTCCCTAGAAGATGTAGTGTTAACTGACCCTAGTAAGTTTGATGAGTTGAACACTACTAAAGATAACTTGATTAATTATCAGAATATGGAGGAAACCTACTAGCAGCAAAAGGCCGCTAGCAAACATATTGCTGATGGTGATAGAAATACAAGGTATTTCCATGCTCTTTTCAAAAAAAGAAAAGCCTTAAACTCTATTCAAAAAATCAAAAATATTAACGGTAGTTGGATCACTGATAATAATGAAATTAAAGATTCTGTCATACAATATTTTCAAAATTTATTAAACAACAACCCTTCCTTAGAACCCCTCTCCAACACTCACCTGATCCCCTCTATGATTACTAATGATAAAAACTATTTACTCACTTTATGTCCTATGGAAACCGAGATTAGTAGTACTCTCAATAGCATGAACACTGACTCTATTGCTGGCCCTGATGGTTACACGACTCATTTCTTTCAGCATTGTTGACCTATTATTAAGTTTGGCCTTGTTGATGCTGTTGTTGATTTCATTGATGGCAACTCTTTACCTAGATACTTTTATAGCACTTCCATTGTTCTCATTTCCAAAACTAATAATCCTGATACTTGGGGAGATTTTAGACCTATCAGCCTTTGCACCTTCTTTCAAAAACTCATTTCTAAATTAATTAAAAATTGGATAAGTCCACTGCTCCCTAAAATTATTTCTCCTAACCAAACCGGCTTTGTAAAACTATATCACAATATCCTTCTAGCCCAAGAGTCGTTCATGACCTTGATGTTCCTATCGAGGTGGTAACATCCTCTTCAAATTGGACATCTCTAAAGCTTTGATAACCTCTCTTGGGATTTCCTCTTTAAATTTTCCATTTGTTTGGGTTTTCGATAATTTCATGCCTCATCAAAATTGTATTACCAATGTTTGGTTATCTGTTATCATGAATGGTGAGTCCCTTGGTTTCTTTACTTTGAGGCATGGCTTGAGATAAGGAGACCCACTTTCACCCTCTCTTTTTATTATTGTTGTTGAATATCTTCGAGGAGCAATGATCTTTTCTACAAAAATCCTTCCATGTTTTTTAAAACTAAGGTGGTCTGTCTCTCATCTTAGTTTTGCTGATGACTTTATAATCTTTTGCAATGCCTCTATTTGGCACATTAAAACTATTAAGAGCCTTCTAAATAAATTTGGCAATGAAAGTGGTCTCTTTCTCAATGAAGAAAAATGTTGTTTCATTCCTTCCTCTAAAATCCCTTCTAATAAGATCAATCAAATCTTGAGAATTACTAATTTTCAGCAGCATCAACTTCCCTTTAATTATCTTGGGGCTCACTTTTTAAAAGTCAAAAAAGATCTCATCTTTTTGATGATCTAATCTAGAAAATCTCTAATAAATTTTTTGTTTGGGAATTCCATTTACTCTCTTTCGGTGGTAGGCTCACTTTGATTAAGAGCACTCTTAACTCCATGCGTTTATATCTCCTCCAAACCATTATTCCCACCATTTCTATCATTAATGTAATTGAGCCTCATTAACAAATTTTTTGGGCTAACTCCTCTAAAAGAATGCACTGGACCTCTTGGTTTAAAAGTTGTGGCACTCTAGTTGAAGGTGGCCTTGGATGTAAGCCAATCAAAGAAGCTATCGCTATCTTTTCCTATAAGCTTTGGTGGAATTTTAGGAGTAACAATAGTCTTTGGGCTAATTTCATGACTGCTAAATATTGCCAGGATAAGCACCCCCTCATTTGTCCCTATAAAGAAAGAGACTCTCCTATTTGGAAAAGACTTTGTTCCGTCAAATGGAATACATAATCCTTAATTTTTTGGGGTATTAACTCTGGCTCCTCCTTTTTTTGGCAAGATAACTAGACTGGATGTGGGTCCATTGATGACTTACTTTCCACCCATTCCACTTCGGCTATTAAAGTGAATTCTTTTTGGCAGAATAATATGTGAAGCAATAGTAATCTTATTGATTATATTCCTTCCTTTCTCTTAAATAAGCTTACTACTATTCCTATCATTCCTACCAATCAATACCAGATCCTTTTTAAGCTCTCACATAATGGTGATTTCAACTTTAAAAATGTTTGAATTCACATTAAAGAAACTCATGATTCTTCCAATGTGTTTCTCAAACTATGGAATAACACCATCCCTACTTCCTATTCTATTTTTACTTGGCGTATTTTGAAAAACTTCATCCTTGTTGATTCCTTTTATGGGGTAAAGGCTTTCAATTACCTTCAAAATGCCAATGCTACTTTCACATTGAGAATGTGAACCATGTTTTTGATAACAGGGCCATTGCTTCTAAACTTTGGATTTGGCATGATGACCTCTTTAACATTGTCATTTTCAATGGCTCCTTAACTTTATATCAACTTCTTGAAGTTTAGTTTGACAACACTATTAAAGGTCACATTAAAGTCATAACTACTATCACTCTTATTTGATTCATATGGATGGACAGAAATGATGCAAAATATCGTGGGATCCCTATGAATCACATGAGGATAATTGCTAGAATTAAAAACAAAATTTGAGACATGTTCAATGCCAATCTCATTAACTACAAACAATTCAAAGGTTGTAAATTTGTAGGAAATAAACTGGGTTTTAACTTGCCGGATCAACCCTACTGTAAAAATGATAAGATTGTCTATTGGGTAAAACTTCTTGATAATACTATTAAAATTAACACTGATGGCTCTGTCTCTCATAATGGTTCAGGCTGTGGTGGCATTTTCAAAAATCTTAATGGTAAAGTCCTATGTGTTTTTGCCTACCCCCTTGCTTCTTGCTCTGTTCCATTTGCTGAGCTTATGGCAGTGTACAAAGCTCTCCATATTTGCTTTCAAAATGGTTGGCTCAATATCTGGATTGAGGTGGATGCCCTCCTGCTGATTGATCTTTTGACTTCCACCAAAATGAGCAACACTGAATTGTACTACCTTCTCAAGCAAATTAGAGCTCTCCTTACCCAACTTAATTTTAGAATCACTCATGTATGGCGAGGGGTAAATGTGTCGATTACCTTGCCAATCTGGGTGCTAGATTGGATGGTATAAACTTCTTTGATCAACTAAATCTACCTAAACATTTGCGTGGCTTGGTTAATCTGGACAATACTAGGCTCCTTTATCTCAGAAAGTAATCTAACCTCTGGCTTGATCTGTCTCAATTCCTGTTTAACTGCATGTTCACTTTCTATTCAGTGTTATTGTTTTTTTGGTATTTGCTGATGCTTCATCCGGCTATCCCTTGGTGTTTTTCTGCTAATTTTTATGGCATGTGCTATTGGTTTAAATGCATTAATTCTAATTGGGGCCTTCTATTTACTACTTTCAATGATAAGGTGTTGCCATTCTTTGGGAATTTGCTGATGCATCATCCTTTTACTCCTTGCTAGATATTTGCTGAGCTGTGTGACATCTGCTATTGGTTTACTTACCCCAACCTTGATTGGGGTTTTACTGTCAATGCTGATAAAGTGTTCACTATTGGCTGCAGGGAGATATATTATTTAATTCCTTATTTATTGCTACTGTACTCTTTGATCAACAGGGACAGATTTCTATCCCTCTCCTGGAATTATATTATGGGATCCTTACCTCATTGTTTAACTGTTATACCTCTGTATCTTTATAGCTATTTTAACTGATATTCATCTCCTTATTATGGTTGTTGCCTCTACTATGTTTCATATCCTTATCTCCACATCCTGTAAGGAGAGCTCTTGCACTAGCCTTGCTTTTATAACTCCTTCTCTGCAGGATTGGAATTATCTCTGGACTTCTGATATTATTGATGTTGTGGGATTAGCTACTGGCATAATATTTTGTGTTCGGCTGGGTATCAAAGATGACTTTGCTTTGAACCACTTAGTAATTTATGTTGTACCTATGTTACTTGCTCATGTATCTTATGTTGGATGCAATATCTCTCTTGATGTTTTAATTGCTGCTCTTTAGGTTGGTTTGCTATATGCTTACCTCCTCTTTCCTACCTGCAAGGAAAGACACATCATTTCTATTGTTATTATTAAGATCTCTTTGAAGGTTAACCTTATGGTTTTTGGCTGTTTGTTGCCTGTTGTTCTCCTGAACTTCTTTGTTGCTTGCTTCTGGGCTGCAGCTGATCAACTCATTTACTATCGTTTCCCCTATGGCTCTGTTAAATTTGGGCACATCTCTGTGATTATCCAACTATTTAATTGGAATTTATCATATGCTTATAGGGTTTTGGATTGTCTTGTTCAGCTGGACTTTTTTGAGGTTATTGAATGGATGCTGGCTTTTGCTTTGTTGCTTGTTTCTTTTGTTAGCAATTGTCAGCCGATCACCACTTTTTAGCTAGCTTTGGCCTGATCATTTCGCCATCATTCTGGGACTTAACTTCTGTATTGTCTATTTACAATGGGAGGTTTTATGGCCAACTTGCTGTTATTTTTTTATCTTGGTTGTTGGATTACTTAGAACATTGAATCCCTTGTTCAGCAAACTATTACAGGGGTTGTCTTGCTTATTCAGCAGGGTGCTTTGCTATTTGCTTTTAGAGTTGCTTTCCTATTTTCTTTGGCTACCCTCATTTTGTCTATTTGCAATGGGTGGTTTTTTGGCCAACTTGCTATTATTTATTCTCTTGGATGTTGGCTCTACTGGCTCATTGATTCCTTTGCCCAGCTTGCTACTTCTGGGGTTGTCTTTCCTATTCTCCAAGGTCCTTTTGGAGTTATTTTGCTGATTGGTTTGGCTAACCTCATTTCGCCTACCTGCCAGGCGAGAGGCCGCTTTTTCTTATTTTTTGTTATCTCATTGCGGGTTTGGACTTTCTTATTAGGTTTTCAGTATGCTTTCTCTGAGATTGTGGGTTTAGCTTCATGCCTGATCACCCCTTTCTGGAAGGGTTTTTCTTGGTTATCTTGAACCCCTTTTGTCTCTATCTCTCTTTTTTTTTATTGGAGTTTTATATGATGGGTGCTTTAATGTTCTATTTTCTCCACTATTGGCTTTTGATTTTGGGTCCTTTATCCAGTGCTATCTTTGTGATTGTTGTTGGTCTTTTGATTTTCGACTATTTTGCTATTTCCATCGCCCGCAGGTTTCACTTGCTGCTATTTTTTCCACTCAGCCAGTCTTGGCCAAGCCTTTTTCCTATCTATCTGGAATTTAACTTTTGTATTTTCTTTTTTGATTAGGTTGGTTTTTGGCCAACTTGCTGCTATTTTATATCTCGGGGTTGGCTGATTTGGATTACTGAATCTTATGTTGCTTCCTCGCTTGGGTTGTCCATCGTTTCGCAGGTCATTTTGATGTTATTTATTTTACTATCCCTTGCGGATTGGACTTCCTTAATGCGCTTTACTTTAGCGAGGATCTGGTTTAGCTAATGACTTGATTATCTTTACTGGAGGAACTTAATCATCTTTTGAACACCTTCGATTTTCATTCTACTTATCGCCTTCTAATGAGTTTTATATAGTGGGGTAATAATTGTATTATTGCTTATCCTAGCCTTTGGATTTTCGGGTCCTTTATCCAGCAGGTTGTTTTTATGGTTGTTGGATGTTTCTTGCACATTCTGGTTATTGGCTTTTGGGTTTTTTCTATTAACATAAGGACTGCAGCTAACTTCATCTGCTACTATTTTTTCCCTCTTGGTTATTCTAGATTTGTGCAGATCATTGTGATTATGCTTTTGCCTCTCTTTATTTTAATCTTTGTTAATTAATCTCAATGGATGGATTTATGGCCAACTAGGATATTACTATCATGAGCTATGAACTAGATTTTGAGTTTAATGATAAGCACGATGCTTCTATTGTGTTATCTCGATTGCCACTTATTTGAGTTGTTTGTGGTGGGATTAGCTTACGATTCTTCATACTACTCATCCCATTTCGTGGTTATTTGGGCTTGGGATATGTTTTCCTTTTATATTTGCTACTTTTAATTTTTGAATCAAGGAGGTTGTTAAGAGTGCATTACTTACATTCTTTTTGGCTAAACCGGATTATTGAGTATGATGATAAGCAAGTCGATCTTGTGGTGTTATCTCGATTGTCTCTTATTGAGGTTTGTGGGGAGCTACCCTTTACCTATTTTTTCTTATCTGTTGTTGTATTCCCATTTCCTATGGTAATTTGGGATTGGGGTTTGATGTTTCCCTTTATAATTGCTGTTTTCTTAATTCTGAAATAAAAAATTTGTTAAGAGATGCATTACTTACATTCTTTGGTTATCCTTTTCTGGGAAATAACCCTGAATTGCTTACTGGACTATTTACCAAGACTGTATATTTATTATTGTCCTTTATGCTTGGAATGAGCTTAATTCCATGCTCTTGTCTTTGCCTGGCTGGTTTGCAACAAAATTTCTACTATTTTCCTCTAGTGACTCATCTTGCTGGTCTCATTAATCATTTAAATTTGGTTAAAAATTTGGATGACCTGACATTGATGGCTCTCTTTCATTTGAGTTGGGATTATCATGCCATGGAGCCTAATATGATGACATATAATTTGCATGTGATCCCTTACCCACTTTTTCTCTCTTTCTTCTACTCTGTATATAGCTTTATCTATGTTTGCAAGTATTATGGCTCAACAGATCTTCATCAAATGGCTGCTATACAGGTTTGTTGGCTATGATGGCTATAATGATTTCACTCCTTTTTTGGTAGTAGCTCTTGTAATATAACCCTTCACTAAGTTTGGATACTCATATTTGCTGCAACAGGAGTTGAGCCACCTCGATCACACCTCTTTATTATTACCATTCTTAGAATTTCTCCTCGCCACCACTTTCTCTATATTATCTTAACTATTTAACTTCTTTCTGTCACAATCTTGCGTTTCTTTTCCTTTTATTCTCTTGGTTACTCCATTGTGTCATGCATTCTCACATCCCCAACATTGACCCTTATCCTTCATTTGCTTATATATGTTAATCAATTTGTATCTTTTGCTTGCTTAACTCTTTTCTTTTGCTTTTGGATGTACTTAGATAGTGATTTACTCGTGCTAATTGTAGCTCTTTGAGCTAGTTCGAGTTTATCCCCTTTAAGGACCTTGTAACCCTTTTTTTGTGGCAATAAAATTCCCCCTATATGGAGTTCCCCAAAATAAATAAATAAATAAAATAAAATAAATTAAATTAATAAACCTAAACCTAAATAAAATAAAAAATTAAAATTAAATAAAAACCTAAACTAAAACCTGAACCTAAACATAGAGATAAAATAAAATATAAAGTATAAACTAAACTAAAAGGTAAACTAAATAAACCTAAACTTACCAGTTTACTTATGTTTAAAAAAATTAAATAAATAAAAAATTTAAAAATAAAAACTCTAACCCTAAACCCTAAACCCTAAATCTTAAACCCTAAAAATCCTAAACCCTAAATTCTAAACCATAAACCCTAAACCCAAAACCCTAATTCTTAAAAGTAGCCTTAAACCCTAAACCATAAACCCTAAACCTAGAACTCTAAATCCTAAACCCTAAACCCTAAAACCCTAAACCTTAAATCCTAAAACCCTAAATCCTAAACCCTAAACCCACTCATGCTCTCGGCCGTGGTGCTCTCTGGTGATTCCGTGTTCCCTTTCATTTTCTTTGCAGCTTGGCTGATATTTGATCCTTCTCGATCATAATTTTTGATTATTTATCTCTGATTGGCCGCTAATGTGAGTTTCCCTTTTCTCTTTCAATGGCGAGCAAGCAACTGAGCTTTTAAACTTGGAGGCATCTAGGCTTCGATTTACAAGGTATTATGGATCCGACATCATCCATTACTCTGCCTACTATTAAGTCCTTCAAGGATGCATTATCTGGTAAGAACTCTTCCCCTAATGCTATGGTCAATTTGATCTCAACCTCTTTTCATGGGATGCCTACTATTATGTGCTCAGATCTTGACGTGAAAAAGTTGGAGAAGCCTTTTGAATTCTCTTTAGTTGGTAAATTTTCCTTACGCCAGCCAACTCTCGATAACATCCGATCATTTTTTCATAGCCTAAAGATCTCTGGCATTTTCACTGTCGGTTTGATTGATCCTAGGCATATTCTTATTCAGCTCTCTAATGACTTAGATTGCTCAAGAGTTTTTGGTCGTCGCTCCTACTTTGTGTATAATTGTCAAATGAGGCTTTTGAAATGGTCTCCTCTTTTTCATGCAAAAGATGAATCTCCAATTGTTCCTCTATGGCTAGCTCTTCCTAATATGAGAATACACTACGTTACACATCAAGTTCTCTTTGCGGTTAGTGCTCTCTTTGGTGACCTCTTCATATTGATCAGGCCACCGCTGCGAGATCACGGCCTTCAGTTGCTCGTATTTTGGTTGAGATTGATATTACCAAAAAGTATCCTGAAGAAGTATGGATCGGCTCTGGGAAATTTGGTTATAATCAAAAAGTGGAATTTAAAAATTTTCCTTTTTTTGCACACATTATAAGATTCATGGTCATGATCATTTTGAATGCTTTGTGTTGCATCCTCATCTTAAAAAGAATAAATTATCAGATCTTAATCCCTCTCTAGCAAATGAAAAATCAATAAATTTGCTTATGTGCCTAAAGTCACTCAAAATGGAACTCATCCCCTACCCCTAATCTTTTATTATCTATTGATTTGCCTATTGAAGAGCAATCTGAGCATGTTAAAAATAATGCTTATGAGGTTTGTGAGGAGGCTAATGATAACTTACCTAACATTGCTTCTAATTGTAATAATTTGGCTTCTCAAGATAATACCTTGACTCAGTCTAATATACCCCTCTTGGCTAGTGAACTCGAGGAGACTCATATGAACCCTAGTGGTGATTTGAATGGAAACTTCAGGCTCGATCAAAATTTGAAACTAAATTTTGCAATTGTTCATCTGATGAAAGAACAAAATCTGAAAAATGTTGATCCTTTGGTCTTGGAACAAAATCGAAGGTAATTAAACGAGCATGAAATCGTACTATTAATGGCTTCACAACCTCCTTCTCCTACCCAGAGTGATACACATGCTAACCCAATTTTTCAACTTAATTTTGACACTGAAGAAGGGGAAACTACCATTAGGAATGCTTTGACAGATACTGGTCCTATTCTGAATATCACAAATCACTCTCTCTCGGATGGAGATACTTTGGATATAGATAGACCTTTTCAAACTGTTATTAAAAAAAATCCCTTAAAGATAGAATGTTCACTAATAGCTCCACCAGAACCACTAGATCTTCTCTAACTTGCCATAAATAATTGTTTCATGTTGTCTCTTCTTATTGCTTTTTTTTTATTCAGTTATCTCTTTTCCTTTTCTTCTATTTTATTATGATCAATCTTCTTATTTGGAATGTTTAGGGTATTGAGACTCTCATTGTCCGTAACCGTATTAGAAGCCTTTATCGTACTCATAACATAGCCTTACTTGTTGTTATTGAATCATTTATACACTCTTCTAAGATCACCCATGTTGCTAGAATGCTTGGCTTTCAAAATTTCTTCTATAATATTAGCAATAAAATTTGGTGCTTTTGGAATAATTTACTCAACATCTCTATCCTTGATGATCTTCAACAATTGGTTAATGTTCAAATCTCATTGGGTGAATTTTTTGCTCTTGGTTCCTTTATTTATGCATCTTGTAATAGAGCTAGTAGGAACATCCTTTGGGATAACTTAAGAACCATTACCTCCTCTATCAACAAACCATGGTTGGTTAGGGGTGATTTCAACACTATTCTGCTTCTTCAGAAAGAAGGGGAGGTTGCTCTCCTAACATTCATTTCATGGAAGATTTTTCTAATATGATCCTTGATTACAATCTGATTGATATTGGCTTTTCGGGCTCTGACTATACGTGGCATAACTCTAGACTCTAGAAGCGGCTTGATAGGACCCTTTTTAATTCCCTTTGGATCAATCAATGGCCCCTTACTTCTATTGAACATTTGAGCAGAACTCTGTCTGACCATGCTCCGCTTCTGATTTCTATCAAAAATTCTTCTAGTAGACTATCCTCCTCTATTCTTTTAGATTCCAAAATATGTGGATCCAACATAGTGACTTCATAAATATTGTTTCCATTAATTGGATGGCCCCTATTCATCCGGATAATTCTGTTAAAGGCATGATTCACCTTTGGCTTAAGCTTAAAAGGCTTAAACAAAACCTAAATTAGTGGAACAAGCATCATTTTAAAAATCTTTTTGCCAATCTCAAAAATATGGAGCAATTAGTTTGTTCTCTTGAAGATGTTATTTTGGCTGATTCTACTAAGATTGAGGAGTTGAATGCTGCTAAAGATAACTCAATTAATTATCAGAACATGGAGGAAATCTACTGGCATCAAAAGGCTGCTAGCAAACATATTGCTGATGGTGATAGAAATACAAGGTATTTCCATGCTCTTTTTTTTAAAAAAGAAAGCCTTAAACTCTATTAAAAAAATCAAAAATGATAACGGCGATCCGACAATAATGATATTAAAGATTCTGTCATACACTTATTAAACAACAACCCTTCCTTAGAAGCCCTCTCCAACACACACGACCCTCAATGATTACTAATGATGACAACCTCTTGCTCGGTTTGTGTCCTCAAAAGAGATTGGTATTCTCAATAGCATGAACACATTCTCATGGCGCTTAAGGCTACGACTCAATTCTTTCAGCACTATTAGCCTATTATTAAGTCTGACCTTATTGATGCTGTTGTTGATTTTTTTGATGGTAACCCCTTACCTAGATGTTTTTTTAGCACTTCCATTGTTCTCATTCCCAAAATCAATAATCCTGAATCTTGGGGTGATTTTAGACCTATTAGTCTTTGCACCTTCTTTCATAAACTCATTACTAAATTAATTGCTAATAGAATTATCACGCTAAAATTATTTCCCCAACCAATCGGCTTCATTAAAGGTAGAGCTATATCTCGATAACATACTTCTAGCCCAAGAGCTGATTCATGATATTGACGTTCCTATCAGAGGTGGCAACATCTTTTTCAAACTAGACATCTCTAAAGCTTTTGACAACCTCTCTTGGGATTTTCTCTTTAAAATTCTTCATTTGCTTGGGTTTTCTGATAATTTTATCTGCCTCATCGAAAATTGTATTACCAATGTTTGGTTCTCCGTTATCATGAATGGTGAGTCCCTTGGTTTTTTCCCTTCGATGCATGGCTTGAGACAAGGTGATCCCCTTTCACTCACTCTTTTATTATTGCTATTGAATATCTTTCGAGGAGCCTGAATGATCTTTTCTATAGTAACCCTAGTATATTTTTTAGAACTCATGGTGGTCTTCCAGTCTCTCATCTTAGTTTTGCTGATGACTTTATAATCTTTTGCAATGCCTCTACTCTTCATATTTAAACTATTAAGAATATTTTAAATAATTTTGGCAACAAAGTGGTCTTTTTTTTAATGAAGGCAAAAGTTGTTTCATTCCTTCCTCTAAAATTCTTAGTAATAGGATCAACTAAATCTTGAGAATTACTAATTTTCAGCAACAACAACTTCCTATTAAATATCTTGGTGTTCCGCTTTTAAAGGTCTAAAAGATCTCATCTTTTTTGATGAGTTAATCAAAAATCTCTAATAAAATTTCTACTTGGGAATTTCATTTACTCCCATTTGGTGGTAGGCTCACTTTGATTAAGAGCACCCTGTTAACTCCATGCCTTTATATATCATTCAAACCATTATGCCGACCAATTCTACCATTAACAGAATTGAGTGTCTCCTTAACAAATGGGTTCTAACAAATCCTCTAAAAGAATGACCTCTTGGTAAAGTGGCACTCTCGAAGGTGGTCTTGGATGTAAGCCTATCAAGGAAGTGTCATTGCTTTTCCTATAAACTTTGGTGGAATTTTAGGAGTAACAATAGTCTTTGGGCTAATTTCATGACGCTAAATGTCAGGGTAAGCACCCTCTCATTTGCCCCTATAAAGCTGGAGACTCTTCTGTTTGGAAAAACTTTGTTCCATCAAATGAGATGCTAAATCATTAATTTCTTGGGGGATTAACTCTAGCACCTCTTTCTTTTGGCAAGATAACTAGACTGGAGGTGGGTCCATTGATGATTTACTTTCTACCCATTCCACTGCTGCTATTAAAGTGAACTTTTTCTAGCAGAATAATATGTGGAACAATAGTAAGCTTATTGATTATATTCCTTCCTCTCTTTTAAACAAGATTACTACTATTCCTATCATACCTAGCAATCATGATCAGATCCTTTTTAAGCTTTCTCAAAATGGTGATTTCAACTTTAAAAATGTTTGGATTCATATTAAAGAAGCTCATGATTTTTCCAATGTGTTTTTCAAACTTTGGAATAACACTATTCCTACTTCTTTTTTTATTCTTGCTTGGCTTATTTTGAAAAACTTCATCCCTGTTGACTCCTTGATGTGGGGGAAAGGTTTTCACTTACCTTCAAAATTCCACTGCTGCTTTCACATTGAGAATGTAAATCATGTTTTTGTTAATAGAGCCATTGCTTCCAAACTTTGGATTTGGTATGATGATCTCTTTAACATTGTCAAATTCAATGGCTCCTTAACTTTATACCTACCTAGAAGTTTATTTCAATAACACTACTGAAGGTCACATTAAAGTCATAACTGTTACCACTCTTATTTGGTTCATATGGATGGACAGAAATGATTCAAAATATCATGGGATTCCTATGAACCACATGAGGATAATTGCTAAAATTAAAAACAAAATCCGTGACTTATTCAATGTTAATTTAATTAACTGCAAACAATTCAAAGGTTATAAATTTTTGGCCAATAAACTGGGTTTTAACTTATCGGATCAACCCAACTGTAAAGTGACAAGATGACTCTATCTCTCAAAATGCTTCTAGTTGTGGTGGCATTTTCAGAAACCCTAACGGTAAAGTCCTATGTGCTTTTGCTTACCCTAATACTTGCTCACCTTTTCCGAGCTAATGGTAGTGTACAAAGCTCTTGAGATTTGCCTTGTAAAGGTTGGCTCAATATTTGGATTGAGGTGGATGCCCGATTGATCTTTTAACTTCCACCAAAATGGGCCTAATTATACTATCTTCTCAAGCACTAGAGCTCTCCTTTCTCAACTCTATTTTAAAGGCTTAATTTTAAATTAAATTAAAAAATGTAATTAGCTAATTAACCGCTTAAAAAAATTTAAAATGCCGCCTTCATGGGCACATTAAGTAACCCATCATCTGCCAGGGGACGACACATAAATAATTTTTTTAAAAAATTAACTTTAATGAGTGCAGGAATGTCTTCCTCTCTCTCTCTCTCTCTCTCTCTCTCTCTCTCTCTCTCTCTCTCTCTCTTCATTATTTTCTCTCTCAAGCAATTGATTCATGGCAGGAGAAAATATGGGAATTAAAAACTGAAAGGCTAAAACTTTTAGAAATGAAAGGCTTTTCAAAATATTAATATATTATATGATTATTAATATGAAATCAAAAGAATTCAAATCAATTAAAATATTATATGGGTATTTAAATTTATAATTATTAAAAATATTATGTATATATGATATTTTTATTTTATGTTTATCATATATATATATATATATATATATTTTATTATCTAAATTATTTTTAATAATTTAAATATTAATTACGTCATCCGGTTCAACTCCGATAGAATTATTGAACCTTAAACCTCTCTTTCTTCCGGTTCTATGTGTGGTCTGGTTTTCACAACCTTGGACTTTTAAAGGAGATTTCTCTCTTAATCTGCATATAAACGTAATTTTATTATAAAATTACGGCACACTTTTTAATTAATTTTGGAAAGACTTAATTTTAATTGATTTGAATTCTTTTGATTTCATATTAATAAGGGAAAATTTTTAAAATAGGCATAATGTTAATCATAATTAGGTGTTTAGGCATGAAATTTTTTTTTATGAAAATAGAATGTCGTTTTGACGGACGATCGCTCCAAATCAATCAAATGGACGATGAATTAAAAAATTTTTTTCCGTAATTTTCAAGCAGGGAGAGAGAGAGAGAGAGAGAGAGAGAGAAGAGAGTTTATTAATTTTTTTAATTAATATAATTATTTAAAATATTTAAAATATATAATTTAAAATATTTTTATAAAATATATAATAACTAAATATTTATTTATTAGTTATTAATTTTTTATTTATATATATAATTAAATATATAATTTAAAAATATTTTTAATTATATATATAAATTTATAAATTTATTTAATAATTTTTTTATTAATTAATATAATTATTTAAACTATATAATTTTTATTAATTTTTTTATTAATTAATATAATTAATTTTATATATAAATTTATTTAGTTATTTATATATTTAAATTATATAAATATTTTTAAGTTATATAAATAATTTAAAAATATTTAAAATATAAAAATAAGTAATTAGTTATTTATAAATATATTTATTTATTTAATTTATTATTTATTTATTTATTTAAAAATATTTATTTAGTTAAAATATATAATTATTTAAATAAATAAATAAAAAAATTTAATTATATAAATATTTAGTTATTTATATATTTATAAAATATTTAGTTATTTATATATTTAAATTATATAAATATTTTAAAGTTATATAAATAATTTAAAATATTTAAAATATATAATTTAAAAATAATTTTTTATAAAATATTTTAATTATATATATATATATATATATATATATATATATATATATATATATATATATATATATATATAAGTCATAATAATAATAATAACATATAAAAAAATATAAAAATATAAAAAAAATAAATAAATAAATAATTTTAATAAATAAATAAAGAAAGGAATAAATATATAATAAATAAATAAATAAATATATAAATAACTAAATATTTTATATATATATAAATAACTAATATTTATATAATTTAAAATTTATTTATTTATTTATTTAACTAATTATATATTTTAAATAAATAAATATTTTAAAAAAAAAATAACTAATTAAAAATAAATATATATATATATATATATATATAATTATTTATTTATTTATTTTAAATATTTTAAATTATTTATATAACTTAAAAATATTTATATAATTTAAATATATAAATAACTAAATAAATTTATAAATATTTACATAGAAGAGAGAGAGAGAGAGAGAGAGAGAGAGAGAGAGAGAGAGGAAGATGTTCCTCACCATTGATTTTTTAAAAAATTATTATCGCCAAATGGGCGATCGCCGATCAATGCTATGTAATTGGTGACTATTTTTAAATTTTTTTTAAGCGGGTTAATTAGCTAATTACATTTTTAATTAGGACTAATTTAAAAATTAAGCCATTTTAAAATCTCTCATGTATGGCATGAGGGTAATGCATGTGCTGATTACCTTGCCAATCTGGGTGCTAGATTGGATGGTATAAAATTCTTTGATCAACTTACTCTTCCTAAACATTTATGTGGATTGGTGAATCTAAACAATACTAGACTCCCTTATCTCAAAAATTAATCCAACCTATTGGATTGATCTGCTATATTACCTGATTAACTGCATGATCATTTTCTATTTAGTGTTGTTATTTCTTGGGAATTTGCTTATGCATCATCCTAATATCCCTTGCTGTTAGTTTAATTACCCTAGCTTTAATTGGGGCTTACTGCTTCTGTTGTTCCTACTGTTAATGTGTTGATGTTCATTTGGAATTAGCTGATGCATCCTGATACCCCTTGCTGGTTATTTGCTAATCTCTATGGCATCTGTTGTTGGTTTAACTCTCCCAACCTTAAATGGGGCCTTACTACTTCCGCTGCTTCCACTTTTAATGGTAAGGTGTTTCTTATTTGTTGGAGGGAGATGTATTACTTTATGCTTTATTTTCTGCTTTATTTTTTGATCAACAGGGACAGACCTCTTGGCATCAATATTTTGATTATGGATCCTACTATTTTTGTTTCTCATTTTATGATTAAAGCTGTGTTCTTCCTCCTTTCCTCTTTCTGAAAATATATTCTAGGGCATTTGTCTCAATGTTTAAATGCTATACTCTTGTATAACCTTATGGCTGGCCCTAATTTATCTATTATTCTTCTCCTTATTATGGTTGTGGACCCTCCTATGTTCCATAACCATACCTCCACAACCTGTAAGGAGAGAAATTGCAATATCTTTGATATTATAACTTCTTTTCTACAAGATTGGAATTATTTCTTAATTTTCATCCTATTAATGATGTCAGGATTAGCTATATTATGTGTCTTGATGGATCTTAAAGATGGCTTTCCTTTGGACCACTTTATAACTGATGTTGTACCATTATTTTTTATTGGCTTTTCTTATGGTGGGTGTAATATCAGTTTTGACATTTTAATTACTGACTGTTGGATTTCTGGGCCTTTTGTCCTACAGGCTACTTTTGGGGATGGTTTGCTGATTATATTTGCTAACATCATCTTCCCAACATGTAAGGAGAGAAGCTGCAATACCCTTGTTATTATTATTGTCTCTTTGCAGGATTGGACTTACTTAATGATTTCCTTTCAGTCTATTTTTTTTAGGATGGTAGTTTAGCTGCTAACCTACTCTCCTTTGGCATGAAGGATCTCATTGATGGTTTACTTTTGAACCTTTTCTATGGCTATGTTGCCCCACTATTCTTTTTTGGCTTATCTTATAGTTCGTGCAATAATTGTAGTGCAATTTTATTTGTTGGCTATTGGATTATCGGGTCCATTATCCAGCAGGCTGCCTTTGTGGCTGGTGGTTGTTTGTTGCCTGTTGTTTTTCTGATTATTTTTGTAGGTTTGGAATTACTTCCTGTTGTTGCCCCACTATTTTGCTATTTGCAACTTGGTCGCGATCACCGATTTTTTCTCTACTTAATCGGTATTTTTTCCCTATTGGTTCTGTTAGAATTGTGATCACCGTAATTATGCTATTGCCTAATTGGATATTAACCTATGCACTGCTACTCGAATGGGTGGATTTTGGCCGGTAGTTACCGCCTTGTTATGAACTAGATTAATGCTCAACAAGTCGCTCGGTTTTGGGATCTTATCACCAGGCCTCTTTTGAGGTTTTTGGCTGCATGGTGGCTTTTGCTTTTCTGCTTATTATTGTTGTTTGCAATTTGCGTGATCATCACATGCTTGAGGCCTATCTAAACTGCTGCTATTTTTTCCATCTTGGTTCAACAAGACTTGGCCAGACCACTTCATTATCTACCTGGAATTTATCTTATGCATTGTCTATTTTGAATGGGTGGTTTTATGGCCAACTTGGTGTTTTTCCTATCTTGGTTGTTGGTTGTACTGGAACATTGGCTTTTATGCCTAGCAAGCTGCTACTAGGGCTGTTTATCATGCTCAGCTGGGTGCTTTTGGAGTTATTTTGCTGATTCATTTTGCTAACCCCATCTTCCCAACTGTTAAGAAAAAACTATAATTTTTGGTTATTTTATTATCTCTTTCAGATTGGTCTTACTTTATGGTTTCTTTCCACCGCTTTTCCCGAGGATTTTGGTTTAGCAAGCTCGCTCATCTTTACCTTAAAGGATTTCAATGTTGACTATCTTTTGAACTCATTTTGTTTCTTTTTTGCATCTCTCCTTTTCACTGGCTTATCATATGGTGGGTGCAATAATTGTATAGTTGTTTTCATTATTGGTTGTTGGACTTTCGGTCCTATGTCCGAGGTCTTTGTGGTTGTTGGTCGTTGTTGCGTTGCTTTTCTAAATGTTTTCCGATAATTGGCCGATCACCGATTTTGAGATCTACTTAACATGCTACTATTTTCTTCCTTTTGGTTCTATTAGATTTGTGCAGATCAATAAGATTATGCTTTTGCCTAATTTGATTTTAACCTATGCATTGTTTACTCTGAATGGGTGGATTTATGGCCGCCTTGCGCCAGTTGTAGGCAACCGGATTACTAAGTTTTCTGCTCAGCAAGATGATTCTGGGATTGTCTCTCTGATTGTCTTTACTTGGAGTTGTTTGTGGTGGGGAGTAGCTTATTACCTGTGCCTTATGGTTCATCTAATCGCGCATTCCATCTCCTCGATAGACTTTTGCAACTCGTGGCAATTTGGGCTTGGGATATGTCAGCCCTTACACTGTGGTTACTAACTTCGTATGGAGGTTGTTAACTTCATTGCTTTCTTTCATTGCACTTCTTTTTTATATGGTCAGCACAGTCGTTTTACTAGACTGTTTGTTTCATATTTGTCCCACATGTTTGGGATGGGGTTAATTCCATGCTATTTTATTTTCCTTGTTGGATTTCAGTAAGTCTTTCTATTGGTCTTTTATGCTTCTTACCTCTGCCTACCTTTTCTGCTATTTTCCTATGATGGGTCTTCATGCTGATCTAATTAAACCCTTGGACCTGATTAAAAATATGGTAGACCTGACAATGATGGTTCACTTTCATTTGTGTTGGGATTCTCATGACATGGTGCCTAATATGATGACATTTACTCTGCATGGGATCCCTTACACATTCTGCTCTTTGCTACTTTCTTTTCTATTAAGTATAGGGCTTTGCTTTGGTTTGCAGGTACTAAGGCTCAAAAGACTTTCAACAAATGGTTGTTATATAGGTTTGTTGGCTATGATGGCTGTGATGATTTCACTCCCTTTTGGTTTGGTAGTAGCTCTTGTGATGTAACCTTCACAAGTATGGATGCTCATATTTGCATCCGCCAACTTGGTGTGACTAAGCTGAGCCTTCTATCACACATCCTTATTATCTTTTTCAGTTTATGCTACTTTCATTTTTCACTCTGTTTGTATTACCTTAACTGCTCTAATTTTTTTTTCTACAATTTTGCAGCTGTAATCCTCTTGTTCTCTTCGTTTGCTCCACATGCATTCTCTCATCCCAAGAGCTTTGGTCTTCCATTGGCTTATCTTGTTAATCAATTTGTATCTTTTCTTTCCTTACTCTTTTATTTTTCTTGTATTTAGATAGATTTACTCTCTAGCCTGATTGTAGCTCTTTGAGCAATAGTTGTGGAGTTTATCCCCTTTAAGGACCTTGTAACCCCTTTTTTGTGGCAATAACATTCCCCGTATATGGGATTTCCAAAAAAAAAAAAACAAAAAAACAAAAAACCCTAAACCATAAAAGCCTAAACCATAAAGCTTAAACCCTAAAAGCCTAAACCCTAAACCCTAAACCCTAAACCCCAAATCATAAACCCAAAACCCTAAACACTAGTCTAACCTTAAACCCTAAACCTTAAACCCTCAAAATATAAAAACTTAAATATAAACAAAATAAAACCTAAAAATAAAATAAAGAAAATAACCTAAGCCTAAATAAAAATAAAATAAATAAAACAAAAACCTAAACTAAAACCCATACCTAAACCTAATCCTAGAAATAAAATAGAATAAAAAAATAAAAATTATGCAAAAAGGTAAACTAAATAAACTTAAACCTACGTTTATTTAATTTAGAAAAATAAAAAAAATACTAACCCTAAAACCAAAACCTTAAGTCCTAAAAATGCTAAACCTTAAGCGCTAAACCCTAAACCATAAACCCTAAACCATAAAATAAATAAAACCTAAACTAAACTAAAAATAATATAAAACTAAAATAAAAAAAGCCTAAATAAAATAAAACAAACCTAAAATAAAAATAAAATAAACTTAAAATAAAATAAAATAAAAACTAAATAAAAACCTAAACTTAAAAAATAAACCTAAAAAACCTAAAAATAAATAAATAATAAAACCTAAACCCTAAGCTAAGAAAATCTAAACCTAAAACAAAAATAAAATAAACTTAAACCTAAACTAAAATAAACTAAACTAAAATAAATAAAATCTAAACTTTAACCTAAAATAAATTAAACTTAAAACTAAACCTAAAATAAATCAAATAAAATAAGCTAAAAATAAACCTAAACCTAAACAAAAAAAAAAAAATAAAATAAACCTTAAATAAAAACTAAAACCTAAACTTAAACCTAAAAATAAAAAAAATAAAACCTAAACCTAAAAAATAAAATAAAAAGAAAATTAAACTAAAAAAATGAACCTAAACCTAAAAATAAAATAAAATAAAAAACCAAAATGAAAAGAAATTAACTTAAAATAAATAAACTAAGCTAAAAAAATAAACCTAAACCTAAAAAATAAAATAAAATAAAAAACCTAAACGAACAGAAATTAACCTAAAATAAATAAACTAAACTAAAAATAAATAAAAATAAACCTAAATAAAAATAATAAATAAATTAAACTAAAATAAATAAAAAATAAATAAAATAAATAAAATAAACATAAACCTATCGGTTCACTTAATTTAAGAAAAAAATAAAATTTTTTTTAAAAATGCCCTAAACCAAAACCCTAAACCCTAAACCCTAAAAACCATAAACCCTAAATCCTAAACCCTAAACCCTAAACCCTAAACTTAGCTCTTTGAGCAGTAGTTTCTGAGTTTATCCTCTCTTAAGGACCTTATAATCCTTTTTTTTGGCAATAAAATTGCCTTATATGGGGTTTCCTAAAAAAAAAAATCCTTAACCCTAAACCCTAAACCTAGAACTCTAAACCCTAAAACTTAAACCCTAAAACCCTAAACCCTGAAACCCTAAACCTTAAAACCATAAACCCTAAACCTTAAACCCAAAACCCTAAAATCCTAAACCCAACCCTAAACCCTAAAACCTACAACCCCTAAACCCAAATCACCATACCCTAAACCATAAACCCTAAATAAATAAACTAAACAAAATAAAAATAAAAATAAAAATAAAAAGTAAACTTAAAAAATAAATAAAAAATAGACTAAATAAACCTACACCTACCGGATTACTTAATCTAAAAAAAATTTAAGAAAAAAATCTTAAACCCTAAATCCAAAATCCTAAACCTAAACCCTAAACCCTAAACACTAAAAAACACTAAACCCTAAATCCTAAACCCTAAAACTTTAAACCCTAAACCCTAAAAGCCTAAACCTGAAACCCTAAAACATATAACCCCTAAATCCTAAACAATAAACCTTAAATTAACCACAAACCCTAAACCCTAAACCCTAATCCCTAAACCCTAAAAACTTAAAAACCTAAACCTAAACTAAATAAAACTTAAAAATAAAATAAATAAAAGAAACCTAAACATAAATAAAATAAAATAAAAAATTAAACTAAAACCTAAACCTAATGATAAACCTATAAATAAAATAAAATAAAATAAATAAAAACTAAACTAAAATAAAATAAACAAAACCTAAATTAAACTAAATAAAATAAAATAAACCTAAATAAACTAAAAAATAAATGGAAAATAGAAACAAAATAAAAATAAAAACTAAATAAAAAACTTAAACCTAAAAAATAAACCTAAAAATAAAAAAATAAAACCTAAACCCTAAACTAAGAAAAATGTAAGCCTAAAATAAAAATAAAATAAACCTAAACCTAAACTAAAATTACCCTAAACCCTAAACCCTAAAAACCCAAAAACCTAAACCTAAAATAAATAAAACCTAAAAATAAAAAAAAATAAATTAACCTAAACCTAATTAAAATAAAAAATAAGATAAAATAAAACTTTAACTAAAACCTAAACCTAAAAATAAAAAAATAAAAAACTAAACTAAAATAAAATAAATAAAAACCTAAACTAAATTAAAAAATAAAATTAACCTAAAAATAAAAACATAAACAAAATAAAAAGTAAACCTAAAATAAAAATAAAATAAACCTAAAATAAAATAAAATAAAAAACTAAATAAAAACTTAAACGTAAAAATAAACCTTAAAAAACCTAAGAATAAAGAAAAAAAATGAAACATAAACCCTAAACTAAAAACAAAATCTATACCTAAAATAAAAATAAAATAAGTTAAACCTAAACATAAACTAAAATAAACTAAACCAAAATAAATAAAAACTAAACCTAAACCTAAAATAAAATAAACCTAAACTAAATAAAATAAAATAAACTAAAAATAAACCTAAACCAAAACTAAAAAATAAACCATAAAAATAAACCTAAAATAAAAAAATAAACCTAAACATAAAAATAAAATAAAATAAAACCTAAACCTAAACCTAAAAATAAAAAATAAAACCTAAACAAAAAATCAAATAAAAATAAAACTAAACTAAAAAATAAACCTAAACCTAAAGCTAAACCTCAAAAATAAACTAAAATAAAAAACCTAAACTAAAAAAATAAAACTAAAATAAATAAACTAAACTAAGTAAAACTAAAAATAAACCTAAATAAAAAAATAAAATAAAATAAACTAAATAAACCTAAACCTACTATTTTACTTAATTAAAAAAATAAAAATAAAAAAGCTCTAACCCTAAACCCAAACCTAAAACCCAAAACCCAAAAAAACTAAACCCTAAACCCTAAATCCTAAACCCTAAAAACTCTAAACTCTAAATGCTAAACCCTAAACCCTATACAACCTATAAGGATAGAAACTGCAATACCCTTGCTACTATAACTTCTTTACAGGATTAGAATTACTTCTTGATTTTCATCCATCCTATTTTTACTTATGCTGTGGGCTTAGCTGCTGGTCTGCTTTTATGTGTCTTGAAGGATTTCAAAGATGGCTTTCCTTTGAACCACTTTTGACTCTATGCTGGCTGTTGGATTTTTGGGTCTTATGACCAGCAGGCTACTTTTGGGGCTATTTTTCTGATTGCTTTTGCTAACCTCACCTTACCAACCTATAAGGAGAGAAACTACCATACCCTTGTTATTATTATTGTCTCTTTGCAGGATTAGAATTAATTAATGATTTCTTTTAGTCTACTTTTACTGAGGATGGTAGTTTAGCTGCTAGCCTGCTTTCCTTTGTCTTGAAGGATTTCTATGATGGCTCCCTTTTGAACCCCTTTTGTGTCTATGTTGTACCACTATTTTTTATTATCTTATCTTATGGTGGGTGCAATATTTGTATTATTGTTTTAATTGTTGGCTGTTGGAATTTTGGATCTTATGTCCAGCAGGCTTCCATTGAGGTTGTTGGTTGTTTGTTGGCTTTTGTTTTTCTACTTGATTTTGTTATTTGCATCCAGATCCATCACCACATGTTGTATTACTCAAGCTATTTTTTTCCATTTTGGTTCAATTAGACTTGTTTAGATCACTGTGATTATGCTATTACCTACTTGGAAATTAACTTATGCACTGTCTATTCTGAATGGGTTGTTTTATGGCCTGCTTGTTATTAATTGTTGTCTTGGTTGTTGGCTGAATTGGATTATTTATGCCCAGCAAGTTATTACTGGGGTTGTCTATCATGTCCAGCAGGATGCTTTTGGGGCTGTTTTCTGATTGCTTTTGCTATCCTCACCTTCCCAATTATGCAGATCATTGTGCTTATGCTAGTGCCGACTTGGATGTTACCTTATGTATTGTCTATTCTGAATGGGTGGTTTTATGATCAGCTTACTATTTTTTTCTATCTTGGTTGTTGGCTGAACTGGATTATCAGGTTTTATGCCTAGCAAGCTGCTTCTGGGTTTGTCTCTCTGATTATCTTAATTTGAGTTTGGGTGGGGGAAACGACTTATTATCCTGCCTTCGGTCCACCTAATCTACTGTTGCATTCTCATCTTATCTCTCTTAAATTTATGTAATTCTATTATAATTTAAGTTTGGGTTATGCTGTTTTGATATACACTTGCTGGTTATTAACTTCATATATGTCCTATATGTTTGGGTTGGAATTATTTACATGCTTGTTTATTTGCCTTGCTGGATTTTAGCAGGCTTTCAACTAGTTGTGTATTGCTTCTTTCCTCTGCCTGACCCTTTCTATTATTTTCTTGGTGGGTTTTCATGCTGGTCTAATTAAACCCTTGCCTCTGGTTAAAAATAAGGTGGATCTGGAAGTTCATTTTCATATGTGTAGGGTTTCTCATGCCATGGTGACTATATTGATGATATTTATTCTGCATGGGATCCCCTTACCCATTATGTTCTTTGTTGTATCATTTTCAATCGTGTATATGGATTTGCTTAGGTTTGTAGGTACTAAGGCTCAAAATACTTTCAGCAAATGGTTGTTATCTTCCCACAGGTTTGTTGGCTATGATGGCTATGATGATTTCACTCCTTTTTGGTTTGGTAGTAGTTCTTGTGTTGTAACCCTTTGCTCATATTTGCATCGGCCCTAATTTGATGTGACTAAGCCTGAGCCTTCTCTATCACACTACTTTATAATCTTTAATTGCTCTAATTTCTATCTTTCTATAATTTTGCAGGTGCACTTCTCTTGTTCTCTTACAGGTTTGCTCCCTAGTGTCATGTAATCTCTCATCCTGAAGAGCTTTGGCCCTAATATATCCATTGGCTTATCTATGTTAATCAATTTGTATCTTTTGCTTTCCTTTACTCTTTTATTTTGCTTTTGGTTGTACTTAGATGGGGGATTTATTCTCTAGGTTGATTGTAGCTCTTTGAGCAGTAGTTGTGGAGTTTATCCCCTTTAAGGAGCTTGTAACCCTCTTTTTGTGGCAATAAAATTCCCCTTATATGGGGTTTTCCAAAAAAGAAACCCTAAACCCTATACCCTAAACCCTTAGCCCTAAATTTAGAATCGTAAAACCTAAACCCTAAACCCTAAACCCTAATAGCCTAAACCCTAAACCCTAAAACCTAAAAATAAAAAATAAAAAATAAAAATAAAAAATAAAAAATAAAAAATAAAAAATAAAAAAAAAAAAAACCCTAAAACCTACAACCCTAAACCCTAAACTGTAAACCCCAATCCCTAAACTCTAAACTAAACCTAAACCAAAAACCCTAATCCCTAATCCCTAAACACTAAAAACCTAAAAATGTAAACCTAAACTAAATAAAACCTATAAAAAAACATAAACCTAAATAAAATAAAAAAATAAAATAAAATAAAAAAAATAAAATAAAATAAAAACTTAAAATTAAACTTAATGATAAACCTAAACCAAAAAATAAATTAAAATAAAAATTAAAAATTAAACAAATATAAAATAAATAAAAACCTAAACTAAACTAAAAAATAAAATAAACCTAAAACTAGAAAACCTAAATAAAATAAAAACTAAACGTAAACTAAAAATAAAATAAACCTAGAAGAAAATAAAATAAAAACTAAATGTAAAATAAAAATAAAATAGACCTAAACCTAAAATTTTAAAATAAAACCTAAATCTAATAAATAAAATAAAAAAATTAAAATAAAAAATAAACTTAAACTTAAAAATAATCTAAAATAAAAAACATAAACTAAGATAAATAAACCTAAAATAAATTAAATAAAAATAAAAATAAACCAAATAAAAATAAAAAATAAAATAAACTAAAATAAATAAAAAATAAACCAAGTAAACCTAATCTTATAGGTTTACTTATTTTAAAAATAATAATAATAAAAACTCTAACCCTAAACCCTAAAAGCCTAACCCTAGCCCTAAACCCTAAACCCTAAATCCTATACCCTAAACCCTAAAACCTAAACCTAGAACCCTAAACCTTAAACCCTAAAACTTACAACCCTAAACCCTAAATTTGTGACTTGTTTAATGCCAATTTAATTAATTACAACCAATTTAAAGGTTGCAAATTTGTGGCAAATAAACTGAGTTTTAACTTGTCGGATCACCACATCTGTAAAGATGACAAGATTGGTTATTGGGTTAAACCTCATGCTAACACTATTAAAGTTAACACTGATGGCTCTGTCTCTCATAAAGGTTCAGGCTGTGGTAGAATTTTCAGAAATCTTAATAGTAAAGTCCTATGTGCCTTTGCTTACCCCCTTAATCCCCGCTCGTCTCCGAGCTCATGGCGTGTACAAAGCTCCTGAGATTTGCCTTCAAAAAGGTTGGCTCAATATTTGGATTGAGGTGGATTCCCTTCTACTAATTGATCTTGACTTCCACCAAAATGGGCAATACATAATTGTACTACCTTCTAAGCAAACTAGAACTCTCCTTGCCCAACTCTACTTTAAAATCACTCATATATGGAGTGAGGGTAATCCATGTGCTGACTATCTGGCCAATCTGGGTGCTAGATTGGATGGACTAAAATTCTTTGATCAACTAAGCCTTCCTAAACATTTGCAGGGCTTGGTTAATCTGGACAATACTGGGTTTCCTTATCTTAGAAATTAATCTAACCTATTGGATTCACCAGTTTCAATACATCTTTTATTGCATGTTCATTTTCAACTTACTATTGTTATTTCTTTGGTCTTTGCTGATGCATCAACTAGATATCCCTTGTTATTTACTTGTTGATCTCTGTGGCATGTGCTATTGGTTTAATTGTATTAGCTTTATTTGGGAGCATACTGCCTCTACTATTTTTACTGTTAATGTGCCGTTGCTTCTTTGGAATTTGCTGATGCATCATCATATTACTCCTTGTCGGTCCTTTGCTGAGCTAATTGGCATCTGCTGTTGGTTTAATTATACCAACCTTGTTTGGGGTCTTGCTGTTTCTGGATGCTACATCTATGTTAAAGGTTTAATTGTTGGCTGTTGGGCTTTTGGGTCCATTGTCCAGTAGGCTGATCTTGGAGTTGGTTTAATGTATTTGCTGAATGTATATGCTAACCCTAGCTTACATATCTGTAAGGAAAGAAAATGCAATACCTTTGTTATTACTAATGGTTCTTTGCAGGTTTAGTATTATTTGATGAATTCCTTTCAGTCTGATTTCTCTGAGGAGGGTAGTTATGCTGCTAGCCTGATTTCTCTAAAGGATTTCATTGATAATACCCTTTTGAACCCTTATGGTAGCTCTGTTTCCCCACTGCTTTTTATTGGTTTATCCTATAGTTGCAATAATTGTAGTGCTATTTTAACCTATGGTCGTTAGATTTGGATTCACTATCCGGCTAACCTTATGTTTGTTATTTGTTTGTTGTTCTTCCGATCCTTTCCGTTCTCATCCAGTCGCATCGATCAATTAATTTGTTATTTTTTTTTACCTTTTGGCTCTATTAAAATTATGCAGATCCAGCTTGTTGGTAATTACTGTCTTGGATGTTGGCTGATCTAGATTATTACTCCTCATGCTACTTTCGGGGTTTTGTTTTATTTTGTTCAGTTGGCCTCTATTATAAACTACAAGATGGCTTTTATTTTTTTGCTTGACTATTTCTTATCTCTCATTTCTCTGAATGTTTGTGCTGTTAAAACGGATCTGCTTTTCACCGCTATTTTTTTTTATATCTGTTCTAGTCTTGGCCAGACCTCTTCCTTAACTATTAAGGATTTAACTTATGCATTATATAATTTGAATGGTTGGTTTTATGACCAACTTGCTGTTATTTTCTTTCTTGGTTGTTGGATGGTCTGGATCATTGAGTCTTTTATCTAGCAAGTGGGTTACCGGGTTGTTTATCGTGATAGGGTGTTTGGTGTTGTCTTGTCGATTGTTTTCCTCAACCTCATATTTCCAATCTGCCAAGAGAGATTTTGCAATTTCCTGTTCAATTTTATTAATTCCTTGTTGGTTTGGACTTCCTTTATGGTTTTTCAGTTTTCCTTTAATGTGGTTATGGGTTTAGCTGCTAGCTTGATCATCTTTATCTGGAAGGTTTATTTTTGTTAATTATCTTTTGAACCCTTTCTGTTGTTAATTTACATCTCTATTTTTATTGGAATTTTATATAGTGGGTGTGATTTTTGTTTTATTGCTACCCTTGTCTTTGTGGTTATTATCTATTTCTTGCCTTTTGTTTCTTTGACTGGTTTTATTGTTAACAACTGGGCAATTGTTGATTTCTCCTACTGCTATTTTATCCCTCTTGGCTCTGATCAAATGGTGCAAAACTTTGTGATTATCCATCTGATTATTTGGATCTTACATATGCTCTATTTACTCTGAATGGGTGGATTTTTGCCCAGCTTGTTGGTAATTATTGTCTAGGTTGTTGGCTGAACTAGGTTAATATTCTACATGCTATTTTTGAGGTTTTGGTTTGTTTTGTTCAGCAAGCCTCTATTGAAGTTGTTGACTGCTTGGTGGCTTTTGATTTGAATCTCCTTATTAGTTTATTATATGCTTATCATCTAAATTCTATGGACTACTCTATCTGCTGCTCTTTTCTCCATCTTCTTTCAGTTAAACATGTATCTATTGCTGTTTATTCTGAATGGGTGGTTCTCTGGCCAGCTAGCTAATTTTCATTGTCTTGGTTATTTGTTGTCTTGGATATTTGCTATCCTTGTTTCTAAGTATTTCACATCTGCATTCATTATTATGATTGGGCTCATTTTCTGGACTTTACTTCTAGGCTGTACTCTTGGCCTGAAAGATTCATATATATATATATATCATATATTTGGGTTGGTGTTACTTATAGGATCATCGACTTGCTTAGCAAGATTTCAGAGCTACCTCTATTTTCTTGTGGATGGTTTTATCGCCTATTTCATATGTATAAGTATCCTCATGTCAGGGTGACTATATTGATGATAATTTTCCTGCATGGGACCCCTTATCTTTCTACCCTTTGCAATTTCCTCTCTATATTATACATAGCTTTGTTTAGGTTTTTAGGTAATAAAAACCATAAGACTTTCAACAACTGGCTGTTATCTTCTCACAGGTTTGTTGGCTATGATGGTTGTGATGATTTCTCTTTTGGTTTAGTAGCTCTTGTGATGTAACCCTTTATAAGTTTGGATGTGCATATTTGCATCGCCCCAACTTGGTGTGGCTGAGCCTTCTCTATCACAATTCTTTACTATCATTCTCAGATTATGCTGTTTTCAGTTATCATTATGTCTGTATTACCTTAATCGCTCTAATTTCTTTTTGTTTACATTTTTACAGGTGCTTCTCTATTGTCCTCTTGCTCTCCATAGTGTCATGCATTCTCACATCCCAGAGCTAATCTTCCTTTGGCTTTTTTATGTTAATCTAATTGTATCTTTTGATGGGTTTAATGCCTTCTTTTGCTTTTGGATGTACTTAGATAGGGGATTTACTCCTTAGGCTGATTGTAGCTCTTTGAGTAGTAGTTCTGGAGTTTATCCCCTTTAAGGATCTTGGAACCCTCTTTTTCTGGCAATAAAATACCCCTACATGGGGTTTCCCCCAAAAAAAAACCCTAAATCCTAATCTAACCCTAATCTAACCCTAAACCCTAAACCATAAACCCTAATCCGTAAACCCTAAAAACATAAAATCCTAAACCTAAACTAATTAAAACCAAAAAATAAAATAAATAAATAAATAAAACAAAATAAAAAGCTAAACTAAAACTTAAACCTAAACCTAAACCTATAAATAAAATAAAATAAAAATAAAAACTAAACAAAAAGGTAAACCCTAACCCTAAACCCTAAAAATGCTAAATGTTAAATGCTAAATGCTAAACTCTAAATGCTATATGCTAAACGCTAAATGCTAAGCACTAAATGAAATACGCTATGCCAAAACCCCAAAACTCGTCCTCCCCCAGAGAGCTCTCTCATTCTCTGGCGATTTTTGAATCCCTCTTGGTGGTGCATCCTCAACTAGGGATTTTTTTTGGCTTTGGCTTCGATTTTGATAGATTTCAAAAGCTTGAATAGAATCTGGCCATTTGCATGATGCTTCATCATTGACCATGGTTGCAGTGAGTTCTATTCCTTGGGCTCCACCTTAAATTATGGATGCTTCGGATTGACATTTTGGGGATTAGCGGCCCTAATGCTACATCTTCTACAAAATCTTTTAAGGATGCACTCTCTGGTAAGGCTTCTCCCTCTATTGATTAAGTTAATCTCATTTTGATGTCTTTTAGAGGTTTGTCGGCCATAATGTGCTTTGATGTGGATGTTAAAAAGTTGGCAAAGACATTTGAATTTTCTCTTGCCGATAAATTTGCTTTGTGTCATCCAAATTTGGATAAGATCTGCTCTTTTTTCCATAATCTCAAGCTTACGGGTGCCTTCTCGATTGGTCTTTGATTCAAATTTCTAACTATCTAGATTATTCACATGTTTTTTTTTTGTGTCATTCTTATTTCATCTTTAATTGTTAAATGCATTTGCTGAAGTGGTTACCTCCTTTTGACATTAAGGAGGAATCTTCTATTGTACCTGTGTCGTTATCTCTTCTTAATATGTGCATTCATTTTATTACCCATCATGTACTTTTTACTGTCGAGTCTTTATTTGTTCGGCCTTTGCAACTCGACCAAGTGACTGTTGAGCGATCTCACCCTTCTGTGGATCGGATCCTCGTGGAATTAGACATAACTAAAAAAACCCTAAGAAAGTTTGGATTGGCTCTAAAAAATATGGGTATTCATAAAAGATTGAATTTGAGAATCTTGCAATTTTTTTGTTCCCACTATAAAATTCATAGTCATGATAATTCAAAATGTTTTATTCTTCATCCCAACTTAAAAAAATGAAATCCTCTTAAAGAGAATGTTGTCCCTATCCATAAGTCGATCCCTACTTATGTTCAAAAATTGGCCTCAAGTCTTAAGAAGGGTATGAAGGCTGTTATTGAGGTTGATTCCTTGGATATCAGCTTTAATCCTGTTGAAAAAGTTTCGGCTCCTACTGTTGATATGGATTCGATTGATTTTCAAAATGGGATGGATGATTTACCTTTTATTTTTGCTTTGAATTTGAATATTTCTAATGTAGAGAATAATAAAATTTTTAAGTTATTAGAAGATGATTCTGTTTCCTCTGATTCTATTCCTACATCTATGCCAATTTTGATCGATGAAAATGAAGCTTTTAATGTGGATTTAAATGATATTGAGCATGCTAAAAACATTTTTTGATTTGGATTTAACTACTTGTGCTTTGAATGGTTCCAAATCATCACTGTCTCTCATTTTTAATCTTGATACTTATGTTAATCCTACTTTTCAGCTTAACATGGATTTGAAAGATGGTGAACTCCCCTCCAAACACATGGAGTATTCTCCTAAATTTGTGACCAATGTTACTAAATCTTACTCGGATGATGACCCTATGGGAAAAATAAAATTGTTTTCAAACTTATCATGCTAAAAAAAGTGTTAAAAGTTACCCTCCCAAATTGTCCAAAAACACTAGATTTGTTGTGGCCTCTCACTCCTCTCTTAATTAACCTTTGCTTAACCCCTTTTTATTTTTCTTATTTTTATTTTTTTTGTTAGAAATGTTAAAGGGATCGGTACCCTCTCTATTCGTAATCATATTAGAAATCTTTGTCACATTCATAATATTTGTTTTACTTATTGTTCTGGAGCCTCTTATTCATGATAATAAAATTAACCATGTTGCTAGAATGATCAGCTTCAATAATTTTTTTCTAATGTTAGTAATAAGATTTGGTGTTTTTGGAATAATTTTGTTGAGGTTTCTATTATTGATGATTTTCAACAAGTTGTCAATGCTCAAATCTCTTTTGGTGACTATTGTGTTTTGGTCTCTTTTGTTTATGCATCTTGTTATAAATCTGGTAGAAATCTTCTTTGGGATAATTTGAGGAATTCTGCTACCTCAGTCAACAAACCTTGGTTTCTGGGTGATGATTTCAACACTATTTTATTCTCTTCTGAACGAAGTGGTGGTTTCTCTCCCAATATTCATTCCATGGAATATATTTCCAATATGATCCTTGATTGTAATTTGATTGATATTGGCTTTAAGTATTTTCATTATACTTAGCAAAACTCTAAACCTTGGCAAAGGTTGGACCAGATTCTTTTTAATACTCATTAGATTAATCAATGGCCCATTACTTATGTTAATCATTTAAGTAGAACCTTGTCTGATCATGCTCCTTTTCGGGTTTCTATTAAAGATAATTTTAATAGATTGAAAAACTCCTCTCCTTTTAGATTTCAAAACATGTGGATTCAGGATATTATTTTTTTTACTATTGTAGCTAATAATTGGAAAGCCCCTTTACATCCTGATAATTCGATTAGGGGATGAATATACTTTGGTTTAAACTTAAAAGACTTAAACAAAATTTGGGTTTGCAGAACAAGCATTATTTTAAAAACCTTTATGCTAATATTAAAGATATGGAAAACTTGGTTTGTGATCTTGAAGTCTCTATTATGTCTGATCCTTCTAAGATTAAGGACTTGATGTCAAAAAGCTGGTAGTAAGCATATTGCGGATGGTGATAAGAATACTAGGTTTTTCCATGCTTTAGGTAATAAAAGAGTGCTTTAAATAATATTCAAAAAAATTAAAGATGATAATGGTGTTTGGATTACAGAGAAAAATGATATTAAGGAATTGGTTATTAATTACTTTATAAATATGCTTAATAAGAGTTGCTCTTATGAAGCTATTTCTAAATTGCATTTGATTCCTTCTATTATAAGAAATTATGATAATGATTTGCTTACCATCATGCCAAATGAAGATGAAATTTTTAAAGTCCTAAATAACATGAATATATATATTCTGTTGCTAGTCCGGAGGGTTTCACTACTCAATTTTCTCAAAAATATTGGTTTATCATTAAAATTTATTTGATTGAGGTTGTGATTATAATGGTAATCCTTTTCCTAGATATTTTTCTAGTACTTCTATCATTGCTATACCTAAGAAAGATAATCCAGACTATTGGAGTGATTTTAGACCTATTAGTCTTTGTACCTTCTTTATTAAGTTGATTTCCAAAATTCTAACCAACAAGCTTAGTCCTTTACTTAATAAAATTATCTCTTTCTAGTAAACTAGTTTTGTTAGAGGTAGATATACTTTTGATCATATTTTACTGGCCCAAGAATTAATTCATGATCTTGATGCCAAGACTAGATGTGGCAACGTTCTTTTCAAATTAGATATTACCAAAGCCTTGGATAACATTTCTTGGGATTTTATTTTCCATGTTCTAAATTTATTTAGGTTTTGTGATAAATTATTATACATATTAAAAATTGTATTAATAATGCTTGCTTTTTGATTTTGCTTAATTGAGAAGCCTTGGGTTTCTTTCTCTGATCCCATGGATTAAGACAAGGGGATCCTCACGTATCAATGATAACAAAAGCTATTTTATCACATCCTCACGTATCTCCTATAATCAAAATCATATCTTTAAAGCATCAAATGATCCCATCTCTTTGATGAGATAATTCAAAATCTTAAATAAAATTTTTGTTTGGGAATTCCATTTACTTTCCTTTGGTGGCAGGCTCACTATTCTTAAAAGCACTCTCAATTCAATGCCACTTTATTTGATTCAAACTATTGTCCCCACTAATGCTGCTCTCATAAGAATTGATCGCTTGCTTAATAATTTTTTTTGGGGCTCCAATAATTCTACCAAAAGAATGCATTAGACATCTTGGCATAAATGTTGTGGTCCTTTGGGTGAAGGTACTCTAGGTTGCAAACCTATACATGAAGCTATCACTAATTTCTCTCCTAAGCTATGGTGGAATTTTATAATGAATGATAGCCTTTGGGCTAATTTTATGATGGAAAAATATTGCCATGGTAAACACCCTCTTACCTGTGCTTATAAAGTTGGTGACTCTCTAGTTTGGAAAAGGCTTTGCTCTATTAAATGGGAAGTTGAATCCTTAATATCTTGGGGTATTCATTTAGGTTCACCTTTCTTTTGGCAAGACAACTTGACTGGCAACGACTCCTTTGACACCCTTTTATCTACCCACTCTACTGTTGCTATTAAAGTTAACTCTTTTTGGCTTAATAACTTTTGGAATAAAAGAAAACTTGAGAATTATATCCGTATTTCTCTTTTTGACAATTCTAGAAATATCCCCATTTCTTCTAACAAACATGATCAAATTCTTTTTAAGCTTTCTTATAATGGTGATTTTGTTCTTAAAGAGCTTTAGAATTTTATTAGAGATAAGCAGAACCCCTCTAATGTCTTTATTAATCTTTGGAGCAATATCATTCCCATTTTTTATTTGGTTTTAGCTTAGAGGATTTTGAATAACTTTATTCCTATGGAATCTTTCTCTATTTACCATCAAAATGTTATTGTTGCTTTCATATTGAAAATGTAAATCATGTTTTTCTCAATGGTGCTATTGCTTCTAAATTATTGTTTGGGTATGATGATTTATTTGATACCAACTATTTTCATTATTCTCTTTCTTTATATCATCTTCTTGAAGTTTATTTCAAAAAAATTGTGAAAGGTCATATCAAAGTCTTAATTGCTATTACCCTTCTTTGGTTCATCTAGATGGATAGAAATGATGCTAAATATCGTGACACTCCTATGAACCATAAAAGGATCCTGACTAGAACTAAAGAAAAATTCATGCTCTGTTTAATGCCAATCTTACTAGTAACATTCATTTTGGAGGCCATAAATTTGTGGCTAAAAATTGGGTATCATTCTGCCGGACTTGGACCCTTATAAAGGTGCTAGGATTATCCATTAGATTAAACATAAAGACAACTTGATTAAAGTGAATTTTGATGGTTCTATGGCTTCTAATAAATATGACTATGGTGGTATCCTTTGGGATTCTAAAGGTACTGTCATTTGTGTTTTTGTTTATCCTCTCAAAACCTGTTCTGTTATTTTGGCTAAGCTTATGGCTTTTAATAAAGCTATTTAAATTTGTTTGAATAGAGGTTTTCTCAACATCTGAATTGAAGTTGATACTATGTTGCTTCTTTACATGCTTAATTCTAATAGAAATGGGAATGCTGAATTATTTTATCTCCTTAATCATACAAAAAATCTTCTTTCTAAAGTTGGTTTTAAAATTCCCCATCCTTCATAAAGGTAATGCTTATGCTAATTTCTTAGCTAATTTAGGTTCCAACGTAACTTAGTTCACTTTATTTGACAACCAAACTTTGCATAAACTATTTAAAGGCTTGGTTAATCTAGATGATACTGGATTGCCTTATCTTAGATTATAATTTTTTGGTTTGTTTTCTTTTTTGTTGGTTTTTGATGTGCCTTTGCTTTTGGTTGCCCTTTCTTAAACCATCTTTGGGTTGTTGTTATTTTCTTCTCACTCTTTACTCAGAGCTGGTTGTTACTTTTGACCTTTTACTTTTGGTTTGTCCTGATGTTTACTCCCTGGTGTTTATTATCATCGTAGCCTGGGTTGGCTTGATTTTTTCGGGTTGGTTGCTGTCTACCTAGCTGAGTGTTTACCATAGTTTTTTCTTGTCTATTTTTGGTAACCTTCTATTGGGTTATGGCTTTGTCTACTGTTGGTTTTTCCTCCTGTATGGATTTTATCGCATTTCGGGGCTCAAACTTACTTAATTTTGGATCTGCTGCTGTGGTGGTTGAATGGGTGGCTTTGTTGGCTGGCTGGGTTGACTAGCAGTGTTGGTTGGGTTGGCTAATTGGCTATTTTGGCTATTTTTTCCTTTTATGTTGGTGACATGTGTGGGGGGCTGTTGGTGGTGTAGCTCTGGCTTGATTTTGGCATGGTGGAGGCTTTTGTTTGGACGTTAATTTTTCTTTCTTGTTGACTAGGGCTTAGTGGTCAGTTTTACTTATTTTGTTTTGTTTCTTTTTATTATGGTTTTGACCTCCTCATATTTTGGCTTTGGGTTAGGTTATTGCTCTAGGTTGGTTAGTTGTGGGCTTTTTGGTGGTTGTTATTTTCTTGGCTGTCCTGGGTGATTTTAGCTTGATTGCTGCTATTGGTCTTTACATTGAATTGGGTTTTCTATTGCTATGGTGGTTGGTTGGATTGGTTGGTTGTTTCTCTATTATATGGTGTTTTGCTAATTTTTGTGCTTTTTGTTGGATGCTGGGGATCTTTCCTTTGTTGGTTACTAATGATGGACTTTTCTCTAGTGGCTGCCTTATGGATGTTTAACATAGCTGCTTTGGTTAGAGGACTTTTAGTTGTCCTCAGAATGGTTGGTTGCTTTTCTCTTTGTTGGTTTTTTTCTTTTTCTTGGCCAATTTGCTGAAGCCATTTATTGTGCTAGCCAAACCTTTGCTAATCCTTCTGAATTAGGATTTTTGGTTTCTGGTGGTTGGTGACTGCCTTTGGCCTCTTTTTGTGTGTACTGGTCTTGGATGTGGCTTGTATCAGGTATGTTGGTGGTTGTTTTGGTGGTGTTACTGCCTGGTTCCATTAGCATGGCCAATGATTCTATTGTAACTTCTAGGTTGATGGCTTTATGTGACTGACCTGTTGTGGGTTTTGGTTGGTGGTTGGCTGCTGGATGGCTACTCGCTAGTTATTTTCTCTATTTTTTTGGGTGCAAGACTGAATCACTATGGTTTTCTTACCTTGGATGGTTGCTGGTATTAAGTATGCTGGCTATGATGGTTTTGATGTTACTCACCTCGTCTCTTTGGTTGGTAGCTTTAAATATGATAGTAACCCATTTTATGAAGTTTGGATGCTCATATGTATTATTGCCCCTTCAGATTATGTTAACTGAGCCCGAGCCTTTTCTTTCTCAGCTCTCTCATTTTATTCTCTTTATCCTTATCCTTTTAGCTATGACTTTTATCTCGGTAGTGTTTTTTGTAGATTTCTTTTGCAGGTTGGAACTTTACCGAAGGCCTGGTCATTTCTCAGTCATCCCTACTACTATTACTATGGAGCTTGCTTAGCTTGTAGCTTGCTTTCTGAAAGGAATCATGAATTGCTACTAACTCAACCTTTTACTATTTTCATGTTTTATTTTAGTTTTACTCTGTGCCATTTTGCTCTCATGCTAATTAGTTGTTGTTTTTTCTCTTTTGTTTCCTTTTCTTCTTCTAATGTACTTAGATGAGGGTTTAGCTCTTCAGGTTTCTTGTAGCTTTATGAATGGTAGATTTTTGAGCTTTACCCCTTTTAAAGATATTGTATCTTTTTTTTTTATGGTAATAAAATTCTAACTTTTCCCAAAACAAAAAAACCCTAAAAATGCTAAACCCTAAACTCTAAATCTAACCCTAAATCTTAAGCCCTAAATCTAAAATAAATAAAAACCTAAACTAAACTAAAAAATAAAATAATATAAAAAATAAAAAATCTAAATAAAATAAAAACTAAACTTAAAATAAAAGTAAAATAAACTTAAAATAAAATTAAAAAAACTAAGTAAAAACCTAAACCTAAGAAATAAACCTAAATAAACCTAAAAATAAATAAAAAATAAAAGCTAAATCCTCAATTAAAAAAAACCTAAACCTAAAACAAAAATAAAATAAACCTAAACCTAAACTAAAATAAACTAAATGAAATGAAATAAAAATAAAAGCTAAACCAAAAATAAACTAAACCTAAAATAAATAAAATAAAATAAACAAAAAATAAACCTAAACCTAAACTAAAAAATTAAACCTAAAATTAAACCTAAATAAAAACCTATACCTAAACATAAAAATAAAAATGAAACCTAAACATAAAAAATAAAATTAAAACTAAAACTAAACTAAAAAAATAAACCTAAACCTAAACCTAAACCTAAAAATAAACAAAAAAACCTAAACTAAAATAAATAAAACTAAAATAAATAAACTAAAAGAAATAAAAATATAAAATAAACCTAAATAAATAAATAAAAGTAAAATATACTAAAATAAATAAAAAATAAACTAAATAAACCTAAACCTACCACTTTACTTTTTAAAAATAAATATAAAACCTGTAAACTTTAAACCACAAAACCACACCCTGGGCCCTACCTAAATCTTAAACCCTAAACCCTGATGAGCCCTAACTCCCTAAATCCTAAATCATAAACCATAAACCCTAAACCTCTGTAACCTAAACCTGGGACCCAGGACCACCTAAACACTTCTCTGGGCTTTAAACCTGACCCCTAAAACTATAAACACTAAAAGCCAGGCCCTAAAACCCAACCCAAAACTCTAAACCCAAACCCTCCATACCTAAACTAATCCTAAACCACCATAAACCATTAAATAATCCTAAACCCTAAAACTAAAACCTAAACCTAAACTAAATAAAATCTAAAATCAAATAAATAAAACCTAAACCTAAATAAAATAAAACCTAAACTAAACTCTAAACTCAACCTAAAATTATTTTGAAACCATTCTCATCTCTCATGGTGCTCTGGGTTGTTTCCTTTCATTTTCATTGTGGCTTGGCGATTTCATCATTCGATCATAATTTTGATATTTGTCTCGATTAATTGTAGTTTCCTTTACTCTTTCAATGGTAGGAGCCACTTTCTGCGTGAGCTTTTCAAACTTGGGCGTCATAGAATCGATTTATGTGGAATTATGGATATAAAATCATCCACTACTCTGCCTACAGTTAAGTCCTTCAAGGATGCATTCTCTAGTAAGAATCTTTCCCCTAATGCTTTGGTGAATTTGATCTCGACCTCATTTCGTGGGATGCCTGCTGTTTTGTGCTTGGATCTAGGCATTGGAAAAGATGGCAAGCCTTTGAATTCTCTTTAGTGGGTAAATTTTCCTTACATACCAACTCGATAACATCCGATCATTTTTTCATAGCCTTAAACTTTCAGGTGTTTTCACTATTGGATTGATTGATCCTAGGCATATTTTAATTCAGCTCTATGATGACTTAGATTACTCAAGATCTTTGCTCGTAGCTCTTACTTTGTGTTTCGTTGTCAAATGCGACTTATGAAATGGTCTCCTCTTTTTGATATAAAAGAGGAATCCCCAATTGTTCCTATATGGCTAGCTCTTCCTAATATGAGAATACATTATATTACACATCAAGTTCTCTTTCGGTTGGGGCTCTCTTTGGTGCCTCTTCAAATTGATCAGCCACGCGAGATCACGGCCTTTGTTGCTCATATTTTGAGATTGATATTACTAAAATGCATCCTAAAGAAGTTTGGATCGTCAGAAATTTGGTTATAATCAAAAAATTTGAGAATTTTCCTATTTTTTTTTACACATTGTAAGATACATGGCCATGATCAATAATGTTTTGTGTTGCATCCTCATCTTAAAAGAATAAATTGCCAGATCCTAATCCTACTCTATCAAATGAAAAAATCAATAAATTTTCTTATGTGCCTAAAGTCATTCAAAATGGGAATCATCCCCCTACTCCTACTCCTTTTTATCCTCTGATTTGCCTATTGGAGAGCATTCTGAGCATGTTACAAATAATGCTTCTGAGGTTCATGAGGAGGCTAATGAGAACTTACTCAACATTGCTTCTAATTGTAATAATTTGGCTCCTCAAGACAATACCTTCACTCATTCTAACCTACCCCTTTTGGCTAGTGAAACCAAGGAGACAAATTCTGAAATTGATCCTTTGATGAAAGAGCAAAATATGAAAACTGTTGATCCTTTGATGATGGAACAAAATTTGAAAAGTAAATCTAAAAATGAGCATGAAATCTGTGCTATTAATGACATCACAACCTCTCACTACCCTTGGTGATACACATGCTAACCCTCTTTCTTAGCTTAATTCTAACCGAAGGAAATTACCATTAGGAATGCTTTGACTGATACAAGTCACTCTCTCTCAGCTGGGAATACTTTGGACAAAGATAGACCTTTTCAAACTATTTTTAAAAAAAATTCCTTAAAGCTAGAATGTTCTTAATAGCTCAGAACTACTAGATCTTCTCTAACTTCCCTTAAATAAGCACCTTTACTTCTATTTTCTTCTTACTTTTTATTTCTTTTAATTATCTCTTTTCCTTTCCTTTCTTTTTATTATGATCAATTTACTTATTTGGAATGTTAGGGGTATTGGGACTCTCATTTGCCCGGAAGTATTAGAAGTCTTTCATACTCATAGCCTTACTTTTTGTTACTGAACTATTCATACACTCTTCTAAGATCAACCATTTGCTAGAACTCTTGGCTTTCAAAATTTCTTTTATAATATTAGCAATAAAATTTGGTATTTTTGGAATAATTTAGTCAACATCTCTATCCTTGATGATCTTCAACAATTGGTTAATGTCCACATCTCATTGGGTGAATTTTCTGTTCTTGGTTCCTTTATTTATGCTTCTTATAATAGAGCTGGTAGGAACATCCTTTGGGATAATTTAAGAACCTTTGCCTCCTCGATCAACAAACCCTGGTTGGTTGGGGGTGATTTTAACACTATTCTCTCTTCCTCGAAAAGAAGGGGAGGTTGCTCTCCTAACATTCATTTCATGGAAGAAAATTTCTAATATGATTCTTGATTGCAATCTGATTGATATTGGCTTTACGGGCTCTGACTATATGTGGCATAACTCTAGACTCTAGCAGCGGCTTGATAGGACTCTTTTTAATTCTCTTTGGATCAATTACTTACTTTGAACATTTAAGCAGAACTTTGTCTGATCATGCTCCGCTTTTAATTTCTTTCCAAAATCCCTCCAATAGATTATCCTCCCCCACTTCTTTTAGATTCCAAAATATGTGGATCCAACACATTGATTTCATAAATATTGTATCCATTAACTGTATTGCCCCTCTTCATCAAGATAATTCTATTAAGGGAATGATTTGCCTCTGGCTTAAGCTTAAAAGGCTTAAACAAAACTTAAATTGGTGGAACAAGCATCATTTTAAAAATCTTTTTGCCAATCTCAAAAATATGGAACAATTAGTTTGTTCTCTTGAAGGTGTTGTTTCGACTGACTCTACTAAACTTGAGGAGTTGAATGTAGCTAAAGATAACTTGGTTAACTATCAGAATATGGAAGAAACCTCAAATAAAAGGCTACTAGCAAACATATTGTCGATGGTGACAAAATACGGTATTTCCATGCTCTTTTAAAAAAAAAAGCCTTAAACTCTATTAAAAAATTAAAATGATAACGACAATTTGGATCAATAATAATGATATTAAATATTCCATACATTATTTTAAAAAATTATTAAACAACAACCCTTCTTTAAAAGCTGTTTCCAACTCACACCTGTTTCCCTCAATGATTACTAATGATGATAACCACCAGCTTAGTTTGTGTCCTATGGAAGCTGAGATTAGTAATATTCTCAATAGCATGAACATTACAGAGGAAATACTTAATTTTTCAGCATTGTTGGCCTATTATTAAGTCTGACCTTGTTGATGCTATCGTTAATTTTTTTGATGGCAATCCTTTACCTAGATATTTTTCTAGCACTTCCATTATTCTTATTCCCAAAATTAATAATCCTGATTCTTGGGATGATTTCAGACCTATCAGCCTTTGCACCTTCTTTAATAAACTCAATGCTAAATTAATTGCCAATAGAATTAGTCTGCTGCTGCCTAAAATTATTTCACCCAACCAAATTGGCTTTGTTAAAGGTAGAGCTATATTTGACAACATTCTTCTTGCACAAGAGTTGATTCATGACATTGATGCTTCTACCAGAGGTGGTAACATCCTTTTCAAATTGGAAATCTTTAAAGTTTTTGACAACCTCTCTTGGAATTTTCTCTTCCAAATTCTTCATTAGTTTGGTTTTTCTGACTATTTTATTTCTCATTAAAAATTGTATTACCATTGTTTGGTTCTCCATTATCATGAATGGTGAGTCCCTTGGTTTTTTCCCTTTGATGCATGGTTTGAGATAAGGAGATCCCTTATCACCCTCTCTTTTTATTATTACTATTGAATATCTTTTGAGGAGCCTTAATGATCTTTTCAACAATAATCCCAAAGATGTTTTTAGAACTCAAGGTGGACTTCCTCTCTCATCTTAGTTTTGATGACTTCATAATCTTTTGCAATGCCTCTATTCATCACATTAAAACTATTAAGAATCTTTTAAATAAATTTGGTAACGAAAGTGGTCTTTTTATTAACGAAGGTAAAAGTCGTTTCATTCCTTCTTTTAAAATCACTAGTAATAGGATCAACCAAATCTTGAGAATTACTAACTTTCAGTAACAACAACTTCCTATTAAATATCTTGGTGCTCCACTTTGTAAAGGTCAGAAAAATCACATCTCTTTGATGAGCTAATCCAAAAATCTTTAATAAAATTTCTATTTGGAATTTTCATTTACTCTCTTTTTTCACTTTGATTAAGTGCACCCCTTAACTCTATATCTCATTCAAACCATTGACCAATTCTACCATTAAATTTTTCCTTAACAAATTCTTCTCGGTCCTAACAATTCTTCTAAAAATTGGACCTCTTGGTATAAAAAGCACTCTTCGGTGGTCTTGGATGTAAGGAAGCTATCCTTGCTTTTCTATAAACTTTAGTGGAATTGTAGGAGCAACAATAGTCTTTGGGCTAATTTCATGACTGTCAAATACTGCCTGGTAAGCACCTTCTCATTTTCCCCTATAGAGCGGGAGACTCTCCTATTTGGAAAAGACTTTGTTCCATCAAATGGGAAGCTGAATCATTAATATCTCGGGGAATTAACTCTGGCACCTCTTTCTTTTGGCAAGATAACTAGATTGGAGGTGAGTCTATTGATGACTTACTTTCTACCCATTCCACTACCGCTATTAAAGTGAACCTTCTAATATGTGGGAGTAAGCTTTATATTCCTTTCTCTCTTTTAAATAAGCTTTCTATTATTCCTATCATTCTTAGCAATCATGATCAGATCCTTTTTAAGCTTTCTCAAAATCGTGACTTTAACCTTAAAAATGTTTGGATTCATATTAAAGAAGCTCATGACTTTTCCAATGTGTTTTTCAAAATTTGGAATAACACTATTCATATTTCTTATTCTATTCTAACTTGGCGTATCCTGAAAAACTTCATCCCTATTGACTCCTTGATGTGGGGTAAAGGTTTTTACTTTTGAACCCTTTTTCTATGCTATTTGTTCTTTTTTTATCTTATCTTATGGTTGGTGCAATAATTATAGTGCTATTTTATTTGTTGTTTTGGATTATCGTCCATTATCCAATTTTGCCTTTTGGTATTTGTTACTGTTGTTATTTTCTGTGCTTGGAATTACTTCTGTTTGTTGCCCCACTTTTGCTTAGCAAGTACGATGTTTGAAGTCTACTTAATCTGCTGCTATTTTTCCCTATTGGTTCTGTTAGAATTATGCGATCATATGATTATGCTATTTCCAAATTGGATATTGCACTTACTGAATGGGTGGATTTTTGGCCGCCTGTTGGTAGTTACTATCTTGGTTGTCTGACTGGATTAATGCTCAACAAGGCTTACGGGTTTTGGGATCTTATCACCGGAGGCCTCTTTTGAGGTTTTGGCGCATGGTGGCTTTACTCTTATTATTGTTGTTTGCAATAGGTCATGATCATTACATGTTTGAGGCCTATCTAAAACTGTGCTATTTTTTTCATCTTGGTTCATAGACTTGGCGGACCATCATTATCTACAGAATTTATCTTATGCATTGTCTATTTTGAATGGGTGGTTTTATGGCCAACTTGCTATTTTTTCTATCTTGGTTGTTGTTGTCTACAGAGAGCTGCCTAGCAAGTTTATTATTGTGTATCATCATGATTGGGTGCTTTTGGAGTTATTTTGCTGATTGATTTTGCTAACCCCATCTTCCCAACCTATCAGGAGAGAAACTATATTTTTCTAGTTATTTTTATTATCTCTTTGTAGGATTGTCTTACTTTATGGTTTCTTTCCAGTCTGCTTTTCCTGAGAATTTTGGTTTAGTACACATCTCTTTACCTTGAAGGATTTCAATGTTGACTATCTTTTGAACCCATTTTGTTTTTTTTTTTGCATCTCTACTTTTCACTAGCTTATCATATGGTGCAATAATGTGTTTTTTCATTGTTGGTATTAGATTTTGGGTCCTATGTCCAATGCTATCTTTGTGGTTGTTGGCTGTTGTTGCCTATTGCTTTTGAATGTTTTCTTGCAATGTACTTGATCACGATGTTTGAGATCTACTTAACCTACTGCTACTTTCTTCCTCTTGGTTCTATTAGATTAGTGTAGATCACTGAGATTATGGTTTTTTCTAATTTGATTTTAACCTATGCATTGTTTACTCTGAATGAGTGGATTTATGGCCAGCTTGCTAAATATTATTGTCTTGGTTGTAGGCTAAACTAGATTACTAAGTTTTTTGCTCAGTAAGATGATTCTGGGATTGTCTCTCTGATTGTCTTTACTTGGAGTTGTTTGTGGTGGGGAGCAGCTTTTTATCTGTGCCTTATAGTTCATCTAATCTGCTGTTGCATTCCCATCTCCTCTCTGATAGACTTCTGCAACTCCTATGGTAATTTAGGCTGGATATCTTTGTCTTGCTACACTTCTGGTTAACTTCGTAAGGAGGTTGTTTACTTACGCATTGCTTTCTTTCATTGCACTTCTTTTTTTGGGGTATAATTTACTAGGTTTTTGAATTTGTTTCTTTCATATTTGTCCCATATGTTTGGGATGGGGTTAATTCCATGCTATTTTATTTTCCTTGTTGGATTTCAGTAGGTCTTTCTATTGGTCTTTTATGCTTCGTACCTCTGCCTTCCTTTTCTGCTATTTTCCTATGATGAGTCTTCATGCTGACCAAATTAAACCCTTGGACCTAATTAAAAATATGGTAGACTTGACAATGATGGTTCACTTTCATTTGTGTTGGAATTCTCATGACATGGTTACTAATCTCATGATCTTTTACTTTCTATCTATATCTGCTACTTTCTTTTTCAACTAATCTGGGGCTGTGTATCGCATGATTTCATGTTTCATACCTGGTATTTCATGATGGATATATAAGACTTCTGGTTCTCTATGCTTCATTTTCCTCCTTTTGTATTTCTCTTTTTTCCCCTAATTTTTTCTATTTTTCTCTTGTTCTCTTGTAGGTTTATAAAGTGTCATGCATTCTCTCATCGAGCTTTGGCCCTAATCTTCCATTGGCTTATCTTGTTAATCAATTTGTATCTTTTACTCTTTTTTTTTTTTGCTTTTGGTTGTATTTAGATGGGATTTACTCTCTAGATTGTAGCTCTTTGAGTAGTAGTTGTGGTTTATCCCCTTTAAGGACCTTGTAACCCTTTTTTTGTAATAAAATTTCCCCATGGGTTTCCCAAAAAAAAACAAAAAAACAAAACCCTAAACCAAAAGCCTAAACCATAAAGCTTAAACCTTAAAAGCCTAAACCCTAAACCCTAAACCTAAACACTAATCCCAATCACCTTAAACCCTAAACCCTAAACCCTCAAAACATAAAAGCTTAAATATAAACAAAATAAAACCTAAAAATAAAATAAAGAAAATAACCTAAGCCTAAATAAAAATAAAATAAATAAAATAAAAATCTAAACTAAAATATACCTAAACCTAAACAGAATCTAAACTAAAAACCATACCTAAATAAAACCAGAATAAAATAAAATAAAATAAAACTATACAAAAAGGTAAACTAAATAAACTTAAACTTATTGGTTTACTTAATTTAGAAAAATAAAAAAATACTAACCCTAAAACCAAAACCTTAAGTCCTAAAAATGCTAAATCTTAAGCGCTAAACCCTAAACCATAAACCCTAAACCATAAAATAAATAAAAACCTAAACTAAACTAAAAAATAATATAAAACTAAAAATAAAAAAGCCTAAATAAAATAAAAACAAAACCTAAAATAAAAATAAAATAAACTTAAAATAAAATAAAATAAAAACTAAATAAAAACCTAAACTTAAAAAATAAACCTAAAAAACCTAAAAATAAATAAATAATAAACCTAAAATACAAGCTAAAATCTAAACCTAAAACAAAAATAAAATAAACTTAAACCTAAACTAAAATAAACTAAACTAAAATAAATAAAACTAACCTACCTAAAACTAAATAAATAAAATAATAAAATAAACCTAAACCTAAACAAAAAAAAATAAAATAAACTTTAAATAAAAAAACTAAACCTAAAAATAAAAAATAAAATAAAAATAAAACTAAACTAAAAAAATAAACCTAAACCTACAAAATAAAATAAAATAAAAAATCAAAATGAAAAGAAATTAACCTAAAATAAATAAACTAATCTAAAAAAATAAACCTAAACCTAAAAAATAAAATAAAATAAAAAACCTAAATGAAAAGAAATTAACCTAAAATAAATAAACTAAACTAATAATAAATAAAAATAAACCTAAATAAAAATAAAAAATAAATTAAACTAAAATAAACAAAAAATAAATAAAATAAACATAAACCTATCAGTTCACTTAATTTAAGAAAAAAATAAATTTTTTTTAAAAAAGCTCTAAACCAAAACCCTAAATCCTAAACCTTAAAAACCATAAACCCTAAATCCTAAACCCTAAACCCTAAAGTTAGCTCTTTGGTGGTGGTTCTAAGTTTATCCTCTTTGACCTTATAACTTTTTTGTGGCAACTGTGGGTTTCCTAAAAAAAACCCTAAACTAAAACTAAACTCTAAACCCTAAAAACCCTAAACCTAAACCCACCACAAAACCTAAACCCTAAACCAAAACCAAACCTAAAAAAGACCCACACCTCTAAATCACACTACCATAAAATAAATAAACTAAACAATAAAAAATAAAATAAAATAAAGCTTAAAATAAACATAATACTAAGATAAATAAAATAAATTGCTCTGGTTTTTCTTTAAGATCCTAAATTCCAAAATCTAAAAACCTAAACAAACTCACTCTTAAAACCTAAACTAAACCTAAACCCTAAATCTTCCTAAACATAAAAACTCCTACACTTCCCCTAAATCCTGAACCAAAACCTCTGACCCTCTAATCCCTAAACCCTACTTAAACCTACCTAAACTAAATAAACTTAAAAATAAAATAAAAACCTAAACTTAAATAAGATAAATATTAAACTAAAAAACCTTGATAATAATAAATAAAATAAAATAAATTAAAAAAATAAATAAACTAAATAAAATAAAAATAAATAAATTCTAAATTACTTAAAATAATAAGATAACTAAATAAACTAAATAAACTAAAATAAAAAAATAAAAACCTAAACCTTAAACTTAAAAAATAAAATAAACTAAACCTAAATTAATTACCTAAACCTAAACCTAAAACCTAAAACTAAACCTAAAATAAATAAAACCTAAAATTTAAAAATAAATTAACCTAAACTAATTAAAAATAAGATAAATAAAATAACTAAAACTTCTAAAATAAAAAATAAAAAACTAAACTAAAATAAAATAAATAAAACCTAAACTATTAAAAAATAAAATAACCTAAAATAAAACATAAAATAAAACTAAACCTAAAATAAAATAAAATAAACCTAAAATAAAATAAAATAAAAACTAAATAAAACTTAAAATAAACCTTAAAACCTAAGAATAAAGAAAAAACTAAACCCTAAACTAAAACAAAATCTATACCTAAAATAAAAATAAATTAATTAAACCTAAACAAAATAAATAAACTAAACCAAAATAAATAAAACTAAACTCCTAATAAAATAAACCTAAATAAAATAAAATAAACTAAAAATAAACCTAAACCAAACTAAAAATAAACCATAAATACCTAAAATAAAAAATAAACCTAAACATAAAAATAAATAAAATAAAACCTAAACTAAACCTAAAAATAAAAATAAACCTAAACAAAATCAAATAAAATAAAACTAAACTAAAAATAAACCTAAACATAAACCTAAACCTAAAATAAACTAAAATAAAACCTAAAATAAAACCTAAATAAATAAAATAAACTAAGTAAACTAAAATAAACCTAAATAAATAAAATAAAATAAACTAAATAAACCTAAACTTTATTTACTTAATTAAAAAATAAAATAAAAAAAAACTCTAACCCAAAAAAACCCTAAAAAACCCAAAAAAAAAACTAAAAACCTTAAATCCTAAACTCAAAAAACTCTAAACTCTAAATGTTAAACCCTATACAACCTATCATACCCTTGCTACTATAACTTCTTTCTGATTGAATTACTTCTTGATTTCCATCCTATTTTTCTTATGATGTGGGCTGTTCTTTATGTGTTTCTTGAAGGATTTCAAAGATGGCTTTCCTTTGAACCACTTTCGACTCTATCTTTGTTGTTGGTTCTGGTCTTGAGGTTACTTTTGGGGCTATTTTTCCCATTGCTTTTAACCTCACCTTACCAACTGTGGAGAAAGCTAAACCCTTGTTATTATTATTGTCTCTTTGTGGATTAATTACTTAATGATTTCTTCTTTCAGTCTACTTTTCTGGGATGGTAGTTTAGCTAGCCGCTCTCCTTTTCTTGAAAGATTTCTATGATGGCTCCCTTTTGAACCCCTTTTGTGTCTATGTTGTACCACTATTTTTTATTGTCTTATCTTATGGTGGGTGCAATATTTGTATTATTATTTTAATTGTTGGCTTTTGGAATTTTAGATCTTATGTCTAGCAGGCTTCCTCTGAGGTTGTTGGCTATTTGTTGGCTTTTGTTTTTCTGCTTGATTTTGCTATTGCATCAGCATGATCACCTGTTTGTATATCTAAATTTTATTATTTTTTCCATTTTGGTTCATTAGACTTGTCAGATCTGATTGCTATTACCTATTTGGAAATTAACTTATCGCTCTATTCTAAATGGGTGGTTTATGGCTGCTTCTTTGTTAATTGCTTTTGGTTGTTGAAGAATGGATTAATGCCCAACAAACTCTCGGTTGTATCATGTCCAGGATGCTTTTGGGGTTATTTTTTTGATTGCTTTTGCTATCCTCACCTTCCCAATTTTGTAGATCATTGTGCTTATGCTATTGCCTACTTGGATGTTATCTTATGCATTTTATATTCTGAATGGGTGGTTTTATAGCCAGCTTGCTATTTTTTGCTATCTTGGTTGTTGGCTGAACTTGATTATCGGGTTTTATGCCTAGCAAACTACTTCTAGGTTTGTCTCTCTAATTGTCTTAATTTGGAGCTGGTTGTGGTGGGGAACAGCTTATTATCTGTGCCTTCTGGTCCACCTAATCTGCTGTTGCATTCCCATCTTATCTCTGTTAAACTTTTGCAATTCTGTAATTTGAGTTTGGGTTATGCTATTTTGCAATAAACTTGCTGATTATTAACTTCATATATGTCCTATATGTTTGGGTTGGAGTTATTTACATGCTTGTTTATTTGCCTTGCTAGATTTCAATAGGCTTTTCAACTAGTTGTGTTTTGCTTCTTTCCTCTGCCTGACCCTTTTTTGTTTTTTTGTGGTGGGTTACAATGCTAGTCTAATTAAACCCTTGCCTTTGGTTAAAAATAAGGTGGATGTGGAAGTTCATTTTCATATGTGTAGGGTTTCTCATGCCATGGTGACTATATTGATGATATTTATTCTGCATGGGATCCCCTTACCCAATTCGTTCTTTGTTGTATCCTTTTCATCATGTATATGGCTTTGCTTAGGTTTTGCAAGTACTAAGGCTCAAAAGACTTTCAACAAATGGTTGCTATCTTCAGTTTGTTATGATGGCTATGATGATTTCACTCCTTTTGGTTTGGTAGTAGCTCTTGTGTTGTAACCCTTCCTTGATGTTTGGATGCTCATATTTGCATCACTAATTTGATGTGAGCACAGCCTTCTCTATCACACCACTTTATAATCTTTCTCAGTTTATGTTGCTTTCAATTTTCATTTTTTTTGTATTACTCTAACTGCTCTAATTTCTATCTTTCTATAATTTTGCAGGTGCACTTCTCTTGTTCTTTTGCAGGTTTTCTCCCTAGTGTCATGCAATCTCTCATCTTGAAGAGCTTTGGCCCTAATATATCCATTGGCTTATCTATGTTAATCAATTTGTATTTTTTGCTTTCCTTTACTCTTTTATTTTTCTTTTGGTTCTACTTAGATGGGGGATTTATTCTCTAGGTGATTGTAGCACTTTGAGCAGTAGTTGCAGAGTTTATCCCCTTTAAGGATCTTCTAACCCTCTTTTTGTGGCAATAAAATTTCCCTATATGAGGTTTCCAAAAAAAAAACCCTAAACCCTATACCCCCCCTGCCCTAAATTTAGAAATAAACCCTAAACCCTAAACCCTAAACCCTAAACCCTCCCTAAACCTATAAACCTCCCTATAAAACACTAAACTCTAAACTCCATCCCACCCATCCCACACCTAAAATGTAAACCTAAACTAAATAGAACCTATAAAAAAACATAAACCTAAATAAAATAAAAACTTAAACTAAAACCTAATGATAAACCTAAACCTAAAAATAAATTAAAATAAAAATTAAAAATTAAACTAATATAAAATAAATAAACCCCAAACTAAACTTAAAAATAAATAAACCTAAAACTAGAAAACCTAAAATAAAACTAAACGTAAACTAAAATAAAATAAACCTAGAAAATAAAATAAAACTAAATGTAAAATAAAATAAAATGACCTAAATAAATTTAAAAACTAAACCTAATAAATAAAATAAAATTGAAATAAAAAATAAACTTAAACCTAAAAATAATCTAAAATAAAAACATAAACTAATATAAATAAATCTAAAATAAATTAAATAAAAATAAAAATAAACCTAAATAAAAATAAAAAATAAAATAAACTAAAATAAAAAATTAAAAATAAACCAAGTAAACCTAATCTTACAGGTTTACTTATTTTAAAAAAATAATGAAAAAAACTCTAACCCTAAACCCTAAAAGCCTAAATCCTAGCCTTAAACCCTAAACCATAAATCCTATACCCTGAACCCCTAAACCTAAACCTTGAACCCTAAACCTTAAAACCTAAAACCTACAACCCTAAACCCTAAACCCAAAACCCTAAACCCTAAATCTGTGACTTGTTTAATGCCAATTTAATTAATTACAACCAATTTAAAGGTTACAAATTTGTGGCCAATAAATTGGGTTTTAACTTGCCGGATCACCACATCTATAAAGATGATAAGATTTTTTATTAGGTTAAACCTCATGCTAACACTATTAAAGTTAACACTGATGGCTCTGTCTCTCATAAAAGTTCAGGCTGTGGTGGAATTTTCAGAAATCTTAATGGTAAAGTCCTATGTGCCTTTGCTTACCCCTTAATCCCTCTGTTCCTTTTCTTTGAGCTCATGGCTGTACAAAGCTCTTGAGATTTTTCTTCAAAAGGTTGGCTCAATTTTGGATTAGGTTGATGCCCTTCTAATTGATCTCTTAACTTCCACCAATGGGCAATCTTTGTACTACCTTCTTAAGCAAACTAGAACTCTCCTTGCCCAACTCTACTTTAAAATCACTCATGTATGGCGTGAGGGTAATCATGTCTTGATTATCAGCCCAGGTGCTAGATTGATGGACTAAAATTCTTGATCAACTAACCCTTCCTAAACATTTGCAGGGCTTGGTTAATCTGGACAATACTGGGTTTCCTTATTAAAAAATTAATCTAACCTATTGGATTCACCTGTTTCAATACATCTTTTATTGCATGTTCATTTTCTACTTATTGTTGTTATTTCTTTGGTCTTTGCTGATGCATCAACCTGATATCCCTTGTTGTTTACTTGTTGATCTCTATTGGTTTAATTGTCTTAGCTTTAAGAGCTTCGCTCTACTATTCTTCTTGTTAATATCTTCGCTTCTTTGGAATTCTTGATGAATCATCATATTACTCTTGCATCGTTCTTGAGCTAAGTGGCATCTGCTATTGGTTTTATTATCCCAACCTTGTTTGGGGTCTAGCTATTCGGATGCTACATCTATGTTAAAGGTTTAATTGTTGGCTATTGGGCTTTTGGGCCTTGTGGTGATCTTGGAGTTGGTTTAATGTATTTGTTGAATGTATATGCTAACCCCAACTTACATATCTATAAGGAAAGAAAATGCAATACCTTTGTTATTACTAATGGTTCTTTGCAAGTTTGGTATTATTTAATGAATTCCTTTCGATCTAATTTCTCTGAGGAGGGTAGTTCTGCTGCTAGCCTAATTTCTCTAAAGGATTTCATTGATAATACCCTTTTGAACCCTTATGGTAGCTCTCTGTTGCTTTTTTTGGCTTATCCTATGGTTGCAATAATAATTGTGTCTTGTTTCAACTATGGATTGGATTCACTATCCTGCGGGCTAACCTTATGTTTGTTAACTATTTGTTCCCTGGTGTTCTTTTAACTGTCTTTACTGTTCTCATCTAGGCTACTGCTGATCAATTAATTTTTGTTTTTTACCTTTTTGGCTCTATTAAAATTGTGCAGATCCAGCTTGTTGGTAATTCTTAGCCTGGATGTTGGCTGATCTGGATTATTACTCCTCATGCTACTTCCAGGATTTTGTTTTGTTTTGTTCAGTTGGCCTCTATTGTAGACTTCAAGATGGCTTTTATTTTTTTGCTTGACTGTTTCTTATCTCTCATTTTTCTGAATGTTTGTGCTGTTAAAACCTGGGATGTTGCTATTTTCACATATATTTTTATATCCGTTGACTAGTCTTGGGACCTCTTCCTTAACTATCGGATTTAACTTATGCATTATATAATTTGAATGGTTGGTTTTATGGCCAACTTTCTATTATTCTTTCTTGGTTGTTGGATGGTGCGGATCATTGAGTCTTTTATCCGAAAGCATTCGGGTTGTTTATCTAGTTCAGGTGATGTTGGTGTTGTCTTCTTGATTGTTTTGCAACCTCATATTCCCAATCGCCAGAGAGATTTGCAATTTCTGTTCAATTTTATTAATTCCTTGCAGGTTTGGACTTCCTTTATGGTTTTCTTTAATGTGGTTGTGGGTTTAGTAGCTTGATCATCTTTATCTAGAAGGTTTTTTTTTAATTATCTTTTGAACACTTTTACATTCTACTTTACATCTCTATTTTTATTGGAATTTTATATGGTGGGTTTGATTTTTTTTGTTTGTTACCATTGTCTTTGTGGTTATTATATTTCTTGCCTTTTATTTCTTTATTTGGTTTTTCAAACAACAGCTGATTTCTCCTACTATTTTATCCCCTCTTCAAATGGTGCAAAACTTCTGATTATCCATCGATTATTTGGATCTTTACATATGCTCTATTTTGAATGGGTGGATTTTGGCCGACTTGTTGGTAGGTTGTTGGTTGGTGGATTAATACTCTACATGCTATTTCTGTGGTTTTGGTTTGTTTTGTTAGCCTTTATTGAAGTTGTTGACTTCTTGGTGGCTTTTGATTTGAATCTCCTTATTGGTTTATTATATGCTTATCATCTGAATTCTATGGACTACTTTATCTGCTGCTCTTTTCTCCATCTTCTTTCAGTTAAACTTGCATCTATTGCACTGTTTATTCTGAATGGGTGGTTCTCTGGCCATCTAGCTGATTTTCATTATCTTGGCTCTTTGTTGCATTGGATATTTGCTATCCTTGTTTCTCAGGATTCCAATGTTGGCTCTATCTTTGTTGGTTATAGGACTTTAGGGTCCTATGTTAAATTGTTTCGACTTCTTGTTCTAATTTTTTTTGGTCATTGGTGTTTGGGTTGCTGCTTTTTTGATCCAGGTTTATATGGTCTATCTACTTGGTTACTAACTATTGCATTGTCTTCTCTGATTGAGAGGCTCTATGGCCATCTTGCTATCCCTTGCTGTCTTAGTTGTGGTATTTGTCTTGTCTTATTTATTTTTTTTTTGGTTATCTGATTTTTTTTTTTTTGGATTCTAATGAGGATCTAATTTGAATCCCAATTTTTATTTATCCTCTGGTGGGTTCCATTATTGCACTAACTATTTTGTTGTTGGGGTTGGCTTTCTGATTGCCCTTGCTATTTCTATCTAGGCTACTATTCATTTTCTGATAGCTATGATCTACATTAACTACTGTTGTTTCTATTCCCATCTGGGTTTAGTTAGGCTTGTGCTGCTATCTCCTTGGAATGCAATGTCTCTATTACGAATGGGTGGTACTATGGATAGTTTCTTTGTCTTCTTGTCTTGGTTGTTTGTTGATGATTATCGATTTTTTGTCCAAATTCTGCTTTTGCTATCTTGCATGTTTTTGGTATTGGGTTATGCTGCCTTCCTTTACAAATGCTTTTTGCCAACTACTGTTATGAATAATAATAATAAGGGGTTTGTTCACATGCATTCATTATTATGATTGGGCTCTTTTTACTTCTTTTTCTATATATATATATATATATATATATATATATATATATCTATATATAACTTGGAGGATTTAATACCTCTTACGCTATTTTCTTGTGGATGGTTTTATCTTGGCCTATTTCATATGTATAAGTATCCTCATGTCAGGGTGACTATATTGATGATAATTTTCTTGCATGGTACCCCTTATCTTTTTGCCCTTTGCAATTTCCTCTCTATATTATATGTAGTTTTGTTTAGGTTTACAGGTAATAAAGCCCATAAGAATTTCAACAACTGGCTGTTATCTTCTCACATGTTTGTTGGCTATGATGGCTGTGATGATTTAACTCTCTTTTGGTTTGGTAGTAGCTCTTGTGATGTAACCCTTCTGCTGAAGTTTGGATGCACATATTTGCATCCAACTGTGGCCGAGGAGCCTTCTCTATCAATTCTTTACTATCATTCTCAAATTATCTTTGTTTTAGTTATCATTATGTCGTAATTGCTCTAATTTCTTTCCGTTTACATTTTTGCAGGTGCTTCTCTATTGTCCTCTTGCAGGCTTGCTCCATAGTGCCATGCATTCTCACGTCCTGCAGAGCATTGGCCCTAATCTTTCTTTGGCTTTTTTATGTTAATCTAATTGTATCTTTTGATTGGTTTAATGCCTTCTTTTGCTTTTGGATGTACTTAGAGATGGGATTTACTCCTTGATGGTTCTAGAGTTTACCTGTGGTCGATTCGTTATCTACTTGTTCATGTCACATTGATCTCCCTACTTTGAATCACATCATTTAGATCGCTATAAAAGAATGGTACATTCTGAAGTCGGGTAGAGATACCTTCTCTAGTGAAAGAGTTCTAGAGGTCACTTATTTGCATATTTGGGAGGGTAATTTTTAACACATTTTTTAGCATGATAAGTTTGAAAATAATTTGTTTTTCCTGTAGGGTCATCATCTGAGTAAGATTTCATTATTTTTTGCAATTCTTTTATTCAACATATCAAGAATCTCAAGTAATTTTTAAATAAATTTGGTAGAGAAATTGGCCTTTCTATCAACAATAACAAAAGCTATTTTATCATATCCTCACGTATCTCCTATAATAAAATCAATCAAATCTGACATATCACTAATTATAAGCATCAACACTTACCTCTCTTTAAAGGCCTGAAATGATCCCATCTCTTTGATGAGGTAATTAAAAAAATCTTAAATAAAATTTTTGTTTGGGAATTCCATTTTCTTTCCTTTGGTGGCAGGCTCACTATTCTTAAAAGCACTCTCAATTCAATGCCACTTTATTTGATTCAAACTATTGTCCCCACCAATGCTACTCTCATAAGAATTGATCGCTTGCTTAATAAATTTTTTTGGGCCTCCAATAATTCTACCAAAAGAATGCATTAGACATCTTGGCATAAATGTTGTGGTCCTTTGGGTGAAGGTGCTCTAGGTTGCAAACCTATACATGAAGCTATCACTAATTTCTCTCATAAGCTATGGTGGAATTTTAGAATGAATGATAGCCTTTGGGCTAATTTTATGATGGAAAAATGTTGCCATGGTAAACACCCTCTTACCTGTGCTTATAAAGTTGGTGACTCTCTAGTTTGGAAAAGGCTTTGCTCCATTAAATGGGAAGCTAAATCCTTAATATCTTGGGGTATTCATTTAGGTTCATCTTTCTTTTGGCAAGACAACTGGACTGGAAACGACTCCTTTGACACCCTTTTATCTACCCATTCTACTGCTGCTATTAAAGTTAACTCTTTTTGGCTTAATAACTTTTGGAATAAAAGAAAACTTGAGAATTATATCCCTATTTCTCTTTTTGACAATTTTAGAAATATCCCCATTTCTTTTAACAAACATGCTCAAATTCTTTTTAAGCTTTCTTATATTGGTGATTTTGTTCTTAAAGAGCTTTGGAATTTTATTAGAGATAAGCAGAACCCCTCTATTAAATTTGGAACAATATCATTCCCATTTTCTATTTGGTTTTAGCTTAGAGGATTTTGAATAACTTTATTCCGATGGAGTCTTTCTCTATTTACCATCAAAATGTTATTGTTGCTTTCATTTTGAAAATGTAAATCATGTTTTTTCAATGGTGCTATTGCTTCTAAATTATTGCTTGGGTATGATGATTTATTTAATGCCAACTATTTTCATTATTCTCTTTCTTTATATCAACTTCTTGAAGTTTGTTTCAAAAAAATTATGAAAGGTCATATCAAAGTCTTAATTGCTATTACCCTTCTTTGGTTCATCTAGATGGATAGAAATGATGCTAAATATCATGGCACTCCTATGAACCATAAAAGGATCCTGGCTAGAGCTAAAGAAAAATTTATGCTCTTTAATTCCAATCTTACTATTCATTTTAGAGGCCATAAATTTGTGGCTAAAAATTGGGTATCATTCTACTGGACTTGGACCCTTATAAAGGTGCTAGGATTATCCATTAGATTAAACATAAAGAAAACTTGATTAAAGTGAATACTGATGGTTCTGTGGCTTCTAATAAATATGACTATGGTGGTATCCTTAGGGATTCTAAAGGTACTGTCATTTGTGCTTTTGTTTATCCTCTCAAAACCTGTTCTGTTATTTTGGCTAAGCTTATGGCTTTTAATAAAGCTATTGAAATTTGTTTGAATAGAGGTTTTCTCAACATCTGAATTGAATTTGATACTATCTTGCATCTTTACATGCTTAATTCTAATAGAAATGGGAATGCCCCCACATCCTTCATAAAGGTAATGCTTGTGCTAATTTCTTGGCTAATTTAGGTTCCAACGTAACTTAGTTCACTTTATTTGACAACCAAACTTTGCATAAACTATTTAAAGGCTTGGTTAATCTGGATGATTCTGGATTGCCTTATCTTAGATTATAATTTTTTGGTTAGTTTTCTTTTTTGTTGGTTTTTGATGAGCCTTTGCTTTTGGTTTCCCTTTGTTAAACCATCTTTGGGTTATTATTATTTTCTTATTTTCACTCTTTACTCAGAGCTGGTTGTTACTTTTGACCTTTTACTTTTGGTTTGTCCTGATGTTTACTCCTTGGTGTTTATTGTCATTGTAGCCTGGGTTGGCTTGGTTTTTTCGGTCTGGTGGCTGCTGTCTACCTAGCTGGGTGTTTACCATAATTTTTTCTTGGCTATTTTTGGTAACCTTCTATTGGGTTATGGCTTTATCTACTGTTGGTTTTTCCTCTTGTATGGATTTTGTCGCATTTCGGGGCTCACTGCAAACTTACTTAATTGGATCTGCTGCTGTGGTGGTTGAATGGGTGGCTTTGTTGGCTGGCTGGGATGACTAGCAGTGTTGGTTGGTTAGGTTGGTTAGGTTGGTTGGCTAGCTGGCTATTTTGTCTATCTTTTTCTTTTATGTTGATGACATATCTGGGGGGCTATTGGTGGTGTAGCTCTGGCTTGATTTTGGCATGGTGGAAGCTTTTTTTTCCTGTTATTTTTTCTTTCTTGTTGACTAGGGCTTAGTGGTCAGTTTTCTTATTTTGTTTTGTTTCTTTTTATTATGGTTTTGACCTCCTCTATTTTGGCTTTGGGTTTGGTTATTACTCTGGGTTGGTTAGTTGTGGGCTTTTTGGTGGTTGTTATTTTCCTGGCTATCCTGGGTGATTTTAGATTGATTGCTGCTATTGGTCTTTACATTGAATTGGGTTTTCTGTTGCTATGGTGGTTAGCTGGATTGGTTGGTTGTTTCTCTATTATATAATGTTTTACTGATTTTTGTGCTTTTTATTGGATGCTGGGGATCTTTCCTTTGTTGGTTACTAATGATGGACTTTTCTCTGGTGGCTGCCTTATGGATGTTTAACTTAGCTGCTTTGGTTAGAGGACTTTTAGTTGTCCTTAGAATCTTGGTTGGCTGCTTTTCTCTTTGTTGGTTTTTTCTTTATCTTGGCCAATTTGCTGAAGCCATTTATTGTGCTAGCCAAACCTTTGCTAATCCTTCTGAATTAGGATTTTTGGTTTCTGGTGGTTGGTGACTGCCTTTGGCCTCTTTTTGTATGCATGGCCAATGATTCTATTGTAACTTCTGGGTTGATGGCTTTATGTGTCTGGCCTATTGTGGGTTTTGGTTGGTGGTTGGCTGCTGGATGGCTACTGGCTAATTATTTTCTCTATTTTTTTGGGTGCAAGACTGAATCACTATGGTTTGCTTGCCTTGGATGGTTGATGGCATTAAGTATGCTGACTATGATGGTTTTGATGTTACTCATCTCCTCTCTTTGGTTGGTAGCTTTAAATATGATTGTAACCCATTTTATGAAGTTTGGATGCTCATATGTATTATTGCCCCTTTAGATTATCTTAACTGAGCCCGAGCCTTTTCTTTCTCAGCTCTCTCCTTTTGTTCTCTTTATCCTGATCCTTTTAGCTATAAATTTTGTCTTGGTAGTGTTTTTGTAGATTTCTTTTGCAGGTTGGAACTTTACCGAAGGCCTGGTCATTTCTCAGTCATCCCTACTACTATTACTGTGGAGCTTGCTTAGCTTGCTTTCTGAAAGGAATCATGAATTGCTGCTGACTCAACCTTTTACTATTTTTATGTTTTATTTTAGTTTTACTCTATGCCATTTTGCTCTCATGCTAATTAGTTGTTTTTTTTTCTCTTTTGTTTCCTTTTCTTCTTCTAATGTACTTAGATGGGGGTTTAGCTCTTCAGGTTTCTTGTAGCTTTATGAATGGTAGATTTCCGAGCTTTACCCCATTTAAAGATATTGTATATTTTCCTTTAATGGTAATAAAATTCTAACTTTTCCCAAAATAAAAAAAACCCTAAAAATGCTAAACCCTAAACACTAAATCTAACTCTAAATCCTAAGCCCAAAATCTAAAATAAATAAAAACCTAAACTAAACTAAAAAATAAAATAATATAAAAAATAAAAAATCTAAATAAAATAAAAACTAAACTTAAAATAAAAGTAAAATAAACCTAAAATAAAATTAAAAAAACTAAATAAAAACCTAAACCTAAGAAATAAGCCTAAAAAACCTAAAAATAAATAAAAAATAAAAGCTAAACCCTCAATTAAAAAAAAACCTAAACCTAAAACAAAAATAAAATAAACCTAAACCTAAACTAAAATAAACTAAATGAAATGAAATAAAACCTAAAGCTAAACCAAAAATAAACTAAACCTAAAATAAATAAAATAAAATAAACTAAAAATAAACCTAAACCTAAACTAAAAAAATAAAACCTAAAATTAAACATAAATAAAAACCTATACCTAAACCTAAAAATAAAAATAAAACCTAAACATAAAAATAAAACTAAAACTAAAACTAAACTAAAAAATAAACCTAAACCTAGAAATAAACAAGAAAAAAACTAAACTAAAATAAATAAAACTAAAATAAGTAAACTAAACTAAATAAAAATAAAAAATAAACCTAAATAAATAAATAAAAATAAAATATACTAAAATAAATAAAAATAAATAAAAATAAACTAAATAAACATAAACCTGCTTTCTTTTTTTAAAGATAAATATAAAACCTCAGAACTTTAAACCCTGGCAGGTAAAATCATGGGCCCTACCCTAAACCCTAAACTAAATCCTAAACCCTAAACATAAATATTAAACCATAAACCCTAAACAGAGCCTAAACCCTACACTTAAATCATCATACCACAGGCCCTAAACCTGTAACCCTAAAAAGCCACAGGCCCTGACCCTGACACTAAACTCAAAACTTTAAACCCTAAACCCGGCCCTAAATTGTAAACAGAGCCAAAACCCTAACCTACAAAACCTCCAAACCCTAAACTAATCCTAAACACTAAACCCTAAACCATAAACCTTTAACCATAATCCCTAAACCCTAAAAACCTAAAAACATAAACCTAAACTAAATAAAATCTAAAAATCAAATAAATAAAAAAACCTAAACCTAAATAAAATAAATTTATAAAATAAAATAAAAACCTAAACTAAACTAAACTAAAACCTAAACTAAATCTTTTGAAACCATTCTCATCTCTTGGGTGGTGCTCTGGCTTGATTTCCTTTTGTTTTCATTGTGGCTTGGCCAATTTCTGATCATTCTCGGTCATAATTTTCAATATTTGTCTATGATTGGCCACTAATGTGAGTTTCCCTTTGCTCTTTCAATGGCGGAGGAGCCGCTTTTCGTCGAGCTTTTCAAACTTGGCAGCGTCGGCTAGGCATCAGATTTACATGGAATTATGGATCCGAAATCATCCGTAACTCTGCCTGCAGTTAAGTCCTTCAAGGATGCATTCTCTAGTAAGAATCTTTCCCCTAATGCTTCGGTGAATTTGATCTTGACCTTATTTCATGGGATGCTTGCTGTTATGTGCTCGGATCTAGACGTGGAAAAGTTGGTGAAGCCTTTTGAATTCTCTTTAGTGGGTAATTTTCCTTATGTTGGCCAACTCTCGATAACATCCAATCATTTTTTCATAGCCTTAAACTTTCAGGCATTTTCACTATTGGATTGATTGATCCTAGGCATATTTTAATTCAGCTCTCTAATGACTTAGATTACTCAAGAGTCTTTGCTCGTCGTCACTCTTACTTTGTGTTTCATTGTCAAATGTGACTTTTGAATTGGTCTCCTCCTTTTGATATAAAAGAGGAATCCCCAATTGTTCCTATATGGCTAGCTCTTCCTAATATGATAATACATTATGTTACACATCAAGTTCTCTTTGCGGTTGGGGCTCTCTTTGGTTGGCCTCTTCAAATTGATCAGGCCACTGCTGCGAGATCATGGCCTTCTATTGCTCGTATTTTGGTCGATATTGATATTACTAAAAAGCATCCTAAAGAAGTTTGGATCGGCTCTGAGAAATTTGGTTATAATCAAAAAGTGGAATTTGAGAATTTTCCTATTTTTTGCACACATTGTAAGATATATGGCCATGATCAATCTGAATGTTTTGTGTTGCATCCTCATCTTAAAAAGAATAAATTGTCGGATCCTAATCCTACTCTATCAAATGAGAAAATTAATAAATTTTCTTATGTGCCTAAAGTCACTCAAAATGGGAATCATCCCCCTACCCCTACTCCTTTTTTATCCACTGATTTCCCTATTGGAGAGCAATCTAAGCATGTTACAAATAATGCTTTTGAGGTTCATGAGGAGGATAATGATAACTTACTTAACATTGCTTCTAATTGTAATAATTTGGCTCCTCAAGACAATACCTTCACTCATTCTAACCTACCCCCGCTGGTGTGAACCCAAGGAGACAAATTTTGAAATTGATCCTTTAATGAAAGAGCAAAATTTGAAAACTGTTGATCCTTTCATGATGGAATAAAATCTAAAAACTAATTCTAAAAATGAGCATGAAATGCGTGTGTAATGATACCTCTCTCTACTACCCTTCAGTGATACACATGCTAACCCTCTTTCTCATCTTAATTCTGACAGTGAAGAAGGGGAAATTACCATTAGGAATGCTTTGACTGATAGGTCCTATTCTAATTATCACAAATCACTCTCTCTCAAATGGGGATACTTTGGACAAAGATAGACCTTTTCAAACTATTTTTAAAAAAAAATCCTTAAAGCTAGAATGTTCACTAATAGCTCCATTAGAACTACTAGATCTTCTCTAACATCCCTTAAATAACTGACACTGCTTCTTTTCTTCTTACTTTTTATTTCTTTAGTTATCTCTTTTCCTTTCCTTTCTTTTTTATTATGATCAATTTACTTATTTGGTATGTTAGGAGTATTGGGACTCTCATTGCCCACAGCCATATTAGAAGTCTTTGATGTACACATAACATAGCCTTACTTGTTGTTATTGAACCATTCATACACTCTTCTAAGATCAACCATGTTGCTAGAATGCTTGGCTTTCAAAATTTCTTTTATAATATTAGCAATAAAATTTGGTGTTTTTGGAATAATTTAATCAACATCTCTATCCTTGATGATCTTCAACAATCGGTTAATGTTCACATCTAATTGGATGAATTTTTTATTTTTGGTTCCTTTATTTATGCTTCTTATAATAGAGCAGGTAGGAACATCCTTTGGGATAATTTAAGAACCTTTTCCTCCTCGATCAACAAACCCTAGTTGGTTGAGGGTGATTTCAACACTATTATCTCTTCCTCGAAAAGAAGGGGAGGTTGCTCTCCTAACATTCATTCTATGGAAGAATTTTCTAATATGATTCTTGGTTGCAATCTGATTGATTTTGGCTTTACGGGCTCTAACTATATGTGGCATAACTCTAGACTCTGGCAGTGGCTTGATAGGACTCTTTTTAATTCTCTTTGGATCAATCAATGGCCTATTACTTCTATTGAATATTTGAGCAGAACTTTGTCTGATCATGCTCCGCTTTTAATTTCTGTCCAAAATTCCTCGTAGATTATCCTCCCCCACGTCTTTTAGATTCCAAAATATGTGGATCCAACACATTGATTTCATAAATATTATATCCATTAACTGTATGGCACCTCTACATCTGGATAATTCTATTAGGGAATGATTTGCCTCTGGCTTAAGCTTAAATGGCTTAAATAAAACTTAAATTGGTGGAACAAGCATCATTTTAAAAATCTTTTTGCCAATCTCAAAAATATGGAACAATTAGTTTGTTCTCTTGAAGATGCTATTTTGATTCTACTAAATTTGAGGAGTTGAATGTAGCTAAAGATAACTTGGTTAACTATCGAATATGGAAGAAACCTCTGGCGGCAAAAGGCTGCTACATATATTCGATGGTGACAAAAATACCAGGTACTTCCATGCTCTTTTCAAAAAAAGAAAGCCTTAAACTCTATTAAAAGAAATTAAAAATGATAACGATAGCTGGATCACTGATAATAATGATATTAAAGATTCTATCACATATCATTTTAAAATTTATTAAACAACAACCCTTCCTTAGAGGCTCTTTCCAACTCACACCTGATTCCCTCAATGATTACTAATGATGACAACCACTTGTTTAGTTTGCATCCTACGGAAGTTGAGATTAGTAAAATTCTCAATAGAATGAACACTAATTATATTGCGGGCCTTGAAGGCTACATGACTCAATTTTTTCAGCATTGTTGGCCTATTATTAAGTCTAACCTTGTTGATGCTGTCATTGATTTTTTCGATGGCAATCCTTTACCTAGATACTTTTCTAGCACTTCCATTGTTCTCATTCCCAAAATTAATAATCATGATTCTTGGAGCGATTTCAGACCTATCAGCCTTTGCACCTTCTTTCATAAACTCATTGCTAAATTAATTGCCAATAGAATTAGTCATTCTTTTAAAATTATTTCACCCAACCAAGCTTCATTAAAGGTAGAGCTATATCTGACAACATTCTTCTTGAACAAGAGCTGATTCATGACATTGATGCTTCTACCAGAGGTGGTAACATCCTTTTCAAATTGGACATCTCTAAAGCTTTTGACAACCTCCCTTAAAATTTCCTCTTCCAAATTCTTCATTTGTTTAGTTTTTCTGACTATTTTATTCGCCTCATTAAAAATTATATTACCAATGTTTGGTTCTCCGTTATCATGAATGGTGAGTCCCTTGGTTTTTTCCCTTTGATGCATGGTTTGAGATAAGGAGATCCCTTGTCACGCTCTCTCTTCGTTCAGTTGCATTGTATCTTTGAGGAGCCTTGTGATCTTTTCAGCAATAATCTAATTTTTTAGAACTCAAGGTGGTCTTCTCTCTTATCTTAGTTTCTGACTTCATAATCTTTTGTAATGCCTCTATTCATCACATTAAAACAATTAAGAATCTTTTAAATAAATTTGGTAATGAAAGTGGTCTTTTCTTAACGAGGGTAAAAGTCATTTCATTCCTTCCTTTAAAATCTCTAGTAATAGGATCAACCAAATCTTGAGAATTACTAACTTTCAACAACAACATCTTCCAATTAAATATCTTGGTGCTCCGCTTTCCAAAGGATAGAAAAATCACATCTCTTTGATGAGCTAATCCAAAAAACCTCTAATAAAATTTCTGTTTGGGATTTTCATTTACTCTCTTTTGGCGGTAGGCTCACTTTGATTAAGAGCACCCTTAACTCCATGCCTCTAAATCTCATTCAAACCATTGTGAAGACCAATTCCACCATTGAGCCTCTTAACAAATTCTTCTGGGGTTCTAACAATTCTTCTAAAAGAATGCATTGGACCTCTTAGTATAAAAGCTATGGCATTCTTGCTGAAGGTGGCCTTGGATGTAAGCCAATCAAGGAAGCTATCACTGCTTTTTTCTATAAAATTTGGTGGAATTTTAAGAGCAACAATAGTCTTTGGGCTAATTTCATGACTGTCAAATACTGCTAGGGTAAGCACCCTCTCATTTGCCCCTATAGAGCGGGAGACTGTTCTATTTGGAAAAGACTTTGTTTCATCAAATGGGAAGCTGAATCATTAATATCTTGGGGGATTAACTCTAGTACCTATTTCTTTTGGCAAGATAACTAGATTGGAGGTGGGTCCATTGATGACTTACTTTCTACCCATTCCACTACCGCTATTAAAGTGAACTCTTTCTAGCAGAATAATATGTAGAACAATAGTAAGCTTACTGATTATATTCCTTTCTCTCTTTTAAATAATCTTACTACTATTCCTATCATTCCTAGCAATCATAATCAGATCCTTTTTAAGCTTTCTCAAAATGGTGACTTCAACCTTAAAAATGTTTGGATTTATATTAAAGAAGCTCATGACTTTTCCAATGTGTTTTTCAAAATTTGGAATAACTATTCTATTTCTTATTATCATTCTAACTTGTATCTGAAAAACTTCATCCCTGTTGACTCCTTGATGTGGGATAAAGGTTTTTACATACCTTCAAAATGCTACTGCTGCTTTCACATTGAGAATATGAATCATGTTTTTATTAACAGAGCCATTGCTTCCAAACTTTGATTTGGTATGATGATCTCTTTAACATTGACAAATTCAATGGATCCTTAACTTTATACCAACTTCTTGAAGTTTATTTTGAAAACACTATTAAAGGGCACATTAAAGTCATAACAACTATCACTCTTATTTGGTTCATATGGATGGGCAGAAATGAGGCAAAACATCATGGGACTCCTATGAACCACATGAGGATAATTGCTAGAATTAAAAATAAAATTTGTGACTTGTTTAATGCCAATTTAATTAACTACAATCAATTTAAAGGTTGTAAATTTGTGACCAAAAAATTAGGTTTCAACTTCTTTGGATCCACCCAATGGAGGATGACAGATTGTTTATTGGGTAAAACCTCATGCTAATACTATTAACATTAACCATGGCTCTTCTCAAAATGCTTCTAGCTATGGTGGCATTTTCAGAAACCTTAATGGTAAAGTCTTATGTGCTTTTGCTTACCCCCTTAATACTTGCTCTGTTCCTTTTGATGAGCTAATGGCAATTTACAAAGCTATTAAGATTTTCCTTCAAAAAGGTTGGCTCAATATTTGGATTGAGGTGGATGCCCTGTTGCTGATTGATCTTTTGACTTCCACCAAAATGGGCAATACAAAATTGTACTACCTTCTAAAGCAAACTAGAGCTCTCTCTCAACTCTATTTTAAAATCACTCATGTGTATGAAGGTAATGCATGTCTTTGATTATGCTAATCTGGGTGATAGATTGGATGGCATAAAATTCTTTGATCAACTTACACTTCCTAAATATTTCGTGGTTTGGTTAATTTGGACAATCTTGGACTCCTTACCTCAAAATTAATCCATCCTATTAGTTTGGTTATTACATTACTGTAATCAACTTACTTGGTTTTGATTTTCTCTAGATTTTGCTGATGCTAATTCCTATTACCCCTTTCTGGTTAGTTGTTGATCTCTATGGCATCTACTGTTAGATTACTTACCCTAACCTTATTTGGGGTTTCTTCTTCTATTTTTTTCACTCTCTTTTGGTAAGGTTTCTCACTGCTGGAGGAGATGGATTATTTTTCTTTTCTTTACTGAGGACAAACTTCTTGCTATCATTATTCTATTTATGGGTCCTATTGTAATTTTCCATTATATGATTAAGGCTGAGTTTTTTCTCTTTTCCTTAATCTAGAAATTTGTTCATGGCCTCATGACTTTGCTGTCTCATTATGTAATTGCAATAATTTTGTATAGCTTCATGGTAGGCTCGAATTTATCTATCTTTTCTCTCTTTAATAGGGTTATGCCCCCTCCTATGCTATCTAACCTCACCTCCATTACCTATATGGACATCAACTGCAATAACCTTGCTATTATTACTATTTCCTTGTAGGATGGGATTTTTTTCTTCATTTCATTTCAGCTTATTTTTACTGGTGATGTTGGCTTACCTATTGGTCTGTTTTTCTTTATCTTGAAGGATTTCAATGATGGTTTTTTCTTGAACCCCTTTCAAGTCTATGTTTTCTCCTTGTTCCTTGCTTATTTATCTTATGGTGGGTGCAACAATTGTTTGCTATTTTAATTGTTGTCTATTGGATTATCGGGTCTTTAGTCTGACGATTGGGTTGTTTTGTCTTTGCTTTTGTATAGCTGCTTATCATATTTGTGGATTACTTAATCTTCGCTATTTATTTATCCTAGTTCTTAGACTTGGATCCTGTGTTATCTTATGCCTTATTCTCGAATGGGTGGTTTATGGTATTATTTGTTTCTTGCCTATTTGTTGTCATGGTTTTCTAATTGTTCTTCTAATCTCATCTCCCAACTTTGTATGGAGACACATATACCTTTATTATTGTTATTATTTTCTCCTTCCAGGATTGAACTTTCTTTTTGTTTTCTTTCTAGTCTACTTTTACTAATGCTGTTGGCTTAACTGCTAGTCTGCTTTTCTTTGTCTTGAAAGATTCCAATGTTGGCTCTCCTTTGAACCCATTTTGTGCCTATGTTTGTTTTATTTTGATTTATCTTATGGTGGGTGCAATAATGGCTTTGTTATTTTATTTGTTGCCAGTGATTATGCTACTACTACTTGGTTACTAACTAATGCACTGTCTATTCTAAATGGGTGGCTCTATGGCCAGCTAGCTATTATTTGCTATCTTGGTTATCTGCTATCTTGGTTTTTTAGGATTCCAATGTTGGCTCTCCTTTGAACCCCCTATGTGTTTATGTTGTTTCTCTATTTTATATTGGATTATCTTATTGTTTTTTTGTTTTATCACAGTTGAATGGGACTTTAGGGTAAAAGCTCCTTATGGGGTTGGCTTCTTGATTGTCTTCTTTGTTTGTCAATTGTTGCTTATCACGATATCATGGACTACTTAATATTATTTTTTCCATCTTGGTTCAGTTAGACTTGTGCAAATCCCTATGATTATGCTTCTATCTACTTGGTTATTATCTTATACCTTTGTCTATTGAATGGTAGCTCTATGGACATCTCTTGTCTTATTTGATTATCGAGATCGGGTTTTATCGCATCTTCTTGATGTCCTTTGTCTTTATTTGGTCTTTGTTGATGGGATGCCTATTTCACAGTTCTTCACTGTCTTTGCATTCTCACCTTGGTCTGTTATCACTTGTTGTATTTGGTTTTGGGTTCTCTTGCTTTACATTTGCTTTTTTATTAACTTCTACAATGGTTATTAATAAGGGGTTGTTAACATCATTGCTTATTATGGGTTTCTTTTAGGACTATACTCAAAATCTCACGAAAGTTTCATATATGTCTTATATGTTTGGCTAATTAATTTGCTCAGCAGGATTTCAGCAGGTTGCTTTTTCTATTGTTCTCTTATGGTGGGTTTTTATGCTGGCCTAATTATACTCTTGGCTATGGTTTTAATGGCAAAGATGGCTCATTCTCATATGTATAGGGATTCTCATGCTATGGTGACTACATTGATGATAATTTTCCTGCATGGGACCCCTTATCTTTCTGCTCTTTGCTATCTCCTTTCAGATATATATGGCTTTGTTTAGGTTTTCTAAGGCCCATAAGACTTTCAACAAATGGTACTTTCTTCTCACAAGTTTGTAGGCTATGATGGCTATGATGATTTCACTCTTTCTTAGTTTGGTAGTAGCTCTTGTGATGTAACCCTTCCGCTGAAGTTTGGTTGCTCATATTTACATTTGCCCCAATTTGGTGTGGTAGCCTTCTTTCACACTTCTCTATATTTTTCCTCAATTTATCTTTGCTCTCACTTTTCACTTTCTCATACTACTTTATTCTAATTTCTATCTTTCTTCATTTTTGCAGATGCATTTCTCTTTTTTTCTTGCAGGTTTGCTCTCTACTGGCATGCATTATGTTATCCTAAAGAGCTTTGGCCCTGATCTATCCATTGGCTTATCTATGTTAATCATTTTGTATCTTTTGCTTTAGTTTTCTCTTTTATTTTGCTTTTGGTTGTACTTAGATAGGGGATTTACTCTCTAGGCTGATTGTAGCTCTTTGAGCAGTAGTTTTGGAGTTTATCCTCTCTTAATTATCTTGTAACCCTCTTTTTGTGACAATAAAATTTCCCCAATATGGGGTTTCCCAAAAAAATAAAAACCTAAACTAAAACCAAAACCTAAAAATAAAAAGTAAAAACTAAACTAATATAAATTAAATAAAAACCTAAACTAAACTAACTAAAAATAAAAAACCTAAATAAAATAAAAACTAAACATAAAATAAAAATAAAGTAAACTTAAAATAAAATAAAAACCTAAACCTAAAAAATAAACCTAAAAATAAGACCTAAAAAAAATAAAAAATAAAACCTAAACCTTAAACTAAAAAAAAACCCAAACCTAAAATAAAAATAAAAAACAAAATAAAATTAACCTAAACCAAAACTAAAAATAAACTAATCTAAAATAACCCTAAACCCTAAACTAATCCTAAACCTTAAACACTAAACCTTAAACCCTAAATCCTAAATCCTAAAAACCTAAAAACATAAACCTAAACTAAATAAAAATTAAATATAAAATAAATAAATAAACCTAAACTTAAATAAAATAAACAATAAGATAAAATAGAAACCTAAACTAAAAACCTAAACCTAAAACTAAACCTAAACCTAAAAAATAAAATAAAACAAAAAATAAAAAGCAAACTAAATAAAATAAAATAAACTAATAAAAGAAAAACTAAACCTAAAATAAAAATAAATTAAAACTAAAATAAAATAAAATAAAAACTAAATAAAAACCTAAACTTAAAGAGAACATAAAAAATTAATAAAAAATAAAACCAAAACCCTAAACTAAAAAAATAAAACATAAACCTAAAATAAAAATAAAATAAATATAAACCTAAACAAAAATAAACTAAACTAAAATAAATAAAACATAAACCTAAACCTAAACTAAATAAAATAAAATAAACTAAAAAGTAAACCTAATCCTAAACTAAAAAATAAAACCTAAAAATAAAAAAAAATAAAAACATAAAACATAAACCTAAGAAAATAAAACAAAAACCTAAACCTAAACCTAAAAATAAAAAATAATACCTAAACTTAAAAAATAAAATAAAAATAAAACTAAACTAAAAAATAAACCTAAACCTAAAAAATAAACTAAAATAAATAAACTTAAAATATTTAAACCAAACTAAATAAAAATAAAAATAAACCTAAATAAAAATAAAAAATAAAGTAAATTAAAATAAATAAAAAATAAACTAAATAAACTTAGGTTTACTTAATTAAAAAGTATTTACAAGAAAAAGACCTTAACCATAAACCCTAAACCCAAAACCTTAAACCCTAAACCCTAAACCTAGAACCCTTAACCCTAAACCCTAATCCCAAAAACCCTAAAACCTAAAACTCTAAACCATAACCCTAAACATTAAAAGCCTAAGGCCAAAATCTTAAACCCTAAACCCTATACCCTAAACCCTAAACCCTAAACCCCAAACCCTAAACCCTAATCCCTAAATCCTAAAATAAAGCAAAACCTAAACTCCTCTCTATTTCTCCTCTTTTTGAGTTCCCCTTATTGGCGGTTCTCTGGTGGCTTCTCTGCCTGGCTGCGTGTTTCTCCCGTGTGGCGTCCTTGGATTTGAGCAATGGCTCGGTCTCTGAATCCCACGTCCTCTCGGCCGCCCGACAGGCTTTGCATTCGACTCTGTTTTGGATTGATTGCACTGTTAATGCACCTGTTGTTAAATCATTCAAAGATTCTTTATCTGGTAAGATCCCTAGCTCGAATGCTTCGGTTAATCTCATTTTGACATCTTATCGGTAGTAATGTGTTGTCGGGATGTTGAGAAACTTGCTAAGCCCTTCAAGTTCTCTTTGGTGGGTAAATTCTCTCTTAGATGCCTGACTCTTGATAATATTCACTCTTTCTTTCATAGTTTAAAATTATCGGGCACTTTCTCTATCGGGCTGATCGATCCCCGTCACATTCTTATTCAACTCTCAAACGATTTAGATTATTCATGGGTTTTTTCGTCATTCTTATTTTGTGCATAATTGTCATATCTGATATTGAAATGGTCTCTCTTTGATGTCAAAGAGGAATCTCCCATTGTCCCTCTTTGGCTTGCTTTTCCTAACATGCGATACATTATGTCACTCATCAAGTTTTGTTCTTTGTTGCCTTTTTTGGTAGGCCTCTCCAAATAGACCAAGCGGCCACTAGATCTAGGCCCTCACTCATTATTCGTTGAGATAGACATCACAAAAAAATATCCCAAAGAGGTTTGGATTGGCTCCGAAAAATTTGGATATAGTCAAAAAGTCGATTTCAAAAATTTTCCTGTCTTTTGCACTCACTGCAAGATTCACGGGCACGATCACTCAGAATGCTTTGTGCTTCATCCTAATCTCAGAAAAAATTTACCTCAGAAAATGAATACCATTAATGGAACTGGGAAAACCACTACTCTAGCATATGTGCCTAAAGATACTCAAAAGAACCTCTCCTCCCTACACCTCCTCTTGATCTGAGTGGAAAACACTCTGACCTTGGTACTAAAATGCACATTGAGGGGTGTGACGATACCAATGGTAATTTACCTAACCTCACCCATGCTTGTAATAATCTGGTTTCCCACGATAGCTCTTTGCTTCATTTAAATCCTACTGAAAATCTGAATGGTAGCCTTATATTGGACACCCAATTAAACAATTTGAATGAGAATCATATAATGGACCAAAACAATGATGACCCTATGGCTTCAGAACATATTGAGAAAGATATTTGTATTACGAATGGTGCTAGAACTTCCCCATCTATTTCCCTTCAGAGTGATAATCAACAATTGAACCCAATTTCTCACACTCTATCCGATAGGGAAGAAGGTGAAATCCCCTCTTCTAAAACATTGATAGATTCTTCTACTATTCCACCCAAAATCAATCCCTTTTCGATGGAGATAATTTGGATTATAGACCCTTTCAAATTGTTAAAAACAAAAAACCCTACAAAGCAAAATTTTCTAATAATAACTTCACTAGAACCACTGCTTCTTCCACCCCACAATAATGTGTCATCATTTCTCTCCTCTCTTTCCTTTCTTTTTCTTTTTCCCTTTTGGTTGTCCCCTTATGATTAATTTTCTTATTTGGAATATCCAGGGTTGTGGGTCTCTTCCTATCCGCAATCGTGTTAGGAGTCTTTGTCATGTTCATAATATCAAGTTACTTGTTCTTATTGAACCTCTCATTAATTCTTCTAAGATTGCTTTTGTCTAGAGATCCCTTGGTTTTCATAATTTCTTCTTCAATCTTAATAATAAAATTTGGTGCTTTTGGCACAAATCCATCACCATTTCCATCATTGATGATCTTGACCAATTGGTTAATGTCAAAACTCCTTAGGTGACTTATCAACTTTTGGCTCTTTTATCTATGCTTCTTGTAATAGATAGGAACATCCTTTGGAATCACTTACACCTTTTTTCTTCGGCTAACCTTCCACGGTTGGTTGGAGGTGATTTCAATACTATCATAGTTTAGAAAGAAGGGTAGGATGTTCTCTAACCTTCATTCCATGGAGGACTTCTCAAATATGATCCTTGATTGCAATCGATCGACATTGGTTTCACGGTCTAACTTCATTGGCACTAGACTTTGACGATAGGACCCTCTTTAATTCTCTTTGGATCAATCGTGGCTACTATCATTGAGCATTTGAGAGAACTTTGTCGACCATGCTCCTCTTTTGATTTCCTTCAAAATCCCCCTACCCGTCTACTCCTCTCCTTTCGATTTCAAAATATGTGGACCCAACATAGTGACTTCACCAATGTCCTTAATTGGGCACTGTTTTCCTGGATAATTTTGTTAAAGGCATGACTCGTCTTTGGCTTAAGCTCAAAAGACTTAAACAAAATCTCAATTGGTGGAACAAACACATTTTCAAAAATCTTTTCACAAATCTTAAAGCTATGGAACAAGAGGTTTGTTCTCTTGAAGATTTGTCTCCAGATCCCGATGGCGGAGGGAGTTGAACATTGCCAAGAATACCTTGGCTAATTATCAAAACATGGAAGAAACCTATTGGCGTCAAAAAAAGCAATATTTGATGGTGAAACACCGGTATTTTCATGCCATTTGTAATAAGCGGAGAGCCTTAAACTCGATTAAGAAAATTAAGAACTCTAACGGTGAATGGATAACCGATAATGATATTAAAGATTCATACATCATTTCCAAACTTTATTAAATTCTAATCCGTTCTTTGGGAACTTTATCAAACACTCATCTTATCCCATGATTAACGGTGAGGATAATCATTTACTCACTATGTGTCCTTTCAAGAGGAGATTAGTAATACTCTTAAGAACATGAACGACTCATTGTTGGCTATCGAACTTCTTTCAAACTGTTGGTCATTTATTAAAACCGACTTAGTTGATCTTTGTTATTGATTTCTTTGATGGCAATCCTATTCCCAAATACTTTTCTTTTATTGTCCTTATTTCCAACAACTAACGAATCTTGGGGCAATTTTAGATCGATTAGTCTTTTTTCAAAAACTCATTGCTAAATTAATAAATAATAGACTTAACCCTTTGCTTCCTAAAATCATCTCCCCAAATCAAACTAATTTTGTTAAACACAGAGCAATATCGAATAATATTCTTCTTGCTCAAGAGCTGGTTCATGACATTGATGTCCCTTCTAGAGGAGGCAACATCTTATTCAAATTGGACATCGCTAAAGCCTTTGACAATCTCTCATGAGATTTTCTCTTTCAAATCCTAAATTTGTTTGGTTTTTTTGATAGTTTTATCCGGATTATAAAAAGGTGTATCACGAATGTCTGGTTTTCGGTTATCTTGAATGGTGAGTCCATAGGTTTCTTTCCTTCTAGCCATGGTTTGAGGCAAGGTGACCCACTATCACCTTCTCTTTTTTATCATCGCTATTGAATACACAGTCGAGCCTTAACGATCTTTTCACTAATAATCCTAATATGTCTTTTAAAACTCATGGAGGTTTCCCTATTTCTCATCTTAGCTTTGCGATGATTTCATTATCTTCTGCGGCTCCTTCAACATGTTAAAACCATTAAGAACCTTAAATGATTTTGGTAAAGTTAGTGGCCTTTTTTTTTGAAGGAAAATGCAATTTTATTCTTTCAACTAAGATTCCACCTAATAGACTTAACCAAATATCCAATTACTAATTTTAAGCAAAATCAACTCCCTCTTAATTAAGGCTCCGCTCTTTAAAGGCCAAAAAAGATCACACCTTTTGATTATCTAATTCAAAAATTTCTAACAAAATTTTAGTTTGGGAATTTCATTTACTCTCTCTGGTGGTTTACCTTGATCAAGAGCACTCTAAATTCCATGCCTATATACCTTCTCCAAACCATTGTGCCTACCAACTCTACCATCAATAGAATTGAGCATCTCTTAAACAAATTCTCGGGGAACCAATACCTCCTCTAAAAGAATGCACGGTCATCTTGGTCTAAAAATTGTTGTACTCTTGAAGAGGGAGGTCTGGGTTGTAAATCCATCAAAGAAGTTATCAATGCCTTCTCCTACAAACTTTGGTGGAATTTTAGGAGAAAAAATAGTCTTTGGACGAATTTCATGACTTCTAAATATTGCCAGGGTAAACATCCTCTCATTTGTCCCTTTAAATCGGGTGATTCTCCTATGTGGAGAAGACTTTGTTCACAAATGGGATGCAATCCTTAATTTTTGGGGCATAAACTCTGGCAATTCCTTCTTTTGGCAAGACAACTGGAGTGGTTGTGGATCCATTGATGACTTACTCTACACTCACTCCACTTCCGCTCTTAGAGTTAATTCATTCTGGCAAAACCACAAGTGGAACACTAGTAAGATTACTGATTCTATTCCTTCCACTTTCTTAAATATGATTACTAATATTCCTATCACTCCTAACAATCATGATCAAATTATCTTTAAGCTATCTCATAATGGGGATTTCAACCTTAAAATGTGTGCTTCACACTAAAGACACTCGTGATTCTTCTATTGTGTTCTCCAAAATTTGGAATAACAATATCCCCTCTTCTTACTCTATTCTAACTTGTATCCTAAAAAACTTTATTCTGTTGACTCTTTGTTGTGGGGTAAAGGGTTTTACCTACCCTCTAAATGTCAATGTTGTTCTCATATTGAGAATGTTAACCATGTTTTTATTAATGGGGCTCTTGCCTCTAAAATTTGGATTTGGTATGACAATCTATTCAACACTATCAATTTTAATTGTTCTTTTAATTTATATCAAATTCTTGAAGTTTACTTTGACAGTGCAATTAAAGGTCATATTAAAATCATAATCGCCATTACTCTTATTTGGTTCATATGGATGGACCAAATGATGCTAAACATCGTGGATTTGTATGAATCACATGAGGATTATCTAGAACTAAAAATAAAATTTGTGATATGTTTAAAGCCAATTTAATTCATCATAAACATTTTAAAGGTAAATCTATAGCCAATAAACGGGCCTCAACCTTCCGACCTGCACTTACTATCAAATGATAGAATGGTTTTTGGAAAAACCTCTTGATCATATTATTAAAATTAATCATGGCTCGCTCTCATAATGGCTCGGTTGTGGAGGAATTTTCGTGGATTCTAAGGGTATAGTCCTATGTGCATTTGCTTATCCCCTTATTTCCTATCTCTTATATCGAGCTTATGGCCCACAAAGCTCTAGAAATTTGTATTCAAAATGGCTGGCTCAATATTTGGATAGAGGTGGATGCTCTTCTACTGATTGATCTTTTGACTTCTACCAATATGAGCAACGCTTGTTTGTACTACCTCCTCAAGAAAACTAGGGCTCTTCTCTCTCAACCAATTTTATCATCACTCATGTTTCATGTGAAGGTAACGCTGTCTTTTTACCTTGCAACTGTATGAGATTAGAGTATCATCTTCTTTGATCAATTTACATTACCCAAATACTTGCATGGTTAGTTAACTTGGACAACTCGGGCTTCCTTACCTCGAATCTAATCTCTCACCTCCCTTTTTTCTGGTTTTCTATTTCCTTGTGTTCTTTATGGATACTCCTCATAGATATCATTGTTGTCTTGTGCTCTTTGCCATGACTTGCTACCTTTACCCCTTCTCATTTAGTTGGAAGATTGTTTTGGCATTTACAATATTATGGGGCGATGTTGAACTATATGCACATCAATCTCTTGAATTGGAACCCGTTGAGCCTTGTGCTACTTATCGGGTTTTATAAGCAACAATCCCACTTGGGACTTTAATTTCATTGATACAATTATTTTAAACCTGAGAGAATTAATCATTGCTGGAGGAAGTTATCTATTTTGATGGGCTTAGATTTTAATACTAACTCCTTTAACCAGTTTTTTCTCACTGATAATATGGCTTGGAGCATTGCTACTAACTATGTTGATTCTAGGCATCGGATTAGTGTGCATTATGCTGGTTGCAGTTTTTATTTTGATGATTATGGTATTTCTTTGGCTGATGCTTACATTCCTTGGGACTCTTTACTCCTTAAAGGTCTAATTCATAAAGGTTTCATCACTTATGCTAAAAGGATTTTGGTTGGTTTTTTCAGGACTTCATGTGCGTAGTCCCTTGCTTATATAATGCCTAACCTCAAAGATGCTTTCCCGCAAGGGAAGAAATTGTAATACGGTCTCTTTTAATGGTTATTTTGGTCCGAAATCTTTATCTGGAATGGATTGGGTTTAATTGTTTTTTGGGTTTTGGAGGTTTGCCATGGTTGTTTGTTGATTTGTTTGGTGATTTGGTTTTTCATCCGGTTGGGTGCTGCATTTTCTCTGCTGCTTCTCTCGCTTTTCCTCCCGCTGTTTTTTTTGCCATCTTGCTCTTGTCTTAGCAAGTTCCGGTTTTGGACCTTTATTGTCTTAAAATTCTTTCTTGGTAATGATGTTTCTATTTGGAATCATCTTCTTATTTTATATTATAGTTTACAATGTTGCATTAGTTTCGATGGGAGTGACTTTGATTGATTATTTTGCTAGTTGTCGCTCATTTCGGTGGTTGGAATCATATTTATAGTCATTGTTTATATTGTAATCCTGCTTCTAATGGGTTTGTGTTGTTACTTTCTTGGATTGGAGTGTCATTTCTGTTTGAGAAGTACTATGGTCTGATGTTGCCTGTTGCTGTTTTAAGATTTTGGATGTTTGTGGATTTGGTTTATCTGATTAGTTATCTCTGGGCTACTATCGTAACCTGCTATAGTATCCCTTTTACTAGTATTGAGCATCACTGCCTAATCAATGCTCTACCGGATCTTAACCTATGGTTTGTATACTCTCAATGATTGTTATTATGGCAAGCCTGGGGTATTTCTCCAAGGATTGTGGGTCAATTGGGATATTATTGCCTGAATATTCCTTATGTGGTAGCTTTTCTGATTTTCACTGATCGGATTTGTCTCTGTTGAGGTGCTGACATTATCTTTTATCTCTTAATCTGTTGTTGTACTTTAATCTGCTATAATTTCTGTGGTAGCTTAGGCTGGGACTTTGCTGATTTACCTTTCACTGGCTATTTTCTTAATCCTGATTGCATGAGGTTACTTTGTTTGTCTTGGTTCCAGCAGATGCTTCACTTCAGTTGTTTGGTTATCTATTATTGCCATGACTAAACTGATTGAGGAGTTTTATGGCCAATTTGCTGTTTCTTCCTATTTTGGATGTTGATGTCTTAACTTGTCGCTCGATTTTAGTGTTTAGACTCATTTCAATTCAATTGTTGATTTTTCTTATGGCGGGTTCCAATGTATTAGCCGCTTTTGTTAGCTTTTTGAATGCTGCGTTTATCTCCTATTTTTTCGATCGCACCGCTACCTCTTTATGAGGTTGGTGCGTTTTATGATGTTCATTCTCGATAGAATGGTATTATGACCACTTTAGTCCTTCTGCTTTGGATGTTGTTTTACCGCCTTGTTCCCTGGATTGATTGTTGATCCGGACTATCTCAATGGAGGCTGAATCGATATTATTGGCGTTGTAAGGAATGTTTCGGTTGTTTTAGACCGAAAGTTTCAGCAAGTTGTCTCCTCTGTAATTTTCTTATGGAGGGATTATATGCTGAACTAATTCCTTTGTTGGATATGGATATTCATGAAATTCTGGCTAAGATGGCTCACTCTCTTATGTTTATGTATTCTCATGTCAAGATGACTATATTGATGATAATTTTCTTGAATGAGACTCCTTATCCTTCAGCTCTTAGCAATTACCTATATATTTTAGATATGATTTTGCTTAGGTTTGGTGTAACAAAGCTCACAAGAATATCAACAACCTGGTGCTACCTTCTCACGTTTGTTGGCTATGATGGATGATCTCACTCCTATTGGTTGGTAGTAGCTCATGTGATGTAACCCTTTTCAAGTTTGGATGCTCATACTCTCCCCCAACAGGATGTGATTGAGCCTTCTCTATCACAATTCCTTACTTACATACTCATAGTATATTGTTTTCTTTAAACTTTTGTCTCAGATTTAAGCTCTAATCTCCCTCTTATGATAACTTTGCAGGTGATTCTATCTCCTTCTTTTGTGCTCTGCATTATCATGCATTCCCACATCCTCAAGAGCATTGGCTTTATTCTTACTTTAGCTTATTATGTTAATCATCTTGTATCTTTTGATTATTTTTATGCTTTCTCTTACTCTTGGATGCACTTAGATAGGGGATTTACTCCTTAGGCTGATTGTAGCTCTTTGAGCAGGAGTTCTGGAGTTTATCCCCTTTTAAAGACCTTGTAATCCTCTTTTTGTGGCAATAAAATACCCCTACATGGGGCTTCCCTAAAAAAAAAAAAGCCTAAACCTAAACTAAATAAAACCTAAAAATAAAATAAACAAATAAACTTAAACCTAAATAAATAAAATAAAATAAAATAAAAATCTAAACTAAAACCTAAACCTAAACCTAAACATAGAAATAAAATAAAATAAAATTTTCAAATAAAACTAAAAGGTAAACTAGATAAACTAAATAAACCTAAACTTACTGGTTTACTTAATTTTAAAAAATTAAAAATTAAAAATAAATAAATAAAAACCTTAACTCTAAACCTTAAACCCTAAATCCTAAACCCAAAAAACTGTAAACCCTAAATCCTAAACCCTAAACCCTAAACCCTAAACCCTAAACTCTAAAACTAACCCTAAACCTTAAACTCTATACCCTGAACATTAATCCTAGAACCAAAAACCCAAAACCCTAAGCCCTAAAATCCTAAACCCTAAACCCTAAACCCTAAACCCTAAAACCTTAAACCATAAACCCTAAAACCTAAATCCTAGAAGCCTAAACCCTAAAACCTAAACCCTAAAACTTATAACCCTAAACCCCAAACCTAAACCTAAATTCTAAACCCTAAACTAACCCTAAACCATAAACCCTAAACTCTAAGCCCTAAACCGTAATCCTTAAACCCTAAAAATAATAAAACATAAACCTAAACTAAATAAAACCTAAAAATAAACTAATTAAAAAAATTAAACCTAAATAAATAAAATAAAATAAAATAAATTGAAAACCTAAACTGAAACCTCAACCTAAACCTAAACATAGAAATAAATAAAATGACAAATAAAACCAAAATTAATATAAAATAAATAAAAATCTAAACTAAACTAAATAAAATAAAATAAACTTAACCTAAACCTAAAATAAAAACAAAATAAACAAAATAAAATAAAACTAAACCTAAACTAAAATAAACTAAACTAAAATAAACCTAAACCTTTAATTCTAACCCTTATCCTTAAACTAACCCTAAACCATAAACTTTAAACTTAAACCCTAAATCCTAAACACTAAAAACCTAAAAACATAAACATAAACTAAATAAAACATAAATATAAAATAAATAAATAAATCTAAACCTAAATAAAATAAAAACTAAAACTAAAACCTAAACCTAAACCTAAAAAAAATACTATAAAAGAAAAAATAAAAACTAAACTAAAATAAATTAAATTAAAACTAAACTAAACTAAATAAAATAAAATAAACATAAAATAAAAATCCTAAATAAAATAAAAACTAAACCTAAAATAAAAATAAAATAAAATAAGAACTAAATAAAAACCTAAACCTAAGAAATATATATATAAAAAACCTAAAATAAATAAAATAAAAATTAAACCCTAAACTAAAAAACCATAAACCAAAAATAAAAATAAAATAAACCTAAGCCTAAACTAAAATAAACTAAAATCAGTAAACCCTAAACATAAACCTAAACCTAAATTAAACTAAACTTAAACTAAATAAAATAGCATTAACTAAAAATAAACCTAAACCTAAACTAAAAAACTAAAACCTAAAAATAAACCTAAAATATAAACCTAAAACCTAAACCTAAAAAATTAAAGTAAAAAGCTAAACCTAAACCTAAAATAAATAATAAAACCTAAACCTAAAAAATAAACTAAAGATAAAACTAAACTAAAAAATAAACCTAAACCTAAACCTAAACCTACAAAATAAACTAAAATAAAAAACCTAAACTAAAATAAATAAACCTAAACTAATGAACTAAAATAAATAATAATAAAAAGTAAACCTAAATAAAATTAAAAAAAACAAAACTAACTAAAATAAATGAAAAATAAACTAGATAATCTAAATAAATATAAACCTACCAATTTACTTATTTTAAAAAAATTTAAAAAAATTAAAAAAAACACTAACCCTAAACCCTAAAAAAGCTAAACCCTAAACCCAAAACCGTAAACCCTAAAACTAACTCTAAATCCTAAACCATAACCTCTAAAACCTAAACCATAAAATAAATAAAAACTTAAATTAAACTAAAAAAATAAAATAAAATTGAAAATAAAAATAAAATAAACCTAAAATAAAATAAAATAAAAACTTAATAAAAACCTAAACTTTAGAAAAAAAACTAAAAATATTTAAAAAATAAATCCTAAAACCTAAGCCTAAAATAAAAATAAAATAAACCTAAACCTAAACTAAAATAAACTAAACTAAAATAAATAAAACCTAAACCTAAAATAAACTTAACCTAAACCTAAACCTATACTAAATAAAATAAAATAAATGAAAAATAAACCAAAACTTAAACTAAAAAATAAAACCTAAAAATAAACCTAAAACCTAAACCTAAAAGAAACCCTAAACCTAAAAAATAAAATTAAAATGAAGCTAAAGTAAAATAAATAATAAAAATAAAAAATTTAAACTAAAATTAATAAACCTAAAATAAATAAACTAGACTAAATAAAAATAAAAATAAACCTAAATAAAAATTTAAAAATAAATTAAACGAAAATAAATAAAAAATAAACTAAATAAAGCTAAACCTTGCAATTTCTTTAATTTAAAAATAAAAATAAAAAAATTTAAGAAAAAACCCTAAACCGAAACCCTAAACTCTAAACCCCAAACCCTATACTTAGAACCCTAAACCCTAAAACCCTAAACCCTAAACTCTAAACCCTAAACCCTAAAACTCTATACCCTAAACCCTTAACCTGAAACCCTAAATAAATAAACTAAACTAAATAAAAATAAAATAAAGCTAAATAAAAAATTAAACTATAATAAATAGAAAATAAACTAAATAAACCTAAACCTGATGGTTTACTTAATTTAATGAAAAATAAAAAAAATTTAAAATACCCTAAACCTAAATCTTAAATCCTAAACAGTAAAAACCCTAAACCCTAATTCCTAAAACATAAACCCTAAACCCTAAAACTAACCCAAATAACCTAACCCGAAAAAAATCCAAAACCTCCTCCTCCTTCCACGGAGCTCTGGCGATTTGCATTTTCCCCTTTTTGGCAATCATTTTCCTTGTAGTTTTTGGTGATCCTTCATAATTTCTGTTCAATTCCTGTTATTTGCTTGTTCTGCCATGCGTGTGCTTTCCCTGTAACTATCCTTGATGGCGCCTGTCCCTTTGGCCGCTCAGCCCATCACTCCCTCCACGATTGTGCTATCTAGGGCTTTGGATTTCATGGATTTTTCAGACTCAACAGAACCTGCTGAAGTGTCTGTTGTTAAATCATTTAAAGATGCATTTTCTGGTAAGAATATCTCACCCTCTGATTCGATTAACTTAATTTCTACCTCATTTTGTGGCATCCCTGCGATTATGTGCTCGGATCTGGATGTTGAGAAGTTGGCTAAGCCTTATAAATTCACTTCTTTAGTGGGCAAATTTATTTTACAATGACCTAATCTGGACAATATCCACTCATATTTTAATAATCTTAAACTTTCAGGTGCATTTTCTATTGGTTTGATTGATCCAAGGCACATTTTGATTTAGCTGACTAACAATTTAGATTATTCAAAGGTTTTCTCACATCACTCTTACTTTATTTTCAATTATTAAATGCATCTTTTAAAGTGGTCCACCCTTTTTAATATAAAAGTGGAATCACTGATTATTCCTGTATGGTTGGCTTTTCCTAATATGAGGATTCATTATGTTACGCATCAAGTTTTTTTTACTGTTAGGGCTCTTTTTGGTCGGCCTCTTCAAATTGATCAGGCCACTGCTGAGATCCTGACCTTTTTGCTAGCATTTTGGTGAAAATTGATATCTCTAAAAAAACACCTTAAAGAAGTTTGGATTGGTTCTGAAAAGTTTGGTTACAATAAAAAATTTGAATTTGAGAATTTTCCTATTTTTTGCTCGCACTGTAAAATTCATTGGCATGATAATTCATAATGTTTTGTGCTACACCCACAACTTAAAAAGAAAAACTTGACTGATCCTAATCCTAATCTATCAACTGATAAAGTTAGTAAATCTATTTATGTTCCTAAGGTTAATCAAAATGGGAATCCTATTTCTACTTCTTTGGAACCCACTGCTTTGCTAAATGAAGTGCTCAATGATGATACTCCAAATTTTCAATCTAAGCAGATAAAAGATATTGCAAATATTGACCAAAATATTGAATATGATGGTTTGGTTATCAGTCCTTCCTTACATAATATTTTGTCTCCTCAAGATTTTGCCTCTATTCAGACTACCTTGCCTCTCTTGACCGTTGAACATGAGGAGGAGCATGTGACCCTTAATGGTAATTTGAATGGAAATTTGATGATGGAGGAGAATATGAAAAATAATTTTGAAGCTGATCCTGAAATTTATGCTCTTAAAAGGTTTTACAACCACTCCTCCTAATCCTGAGATTGAAATGCATGCTAATTCGACCTTTCAGCTTAATACTGAAATTGAGTAAGGGAAAGTTATCATTAGAAATGCTTTGACTAATTCTAACCCTATTCTTAATACAACTAATAAGTCTCTCTCGAATGGTGATTCTTTGGAAAAAATAGACCATTTTAAACTTTTTTTAAAAAGAAATCATTAAAAACAAAAATGTTCCCTAATAACTCAACTAGATCTACTAGATCTGGTTCCTCATCTAATAAATAACTAGTTCTTTTTCTTTTCTTATCCCTCTATTTATCTATTTTTCCTTAGCTTATTTTATATTTCCTTTATGTTTAACGCTCTAATTTTGAATGTTTGAGGAACTGGGACCCTCATTATCCTAACCGTGTTAGAAGTCTCTATCAATTAATAATATAGCTTTGCTAGTTGTTATTGAACCTCTCATACATTCTTTTAAGATCAACCATGTTGCTAGAATGCTCAGCTTTAATAACTTCTTCTATAATATTATTAATAAAATTTGGTGTTTTTGGAATAATTTAGTCAATGTATCTATCCTTGATGATCTTCAGCAAGTTGTCAATGTCCACATCTCATTGAGTGATTTCTCTACTCTAGGCTCCTTTGTTTATGCTTCTTGCAACAGGGTTGGTAGGAACAACCTTTGGGATAATTGAAGAACCTTTGCTTCAATTATCAACAAACCTTGGTTGGTTGGGGGTGATTTCAACACTATCCTCTCTTTGTCTGAAAGAAGGGGTGGTTGTTCTCCTAACATTCATTCCATGGAATATTTCTCCAATATGATTCTTGATTGCAACCTTATTGACATTGGCTACTCGAATTCTGATTACACTTGGCATAACTCTAGACTTTAGTAATGGCTTGATAGGACTCTCTTTAACTCCCTTTGGATTAATCAATGGCCTCGTACCTCTGTTGAGCACTTGAGTAGAACTTTGTTCGATCATGCTCCTCTTTTGATATCCATTAAAAATCCCTCTAGTAGACTATCCTCCTCTGCCTCTTTCAAATTCCAGAATATGTGGATTCAACACATTAATTTCTTAAATGTTGTCTCCACCTACTGGATGGTCCCCCTTCACCCTGATAATTCTGTTAAGGGCATGATTTGACTCAGGTTTAAACTTAAAAGACTTAAACAAAACCTTGCTTAGTGGAATAAGCATTGTTTTAAAAATCTCTTTGCTAATATCAAAAATATTGAACATTTGGTTTGTTATCTCGAAAATGCTATTTTGATTGATTCTTCTAAATAGAAGGATTTGAATGATGCCAAAGATAACCTTGATACCTATCAAAATATGGAAGAAACTTACTAGCGGTAAAGGATGCTAGTAAACATATTGCTAACAGGGACAAAAATACTAGATATTTTTATGCTCTTTTTAAAAAAAAGAGAGCTTTAAACTCTATCCAAAAAATTAAATGTGATAATGGCAATTTGATCACTGACAATAATGAGATTAAAGACTCTATCACTAATCATTTTAGAAATTTGTTGAACAAGAGCCATACTTTAGAGGCTATCTCCAACTCTCTTCTGATTCCCTTAACAATTACCAGTGATGACAATCACTTGCTTACTATGGTTCCTACGAAAGTTGAGATTGGTAAAATTCTTAATAACATGGACGCTGATTCTGTTGCTGGTTCGGAAGGCTACACTACTCAATTGTTGGCCTGTTATTAACTATGATTTAGTTGATGCTGTGGTTGATTTTCTTTAATGGTAATCCTTTACCTAGATATTTCTCTAGCACTTCCATAATCTTTATACCCAAAATTGATAATTCTGAATGCTGGGGTGATTTCAGACCTTCAGTCTAAGCACCTTTCTTCATAAACTAATTGCTAAATTATTTATCAATAGAATTAGTCCGTTCCTTCAAAAAATTATCTCTCTCAACCAAACTGGTTTCGTCAGAGGTAGAGCTATATTTGATAACATTCTTCTCGCCCAAGAGCTGATTATAATTTGGATGCCTCTAATAGAGGTGGTAACATCCTCTTCAAATTGGATATCTCTAAAGCTTTTGACAACATCTCTTTGGCTTTCCTTTTTCAAATTATACATTTGTTTGGCTTCTCTGATAATTTCTTCTCCCTTGTTAAAAATTATATTAGTAATGCTTGGTTCTCTGTTATTCTAAATGGTGAGGCCTTAGGTTTCTTCCCTTCTTTGCATAGTTTGAGATAAGGGGATCCCTTATCTCCCTCTCTTTTTATTATTGTTGTGGAATATCTTTCTTGGAGCCTTAATGACCTCTTCAACAATAATCCAAGCATGTTTTTTAGAACTCTTGGTGGTATTCCTGTCTCTCATCTTAGTTTTACTGATGATTTCATTATCTTTTGCAATGCTTCCATTCATCACATTAAAAACATTAAGCACTTTTAAATAAATTTGGGAAGGAAAGTGGTATTTCTATTAATAAAGGCAAAAATTGTTTCATTCCTTCCTCTAAAATCTCAAGTAACAAAATCAATCCAATCTTGACAAGTACCAATTCTTAGCAACAACATCTTCCAATTAAATATCTTGGTGCTCCTCTATATAAAGGTCAGAAAAGATCACATCTCTTTGATGAGTTAATCCAAAAAAAATTCAAATAAAATTTCTATTTGGGAATTTCATTTACTCTCATTTGGTGGTAGACTCACTTTTCCTAAGAGTACCCTTAACTCCATGCCTTTATATCTTATTCAAACCATTATTACTACTAATTCCACCCTAAACAGAATTGAGTGCCTCCTTAATAAATTCTTCTAGGTTCAAACAACTCTACTAAAAGGATGCATTGGACTTCTTGGTATAAAAGTTGTGGCACCCTTGCTGAAGGTGGGCTTGGTTGTAAGCCAATCTGGGAAGCTATTACTGCTTTCTCTCATAAACTTTGGTGGAATTTTAAGAGCAATAATAATCTTTGGGCTAAATTCATGACTGTCAAGTACTACTAGGGTAAGCATCCTCTCATTTGTCCTTACAAGGTGGCTGACTCTCATGTATGGAAAAGACTTTATTCCATTGAATGGGAAGCTAAATCCCTTATTTCTTTGGGGGTAAAGTTTGGATCTTCTTTCTTTGGCAAGACAATTGGACTGGCAGTGGCTCCATTGATGATTTATTATCTACTCACTCCACTACTGCTATTAAAGTGAAGTCTTTATGGTTGAATAATAAATGGAATGATAGTAAGCTTAGAAATTTTATTCCTACCTCTCTTTTACATAAACTTACTAACATCCCAATCATTTCTAACCATCCTGATCAAATTCTATTTAAGCTATCTCAAAATGGAGACTTTAACCTTAAAGATGTCTAGATTCATATTAGAGAAGCTCATGATTTCTCTAATGTATTTTTTAAACTTTAGAATAATACTATCCCTATTTCTTATTCTATTCTAACTTGGAAAATTTTGAAAAATTTCATCCCTGTTGATTCTTTGATGTGGGGTAAACACTTTTATTTACCTTCAAAACACTACTGCTATTTTCACATTGAGAATGTGAACCATGTCTTTGTTAATGGAGCTATTACCTCCAAACTATGGCTTTGGTATGATGAGCTTTTCAATATTGACCATTTCAATGGCTCTTTATCCTTATATCAACTTCTTGATGTTTATTTTCAAAGAACTGTTAAAGGTCACATTAAAGTGATAACTGCCATCACTCTTATATGGTTCATATGGATGGACAAAAATGATGCCAAACATCGTGGGATTCCTATGAACCATAAAAGGATTATTGCTAGAATTAAAGATAAAATTCATGCCTTATTTAATGCCAGTTTAATTACCAACATTCAATTTAAAGGCTGTAAATTTGTGGCCAATAAACTGGGTCTTAGCTTGCTTGAGTATCCCAAATGTAAACAAGATAAGATTGTCTATTGGATAAAGCCTCATAATAATATTATCAAAATTAATACTGATAGCTCCATTTCTCAAAATTCTTTTGACTATGGTGGCATTTTCAGAAACTTTAAAGGTAATGTTACTTGTGCTTTTGCCTACCCTCTTACTACATGTTCTGTTATCTTTGCTAAATTAATGGCTGTTAACAAAGCTATTGAGATTTGTTTACAAAATAGTTGGCTCAATATCTGGATTGAGGTAGATGCTCTCTTGCTGATTGATATGTTAACCTCCACCAAGGTGGGAAATACAGATTTGTATTACTTTTTTAATCATACTAGAGCTCTCCTATCTCAAGTTTATTTCAAAATCACTCATGTTTAGCATGAAGGTAATGTGTGTGCTGATTACCTTGCTAATCTGGGTGCTAGATTAGATGACATAACTTTCTTTGATCAACTTAATCTTCCTAAACACTTATGTGGATTGGTTAATTTGGACAATACTGGATTACCCTATCTCAGAGATTAGTCTCATTTTTATGCTTTTTGGTCTATTAATGGTTTTCCTAACCTATATGTTCAATCTTTTATTTTATTTTTGTTGCTACTTGGTTTCTTTTATTGCATTTCTCTGAAATAATTACCTAGATTTCCTATGATGGAGGCTCTTGCCTCTGTAGCCTCAGTTGTTGGTTTATTGTTAATTGTCCACCTACTTGTTGGGTTTTATTATACTTGTTGTTTCCCTTATTGAATGGGGATGTGTTACCTATTTCCCTAATCTGCTTTTTTATGCTACCCCTTTTCCTAATATGAAGGGATAGATTATTTATTTTGCTTGCCATCACTGCTATTTCATTGCACAATTGGGACTATTTTCTACTTGTTTCATTGCACGATTGGGACTATTTTTTGCCTACCTTTTTGCCTTTCTAATCTGCTTAGTCAGGTCTATTTTCTCTTGATTTGAAGGATTTAATGCTGCTATTTTTTTATTCTCCTTTTGTTTCAATATAGTAATGGTACTGCCTATATTTCCCTCTGTCGGGTTCAGTATTTGGTTTGTTGTTTTGGCTATTGGCTGAATTGTCTTTTGGGTTTTTATCTTCAGCAGGCTAACTATTATTGTTGGTTTTCTGACTGGTCTTATGTTCTGGAGTTTTCTGTGTGGTTAGCCATATTATCTGTGCCTTTGCTGTATGGGTTTACCTACTTTTTCATTTCTCTCTTGGATCTTTCAGACATGTGCAATTACTGTTGTGATCATGTTATTATCAAGGTGATTGTTAACATCTTTTTGGCTGACCCTGAATGGCTTTCCTCTTTCCTGGCCAAGAGGTTTCATCTGGGTAGGGATGGTTTTGCTTATATGCTGAATGGTTTTTTGGATTACTATGTCCACCAGGCTGAATATTATTTTTGGAACAATTAGTTTGTGATGCATTTCCCTATATCATTTATCTGGTTATTCTGTAATGGAGGCTCTTTCCTCTGTACTCTTAGCTGTTGGTTAGCTATTAGTTGTCTAGCTACATGTTGGGTTCTATTTTATTTAATTTTTGGGGTTGTGCCTCTTGATTTGCTAACCTGCTGGTTTATACTGTCCCTTTTCCCTACCTGCAGAGACAGAATGTTTATTTTGCTTGCCATCGCTATTGTTTCTTTGCACGATTGGGATTGCTTCTTGCTTCCCTTTCCTGTAATCTTTTCTGATGCTGTTTGCTTAACTGCTGGTCTGTTTTCCCTTGATTTGAAGGATTTTACTGTTAATTTTTTGATTCTCACTTTGGTTCATTGCAGTAATGGTACTGCCTACATTACCCTATGTCGGGTTTAGTATTTGGTTTGCTATTTTTGCTATTTCCTGCATGGTCTTTTGGGTTTTTTTGTTTAGCAGGCTAACTATTGCGGTTGGTTTTCTGACTGGTATTATATTATGTTGATTGTTGTGTGGTTAACCTTATTATCTATGCCTATGTGGTATGGATCTATCTCCTATTTCATTTCACTCTTGGATCTCTTAGACTTGTACAATCACTGTTGTGATCATACTATTAACAAGGTGATTATTAACATCTATGTTGCCGGCCCTGATTAGCTTTTCTCTATACGGGGTGTTTTCCTAGCCAAGAGGTTTCATCTGGGTAGGGATGGTGTTGGCTGTACATTCTAATGTTATGTTGGAATTAGTTGGTGATTCTTATCTTATATGGGATTGGTGTCATCCCTTTACTATTATGATCTGTGTTTCCTTCTTTTTTATAGTGTATGTGGCTATGTTTTGGTGTGCAGGTTTTCAAGATCATATGCCTTTCATCCAATGGCTGTTGTTTTCCCCCAGGTTTGTAGGCTCTGAAGGATGGGATGATTTCACTCATTGTTTGGCTAGTAGTGGCACTTGTGATGTAACCCTTCATTGGAAGTTTGGATGCTCATGTTTGCGGCTACCCCATTTTTGTGTGACTGAGCTTGAGCCTATTCTCACACACTCCTCTATAATTCTCTCATTTTACTATGATTTTACTTTCATTTTGATTTGTATCACTTTAACTGTGCTAACTCTATTCTAGATTTTTGCAAATTCTGTTAGTTTTCTTGCAGGTTCCTTCTCTAGTGGAGGCATAGACTTCTCTCATCCTCAAGAGCTTTGATGAAGGTGGTCCAATGGCTTCTCTCTTTAATCCTTTTATATCCTTTACTTTCTATCTTTTTTGCTTTGTTTTGATTGTACTTAGATAGGGGATTTACTCTCCAAGTTGTTTGTATCTCTTTGAGCAGTAGTTCTTGAGTTTATCCACTCTTAAGGATCTTGTAACCCCTTTTTGTGGCAATAAAATTCCCTATATGGGGTTCCCTAAAAAAAAAATCCTAAAACTAACCCTAAGCCTGAAAGCCTAAACCCAGAACCCAAAACTCTAAATCCTAAATTCTAAAATCCTAAATCTGAAACCCCAAACCCCAAAACCCTAAACCCTATTAACTAATAATAATAATAATAATAATAATAATAATAATAATAATAATAATAATAATAAACTAATAAACCTTAAACCTAATAAACTAATAACTAAACTAATAATTAACTAAAACTAATAATAATAATAAACTAATAAAACTAATAACTAATAATAACCAATAATAAACTAAAACAAAACTAACTAATAAAATTAATAAACTAACTAATAATAAAACTAACTAATAATAAAACTAACTAATAACTAAACTAATAAAACTAAATAATAAACTAATAAATAATAAATTAAAACTTATAAATAATAATAACTAACTAACTAAACTAATAACTAATAACTAATTAAACCTAAACCTAATAATAATTAATAATAAAAATTAAATGAATCTAAACTAATAACTAACCAATAAAACTAAAACTTAAACTTAATAAAACTAATAAAACAAATAACTAAACCCCTAAAACCCATCTCGCGGCCCCTTCCCATCCCAAGCTCTGGCGATTCTTGAATCCTTTTCCTTTTCATTCTCTTTCTTGCCATTTTTGAGCTAGTTTTCTAGAAATTTCTTCTGGTTTGGCTTTGGATCTTCGGCCTTTGGCCTATCCTTGTTCAGTTCTTAAGTGGCACTATTTTCCATGGTGTCAGGTTCTACAAATACTTGGGAAAACTAAATGCCCCAGCTACTCCAGCTCAAGCTTTCGATTCTTTGGGTATAGCTAAATTTTTGCCTCTAAATCCTTCAAAGATTCCTTATTGGGTAATGATTCTTCAACTTCTTTTGATATTTCTTTAAACCTGGCTCATATGACCTTCAAAGGTGTTCTAGATATTATGTGCTCTGATTTGGATATTAAAAACTAGTCGAGCCTTATGCATATACATTGATTGGAAAATTTTCTTTTCGGCATCCTAGTATGGAAGAGATTCAAGTTTTTCTTTCATGACTTGAATCTTTTTGATGTTTTTTTATTATTGGTTAACTGGATGGTAGACATGTGCTGACTAACTTGTCTAATGACCTTGATTATAGTGGTATCTTTGCTCACCGATCTTATTATGTTAAAAATTATCAAATGCATATTCTTAAATGGACTCCATTTTTTGACATTAAAGAGGAATCTCTAATAGCACCGATTTTGTTATCTTTACCTAATCTTTAGGTTCACTTTGTTTATTATCATTTCTTACATGCTGTGGGTTCTATCTTTGGTAGACCCTTGCAAATTAATCAAGCAACCACAGCCAAATCCAAGCCATCGGTTGCTCGGATCCTTGTTGAAATTGATGTAGCAAAGAAATTTCCTAAGGACTGGTGGATTGGATCGCAAAAGTATGGATATTTCCAGCAGGTCGAGTTTAAAAACTTTGCTACTTTCTGCAATAATTGCAAAACTCATGGCCATGATTTCTCGGAATGTTTTGTTACTCATCCACATCTCCGAAAGAAAGTGGTTAAAGATCTTAAGATTACTGGCAAAATTGGAGATTTAAAAAATGGTAAAAGAAAAATTCCTTCAAATGAAAAGGATAATGGTGCTGTGAATGATATTGTTGAAGTTTCTAATGTTTCTAATGCTTTTCCCAATGTAAGTGGTAGTGATAAGCTTGTTAAAAATGCTTCTAAAATTATTTTGGAGAGTAATCAAGTTTCGGCTGCTATTATTTTTGTTATTCCTGAAAATTTGCAAGTGGATGATTTTCTTGTTTTAATTTTAGATTCTAAAGAGATTTGCCTTGTTGAAAATCTTATAGAAAATGGTTCTATTATTTCACCTCAAAAATCTTTAAAAGAAATTCTTATTTTATTTTCTTTGAATTTGGGCAAGAATGATGGTATGGAGCTTGTTGATAATGTGCAGCCAAGTGTTTTTTTGCTTAATAAATCTATTTTTGCTCCTACTTTAACTGTTATTATGGATGGTACTTTGCTTAGTGATAATTCTCGTTTAATGGATAAAGAGTATTTGTCTTCTTTTCAAATGGGATCTTCTCCTAAATCTATTATTAATAATGATGACAAAACTTTTTTTGATGATGAATCAATGGAGAATGAGTCTAGTTTTCAAACTATTTTTGTGAAAAAGGAAAAAATAGTTTAAAAATTATCCTCCTAAAGTTTCTAGAACTACTCGATATTCTTCATCTTCTTTGCCTAATACAAATTAATGTTTAACTTTCTTATTTGGAATGTGAGGGGCATTAGTACTCTTGTTGTTAGGAATAGAATTAAGAATCTTTGTAGAATTTCTAATGTTGGTTTCTTGGTTATTCTTAAACCACTTATTTTTTCTTCTAAAATAATGCATGTGGCCAGGATGATTGGTTTTAGAAACTTTTATTTCAATATCAATAATAAGATTTGGTTATTTTGGAATAATTCTCTTTCATTTGGTGATTATCATGCTTTTGGCTCTTTTGTTTATGCTGCTTGTTAAAGAGGAGAATTCTTTGGGATTAATTATCTAATTTTGCTTCTATTGTTAATGATTCTTAGATCGTTGGTGGGGATTTCAATACAATCTTTTCTTTGAATGAAAGGAAAGGGGGTTCTTTGCCTAATTTACATTCAATGGAAGATTTTGCAAATATGATTTTGGATTGTAATCTTCATGATGTTGGTTTCATTGGTTCTCAATTTACTTGGAATAATCATAGATTGTGGCAACGGTTGGATCGTGTCTTATTTAATAATTATTGCTTAAACCATTGGCCATTAACTTCAGTGGAGCATCTTAATAGAACTCTCTCAGATCATCTCCTCTTGTGATGATTCTGCATTTGGTATGATGAGATTTTGGCTTAAGCATAATATCACTTGGTGGAATAGAAACTAATTTAAAAATCTTTTTGATAATATCAAGAATATGAAACAAAAGCTGAAAGATTTGGAAGAATAGGTTATTACTGATTCCTCTTTTTATTATAACCTTGCTGAAGCTAAAGATAATCTCATTAAGTTTCAGAATATGGTGGAAACTTATTAGAGACAAAAAGCTGCCTCTAAGCACCTTTCTGAGGGAAAAACACTAAATATTTTTATGCTTTGGTAATGAAAAGGCGTGTTCTTGGTCGCGTTCATAAAATGAAGAATTTGGATGGTTCTTGGCTTACTGAAAAAGAGGATATATTCTTTGCTCTTATTAGTTTCTTTAAAGATTTTTTAGATAAAAATTATCAACTTGAGCATTTATCCAACCCCTCTATCATCCCTTCTATTATATCTACAGAGGATAATGAGTGCTTGGTTGTTCCTCCTTATGATGAGGAAATTTTTAATATTCTTAATGATATGAATGTTGATTCTGTTGCAGGGCCAGATGGTTACACTACTTTATTCTTTCAAAAAGCTTAGTTTATTATTAAAGTTGATCTTGTTAAAGTTAAAGACTTTTTTTAAGGGAATTCTATTTCTAAATATTTTACAAGCACTTCTATTGTTCTTATTCCTAAGAAAGATAATCCTGACTTTTGGAATGACTTTAGACGTAATAGTCTTTGTACTTTTTTTATTAAATTGATTTCTAAAATTTTGACTAATAGGCTTAGAAAGTTTCTTCCTAAGATTATCTCTCCTATTCAAACTAGCTTTATGAAAGGTAGAACTATTTTGGATAACATCTTGCTTGCTCAAGAATTGATTCATGATTTGAATGTTAAAACTAGAGGCGATAATTTACTTTTTAAGCTTGACGTCACCAAAGCTTATAATAACATTTCTTGGGATTTTCTTAATAGAATTCTTACTTCATTTAGTTTTCTAATAATTTTGTTTCTTTGGTTAATAGTATAATTACAAATGTTTGGTTTTCATTAGTTATCAATGGTGAAAATTTTGGTTTCTTGAATTCCTCGCAAGGTATAAGACAAGGTGACCCTCTTTCTCAGTCACTTTTTATTATTGCAATTGAATATTTATCTCTTTGGCTTAATCTTTTTTTAAAAGAATTCTAGTATGTATTTTAGGAATCATGGTAGTTTGGCTATCTCTCACTTAATTTTGCTGATGATTTCATAATATTTTGTAATGACTCGTTACATAATGTTAAAAAGCTTAAGAGTTTTTTAAATAAATTTGAAAAGGAAAGTTAGTAATCATAAAAATTGTTTTATTATTTCTACTTTTATTTTTGTTCAAATAATTAATAAGATTTTGGATATTACTAGTTTTTCTCATCAAAATCTTTCTACATAAAAGTTGTGGTCAAAAGAGATCCCATCTTATTGATGAGGCAATACATAATATTCAAAATAAAATTTCTACCCTTGAATTTCATTTCTTATCTTTTACTGGTAGATTAATTATTATTAAATTTATTTTTTATTCTCTTCCTTTTTACTTGTTGCTTAATATTGTTCCTACTTCCCTTGTTCTTATCTGGATTGAAAGACTTTTTAATAAGTTTTTTTGGGGCTCTAGGAATTTGGCCAAAAGGCTTTATTGGACTTCTTGGTCCAATATGTGTGGTACTATTTATGAAGGTGGCCTTGGGTGCAGATCTTTAATGGACTCCACCAATGTTTTTTTATAAATTTTGGTGGAATTTTTAAAAAATGAAAGTCTTTGGGCTAAATTCATGAAATTTAAATATTGCAAAGGTAAGCACACTTTAATTTGCAATTGTAAACACGATGACTCTATTGTTTGGAATTGACTCTATGATATTAGATGGAAAGCCGAACCTCTCATTTTTTGGGGTATTAATAATGTATCTTCTTTCTTTTGACAAGATAACGGATGGGGACTCCATTGATTCTTAGCTTAATACTCACTCTACTTCTTCTTTGAAAATTAGTCATTTTATTTATAATGGTGAGTAGAATTTCTCTCTTTTAAATGATTTGATTCCTAATTTCATTAGTAATAACATCATCAATATTCCTATTGGTGGTAATTTTCTAGATCAAATTCATTTCAAAATTTCTAGTAATGGAGAATTTTCTTTTAAAGATGCTTGGAATAATATTAGAGTTAAAAAACATCTTCTTCTCCTATTTTTCTTAAAATTTGGAATAATAATATTCCTACTTCTTATTATATTCTTATGGATAATTTTTAAGGTATCCTATTTCTGTTGATTCTTTACTTTTGGACAAAGGTTTTTATCTTCCCTTTAAATGCATGTGTTGCTTTCATATTAAGAAGTTAGTCATGTTTTTGTTAATGGTGCCATTGCCTCTAAATTTTGGGGTTGGTATGAGGATTTATTTAAATTAAGTTGTTTTAATGGAAATTTAACTTTAATGCAATTTCTTGACTCTTATTTTCTTAATTCTATTAAAGGGCATATCAAAATTATGGTGGATGCTACTTTTATTTGGTTTATTTGGCTTGGCATAAATGATGCTAAGCATCGTAATGTGCCTATGAATCATAAGAGGATTATTGCTAGGGACTAAAGAAAATATTTTTCTTTACATAAGGCTGCTCTTCTTAGTGGTACTAATTTTAGAGGTTGCAAGTTTGTTGCCTCTAAATTAGGTATTAGTTGTTTTATTGTGACTCATCTGGATTATAAAATTATTCATTGGATTAAGCCTCTTAATTGTTGTATTAAAATTAATACTAATGGATTTGTTGCACATAACAAATCAGGTTGTGGTGGTAACTTTAGAAATAATCTTATGAATATTATCTTGGCTTTTCCACTCCTCTCTTTACTAATTATGTTATTTTTTAGTGAATTGATGGTTGTTTACCATGCTCTTAAGCTTTGTTTTGATAGAAATTTTCATACTATTTGGTTGGAATTTGATGGTGAGATGGTTGTTGCTATGATCACTTTTAACCATAAGGGTAATGCTGAGCTTTTTTATTTAATTAAAAATATTAAAGGTTTTATCTCTAAACTTTCTTTTAAAATTACTCATATTTTAAGAGAAGGTAATGCTTGTGCAGATTTCTTAGCTTGTTTGGGGTGTAATCTTTTTTATTTTGCTTTGTTTACCAATGTGAATATTCTTAAGCAATTATAAGGGCTGTCTAATTTAGATAAATTTGGTTTTCCTTATGTTGGATTTTCTTAGTTTTTTTCTTTCTTTTCTGTTAGTGGTTTTCTTGGGGCTTCTGTTTGTAAGCTTTTGGTGGTGTTAGTTTGATTATCATTGTTGCCTATTCTCTTTCTGTTCTTGTTATTCACGTATTTTATAGGTTAGAATGGTTTGTAAGGCTATTTTCGTTTGCCACTCCTACATTTATTGTGGTATCTTTTGTGGGCTTATTCTTTGGCTTTTGGTTGGTTGGTTGGTTTTTTTTTGTGTGGCTTTGTGGTTGGTCTCATTGAGCTTCCTATTTTTTGGGTGCCTTTTCTGGATGTGATGTTGGTTTTTCTTCTCTTCCTTCTATTTCCTTTAAGTTGGTTGGGCTGGTTTGGTGTTAGGTGTGGCTACTGCTTTCCTTTGTGGCTTTGGTGGCTTTGTTGTTACTTATTTTGGTTTGTGGCTAATGTGGTCTATTTTGGTTGCTTTAGTCTAGTTGGAGTTGGTGAGCTTGTTGGTTTCTTTAGTTTAGTCTAATCATTTTGTTTCTTTGGTTGATAGTATAATTACAAATGTTTGGTTTTCATTAGTTATCAATGGTGAAAATTTTGGTTTCTTGAATTCCTCACAAGGTATAAGACAAGTTGACCCTCTTTCTCTGTCACTTTTTATTATTGCAATTGAATATTTGTCTCATTGGCTTAATCTTTTTTTAAAAGAATTCTAGTATGTATTTCAGGAATCTTGGTAGTTTGGCTATCTCTCACTTAATTTTGCTGATGATTTCATAATATTTTGTAATGACTCATTACATAATGTTAAAAAGCTTAAGAGTTTTTTAAATAAATTTGAAAAGGAAAGTTAGTAATCATAAAGTTGTTTTATCACTTCTACTTTTATTTTTGTTCAAAGAATTAATAAAATTTTGGATATTACTAGTTTTTCTCATCAAAATCTTTCTACTAAATATTTAGGCTCTCCTTTATATTATGGTCAAAGAGATCCCATCTTATTGATGAGGTAATACATAATATTCAAAATAAAATTTCTACCCTTGAATTTCATTTCTTATCTTTTGCTGGTAGATTAATTATTATTATTAAATTTATTTTTTATTCTCTTCCTTTTTACTTGTTGCTTAATATTGTTCCTACTTCCCTTGTTCTTATCTGGATTGAAAGACTTCTTAATAAGTTTTTTTGGGGCTCTAGGAATTTGGCCAAAAGGCTTTATTGGACTTCTTGGTCCAATATGTGTGGTACTATTTATGAAGGTGGCCTTGGGTGTAGATCTTTAATGGACTCCACCAATGTTTTTTTTTATAAATTTTGGTGGAATTTTCAAAAAAAAATGAAAGTCTTTGGACTAAATTCATGAAATTTAAATATTGTAAAGGTAAGCACACTTTAATTTGCAATTGTAAACAGGATGACTCTATTGTTTAGAAATGACTCTATGATATTAGATGGAATGCCAAACCTCTCATTTTTTGGGGTATTAATAATGTATCTTCTTTCTTTTGACAAGATAACTGGATGGGGGACTCTGCCATTGATTCTTAGCTTAATACTCACTCTACTTCTTCTTTGAAAATTAGTCATTTTATTTATAATGGTGAGTAGAATTTCTCTCTTTTAAATGATTTGATTCCTAATTTCATTAGTAATAACATCATCAATATTCCTATTGGTGGTAATTTTCTGGATCAAATTCATCTCAAAATTTCTAGTAATGGAGAATTTTCTTTTAAAGATGCTTGGAATAATATTAGAGTTAAAAAATCTTCTTCTCCTATTTTTCTTAAAATCTGGAATAATAATATTCCTACTTCTTATTCTATTCTTATGGATAATTTTAAGGGATTCTATTTCTGTTGATTCTTTACTTTTGGACAAAGGTTTTTGTCTTCCCTTTAAATGCATGTGTTGCTTTCATATTGAGAAGGTAGTCATGTTTTTGTTAATGGTGCCATTGTCTCTAAAGTTTGGGGTTGGTATGAGGATTTATTTAAATTAAGTTGTTTTAATGGAAATTTAACTTTAATGCAATTTCTTGACTCTTATTTTCTTAATACTATTAAAGGGCATATCAAAATTGTGGTGGTTGCTACTTTTATTTGGTTTATTTGGCTTGGCATAAATGATGCTAAGCACCATAATGTGCCTATGAATCATAAGAGGATTATTGCTAGGACTAAAGAAAAGATTTTTTCTTTACATAAGGCTGCTCTTCTTAGTGGTACTAATTTTAGAGGTTGCAAGTTTATTGCCTCTAAATTGGGTATTAGTTTTTTATTGTGACTCATCTCTAGATTTTAAAATTATTCATTGGATTAAGCCTCTTAATTGTTGTATTAAAATTAATACTAATGGATTTGTTGCACATAACAAATCAGGTTGTGGTGGTAACTTTAGAAATAATCTTAGGAATATTATTTTGGCTTTTCCACTCCTCTCTTTACTAATTATGTTATTTTTTAGTGAATTGATGGTTGTTTACCATGCTCTTAAGCTTTGTTTGGATAGAAATTTTCATACTATTTGGTTGGAATCTGATGTTGAAATGGTTGTTGCTATGATCACTTTTAACCATAAGGGTAATGCTGAGCTTTTTTATTTAGTTAAAAATATTAAAGGTATTATCTCTAAACTTTCTTTTAAAATTACTCATATTTTAAGAGAAGGTAATGCTTGTGCAGATTTCTTAGCTTGTTTGGGGTGTAATCTCTCTGATTTTGCTTTGTTTACCAATGTGATTATTCTTAAGCAATTATATGGGCTGTCTAATTTAGATAAATTTGGTTTGCCTTATGTTGGATTTTCTTAGTTTTTTTTCTTTCTTTTCTCTTGGTGGTTTTCTTGGGGCTTCTGTTTGTAAGCTTTTGGTGGTGTTAGTTTGTTCAATTATTGTTGTCTCTATTCTTTCTCAGGGGCTTTTTTTTCTTGTATTATTTCTGTATTTTATAGGTTAGAATGTTGGCTTCTGCTATTTTGGTTGTCAGGCCATTGTCGTTTGCCGCTCCTACATTTATTGTGGTATCTCTTGTGGGCTTAATCTTTGGCTTTTGGTTGATTGGCTGGTTTTTTTTTTGTGTGGCTTTGTGGTTGGTCTGATTGAGCTTCCTATTTTTTGGGTGCCTTTTCTGGATGTGATGTTGGTTTTTCTTCTCTTCCATCTATTTCCTTTAAGCTGGTTGGGCTGTTTTGGTGTTAGGTGTGGGTACTGCTTTCCTTTTTGGCTTTGGTGGCTTTGTTGTTACTTATTTTGGTTTGTGGCTGATGTGGTCTATTTTGGTTGCTTTAGTCTAGTTAGAGTTAGTGAGCTTGTTGGTTGCTTCTCCCCACCCCTCTCCCCTTGTTTTTATTGTACTTCCTCCTTTGTTGGTGGCTTTGTTTATTACTCCTACTGCTCTTAGGTGGTTGGATGGTTGTGCTGGCTTGGATTTTTTCTTTGTTGGCTCAAATTTTTCTGCTGTTGTCCCCTTTGGTTGGTGGCTTTGTTAGTGTTCTGGCTTTTTTGGTGGCTGGTTCTAGAACTTTGTTGGTTATTGGTGTGTGCTAGGGTGCTTTTGTGAGGTATGTTGGCTATGATGCTAGGTTGTTTACTCTTTTCTGTTGGTTGGTAGCATAACCCTCCTTTTAGAGTTTGGCAGCTCACAAAGTTTTGTTGCCCCTTTTAATGTTTATGACTAAGCCTGAGCCTTTTCTTTGGCTTTTATTTTCTCTTCTCTTTCTCTTTGTTTAGTTTCTTTTGATTGTGTTTATCTCTGCTTTAGTTTTTCTTGCAAGTTTCCTTCGTTTGTTCTTGGGTCTCTTCAGCCAGCTCAGGGATTCTGCGTTGTTGCTATTCTATTCTTAGTTTTCCTTTTGCTTTTCGCACTCTTTTGTATTAGTTAGGGGATTTTTCTCTTTAGGTCTTTTTGTAGCTCTTTGAGTAGTAGTCTTTGAGATTTATCCCCTATAAGATGTTGTATCCATTTCTTATGGTAATAATATTTCCTTTAAAAAAAAAATCCTAAACTCTAAATTCTAATCCCTAAAACCTACAACCCCAAACCTTAATCCATAAATTGATCCTAAACCCAAAACCCTAATCCCTAAACCCTAAAAACCTAAAAATCTAAACCTAAACTAAATAAAACCAAAAAACAAAATAAATAAAAAAACTTAAACCTAAATAAAATAAAATAAAAACCTAAACTAAAACTTAAACATAAATCTAGAAATAAAATTTAAATTAAAATAAATAAATAAAAACTTAAACTAAATTAAAAAATAAAATAAACCTAAAAATAAAAACCTAAATAAAATAAAAACTAAACATAAAATAAAAATAAATTAAACTTAAAATAAAATAAAATAAAAACAAAATAAAAATCTAAACCTAAAAAATAAACTTAAAGATAAACCCTAAAAATAAATAAAAAAATAAAACTTAAATTCTAAACTAAAAAAAAGGCCTAAAGTTAAAATAAAAATAAAATAAACAAAATAAAAATAAATTTAAACCTAAAATAAAATAAATTAAACTAAAATAACCAAAAAAAAAACCTTAAATCCTAAACTAATCCTAAACCCTAAACCTCAAACTTTAAAATCTGAACCTAAACTAAATCAAGCTAAAATTAAAATAAATAAAAAAACCTAAACTTAATTAAAATAAAAAATAACATGAAAAAAATCTAAACTAAAACCTAAATCTAAACCAAAATCAAAACCTAAACCTAAAAATAAAAAATAAAAAATAAAGACTAAACTAAAATATAATAAATAAAAACTTAAACTAAACTAAAAAATAAAACAAACCTAAAAATAAAAAACCTAAATAAAATAAAAACAAAATCTATAATGAAAATAAAATAAACATAAAATAAAATAAAAACTAAATAAAAATCTAAACCTAAAAATACCTAAAAATAAATAAAAAATAAAGCCTAAATCCCAAACTAGAAAAAAAACCTAAACCAAAAATAAAAATAAAATAAACCTAAACTTAAACTAAAATAAATAAAATCTAAACCTAAAATAAACTAAACTAAACTTAAACTAAATAAATAAAAATAAACTAAAAATAAACCTAAACCTAAACTAAAAAATAAAACCTAAAATAAAAAACATAAAATCTAAACCTAAAAAAATAAAATAAAAACTTAAACCTAAAAATAAAAATAAAAATAAAAATTAAACTATACAAAAAAATAAACCTAAACCTAACCCTAAAAATAAACTAAAATAAAAAACCTAAGCTAAAATAAATAAACTAAATTGAGTAAAAATAAAAATAAACCTAAATAAAATAATAAAAAAATAAACTAAAATAAATAAAAAATAAATTCAATAAACCTAAACCTATCGATTTAATTAATTTTTTAAAAAATAAAATAAAATAAAATAAAATAAACCTTAACCCTAAACCCAAAACCCTAAAATTAACTCTAAACCCTAAAACTTAAACCCTGAACTTTAAAAAGCCTTAACCTTAAACCCTAAACCCCTAAAATCATAAACCCTAAGCTAAACCTTAAAAGCTTAAACCCTAAACCTTAAACCCTAAAACGTACAACCCTTAAATCTAAACTCTAAAATCCAAACCAAAACCCCTAAACCCTAAACCCTAAATTAACCCTAAATCTTAAACCCTAAATCTTAATCCCTAAATCCTAAAAACTTAAAAATATAAGCCTAAACTAAATAAAACATAAAAATAAAATAAATAATAAAACTTAAACCTAAATAAAAAAATCAAATAAAATAAAAACTTAAACTAAAAATTAAACCTAAACTTAAACCTAAAAATTAAATAAAATAAAAAATAAAAACTAAACTAATATAAAATAAATAGAAACCTAAAATAAATTAAAAAATAAAATAAATTTAAAATTAAAAACATAAATATAATAAAAATTAAACGTAAAATAAAAATAAAATAAACCTAAAATATAGCAAAATAAAAATTAAATAAAAATCTAAACCTAAAAAATAAAAGTCCAAATAAAACATAAAAATAAATAAAAAATAATACCTAAACCTTAAACAAAGAAAAAAAATTAAATTTAAAATAAAAATAAAATAAACCTAAAATAAAATAAATTAAACTAAAATAACCATAAATCTTAAACCCAAAAGTAATCCTAAACCCACACCCAAAACCATAACTGAATAAAATCTAAAATTTAAAGCTAAATTAAATAAAACTTAAATATAAAATAAATACATAAACTTAAACCTAAATAAAATAAAAAATTAGATAAAATAAATACATAAACTAAAACCTAAACCTAAACCTTAAAAATAAAATAAAATAAAAAATAAAAAATAAACTAAAATACAATAAATAAAAAGATAAACTATATTAAAAAAATAAAATAAGCCTAAAATAAAATATAAACTAAACCTAAAATAAAAATAAAATAAAGCTAAAATTAAAATTAAATAAAAACCAAAACCTATGAAATAAACCTAAATAAAAACATAAAAATAAATAAAATATAAAACCTAAAGCTCTAAACTAAAAAAAATCCTAAACTTAAAACAAAAATAAAATAAACCTAAACCTAAACTAAAATAAAGTAAACTTAATGAAAACCTAAACTAAATAAAACCTAAAAAATAAAATAAATAAGAAAACTTAAACCTAAATAAAAAATAATAATAAAATAAAATAAAAACCTCAACTAAAACTTAAACCTAATCATAAACCTAGAAATAAACTAAAATAAAAAATAAAAAGTAAACTTATATAAAATAAATAAAAACTTAAACTAAACTAAAAAATAAACCTAAAAATAAAAACTAAACGTAAAATAAAAATAAAATAAACCTAAAATCATAAAATCTAAACCTAAATAAAAACATCAAATAAAATAAAAACCTAAACTAAAGCCTAAACCTAAACCTTAAAATTAAATAAAATAAGAAATAAAAACTAAACTAATATAAAATAAATAGAAACCTAAGCTAAACTAAAAAAATAAAATAAATACATAAATAAAATATAAACTAAATGTAAAATAAAAATAAAACAAACCTAAAATATAATAAAATAAAACTAAATAAAAATCTAAACCTAAAAAATAAATGACAGAATAAAACCTAAAAATAAATAAAAAAATAATGCCTAAACCCTAAACTAAGAAAAAAAAACATAAACTTAAAATAGAAATAAAATAAACAAAATAAAATAAACCTAAACTAAAATAAATTAAACTAAAATAACCTTAAACCCTAAACCCTAAACTAACCCTAATCCCTAAACCTTAAACTTAAACTCTAAACCCTAAATCCTAAAAATCTAAAAACCTAAAGCTAAACTAAATAAAACGTGAATATAAAATAAATGCATAAACCTAAACCTAAATAAAATAAAAAAATAAGATAAAATAAATAATTAAACTTAAACCTAAACTTAAAAAAAATTAAATAAAAAATAAAAACTAAACTAAAATAAAATAAATAAAAAGATAAACTATATTAAAAAAATAAAATAAGCCTAAAATAAAATATAGACTAAACCTAAAATAAAAATTAAATAAACATAAAATAAAATAAAATAAAAACTAAATAAAAACCAAAACTTATGAAATAAACCTAAAGAAAAAAATAAAAATAAATAATAAATAAAACCTAAACTCTAAACTAAAAAAAAAGCCTAAACCTAAAACAAAAATAAAATAAACCTAAACCTAAACTAAAGTAAAGTAAACTTAATGAAAACCTATACTAAATAAAACCTAAAAAATAAAATAAACAAGATAACCTAAACCTAGATAAAAAATAATAATAAAATCAAATAAAAACCTAAACTAAAACCTAAACCTAATCCTAAACCTGGAAACAAACTAAAATAAAAAAAAATAAAAAGTAAACTAATATAAAATAAATAAAAACTTAAACTAAACCAAAAAAATAAATCTAAAAATAAAAACTAAACGTAAAATAAAAATAAAATAAACTTAAAATAAAATAAACTAAAAGCTAAATAAAATTCTAAACCTAAAAAATAAACTTAAAAATAAATAAAAAAATAAAACCTAAAACCTAAACTAAAAAAAAACCTAAACCTAAAATAAAATAAAATAAATAAAATAAAATAAACCTAAACCTAAACTAAAATAGCCCTAAACCCTAAACCATAAATCTTAAACTTTAAACCCTAAACTCTAAAAACCTAAAAAATAAAATCTAAATATAAAATAAATAAATAAATAAATAAACCTAAACCTAAATAAAATAAAAAATTAACATAAAATAAAAATCTACACTAAACGTAAACCAAAATCTAAACCTAAAAAATCAAAGAAAATAAAAAATAAAAACTAAAATAAAATAAAATAAATAAAAAGCTAAACTAAATTGAAAACTAAAATAAATCTAAAAATAAAAATACTAAATAAAATAAAAACTAAACCTAAAATAAAGAAAATAAACCTAAAATAAAATAAAATAAAACCCTAAACCTATGAAATAAAACTAAAAAAACCTAAACCCCAAACTAAAAAAAGAAACTGAACCAAAAATAAAAATATAATAATCCTTAACCTAAACTAAAATAAACTAAATTGAAATAAATAAAACCTAAACTAAATAAAATAAAATAAACTAAAAATAAACCTAAACCTAAACTAAAACATAAAACCTAAAAATAAACCTAAAATAAATATCTAAAACCTAAACATAAAAAAATAAAATAAAACGTAAACCTAAACCTAAAAATAAAAAATAAAACCTCAACCTAAAAAGTAAATTAAAAATAAAACTAAACTAAAAAATAAACCTAAACCCAAACCAAAACTTAAAAAATAAACTAAAATAAAAAAATTAAACTATAATAAGTAAACTAAACTAAATAAAAATAAATATAAATATAAATAAAAATAAAAAATAAAATAACAAAAATAAACAAAAAAATAATCTAAATAAACTAAAGAAACAAAAACCTACCGAATTACTTAATTTAAAATTTAAAAAAAAAACCCTAACCTTAAATCCTAACCCCTAAAGCCTAAAAACCTGAAACCCTAACTCCTAAACCCTAAACCCTAAATGCTAATCCTTAAACCATAAATGTTAAACCCTAAACCCTAAAACTAACCCTAATCCCTAAACACTAAAACTCTAAAAATTAAATAAACAAAGTAAAATTAACTTAAACCCTAAACCCTAAAAACCTAAAATGCTATACCTAAACTAAATAAAACCTAAAAATAAAATAAATAAATATACATAAACCTAAATAAAATAAAAAATAAGATAAAATAAAAACTTAAACGAAAACCTAAACCTAAACCTAAATCTAAACTTAAACAAAAAATAAAATAAAATAAAATAAAAGATATAAACTAAACAAATAAACCTAAACTAAACAAAAAAATAAAATAATTCTAAAAATAAAAACTAAACCTAAAATAAAAATATAATAAACCTAAAATAAATTAAACTAAAAATAAAAACCTAAAAAAACCCTAAAAATAAATAAAAATAAAATCTAAACCCTAAATTAAAAAAAATGAAAGCTTAAAATAAAAATAAAATAATCATAAACCTAAACAAAAATAAATTAAAATAAAATAAATAAAACCTAAAACTCAAACCCATAATAAACTAAACCTAAACTAAATAAAATAAAATTAACTAAAACTAAACCTATAACCTAAACCAAAAAAATAACATAAAAACCTAAGCCTAAACCATAAAATAAAAAATAAAACCTAAACCTGAAAAAATAAAATAGGAATAAAACTAAACTAAAAAATAAACTTAAACCTAAACCTAAACCTAAAAAAATAAACTAAAATAAATAAACCTGAAATAAATAAACTTAACTAAATAAAAATGAAAATAAACCTAAATAAAAATAAAAAATAAAATAAACTAAATAAATCGAAACCTATTACTTCAAGTTATTTTTAAAAAAATTAAAAAAATTTAAAAAAAATTGTAACCTTTAACCCTAAACCCTAAATTAAACCCAAAAGACCATAAACCCAAAATCCTAAACTCTAAAGCCTAAAATCTAAAGCCTAAACCCTAAACCTAGAACCCTAATCACTAAACCCTAAAACCCTAAACCCTAAACCTGAACCTAAACTTAAACAAAAAAAAAATAAAATAGAAATAAACATAAATCTACACCACAAAAAATAAAACTAAAAATAAACCTAAAATAAAAACCTGAAACGTGATCCTTCTAAAATAAAATATAAACCTAAACCTAAACCTAAAAATTAAAAATAAAACCTAAACCTAAAAATAAAATAAAAATAAAACAAAACTAAAAAATAAACCTAAATCTAAAATAAAGCTAAAATAAAAAACCTCAACTAAAATAAATTAACTTAAAATAAATAAACTAAATTAAATAAAAATAAAAATAAACTTAAATAAAAATAAAAACAAAATTAGCTAAAATAAATAAAAAATAAACTAAATAAACTAAACAAACCTAAACCTATCGGTTTACTTAATTAAAAAAACTTAAAAAAATTAAGAAAAAACCCTAAACCTAAACCCTAAACCCTAAACCCTAAACCCTAAACCCTAAACCCTAAACTGAAAGCCCTAAACCCTAAACCATATTCCTTAAAAACACTAAACCCAAAATTCTAAAACTAACCCTAAACCCTAAACCCTAAACCCTAAAAGCCAAAACCTTAAACCCTAAACCCTAAACTAACCCTAAGCCCTAAACCCTAATCCCAAACCCTAAAACCTAGACCTAAACTAAATAAAAACTAAAATAAAATAATAAAAAACCTTAACCTAAATAAAAATAAAATAAAATAAAACAAAACCTAAACCTAAACCTTGAAATAAAATAAAATAAAAAATAAGAACAAAAATAAAAGGTAAAGGAAATAAACTAAAACCTAAACTTACTAGTTTACTTAATTTAAAAAAAAATAAAATTAAAAGATTAAAAAAAAGCTAACCCTAAACCCTAAATTAACCCTAAACCAACCCTAAACCCTAAACTGTAATACCTAAACCCTAAAAATATAAAAACCAAAACCTAAACTAAATAAAACCTAAAAATAAAATAAATAAAAAACCTAAACCAAAATAAAATAAAAACCTAAACTAAAATATAAAAATAAAAACCTAAACTATAAGGTAAACTAAATAAACCTAAGCCTACTAGTTACTTAATTTTAAAAAAAATAAAAAATAAAATAAATAAATAAAAAATCTTAACCCTAAACCATAAACCCTAAACCCTAACTCCTAAACCCTAAACCCTATACCCTAAAACTCACCCTAAACCATAAACCTAAACCTAAACCCTAAACCCTAAACCTAGAATCCTAAACCCTAAACCCTAAAACCTACAACCCTAAACTGTAAACCCTAATCTTTAAACCTTAACCCCTAAACCCTAAAAACCTTAAAATCTAAACCTAAACTAAATAAAACCTAAGAATAAACAAAATAAATAACCTAAACCTAAATAAAATAAAATAAAATAAAAACCTAAACTAAAACATAAACTTAATCCTAAAATTAGAAATAAAATAAAATAAAATAAATATAAACTACTCTAAAATAAAATAAATAAAAACTTAAACTAAACTAAATAAAATAAAATAAACTTAAAAATAGAAACCTAAAAAAAATAAAAGCTAAATGTAAAATAAAAATAAAATAAACCTAAAATAAAATAAAATGAAAACTTAAACCTAAAATATAAACCTAAAAATAAAACCTAAAAATAAATAAATAAAACCTAAACCCTAAACTAAAAAAAAACCTAAACCTAAAATAAAAATAGAATAAACAAAATAAAATAAACCTAAGCATAAACTAAAATAACCTACAACCCTAAACCCATAACCCTAAACCCAAAAAACCTATAAACCTAAACCTAAACTAAATAAAACCTAAAAATAAAATAAATAAATAAACCAAAACCTAAATAAAAAATAATAAGATAAATAAAAAACTCAAACTAAAACCAAACGTAAACCTAAACCTAACCTGAACCTAAAAAAAAAACTAAACTAAAATAAAATTATTAAAAACCTAAACTAAACTAAAAAAAAAAAATAAAATAAACCTAAAAGTAAAAAACTAAACCTAAAATAAGAATAAAATGAACCTAAAATTAAATAAAATGAAAACTAAATAAAAACCTAAACCTAAAAAATAATCCTAAAAATAAATAGAAAATTAAACCTAAACCCTAAACTAGAAAAAACCTAAATCTAAAATAAAAATAAAAATAAAACTAAACTTAAACTAAAATAAACTAAACTAAAATAAATAAAACCTAAACCTAAACCTAAAATAAACTAAACCTAAACATAAACCTAAACTAAATAAAATAAAATAAACTAAAAATAAACTTGAACCAAAATTAAAAAATAAAACTTAAAAATAAACCTAAAATAAAAACCTAAACCTAAACCTAAAAAAATAAAATAAAAACCTAAACCTAAACCTAAAACTAAAAAAAGAAAACCTAAAAATAAAAAATAAAATAAAAATAAAACTAAGCTAATAAATAAACCTAATCCTAAACCAAAACCTAAAATATAAACTAAAATAAGATCCCAAAACTAAAATAAAAAACCAAAAATAAATAAACTAAGCTAAATAAAAATACAAATAAACCTAAATAAAATAAAAAATAAAATAAACTAAATAAACTAAATAAACCTAAACCTACTGGTTTACTTAATTTTAAAAAATAAAAAAAATAAAAACCCTAACCCTAAACCCTAAATCCTAAACAATAAACCCAAAACCCAAAACTCAAAACCCTAAATCGTAAACTCTAAACCTAGAACCCTAAACCCTAAACCCTAAAATTTAAACCTAAAAATAAATAAAAAATAAAACCAAAACCCAAAACTAAAAAAAAAACCCTAAACCTAAAATATAAATAAAATAAAAAAACATAAAAAAAACATAAACCTAAACTAAAATAACCTAAACTTAAATAACCCTGAACCTGAAACCCTAAACCCTAAACCCTCAAAACATAAAAACCAAAATATTAACAAAATAAAACCTAAAAATAAAATAAATAAATAAATAAACCTAAACCTAAATAAGATAAACAAATAAGATAAAATAAAAATCTAAACTAAAACCTAAACCTAAACTTAAACCTAAACCTGAAAAATAAAATAAAATAAAAAAGAAAAACTAAACTAAAATATAATAAATAAAAACCTAAACTAAAATATAAAATAAACCTAAAATTAAAAACCTAAATAACATAAAAACTAAACCTAAAATAAAAATAAAATAAACCTAAAATACATTAAAATAAAAGCTAAATAAAAACCTAAACTTGAGAAATAAACCTAAAAAAACCTAAAAATAAATAAAAAATAAAACCTAAACCCTAAACTAAAAAGAAAACCTAAACCTAAAATAAAAATAAAATAAACATAAACCTAAACTAAAATAAACTAAACTAAAAAAAATAAAACTGAAACTTAAACCTAAACCAAAACTAAATAAAATAAGAAGAATAAATAAACTAAAAACCTAAAGTTAAAGCTAAACCTAAACATAGAAATAGAAGAAAATAAAAAAGAAAATCTAAACCAAAATAAAATAAATAAAAACCTAACTATCTAAAATAATAAAATAAACCTAAAAATAAAAACCATATAAAAATAAAAATTAAATGTATAATAAAAATGAAATAAACCTAAAATAAAAATAAAATAAAAACTAAATAAAAACCTAAACCTAAAAAATAAACCTAAAAATAAATAAAAAATAAAACCCAAACCCCTAAAATAAAAATAAAATTAACAAAATATGATAAACTTAAACCTAAACTAAATTAATTAAACTAAAATAAATAAATCCTAAACTTAAACCTAAAATAAACTAAACATAAATCTAAACCTAAAATAAATTAAATTAAATATATTAAAAATTAACCTAAACCTAAACTAAAAAAATAAAACCTAAAAATTAACTTAAAATAAAAACCTAAAACCTAAACTTAAAAAAATAAAATGAAAACCTAAACCTAAAAATAAAAAATAAAACCTAAATTAAAATAATAAAATAAATACAAAACTAAACTAAAAATAAACCTAAACCTAAACTTAAGCCAAAAAAATAAAATAAAAAACCAAAACAAAAATAAATAAACCAAATATTAATAAAAGATAAACCTAAATAAAAATAAAAAATAAAATAAACTAAAATAAATAAACTAGAAAAACTAAATAAACCCAAACCTACCACTTTACTTAATATTTTTAGAAAATCCAAAGCCCAAAACCCTAAACCATAAACCTACAACCCTAAACACTAAAAAACTCAAAACCATAAACCCTAAACCCTAAATCCTAAAAACCCTAAACCCTAAACCCTAAATGCTAAACCCTAAATCCTTAAACCCTAAATCCTAAAACTCTAAAAATTAAATAAATAAAATAAAATAAACCTAAACCCTAAACACTAAAAACCTAAAATGTCTAAACCTAAACTAAATAAAAAAATAAAAAATAAACCTAAACCTAAATAAAATAAAAAAAGAAATAAGATAAAATAAAAACCTAAACTAAAACCTAAACCTAAACAAAAATAAAAATTGAACAAAAATAAAATAAATAAAAACCTAAGCTTAACTAAAAATAAATAAAATAATTCTAAAAATAAAAAGCCTTAATAAATAAAATAAACCTAAAATAAATTAAACAAAAAAAAATAAAAATCTAAAACTAAAAAATAAACTTAAAAAAAAACCTAAAATAAATAAAAAATAAAATCGAATCCTAAAATAAAAATAAAATAATCCTAAACCTTAACTAAAGTAAACTAAACTAAAATAAATAAAACCTAAACTTAAACCTAAAATAAAATAAACCTAAATTAAATAAAATAAAATTAACTAAAAATAAACCTAAACCTAAACTAAAATATAAAACCTAAAAATAAACCTAAAAGAAAAACCTAAAACCTAAACCTAAAAAAATAAAATAAAAACCTAAGCCTAAACCAAAAAATAAAAAATAAAACCTAAACCTCAAAAATAAAATAGAAATAAAACTAAACTAAATAATAAACTTAAACCTAAACCTAAACATAAAATATGAACTAAAATAAAACCTAACTAAAATAAATAAACCTGAAATAAATAAACTAAACTAAATAAAAATAAAAAAAACCTAAATAAAAAAAAAGAAATTAAAATAAATAAAAAATAAACTAAATAAACCTAAACCTATGAGTTTAAGTTATTTTTGAAAAAAATTAAAATAGTTTTTTAAAAAAACCCTAACCTTAAACCCTAAACCCTAAACCTAAACCTTAAAGACCTTAAACCCTAAATTCTAAACTCTAAAGCCTAAACCCTAAACCCTAAACCCTAACCCCTAAACCCTAAAACCCTAAAGCCTAAACCTAATCCTAAACTTAAATAAAATAAAATAAAATAAACTATAAACCTAAACCTACACCAAAAAAAGTAAATCTAAAAATAAACATTAAATAAAAACCTAAAACCTGAACCTACAAACATAAGATAAAAACCTAACCTAAACCTAAAAATAAAAAATAAAACCTAAACCTAAAAAATAAAATCTAAACCTAAAAAATAAAATAAAAATAAAACTAAACTAAAAAATTAACTTAAACTTAAAAAATAAACAAAAATAAAAAACCTAAACTAAAATAAATTAACCTAAAAAAATAAACTAGACTAAATAAAAATAAAAATAAACTTAAATAAAAATAAAAAATAAAATTAACTAAAATAAATAAACTAAATAAACTAGATAAACCTAAACCTATCTATTTACTTAATTTAATTTTTTTTTAATTTAAGAAAAAACTCTAATCCTAAACCCTAAACCCTAAACCCTAAATCATAAACCAAAAATCCTAAACCCTAATCCCTAAAAACACTAAACCCTAAATCCTAAAATTAACCCTAAACCCTAAACCCTAAAAGCTAAAACCTTAAACCCTAAAACATACAACTCTAAATCATAAACCCTAAACCCTAATACCAAAACCCTAAAGCCTACTCTTTTCTTTTGCTTTTGGATGTACTTAGATAGGGAATTTACTCCCTAAGCTGATTATAGCTCTTTGAGCAGTAGTTCTGGAGTTTATCCCCTTTAAGGACCTTGTAACCCTTTTTTTGTAGTAATAAAATTCCCCCTATATGGGGTTCCCAAAAAAAAAAACCCTCAACTAAATAAAAACTAAAATGAAAATAAATAAAAAACTTAAACCTAAATAAAAATAAAATAAAATAAAATATAAACCTAAATAAAAAACCTAAACCTAAACCTTGAAATAAAATAAAATAAAAAATAAGAACAAAACTAAAAGGTTAACTAAATAAAGTGAAGAAACTTAAACTTACCAGTTTGCTTAATTTAAATAAAATCAAAAATTAAAAAATGAAAAAAATCTATCCCTAAACCGTAAACCCTAAACCCTAAACTAACCCTAAACTAACCCGAAACCCTAAACTAACCCTAAACCATAAACCATAATACCTAAACCCTAAAAACATAAAAACCTAAACTAAATAAAACCTAAAAAATAAAATAAATAGAAAAACCTAAACCAAAAAAAAATAAACCTAAACTAAAACATAAAAATAAAAACCTAAACTAAAATGTAAACTAAATAAACCTAAGCCTACCACTTTACTTAATTTTTAAAAAATAAAATAAATAACCTTAACTCTAAATGCTAAACCCTAAACCCTAAACCCTAAAGGCTAAACCCTAAACCCTAACTCCTAAACCCTAAAACTCACCCTAAACCCTAAACCCTAAACCCTAAACCTAGAATCTCAAACCTTAAACCCTAAAACCTACAACCTAAACCCTAAACCCTAATCCCTAAACCTTAAACCCTAAACCCTAAAAACCTAAAAACTTTTCTGATTTGGGATATGGCAAGCCTGTGGGGTATTTCTCCAAGGATTGTGTGCTGAATTGGGATAGTGTTGCTACTGTTATGAATGTTCCTTATGTGGTAACTTTTCTGATTTTCACTGATCGAATTTATTTCTGCTGGGGTGCTGCCATTATCCTTTATCTCTTAATCTACCGGATTTTAATGCTATAAGTTATGTGGTAATTTAGGTGGGACTTTCTGATTTACCTTCACCCGGTTTCTTAATCAATGCATGAGGACTAACTGTTTGCTCTTAGATCGCTATTGAGCACCTATTGGTTGCAATTTTCTTTATTGCAGTTATTTTGCTGATTGGGATATCCCATCTTTACACTAATATCTCTTTGTAGGAATGGAATTGTGTTATTTTTTTCTATATTAGTCTTGCTATTTCTGGTTTTGCTTCCCATGATCAGCAGGTTTGGAGTTTTTCAAGGGATTATCATTGTACATCTGCTGGGATTGTGGGCATTGCTTACTCTGATGGAAAATCCTTGAACTTATATAATTTTTACTATATATCCTTCTTAGTAATACTTCCTTTTCCTAATGGGAGTGTTAACAGTATTGTCCATGCTGCCTGGGATGTTGTTGTTTTTCCTTGTTGTTCTCCCATCCTATGCTATGATTGGAATAATGCAACTTGAAGCACATTTCTTTATTATGCTTGGAATTAATTAATGATTTATCTTATATGCATAATTGGGTTATTAACAAACCCACTGATTATTATTGTCATTACCCTTGGCAGAATTGGATTATGGTGAATAAGCATCCGAATCGACCGATTTCGAATGTCACTATTGGATAGGCTTATGGTGGGGAGATATTCATTATCTATCCTTTCCTTTACCTATATATGTTTATGGGTGGAATCTTGGCGAGCTTGTTGGTTTTAAGCCTTGGTTGGCTATTTTGGATCAATACCCACCTTACTCCCCTGGATTATTTGGTTCAACAAGTCTCTATTGATGTTGCGATTGCTTGGTTGTTTTGCTTTGAATCACCTTCCCGGTCTATTTTATGCTTATCATTGGAATTCATTGATCTACCTTTTCTGCTATTGTTTACTTCATCCTTTTTCTGTCAAACTTTTGATTATTTTGGATGAGTAGCAACATGGCGAGCTAACTGGTTTTTGCTGTTTTGGTTGTCTCTTGTCTTGGAGATTTATCTTTCTGTTTTCCTTGTCTCCTCAGTTGGCTCTTTCTTCGTTGGTTGTTGCATTTCAGGGTCTCATGCCCTGAAAGATGTTCTCATAATTCTCACGATGGTGAGGGTTTTTGGTGATTTCTGTCTATTTTGCTACCTTCAGGATAACTGTCTATATGCTTTATTTTTTTGTTTATCTACTATTGCCATGTCTACTCTGATTGAGGAGTTTTATGGCCAATTTGCCAGATCTTCCTATCTTGGATGTTGCCGCCTTAACTGCTTGTTGTTTTTTTGGATTTTAATGTTGAGACTCATTTCTATTCACTTGTTTATTTCTTTTATGGCGGTTCCAATGTTGTATTAGTGTTTATTGGGGGTTGCTTTGGATTGCCCGTGCAATTTATCTTCTGTTTTCTCCGATCTACATCACCGCTACTTTTTTTCGACTGGTTGGTTCAGTCTTATGAGCAATTTATTCTGAAAGAATGGTATTATGGCCACTTTAGTCTTTGCCTATCTTGGAGGTTTTGCCTTTGTCTCTTGTTCTTTGGATTGATTGTCGAAATGGATTATTTGAATGGTGATTTTGAATGTCGCTATTGAGTAGCCGCTAACCGTCTTTCTGCTAATTCTTGGTTGCGCTCATTCTGTTGAGCTATCTTCTTTACTATTGCTTTCTCGGGACATTAATAAGGGATTGTTTCCGGTTCTTTCAGAAAGATTCATTTATATATCATGTGATTGGGATGGTGGTAATTATAGGCTCATTGACTTATTTAATAGATTTTCAACTAGTTGTCTCCTCTGTAATTATCTTATGGAGGGATTATATGCTGATCTAATTCCTTTCCTGAACATGGCTATTCAGGAGATTCTGGCTAAGATGACTCACTCACTTATGTTTATGTATTCTCATGTTAAGATGGCTATATTGATGATAATTCTCTTGAATGAGACTCCTTATCCTTCAGCTCTTAGCAATTACCTATATATTTTAGATATGATTTTGCTTAGGTTTGCTGGTAATAAAGTTCACAAGAATATCAACAACTGGGTGCTTCCTTCTCACAGGTTTGTTATGATGATTGTGATGTTCTCACTCCTTTTGGTTGAGTAGCTCATGTGATGTAACCCTTCTGCTGAAGTTTGGATGCTCATATTTGCATCTGCCCCAACATGGTGTGATTCAGCCTGAGCCTTCTCTATCCCATTTCCTTATTATCATACTCATATTATATTATTTTCTTCTATCTTTTTATCTGTATTACCTTAACTGTTCTAATCTCTCTCTTATTATAACTTTGTGTGTTCTCTCTTTTATCTTGGTGTTTACTCCATATTACCAAGCTCTTACAACCATCGAACATTGGCCTTATCTTTTCTTTAGCTTATTATGTTAATCATCTTGTATCTTTTGATTGCTTTAATGTTTTCTTTTGCTCTTGGATGTACTTAGTTGGGGATTTACTCCTTAGGCTGATTGTAGCTCTTTGAGCAATAGTTTCGGAGTTTATCCCCTTTAAGGACCTTGTAACCTTTTTTTTGTGGCAATAAAATACCCCCGTATCATGGGGTTTCCCTAAAAAAAAAAACCCTAAAACCTAAAAACTTAAACCTAATCTAAATAAAACCTACCCCTTTTGGCTAGTGAACCCAAGGAGACTCATATAAACCTTAGTGGTGAGTTGAATGGAAATTTCAGGTTGGATCAAAATTTGAAAACAAATTCTGGAGTTGATCCTTTGATGAAGGAACAAAATCTGAAAATTGTTGATCCTTTGATGATGGAACAAAATCTAAAAACTAATTCTGAAACTGAGCATGAAATCTATGCTATTAATGGCTTCACAACCTCTCCTTCTCCTACTCTTCAAAGTGATACACATGCTAACCCACTTTCTCAGCTTAATTCTGACATTAAAGAAGAAGAAATTACCATTAGAAATGCTTTGACTGATACAGGTCCTATTCTGAATATCAAAATCAGTCTCTCTCGGATGGTGATTCTTTGGAGAAAGATAGACCTTTTCAAACTATTTTTAAAAAAAATCACTTAAAGCTAGAATGTTCACTAATAGCTCCACTAGAACTACTGGATCTTTTCTAACTTTCCATAAATAATTGTTTCTAGTTTCCTTTTCTTCCTGCTTTATTATTTCTTTAGTTATCTTTTTTTCCTTTCTTTTCTTATTTTATTATGATCAACTTACTAATTTAGAATGTTTGGGGTATTGGGACTCTCATTTTCCGCAACCGTATTAGAATTCTTTATCGTATTCATAACATAGCCTTGTTGTTATTGAACCATTCATACACTCTTCTATGATCAACCATGTTGCTAGAATGCTTAGCTTTCAAAACTTCTTTTATAATATTAGCAATAAAATTTGATATTTTGGAATAATTTAGTCAACATATCTATCCTTGATGATCTTCAACAATTGGTTAATGTCCACATCTCATTGGGTGAATTTTCTGTTCTAGGTTCCTTTATGTATGCTTCTTATAATAGAGCTGGTAGGAACATCCTTTGGGACAACTTAAGAACCTTTGCCTCCTCGGTCAATAAATCCTGGTTGGTTGGGGGTGATTTTAACACTATTCTCTCTTCCTGGAAAAGAAGGGGAGGTTGCTCTCCTAACACTCATTCCATGGAAGACTTTTCTAATATGATTCTTGATTGCAATCTGATTGATATTGGCTATTCGGGTCTGGATTATACATGGAATAACTCTATACTCTGGCAGCAGCTTGATAGGACTCTTTTTAATTCTCTTTGGATCAATCAATGGCCCCTTACTTCTATTGAACATTTGAGTAGAACTTTGTCTGATCATGCTCCACTTTTGATTTCTATCCAAAATCCCTCTAATAGATTATCCTCCCTAACCTCTTTCAGATTCCAAAATATGTGGATCCAACACATTGATTTCATAAATGTTGTATCCATTAACTGGATGGCTCCTCTTCATCCAGGTAATTCAGTTAAGGGCATGATTTGCCTCTGGCTTAAGCTTAAAAGACTTAGACAAAATTTAAATTGGTGGAACAAGCATCATTTTAAACATCTTTTTGCCAATATCAAAAATATGGAATAATTAGTTTGTTCTCTTGAAGATGTCATTTTGACTAATTTTACTAAACTTGAGGAGTTGAATGAAGCTAAAGATAACTTGGTTAACTATCATAATATGGAGGAAACCTACTAGCGGCAAAAGGCTGCTAGCAAATATATTACTGATGGTGACAGAAATACCAGGTACTTCTATGCTCTTTTCAAAAAAAAAAAAAAGAAAGCCTTAAACTCTATTAAAAAATTAAAAATGATAACGATAGTTGGATCATAGATAATAATGACATTAAAGATTCTCTAATACATCATTTTAAAAACTTATTAAACAACAACCCTTGTTTAGAAGCTCTCTCCAACTCTCACCTGATTCCCTCAACAATTACTAATGATGACAACCACTTGCTTAATAAGCATCTTACGGAAGCTGAGATTGATAGTATTCTTAATAGCATGAACACTGATTATGTTGCTGGCCCTAAAGGCTACACGACTCAATTTTTTCAGCATTGTTGGCCTATTATTGAGTCTGACCTTATCGATGCTATCATTGATTTCTTCGATGGCAATCCTTTACCTAGATATTTTTTTTTTGCACTTCCATTATTCTCATTTCTAAAATTAATAATCTTGAATCTTGGGGCGATTTCATACCTATCAGTCTTTGCACCTTCTTTCATAAACTCATTGCTAAATTAATTACCAATAGAATTAGTCCTCTGCTGCCTAAAATTATTTCCGCCAACCAAACTGGTTTTGTTAAAGGTAGAGCTATATCTGACAACATTCTTTTAGCTCAAGAGCTGATTCATGACCTTGATGCTTCTACTAGAGGTGGTAACATCCTTTTCAAATTGGACATCTCTAAAGCTTTTGACAACCTCTCTTGGAATTTTCACTTCCAAACTCTACATTTGTTTGGTTTTTCTGACTATTTTATCTGTCTCATTAAAAATTATATTACCAATATTTGGTTCTCCGTTATCATGAATGGTGAGTCCCTAGGTTTTTTCCCTTCTATGCATGGATTGAGATAAGGAGATCCCTTATCTCCTCTCTTTATTATATTGAATATCTTTCGAGGAATCTTAATGATCTTTTCAACAATAATCCTAGCATATTTTTAGAACTCAAGGTGGTCTTCTGTCTCATCATAGCTTTGTTGATGACTTCATAATCTTTTGCAATGCCTCTATTCATCACATTAAAAATATTAAGAATCTTTTAAATAAATTTGGTACTAAAAGTGGTCTCTTTCTTAATGATGGTAAAAGTTATTTCATTCCTTCCTCTAAAATCTCTAGTAATAAGATCAACCAAATCTTGAGAATTACTAATTTTCAGCAACAATAACTTCCAATTAAATATCTTGGTGCTCCACTTTTTAAAGGTCAGAAAGGTCACATCTCTTTGATGAGTTAATCCAAAAAATCTCTCATAAAATTTCTGTTTGGGAATTTCATTTACTCTCATTTGGTGGTAGGCTCACTTTGATTAAGAGTACCCTTAACTTTATGCCTTTATATCTCATTCAAAATATTATGCCGACCAATTCTACCATTAACAGAATTGAGCACCTCCTTAACAAATTCTTCTGGGTTCTAACAATTCTACTAAAAGAATGCATTGGACCTCTTGGTATAAAAGCTGTCGCACTCTTGCTAAAGGTGGCCTTGGCTGTAAGCTAATCAGGGAAGCTATCATTGCTTTTTCCTATAAACTTTGGTGGAATTTTAGGAGCAACAATAGTCTTTGGACTAAATTCATGACTGCCAAATACTGCCAGGGTAAGCACCCCTCATTTGCCCTTATAAAGTGGGAGACTCTCATGTATGGAAAAGACTTTGTTCCATCAAATGGGAGGCAGAATCATTAATCTCAAGGGGGATTAACTCTCGAAACTCTTTCTTTGAGGGATAACTGACCGAGGTGGGTCCATTGATGATTTACTTTCTACCCACTCCACGCGCTATTAAAGTGAACTCTTCTGCGTAATAATAGTGAAACAATAGCTTACTTACTATATTCCTTTCTCTCTTTTAGATAAGTTTACTATAATTCCTATCATTCCTAGAAATCATGATCAGATCCTTTTTAAGCTTTCCCAAAATGGTGATTTCAACCTTACAAATGTTTGGATTCATATTAAAGAAGCTCATGATTTCTCCAATGTATTTTTTAAACTCTGGAATAACACTATTCCTATTTCTTATTCTATTCTAACTTGGCATATTTTGAAAAACTTCATCTGTGTTGACTCCTTGATGTGGGGTAAAGGTTTTTACTTACTTCAAAATGCTACTGCTGCTTTCACATTGAGAATGTGAATCATGTATTTGTTAACAGAGCCATTGCTTCCAAACTTTAGATTTGGGATGATGAATTCTTTAATATTGTCAAATTCAATGGCTCCTTAACTCTATACCAACTTCTTGATGTTTATTTTGAAAATACTATTAAAGGCCACATTAAAGTGATAACTACTATCACTCTTATTTGGTCCATATGGATGGACAGAAATGATGCAAAATATCGTGGGATTCCTATGAACCATATGAGGATAATTGCTAGAATTAAAATAAAATACGTTTATTTAATGCCAATTTAATTAACTACTATCAATTCAAAGGTCAAATTTGTGGCCAATAAACTGGGTTTTAACTTGCTGGATCAACCCAACTGTAAAGATGAAAGATTATTTATTGGATAAAACCTCATGCTAATACTATTAAAATTAACACTGATGGCTCTGTTTCTCAAAATTCTTCTGGCTGTGGTGGCATTTTCAGAAACCTTAATGGTAAAGTCCTATGTGCTTTTGCTTACCCCCTTAATACTTGCTCTATTCTTTTTGTTGAGCTAATGGCAGTTTACAAAGCTATTGAGATTTGCCTTCAAAAATGTTGGCTCAATATTTAGATTGATGTGGATGCCCTATTGCTGATTGATCTTTTGACTTCCACCAAAGTGGATAATACAAAATTGTACTACCTTCTAAAGTAGACTAGAGCTCTCCTTTCTCAACTCTATTTTAAATTCACTCATGTATGACATGAAGGTAATGCATGTGCTGATTACCTTGCTAATCTAGGAGCTAGATTAGATGGCATAAAATTCTTTGATCAACTTGCACTTCCTAAACATTTGCATGGTTTGGTTAATTTGGATAATACTAGATTCCCTTACCTCAAAAATTAATTCATCCTATTGTTTTGGCCTGTTGTATTACCTGTTTAACTACATGACCAACTTCTATTTAGTGTTATTGTTTCCCTTGGTTTTGCTGATGCATCTTCCTGATACCGCTTATCTCTGTGGCATCTATTGCTAGATTAATTACCCAACCCTTATTTGGGGTCTTACTGCTTTTGCTATTTCCACTGTTAATGGTAAGGTGTTCCCTATTTTTCTAACCTGCTGGATGGAGATATTTTCACTTATCAGTAGGATCTGCTAGAGGGAGATGTTTTACTTTCTGATCAACAGGGACAGACTTCTTGCCATCAATATTTTGTTTAAGGGTCTTACTGTATCTATTTTCCATTTTATGATTAAGGCTGTGTTTTGTCTCTTTTCCTTTTTTCGGAAATCTGTCCTCATGACTTTGCTTCTCATTATTTAATTGCTATATTTTTATAGCTTCATGTGCCCTAATTTATCTATCTTTTCTCTCTTTAATAGGGTTGTGGCCCCTCTTATGCTCTCTAACCTCAACTCCACAACCTGTAAGGAGAGAAACTGCAATACCCTTATTATTATCACTGTTTCTTTGTAGAATCAGAATTACTTCTCGATTTACTTCCAGCCTATTTTTACTGATGATGTTGGCTTAGCTGCTGGTCTGCTTTTCTTTGCCTTGAAGGATTTCAATGATGGATCTCCTTTGAACCCCTTTTGAGTCTATGTTGTACCACTATTTTTTACTAGATTATCTTACGGTGGGTGCAATAATTGTTTTGCTATTTTAATTGTTGGCTATTAGATTTTCGGATCTTATGTCCACCAGGCTGCTTCTGGGATTATTTTTCTGATTTTTCTTGCTAACCTTGCCTCCCAAACTGTATGGAGAGAAAGTGCAATACCCTTGTTATTTTTACTATCTTTTTGTAGGATTGGAAATCCTTTTTTTCTTTCCAGTCTGCTTTTACTGATGATGTTGGCTTAGCTGGCCTACTCTTCTTTGTCTTGAAGGATTTCAATGATGGCTTTCCTTTGAACCCCTTTCGTGTCTATGTTGAACTTTTTTTTACTGGATTATCTTATGGTGGGTGCAATAATTGTTTTGCTATTTTATTTGTTGGCTATTGGATTTTTGGGTCTTATGTCCAGCAGGCTACTTCTAGGGTTATTTTTTGATTATTTTTATTGTTTGCGACCGGCTGCAGCTTATCACCTGATGTTTGTGGTCTATTTAATCTACTGTTGTTTTTTCCATCTTGGTTCAGTTAGACTTGTGCAGATCACTGTGATTATGCTATTACCTACTTGGTTATTAACTTATGCACTATCTATTCTGAATGGGTGGTTTTATGGCCAGCTAGCTATTATTTATTGCCTTGGTTGTTGGTTGAACTGGATTATCGGGTTTTATGCCCAACAAGCTGCTACTGGGGTTGTCTCTCTGATTGTCTTTATTTGTCGTTTTGTGGGGTGTAGCTTATTACCTAAGGCTTCGTCCACCTAATCCGCTACATTCCCATCTTGGTTCTAGACTTGCATTTCTGTTGTATTTTGGGTTTGGGTTATCACTTTACATTTGCTATTTGTTAACTTCTGCAATGATTATTAACAAGGGGTTGTTAACATCTGCATTTCTTATTCTGAATGGGTTCCTTTTCTGGGCCATATTCCTGAGCTGTACTCCTGGCCTGTAAGTTTCATATATGTTCCATATGATTGGGATGGTGTTATTTACATGCTAATTGATTTGCTTAACAGGATTACAATAGGCTTTTCAACCAGTTGTATATTATTTCTATCCTCTGCCTGGCCTTTTTTGCTATTTTCTTGTGGTGGGTTTTCATGCTGGCCTAATTATACTCTTAGCTCTAGTATTAAAAAGGTGGATCTGGCAAAGATGGTTTATTTTCATGTGTAGGGATTCTCATGCTATGGTGACTATATTGATGATATTTATCCTGCATGGGATCCCCTTTCCCATTCTGCTCTTTGTTGTCTCCTTTTCTATAGTGTATATGGCTTTGTTTAGGTTTATAGGTACTAAGGCTCATAAGACTTTCAATAAATGGCTGCTATCTTCCCACAGATGCATTTCTCTTTTTCTCTTGCAGGTTTGCTCCCTAGTGCCATGCATTCTCTCTTTTTCTATAGTGTATATGGCTTTGACCCAGATCTATCCATTGGCTTATCTATGTTAATTATTTTGTATCTTTTGCTTTCTTTTTCTCTTTTATTTTGCTTTTGGTTGTACTTAGATAGGGGATTTACTCTCTAGGCTAGTTGTAGCTCTTTGAGCAATAGTTTTGGAGTTTATCCCCTTTTAAGGACCTTGTAACACTCTTTTTGTGGCAATAAAATTCCCCCTATATGGGGTTTCCAAAAAAAAACTATATAAAAAAACCTAAACCTAAATAAAATAATAAAATAAAATAAAATAAAAACCTAAACTAAAACCTAAACCTAAGCCTAAAATTTGAAATAAAATAAAATAAAATAAATAAAAACTAAACTAAAATGAAATAAATAAAAACCTAAACTAAACTAAAAATAAATAAAATAAACCTAAATATAAAAAATCTAAATAAAATAAAAACTAAATGCAAAATAAAAATAAAATAAACCTAAAATAAAATAAAATAAAAACTAAATGAAAACCTAAATCTAAAAAATAAACCTAAAAATAGAACCTAAAAATAAATAAATAAAACCTAAACCCTAAACTAAAAAAAAACCTAAACCTAAAATAAAAACAAAATAAACAAAATAAAATAAACCTAAACCTAAACTAAAATAACCCAACCCTAAACTAACCCTAAACCCAAAAACCTAAAACCTAAACCTAAACTAAATAAAACCTAAAAATAAAATAAATAAATAAACCTAAACCTAAATAAAATAAAATAATAAGTTAAATGGAAAACCCTAACAAAAACCTAAACCTAAACCTAATCCTAACCTGAACCTAAAAATAAAAAATAAAAAACATTAACTAAACTAAAATAAAATTATTAAAAACCTAAACTAAACTAAAAAATAAAATAAACCTAAAAATAAAACTAAAACTTAAGAATAAAATGAACCTAAAATTAAATAAAATAAAAACTAAATAAAAGCATAAACTTAAGAAATAAACCTAAAAATAAATAAAAAATAAAACATAAACCCTAAACTAAAAAAAAACTAAACCTAAAATAAAAATAAAATAAACCCAAACTTAAACTAAAATAAACTAAACTAAAATAAAAAAAAAACATAAACCTAAACCTAAGCCTAAACTAAATAAAATAAAATAAACTAAAAATAAACCTAAACCTAAATTAAAAATAAAACCTAAAAATAAACCTAAAATAAAAACCTAAAACCTAAACCTAAAAAAAATAAAATAAAAACCTAAACCTAAGACTTTAATTAAAAAATAAAACCTAAACCTGAAACAAAATATTATTAAAACTAAACTAATAAACAAACCTAAGCCTAAACATAAACCAAATAAATAAAGTAAAATAAAAACCTTAAACTAAAATAAAAAACCTAAAATAAATAAACAAAAATAAATAAAAATATAAATAAATCTAAATAAAATAAAAAAATAAACTAAATAAACTAAATAAACCTAAACCTACTGGTTTACTTAATTTAAAAAAAATAAAAAATCTTTAACCCTAAACCCTAAAATCCTTAAATTCTAAATCCTAAACACTAAACCCAAAAGGACCCAAAGAGCCCAAAACCTAAATCTAAACTCTAAAACTATAAAACCCACTAAACCACCAACCACAAACACTAAACCCTTTAAAAACTCGTGCTTAAGAAGGAGAAATCACCCTTCTAAAACATTGGTTGCTCACACGGATACAATCCCTTTACGATGGATTGGATCTTGATAGACCCTTCCAAACTATTATTAAAAAAATCTTATAAAGCCAAAATGACTAATAATAACTTCACTAGAACCACACGTTCTTCTCTAACACCTCACAAATAATTATGTCCTCCTCTCTTCCTTTTTCCATTTCCTTTTTTTACCTTTTCTTTTTTGAAATTTTTATTATGATTAATTTTCTAATTTGGAATATTCAGGGTTGTGGAACTCTCCCTGTCTGCAACCATGTTAGGAGCCTCTGTCATGTTTATAACATCCAATTTCTTGTTATTATTGAGCCTTTCATTAACTCTTCCAAGATTGCCCATGTTGCTAGATCGCTTGGATTTCAAAATTTTCTCTTCAATCTTAATAATAAAATTTGGTGTTTTTGGAATAATTCCATCACCATTTCCATCATTGATGATCTTGATCAATTGGTTAATGTCAAAATCTCATTAGGTGAGTTTTCAACTTTTGGTTCCTTTATCTATGCTTCTTGTAATAGAGTAGGAACATCCTTTGGAATCATTAAGAACCTTTGCCTCCTCAACCTTCCACGGTTGGTTGGGGTGATTTCAACACTATCATTGCTTCTTGAGAAAGGAGGGAGGATGTTCTCTAACCTCCATTCCATGGAAGACTTCACAATATGATCCTAGATGCAATCTGTCGATTGACATTAGTTTTTTGGTCCGATTACACTCTAGACTTTGGTAGCGTCTTGACAAGACTCTCTTTAATTTTCTTTGGATCAATCAATGACCTCTTACCTCTGTTGAGCATTTGAGCATAACTTTGTCTGATCATGCTCCTCTTTTGATCTCTATCAAAACTCCCCCCTTTAACCCTTCTACGTCCTCACCTTTAGATTCCAAAATATATGGACCCAACATGGCGATTTCACTAATGTTGTTTTCACTAATTGGATGGCTCCTGTTCACTCGGATAATTCCTTTAAAGGCATGATTCAGCTTTAACTTAAGCTCAAGAGGCTTAAACAAAACCTCAATTGGTGGAACAAGCATATATTTAAAAATCTTTTTACCAATCTTAAAGCTATGGAACAAGTGGTTTGTTCTCTTGAAGAGGCTATCTTAACATCCCAGTAAGCTTCTTGAGTTGAGCATTGCCAAAATTACCAATAATTGGAAAAGGCTAGCAAAACATATTACTAGTGGTGACAGAAACACAAGGTATTTCCATATTATTTGCAATAAATGGAAAGATTTAAACTCGATTAAGAAAGTTAAAAACTCTAATGATGGTGGATAATAATGAAATTAAGGAATCATCATCACTTTCAAAATTTATTAAATTCTCATTAATCTTCTAATCTCTTCTATGATTAGGGATAACCATTTGCTCACTATGCATCCCTCGAAGATTAGTAGTACTCTCAATAGCATGAACATTACATTTCTAGCCACGATGGCTATACTCATTTCTTTCAGCATTATTGGCCTTTTATTAAATCTCGATCTTGTTGATCTTTGTTATTGATTTCTTTGATGGTAGCTCTATTCCCAGATATTTTCAAGTACTTCTATTGTCTTTATTCCCAAAACCAACAATCCTGAATCTTGGGGCAATTTTGGACCTATTAGTCTTTGCATCTTTTTCCAAAAACTCATTGCTAAATTAATTAATAATAGGATTAGCCCCCAACTACCCAAAATCATCTCCCCTAACCAAACTGCCTTCATTAAAAATAGAGCCATATCTGATAATATTCTTCTCCTCAAGAGCTAGTTCATGACATTGATGTTTCTTCCAGAGGAGGTAATATCCTCTTCAAACTGGACATCTCTAAAGCCTTTGACAACCTCTCGTGGAATTTCCTCTTTCAAATCTTACATTTGTTTGGTTTCTCTGATAACTTTATCCGGCTTATAAAAAGTTGTATCACTAATGTCTGGTTTTATGTTATCATGAATGGTGAGTCCCTTGGTTTCTTTACTTCGAGCCATGGTTTGCGTCAAGGTAACCCTCTTTCTCCTTCTCTTTTTATCATTACTGTTGAATATCTTTTGAGAAGCCTCAATGATCTTTTCATTAAAAAACCTAACATGTTTTTTAAAACTCATGGTGGTTTTCCTATTTCTCATCTTAGCTTTTCTTTGATTTTATAATCTTCTGCAATGCCTCTCTTCAACATGTTAAAACTATTAAGAATCTCTTAAATGATTTTGGCAAAGTTAGTGGTCTCTTCCTTAATAAAAGAAAATGCTATTTTATTCCCTCAGCTAAGATTCTTACCAATAGACTAAATCAACTCTCCAGAATGACTAATTTTAAGAAAAATTAACTTCCCATTAATTATCTTGGGGCTCTGCTTTTTAAAGGCCAAAAAAGATCTCATCTTTTTGATGACCTTATTCAGAAAATATCTAATAAAATTTCGGTTTGGGAATTTCATTTACTCTCTTTTGGTGGTAGGCTTACCTTGATTAAGAACACTCTTAATTCTATGCCTTTATATCTCATCCAAACCATTGTGCCGGCCATTTCTATCATCAACAATTGAGCGTCTAAACAAATTTTTTGGGCTCCAATACCTCCTCTAAAAGAATGCATTGGACCTCTTGGTTTAAAAGTTGTGTGGCTTTTGATGAAGGTGGTCTTGGTTGTAAATCCATAAAAGAAGCTATCAATGCCTTTTCCTATAAACTCGGTGGCATTGTAGGAGTAATCATAGTCTTTGGGCTAATTTCATGAGTAAATATTTCGGTAAGCACCCCTCATTTGTCCCTTTAAATGGGGTGATTCTCTTATGTGGAAAAGACTTTATTACGTCAAATGGGATGCGAATCCTTAATTTTTTGGGGCATTAACTCGGCACTTCTTTCTTGTGGCAAGATAACTGAGTGGATGTGGATCCATTGATGACTTACTCTCCACCCATTCCACTCGCTATTAGAGTAAACTCTTTCGGCATAACAATAAGTGGAAATAACTTGTGATTTTATCCCTTTTACTTTCTTGAATATGGTTACTATTCCTATCACTCCAAACAATCAAGACCATTCTCTTTAAGCTCTCACATAATGGTGATTTCAACCTCAAAATGTGTGGCTCCACATTAAAGATACTCATGATTCCTCCTATGTGTTCTCCAAACTTTGGAATAATATTCCTACTTCTTATTCTATTCTTACTTAGCATATTCTGAAAAAATTTATCCCTATTGATTCCTTGTTGTGGGGTAAAGGGTTCCATTTACCCTCTAAATGTCAATGCTGTTACCATATTGAGAATGTTAATCATGTTTTTGTTAATGGGGCCATTGCTTCTAAACTTTGGATTTGGTATGATGACCTTTTTAAATACTTATATATCAACTTGATATTAAAGGTCACATTAAAGTCATCCGTCTTATGGATCGTGGGATCCCCATGAACCACGTGAGGATTATTGCTAGAACTAAAAATAAAATTGTGACTTATTTAAAGCCAATCTCATTCATTACGACAATTCAAAGGCTATAAATGGCCAATAAATGGCTTTAACCTTGGGACCAACCTTCGAAATGACAAGATTGTCTATTGGAAAAAACCTCTTGACCATACTATTAAAATTAATATTGATGGCTCTGTCTCTCATAATGGCTCTAGTTGTGGTGGCATTTTCAGGAACTCTAAGGGTATAGTACTATGTGCTTTTGCTTACACCCTTATTTCCCGCACTGTCCCATTTTCTGAGCTTATGGCAGTCTACAAAGCTCTTAAGATTTGCCTCCAAAATGGATGGCTCAATATTTGTATTGAGGTGAATGCTCTTATGTTGATTGATCTTTTGACTTCCACCAAGATGAGCAGCACTGAATTGTACTACCTCCTCAAGCAAACTAGAGCTCTTCCGAATTTTAACATCACCTCATGTGAAGGAAATGCTTGTCGACTACCTTGCCAATCTAGATGCTAGATCCGATGGTATCATCTTCTTTGATCAACTCACCTTACCCAAACACTTGCGTGGTGGTTAACTTGGACAATTCGGGTTTCCTTATCTCGACTTAATAACTAACCTTTTGATGTATAGTGTCCATTCATCTTTTATCTGTATGCCTCTTTATTTTATGGCTTTCTGTTCCTTTTTGTGGATGCTCCACATGGATATTACTTGTTGTCTTGATCTCTATGTCATGATTTGGTGTTTTTATAGCTTCTCCTTTATTTGGAGGCTCTCTGCTTTTGGCATTTACACTGATAAAGGGCTACTATTGAGCTATGTGGATACTAATACTCTGTATTGGAATTTTGTTGAGCTATGTGTTAGCTGCTATTAGTTTTATAACACCAATCTTATTTGGGATTTTAATATCAATGCTGCCTTCATTCCTAATCCTAGGGGCTTAATCATTCTTTGGATGGAGATATTTATTTTGATGGGTTTAGCTCGCCATTAATTTCTACAACTGCTATTTCTTAAAGATATTCGCTTGGAGCATCTTAGTTACCTATGTTGTCTCTATGCATTGTATTAGTATTCACTATCTTTGGTTGCAATATTTATTTTGATGATTTCTTGTTAGGTTGTTGGATTTTAGCGATAATGACTGGCTTTTGACATCTTGTCTCCCTATTAGATCTTGTCGATATTCTCTTTGACTCTAGCTTGGAGCTGAAGTTTTCCTTTAATTTATGGGAGTTATCTTTTATTTTATTTTTCTGCATGAAGAGGTTTTTTGGCCTTTTTGCTGATATTTATCTTCTTGGTTGTTGTCTATCTTGGAATCACGGATGGTCTCTTTAGAAACCATTTTGATTCTGAGGGTCCCTTTGGTGGGATCTTGTTGTGGGGCTTTCTTCTTTTCTTCCACCGCCATGGTTATTTTTGTAGGTTTTCTTGTGGCTCCTTACCCCGCAAACTTATTATTGTGTAGAACTTTGATATTACTTTTTGGTTATCATTTTATGCTTCTTTTACTTTGCACTGGGGAATCTCTGTTTCTTTTCTGCTTTATTTTTTAACCTGGATGGAGTTTCTTCAGATTATTTCTGGCTATTTTATTCAGCAGATCCTTTTTGTGCAGGATGTTTTTGAGATTGGGGCCTTGGTCAATCTCTTTTACTGCTCTTGTTTGAAGAGAATTTGTTTTTTGCTGGCTATCTTCTCTTGCTCCCTACAGGAATGGGTTTTCATGTTTGCCTCTCTTTTTGGTTTTTACTTTGTTTACCCTCTCATTCTGGGCCCTGTTGCTAGACTATATTTTCTGATCTGGAAAGGTCTTGTTATTCCTTTCAATGCTAGTCATTGGTTTTTTGGGACCTGTTTCCAAATTGTTATCTTTGTGATTTATGGATGGTTTTTGATTCTTGATTTTCCAACTGTTTATGTTATTATTAGCTGGGCTATTTTTGATCACACATATTGTTGCTCTTTACATCCTGGTTCTGTTTTCCATAGTCAGAATTCTTCTCTTTTATTATGGGATCCATTTTATGCACTGTCTACTCTTAATGGCTTTTCCTATGGTCAACTTGTTGATATCTCTTTTCTTAGTTGTTGGCTGATATGGACCCTTGAGGCTACTATCAATCTTGCTATTTCTGGATTTGTTTCCCATGCTCAGTAGGTTTGGAGTTACTTAATGGATTTTTATTCTGCCTTTGTTGAGGTTGTGGGTACTACTATTTACTCTGGTGGGAATTACTTGAACTCATTCATTCTTTATTTTATATCTTTTTTATTAAAGATTACTCTTCTTAATGGGTGTAAAAACTATAACAATGTCTCCATTATTGGTTTTTGGAATTTTGAGTACCTTGCCCTACAAGTTTTCTTTATTTTTCTTTCTGTCTTTCTTTTGCTAACATCCCGGGCTATTGGTTTCCCTCTCGTCTATGATGGGAACATGCAAATCTTGAAGATCATTCTTCGTTACTTGAATCAATGGTTTATCTTATATGCATAATTGGGTTATTGGCCAACCTCTCTTAGTTATTCTTGTCATTATCTATGGAAGAATTGGATTAATGTGACTGCTACTAAGCAACACCTATTGCTTTTACGAATGTCTCTCTTCTTGGATTGGCTTGTGGTGGGGAGCTGTTCATTACCCATCCCTCCCTACCTGCTACTTTCTATTCATTCCTACTATTTTCTGTAACTATAGACAGCTGAGCTAGGGGTTTTGCTAACTTTCTTGCTCCTTGCAGCTTAATTACTTCTGTCCAAGGTAGGACAACTATTGAGCATCAAATGGTTGCAACCTTCCTTATTGCTGTTACTTTACTATTTGTGAAATCCCATGTCTACTTTAATGTCTCTTTGCAGAATGGAATTGTATCATTACCTCCATTGTTGGTTTTTGGTTTTTAGAGTACCTTGTTCAGCAAGTGCTCTTTGTTCTCTTTTTGTCTTATTTTGCTGCTAATATCTGGGCTGTTGTTGATCTTTCCTATTGTTATTTAACCTCTCTTGGCTATGATGAGAACATGCAGATTGTGAGTACTCTTCTGCTTTACCTGGTCTTAATCACTATTTTATCTTTTATCGATTGTTGGGTTATTGCTCACCCAGCTGGTTATTACTGTCATTGCTTTTGGCGTAACTAGATTCTTGTTTCGCTACTAAGCAACTTGAATTTTTCCTCCAATATCTCTTCTTGGAATGTTTTGTGGTGGGAGCTACTCTACCTTATTTTTACTATCTGCTACTTTCTTTCCACTCATCGACTTAACTATGGTCAATTGTGGGGTTTCTTGACTTCGGTTTCTTGACTTACTTAATTCACCTGGCTGGCAATGTGGTGTTGACTATTTATTATTTTGCTGCTTATGGGATTTACCAGCCTGAAAACCATTTTACTTCTTGCTTCTCTTATCTTTTGCCTAGCTTTGTTAGACTAATGCAGATCACTATTAAGATGATCTTAACTAATTCATATTCAAACCTTATCATGCTCTATCGAATGGGTGGACTTATAGTGAGCTTGCTTTAATGTCAATATGATGAACTACTTGTTGTGTCTTTGGGAATTCATTGACATGGTGTCTTATATCGGGTCTTATTTCCAGGATGGGAACCCCTTTCTCATTTTGGCTTTTGCTGACTCTTTATCTACCCTGTATATGGTTTTGATTATATTTGACTTTTATCAAATGGATGCTATGCAGGTTTGTTGGCTATGAGGGCTGTGATGATTTCACTCCCTTTTGGTTTGGTAGTAGCTCTTGTGATGTAACCCTTCTATTGAAGTATGGATGCTCATATTTGCCTCTACCCCAACTTGGTGTGACTGAGCCCGAGCCTTCTCTATCACAATTCTTTACTATCATTCTCAGATTATGCAGTTTTCAATTATCATTTTGTCTGTATTACCTTAACCGCTCTAACTTCTTTCTGTCTACATTCTTGCAAGTGCTTCTCTCTTATCCTCTTGTAGGTTTGCTCCAGAGTGTCATGCATTCTCCCATCCTACTGAGCATTGGCCCTAATCTTCCATTGGCTTATTATGTTAATCAATTTGTATCTTTTGATTGCTTTATTATTTTCTTTTGCTTTTGGTTGTAGATTGATTTACTCCCATTGTAGCTCTTTGAGCAATAGTTCTTGAGTTTATCCCCTTTAAGAATCTTGTAACCCTCTTTTTGTGGCAATAAAATTCCCCTACATGGGGTTCTCCAAAAAAAAGAAAAAAAACCTTAACCTTAAAACCCTAAACCCTATAAATACAACCTAAAAATAAATAAAAACATAAAACCTAAACCCTAAACTAAAAAAAACCCTAAACCTAAAATATAAACAAAATAAACAAAATATAAAAAACCTAAAACTAAACTAAAATAACCTAAACTTAAATAACCCTAAACCCTAAACCCTAAACCTTGAAAACCTAAAAACCTAAACATGAACAAACTAAAACCTAAATATAAAAAAACTAAAAAAACCTAAACCTAAATAAGATAAGAAAAATAAGATAAAATAAAAACATAAACTAAAACCTAAACCTAAACTTAAACCTAAAAAATAAAATAAAATAAAAAATGGAAACTAAACTAAAATATAATAAATAAAAACCTAAACTAAAATATAAAATAAACCTAAAAATAAAAACCTAAATAAAATAAAAACCAAACCTAAAATAAAAATAAAATAAACTTAAAATAAAATAAAAACTAAATAAAAACCTAAACTTGAAAAATAAACCTAACAAAAACCTAAAAATAAATAAAAAAATAAAACCTAAGCACTAAACTAAAATGAAAACCTAAACCTAAAATAAAAATAAAATAAACCTAAACCTAAACTAAAATAAACTAAACTAAAATAAATAAAACTAAAACCTAAACTAAATAAAATAAACTAAACTAAAAATAAACCTAAACCTAAACTAAAAAATAAAACTTAAAATTAAACCTAAAATAAAAATATAAAATATAAACCTAAAAAAATAAAACAAAAACCTAAACCTAAACCTAAACCTAAAAATAAAAAATAAAACCTAAACCTAAAAAATAAAATAAAAATTGAACTAAACTAAAAAATAAACCTACACCTAAACCTAAACCTGAAAAATAACCTAAAATAAAAAGCCTAAACTAAAATAAATAAACCAAACTATATAAAAATAAAAATAAACCTAAATAAAAATTAAAATTAAAATAAACTAAAATGGATAAAAAAAATAAACTAAATAAACTAAATAAATCAAAACTTACTAGTTTATTTAATTTTTAAAAAAATAAAATTTAAAAAAAAATAAAAAAATCCTAAACCCTGAACCCTATAGTTCGAACCCTAAACCCTAAACCCTAAACTAACTCTAAACCCTAAACCCTAAACTCTAAACAAACCCTAAACCCTAATCCCTAAACCCTGAAAACATAAAACCTAAACCTAAACTAAATAAAACCTAAAAATAAAATAAATAAAAATACCTAAACATAAATAAAATAAGAAGATTAAATAAAATAGAAACCTAAACTAAAAGCTAAACCTAAACATAGAAATAGAAGAAAATAAAAAATCAAATCTAAACCAAAATAAAATAAATAAAAACCTAAACTAACCAAAATAATAAAATAAACCTAAAAATAAAAAACATATAAAAATAAAAATTAAATGTAAAATAAAAATAAAATAAACCTAAAATAAAATTAAATAAAAACCTAAACCTAAAAAGAATAAAATAAAACCCAACCCCTAAACTAAAAAAAACCTAAACCTAAAATAAAAATAAAATAACAAAATAAGATAAACCTAAACCTAAACTAAAATTAATTAAACTAAAATAAATAAAACCTAAACTTAAGCCTAAAGTAAACTAAACATAAACCTAAACCTAAATTAAATAAAATAAAATAAACTAAAAATAAACCTAAACCTAAAGTAAAAAATAAAACCTAAAAATAAACTTAAAATCAAAACCTAAAACCTAAACCTAAAAAAATAAAATAAAACCTAAACTTAAACCTAAAAATAAAAAATAAAACCTAAATTGAAATAATAAAATAAATACAAAACTAAACTAAAAAATAAACCTAAACTTAAACTTAAGCCTAAAAAATAAAGTAAAAAAAAAACCTAAATAAAAATAAATAAACCTAAAATCAATAAACAAAACTAAAAGATAAACTTAAATAAAAATAAAAAATAAAATAAACTAAAAGAAATAATAAATAAACTAATAAAACTAAATAAATCTAAACTTATTGGTTTACTTAATTTTTTAAAAAATCCAAAACCCAAAACCCTAAACCATAAACCTACAACCCTAAACACTTAAAAAACTCAAAACCCTAAACCCTAAATCCTAAATGCTAAACCCTAAAACCCTAAACCCTAAACCCTAAACCCATATTGACCTCACTTTTGGAGTCAGCTTTCAACCTCTCCATCTTAAACATAGGACTCCTCTTAGACATTAAAAATTCCTTAGTCTTAAGACACTTCTAGTGATTAGGTGAACACTTAACCTAACCTTAGAGACTTAGAAGAGTTAGCCATAATAATAGCTTATGACTTAGGTGTGCTCGAAAAACTTGTCTACCCTATAACTTGAACCAAATCCTTACTTCTTTTTTCAAGTCAAACTTCAAATCCAAACAAACTTCAAATTCAAATCAATCTCAAATTCAAACCAATTCCAAAAATCCAAATCAATTTAAGAGATTTTATCATAACCAATTTACATTTTCATTTATACCCATAAAAATAAATGAAATATAAATTCAAATAACCAAAAGTAAATCCAAAACTCAATTTCAAATCCAAAAATCCTTCATAAGTCACTTTGATTTCATCTTATAGACTTAGCTCAAATCAATTCCAAAAATCCAAATCAATTTAAACTCAAGATATTTTATCATAACCCATTTATATTTTCATTTATACCCACAAATATAAATGAAATATAAATTCAAATAACAAAAACTAAATCCAAAACTCAATTCCAAATCCAAAAATCCTTCCTAACTTACTTTGCTTTCATCTTATGGACTTAGCTCAAATCAAATCCAAATCACTTCAAACTCAAGATATTTTCTCATAACCCATTTATATTCTCATTTATATTCACAAATATAAATGAAATATAAATTCAAACAACCAAAACCAAATTAAAAACCCAAACCCAAATCTAACCTAAATCTACCCATACCCTTTCAAGTCAAATTCTTGAACTTAGCTGAATCAACATCAAATCAATTCAAATCCTTGGATTTTCATCATGATTCAATCAATCCTTCAATCAAGAATCCAAATATAAACACAAAATTTAATCATCAAACTAAAACTAAATTCAAAACTCAAACCCAAATCAAACCTATGTTCATCCTTTGAACTTGAAATTGTTAAATGAATGAAACCCATTTGACTCCAAATCACTTGCAATTGGATTTATATTTCAATCATAAGTCCATATGTGAGTTCATCCAAACTTGAATGAAGCCTTGATCAAGTCAATTGACCCCTTTAGGCTCACTTGACCCAAAGTGACCTAAAACACCTTTTTGGGCCAAATTCTAATCCTACCCAAACTGTATTGAACAAAGCTAATCTAAGCCTCACATTGTGAGCAAAAATCATCATAAGATGATAAATCACTCAAATTGGGTCAAATTGAGTCAATCCTAGCCTTTGATGAAGTCAACACTTAACCCAAATGAAACCTAAACTAGCCAAAATCTACCATAGGACAAATTGATTGAAACCATTGATCTAAACCAATTTATGATCAATGAGTGAACATGAGCAAGTCATCATTTGAGCCAAACCTAGCCCAACTGGCCACTTAACCCAAGTTGACCCAAGTTGACCTAAAAAGGCAAAATGTGTCAAATCTTGATCTAAGCCAAATTGATTGCAAACCATGGGTCAAATTCATTCTAAATCACTTGTTGAGCTTGACAAAAGCCTCAATTGGCCAACTAGACCAATTGATGAATGAACAACTTGACCTAAAAGGTCAAATCAAGACAAAATCAAGTCAAACCAAAATTAATTAAAACCAAAGCTTGCAAAACATTTCAAATGACCAACAAAACCTAACCCAACCCATGACCTAACCCAGATGGGTCAAATTGGTCAACCTGACCCATTTGACCTAAGTGAACTCAAATGAACCAAAACAAAATATAAATCAAATTGAACCAATCCAATAATACCAAATCGTTTCAAATGATAAATTGAACTTGACCTAACCCATGGTTTGACCCAATTTGACCAATTGGTCAACTTGACCCAAGTTGACCCTTTTTGACCTAAATGGGTCAACATGATCTAAATGATATCAAATCAACTCCAAATTCATTAAAAATTAGCACAACCCATTTTTCAATTATTCCAAATCAAAATAAAATCCAAATGACCATTTTACCTAGGTCAAAGGGTAACTTATGGTCAAATTCACTTGGAATTGATCATATTCCAACTCAAGGCCACTTGGCATTCTCTTAGTGGTCCATTTGGACACCAGATGATGTGGTGCACATGACCCAATGTGTTTGGGTCAGCCAAACCCAACCCAAAGATAAACCAACCCAATGGAAAATGAGCACATGAAATCACTCCATACTCTCATCTAACACATGGGCAACTCCTCTACTACACTCCCCTACCAAAACTGAACCATGTGAAGATCCTAACAACCTAACAAACCCATTCAATGAGATCAATTTGATAAAAATAGAAAGGAGGCTCATGGCCATCCGATCCAAGTAGGGGGAGATATACTCCCCCTAATTTCATTCCAATTCAAGTCTCTTGCATTTGATTGAACCTTAGGAACCCATAGGAAGCTCCCCAAGCTCTCCCAAGCATTCCTAAGCTCAATTGAACTTCCCATTCTCAGTTTTCCTTAAACCAAAAATAGGGGAGATTGGAGAATTTTCCAACTCACTCATCACTCCACCAAAGTCCAATTGCTCTTGGAAGCACCATCAGGGAGGCAAGTCAAGCTCACCCAAGGTGTTTTCCAAGCAACCAAGCCACGGGAAGGAGGAGCTAGACCAAAGCTGCAAGCCATTGAAGCTCACTTAGGTCAATAAGATGATCCACTTCATCTCAAGCTTTCAAACCTTCAATGGGGCTTCGTCTCCACTAAATGAATCTACCTCAATGTTTGGAAGTGCTAGTGATAGCCTCTAATGAGGTATGCTTCAAAACTAAACTTAGGGAGAAATTTCTTTAGTCCTTTGTGAAGGGAATTGTCATCCCAATCGAATTTGACTGTTGGATGTTTTTCCCCATACCTCTTGATGGTGTGGGTTTAATCCTAGCCCAATCCGAGCTCAAGTGAGCTCGAATCAAGCCATGGAAGACGGACGTTCTCTGTCTCCCATAGGCGAGGGCTGAGATGAATCATGGACTGTCCATCCCATGTGTTTTGGATGATTGTCTTGATTAAAACACGTTAGATCCAGTAATTTTACCTTTTGAAATTGTGGGTTTAATCTTGATCGGACAGTCCAAAGATAAAAAGCGTAGCGCCACCAGCTGACGTGGCATTTGATTTGACTACTTAAATAACCAATCTCACCGCACCACATGGAAAGCGCGCACCGCATTAGTGGTCCTCATGGCGCCACCAGGACTAGTTATATAATTAGAGGATTTAATGGCCTATTAACCACTAAAGCTTCAAAAATACATAATTAAATATAGAAAAATTAGAAAAAAAAAAAGAGGTCTCATTTTAAAGATAATTCAGAGGGGAATCCAATAAAATAGTTTCTAATTAATTTTGAACAGTGAATTTTCCTTAATTAAGGTTTATTTAAAATCTTAATAACCCTAATTACTCCCTCATCATTTCATTAATTAATTCCAAACTTCTCAGGAATATTTAGTGGGATGACCTCTGCCTCACTTAATTTTCTTGGAATGTATTAATGAGTTAATCAAAAAAATTAATTATTGCATCCTTAATCACTCTCTTAATGTAATTAAAGGTAATTAAGCATGTGAATAGTGGTTTGATCATTTAATTAAGATAATTAAACATTGTTTTAGTGATAAGGAGGTTTATGGAATAATTTTGGGATATTTTCCTTAAGCTATCCCCTAAACACCATTTCTTCCTTAATCCAAACCTAATTAAGGATTAATCCAATAATGCTCTTCTTAATTAGCTTAATTAAACTTCCAAAATCAATCTAAACTTAATCAATCTCTTCTTGGTAAGATCCTTAGGTGTTTAAAATCCTAAGGTAAGCTTAAGGAAATCATTTCCAACTCACATGTGTGGGAAGGTTATGAAAGTACTTAATTAAACCATTTAGCTTAATTAATCAATGATTGTGAGCTAATTACATTAGGCTCCTTTCTTTTATTAGGAGCATTATTGATTTAAATTCCATGTGGTTGCATATCATATGTTCAGTCATAATTGTTTGAATAATTATATTAAGGTGGTATAGGTAAGAAGTAAATATTGGATTTAAGTTACACCTAAACCTAAATAAAACATAAAATCAACTTAATGGTTATAAAAATTAAACTAAAATAATAAATACATGAGGGAAATGGGTTAGGACTAGCAAACCCTTCTCACATTTCCTAAATCAAATCAAACTCAAAATTAAAACAAAAATCCCTTTAAAATAATTTTGATTCACTTTAAATAACCTTATTTCATAGGATTGTCTTTAGGAATCAATTATGTCAAATGTTGTTTTCCATATGAACTCATGCATTCATGCATTTTGAAAAATCAAATTAAATGAAATGTTTCCTTTATATCAAATTGCATGTTTTGGTTGAAGTAAGAATATAAGTGGCTATTATCACTACTAAATCAAAAATTACTTTCAAAAATTAAATCAAAGATTACAAATGAAGGTATGCTACTAATAAATACTTATAAGCTTGCATGTGGCTATAGTTTAAAATTTGTTATGTGATTTTCTTCTCTTTTCTTAACATGGTTTGTATAGGTTTTGCAAAGTGTATAGTTCATTTGAAAAGAGCATAACACTTGATTAAATCCATTCCTATGCATCCCCATGTCATGAATTAAGAGGGATCCCCACATTACACATATAAATTAAACAACTAAAATCAAACAAATAAACATAAACCTTTTGCATGATTCTTTTTTCCATTCATTTATTTTTGTACATGCACATGTATTTAAAAAAAGTGGTATATTAGTCTAGATATATCGGGGCTGCGAGGCTTTAAGTAGCCCTAAGAAGGTCTTATACCTTATGCCCTTGGTGTAAAAAATAATGGCGTCGTACTCATTATGGCTTTCATACATGTAAATGTGCATATGATTAATGGATAAAAGAATCCATTTCTTTTCTACTTAACAAAATCATGCATCTTTAAACATCCAAATTTCCTTAAGCAACATCTCTTAGCATTCATATTAAGGTGTGCTAAGTACTTACATTTGCATATATAACTATGCTTAGAATACATTCATGTGCATGATACACTTGTTGGAATGAAATAAAGTGTGCTGTATTTTGTGATAGTAATTCACTTTAATTAATCTTAAAATGCCTTTCTATTCTTGAATAGGTTTATTTAGAGCAAATCTAAACTTAGGATTAATTAAAACACATAATAAAACATTCACTAAAAAGAAATCATTAATGAATCTACCTTAGATATTACTTAAGGTAGGGAGGAAAGTGAAATTCTCTTCTCTTTTTCTCTCTTTGCAACACTTAATAATTAAGTGTAGGTTCATTCAAACCAAATCAAATCATCAAATAAAACTAACCAATCAACTAAACCAGTTAAATGAAATCACCTTCTAAGTTGAAACCTTTCACACCTAGAAAACTTTAGCCTTAAAGCCTAGCTAATACATACCACATAAGCCTTAAATGGCACACAGATTAGGCTAAGTTAACATTTCTAGTCCTATGTTAGGACAGTGTATGGTTTGATGCCCTTTCTTTTCTACTTAACAAAATCATGCATCTTTAAACATCCAAATTTCCTTAAGCAACATCTCTTAGCATTCATCATTAAGGTGTGCTAAGTACATTTGCATATATAACTATGCTTAGAATACATTCATGTGCATGATACACTTGTTGGAAAGAAATAAAGTGTCTTTGTGATTTGTGATAGTAATTCACTTTAATTAATCTTAAAATGCCTTTCTCTTCTTGAATAGGTTTATTTAGAGCAAATTTAAACTTAGGATTAATTAAAACACATAATAAAACATTCACTAAAAAGAAATCATTAATGAATCTACCTTAGATATTACTTAAGGTAGGGAGGAAAGTGAAATTCTCTTCTCTTTTTCTCTCTTTGCAACACTTAGTAATTAAGTGTAGGTTCATTCAAACCAAATCAAATCATCAAATAAAACTAACCAATAAACTAAACCAGTTAAATGAAATCACCTTCTAAGTTGAAACCTTTCACACCTAGAAAACTTTAGCCTTAAAGCCTAGCTAATACATACCACACAAGCCTTAAATGGCACAAAGATTAGGCTAAGTTAACATTTCTAGTCCTATGTTAGGATAGTGTATGGTTTCATGCCCTTTATTTTCTACTTAACAAAATCATGCATCTTTAAACATCCAAATTTCCTTAAGCAACATCTCTTAGCATTCATCATTAAGGTGTGCTAAGTACTTACATTTGCATATATAACTATGCTTAGAATACATTCATGTGCATGATACACTTGTTGGAAAGAAATAAAGTGTGCTGTATTTTATGATAGTAATTCATTTTAATTAATCTTAAAATGCCTTTCTCTTCTTGAATAGGTTTATTTAGAGAAAATCTAAACTTAGGATTAATTAAAACACATAATAAAACATTCACTAAAAAGAAATCATTAATGAATCTACCTTAGATATTACTTAAGGTAGGGAGGAAAGTGAAATTCTCTTCTCTTTTTCTCTCTTTGCAACACTTAATAATTAAGTGTAGGTTCATTCAAACCAAATCAAATCATCAAATAAAACTAACCAATCAATTAAACCAGTTAAATGAAATCACCTTCTAAGTTGAAACCTTTCACACCTAGAAAACTTTAGCCTTAAAGCCTAGCTAATACATACCACACAAGCCTTAAATGGAACGCAGATTAGGCTAAGTTAACATTTGTAGTCCTATGTTAGGACAGTGTATGGTTTGATGCCTGATTTTGTTTTGTGATGTAATGTTTATTCTAAATGTTATGGTGTATGTGCGTACTCTAAATGGTAGGGTGATCTTAGTCTAATCATTATCTTCTACTAGGGATTGTGCTTAAGGGGCGCTATAATAAAAAAATATATAAATGTTTTTGCTATGCGGGGTTACCCTATAATCAAAATAGTCAGTGGACTTGGTTACTCATGTGCAGGGTGCTAAGTCCAAATTATTCATATACATGCTTGGGATTGTGTGGTTTATTTAGATAATATTTATTTTGTATATTTTAGTTATATTTACTTTCCTTTTTTTATGTAACTTTGCAATTAAGATTTGGAATGAATGTTATGGGGGATTATAATAAACATTGGTCATAAGAGTATATCTTATGCATCATGTGAAGCCTTTGGAGCAATCACATTCTAACCAACCAAAAGAAGAAAGAAGAAAGAATAAAGAAGAAAGGAGAAAGAAGAAAGAAGAAAGAAGAAAGAAGAAAGAAGATAGAAGAAAGAAGAAAGAAGAAAGAAAAGAAGAAAAGAGGAAAGAAGAATGAAGACCCCATGACATGATTTCCTTTTTAATTGTAATTAATTCATTTGTAATTTGGGTTGTGTATGGGTAGAGCTCGGCTACCCAATTTCTTTTTGGGTTTCTGCAGTGGAGCCCGACCACAAAGGCCTTTTATTCTTTTGCACTAGTTTTATAAATTGTTTGATGTTTGTTTAGCTTGGGCATTAATATGGAATGATTTTCCTAGTTTCTTTCTTGCTTTGATGAATGGTATGGATATGATTAGGCTCTTAGAAAAAATAAATTTTCTCTCCAATAAATCAACTCAAAATTAAAAATAATAACTCATAACGTCACCTAAAGCCTTGGTTATAAATCAAGATAAAAGATTTAGCAAACTCTTAGTTGGATGTTGTATGTCTCACATCAAGCATAAAAAAGCATATTGCTTACTCTTGCTTATGGAGGGCTTCCACCTTTGCCAGGGAACTTAGCTTGACCTTTGAGAGCTGTGGTGAAAATACACCCCCTTCTTGTTGATGTTGGCCCATAATCAAATTTTTCATGCATTAGACATATGAATCCCATAGCCTGTGTCAAATGAATTGTCCAAAAATGAAAATAAAACATAAACAAAATTTGTATTAGATTTAAGTCATTATTCATGCTCTACATGGTCTAGTTCCTTAAGGAGTGTGTTTGAGGACTTAGTCTCTTTCTAAATAAACAATAGCTTAGCTATCTTGCAAAAAGCATATAACTTACCTACATGTATTTAAAACCATAGGAGTTAGTTGGAGGCCACCCCCAGGCGGTTGTAAGTCCAACAGTCGGGTGGTTTATCCTCTCTTGTGGAGGTAAACCATATACCCATCTTGCCTTAGATTTAGGTTGTGCTTTAGCCCTCACCAAAGTTCCATAGATTTTGGCTTAGAGGTTGCTACTTTCCTTTGCGGGCTACAAGCATAAATCCTCACCTCTTAGTCATTTTCATGATCTTGTATCATGGAATTATATGCCCTAGATTTCTAATAAAAATTTAATTCAAACAAATAATTCCCTCAAATCTCAAAAATATAAAGCCTTAGGATAGTTTGAGATGCTTGCTAGGTCTCTTAACATCATGAGAATCCCCTACTTATCTTCCTTTGGATTTGATAATAACTCCCTCTTCTTGATCAATCCTATTCGATCTTCTAAAAGTAATTCAATTGATTGATAGTCCTATTTTTGAAATCTTTGGAGACAATGATCATTTACCTTAATCGAGAGTATTCTTAAGGAATCTCATTCCTTAAGATGTAATTAACTATGGAGGCTTGCCTCTATAGAGAACTTAATGAACACGATTTAAAATAAATCCTACTTTACTTTTTCATGTAAAGTTGGGGAAGAATCTCTGGTACATCCGAAGATCCATAGTCCTTAGGAGTCCTCATTAGCTGATTAGGTCCATTGTGCTAATGACTTCTATCTCTCGAGATAGTACATCATTTCTCAATGCCATACCCGATCACCCTAATGAGAACATCTGTGGATCTACGTGGTGTCCAACATAAGAAATGTTATTTTTATTCTTCATTTATATTTTTTTCAAAAACTTAGATGAAGAATAAAAATAAATTCACCACAGATTTTTCTAGCGACTCTGCTGGGAAGGTTCTTCTCTCCATCTTTGGTAAATGATCATTGTCTCTAAGTATCAATAGTGGGTTTGTATTTTATATGAACCCAAGACCATCTTTCTTTTTCGTTGGCACTTAGCTCATTTCACTCTTGAGCTAAGCTAGCCAACATCCTCTAGGTTTTAGGACCTCACTCTGTGTAGGTCTTAAAACCCCTATTGGGTTCCCCAATAGGTGAAAAGAAAAATTTAATAAAAAAATAATTAAAGACTTCCTTCTTACCATTTCTATGGTAAGGTAAGGTTCATTCCAAAAATAAAGAAAAATAAATTCATTATAAAAACATCAAGTTCCAAAAAGCACTTTTTCAAAATGCACATAATAAAATATTTGCACAAATATTTTCATAAATCAACCTCTTCTAACAATCTTCAAGATTGCTATATGTGGGATCTTCTCAAAAATAAAATCCAAAATCAACAATCATATTTTCAAAAAAGCACAAATGAATATTCTCATTAAATTCTCACTGTCCACAATCATGTTAGGAGCCTTTGTCAGACTCAAAACATAACCTTACCTATTATTATTGAGCCATTCATTCACTCTTCTAAGATCACCCATGTTGCTAGAACGCTTGGATTTCAAAATTTCTTTTATAATATTAGTAATAAAATTTGGTGTTTTTGGAATAATTTAATCAACATTTCTATCCTTGATGATCTCGAACAATTGGTTAATGTTCAAATCTCATTGGGTAAATTTTCTGCTCTTGGTTCCTTTATCTATGCTTCTTGTAATAGAGCTGGTAGGAACTTTCTTTGGGATTACTTAAGAACCTTCGCCTCCTCAGTTAACAAACCCTAGTTGGTTGGGGGTGATTTCAACACTATTATTGCTTTCTCAGAAAGGAGGGGAGGCTACTCTCCTAACATCCATTCCATGGAAGATTTCTCTAATATGATCCTCGATTGCAACCTAATTGATATTGGTTTTTTTGGCTCCGATTATACGTGGTGTAACTCTAGACTTTGGTAGCGGCTTGATAGGACCCTCTTTAATTCCCTTTGGATCAATCAATGGCCCCTCACTTTTGTTGAGCATTTGAGCAGAACTTTGTCTGGCCATGCTCCACTTTTGATCTCTATCAAAACATCTTCCAGTAATCTTTCCTCCTCTACTCCTTTTAGATTCCAAAATATGTGGACCCAACATCCTGATGTCATTAATATTGTTTCCATTAATTGGATGGCCCCTAATCACCCGCACAATTCCGTTAAAGGCATAATTCGACTTTAGCTTAAGCTCAAAAGACTTAAACAAAACCTAAATTGGTGGAACAAGCATCATTTTAAAAATCTTTTTGCCAATCTCAAAATTACAGAACAATTAGTTTGCTCCCTTGAAGATCTTTAATCTAGTAAGCTTGATGAGTTGAACACTGCTAAAGATAACTTGATAAATTATCAAAATATGGAGGAAACCTACAGGCGTCAAAAGGTCGCTAGCAAACATATTGCTGATGGTGATAGAAATACAAGGTATTTCCATGCTCTTTTCAAAAAAAAGGAAAGCCTTAAACTCTATTCAAAAAATCAAAAATATTAACAACAGCTGGATCATTGATAATAATTAAATTAAAGATTCTGTCATACAACATTTTCAAAATTTATTAAACATCAACCGTCTCTTAGAAGCCCTCTCCAACACACACCTGATCCCCTCTATGATTACTAATGATGAAAATCATTTACTCACTTTGCATCCTAGGGAAGCTGAGATTAGTAGTACTCTCAATAGCATGAACACTGACTTTGTTGCTGGCCCTGATGGCTACACGACCCATTTCTTTCAGCATTGTTGGCCATTTATTAAGTCTAACCTTGTTGATGTTGTTGTTGACTTCTTTGATGGAAGCTCTTTACTTAGATACTTTTCTAGCACTCAATTTTCCTCATTCCCAAAACTAATAATCCTGATTCTTGGGGATATTTTAGACCTATCAGCCTTTGCACCTTCTTTCAAAAACTCATTGCTAAATTAATTAATACTAGGATAAGTCCGCTACTCCCTAAAATTATTTCTCCTAACCAAACTGACTTCATTAAAAATAGAGCTATATCCGATAATATCCTTCTAGCCCAGGAGCTTGTTCATGACATTGATGTTCCTACTAGAGGTGGCAACATCCTCCTAAAACTTGACATCTCTAAAGCTTTTGATAACCTCTCATGGGATTTCCTCTTTCAAATCTTACATTTTTTTAGGTTTTCTGATAATTTCATCCACCTCATCAAAAACTGTATTACCAATGTTTGGTTCTCTGTTATTATGAATGGTGAGTCCCTAAGTTTCTTTACTTCAAGGCATGGCTTGAGACAAGGAGACCCCCTTTCACCCTCTCTTTTTATTATTGTTGTTGAATATCTTTCGAGGAGCCTGAATGATCTTTTGAATAAAAATCCTATCATGTTTTTTAAAACTCATGTTGGTCTCCTTGTTTCTCATCTCAATTTTGCTAATGATTTTATAATCTTTTGCAATGCCTCTATTCAGCACATTAAAACTATTAAGAACCTTTTAAATGAATTTGGCAAAGAAAGTGGTCTCTTTCTCAATGAAGGAAAATGTTATTTCATTCCTTCTGCTAAAATCCCCACCAATAGGCTCAACTAAATCTCCAGAATTACTAATTTTTAGCAACATCAACTTCCTATTAATTATCTCGAGCTCTGCTTTTTAAAGGTCAGAAAAGATCTCATATTTTTGATGATCTTATCCAAAAAATCTCTAATAAAATTTCTGTTTGGGAATTTCATTTACTCTCTTTTGGTTGTAGGCTCACCTTGATTAAGAGCACTCTTAATTCCATGCCTTTATATCTCATCCAAACCATTATGTCAATTCATTTCATTAAGAATTGAGCGCCTCCTTAACAAATTTTTTTGGGGCTCTAATAACTCTTCTAAAAGAATGCACTGGACCTCTTGGTTTAAAAGTTGTGGCATTCTCGATGAAGGTGGTCTTGGATGTAAGACAATCAAAGAAGCTATCACTACCTTTTCCTATAAACTCTGGTGGAATTTTAGGAGTAACAATAGTCTTTGGGCTAATTTCATGACTGCTAAATATTGTCAGGGTAAGCACCCCCTCATTTGTCCCTATAAGGCGGGAGACTCTCCTGTTTGGAAAAGACTTTGTTCCGTCAAATGGGACGTAGAATCCTTAATTTTTTGGGGGATTAACTCTGGCTCCTCCTTCTTTTGGCAAGATAACTGGAGTGGATGTGGGTCCATTGATGACTTACTCTTTACCCATTCCATTACCACTATTAAAGTGAAATCTTTCTCATAGAATAATATGTAAAATAATAGTAAGCTTACTGATTATATTCCTTCTTTTCTCTTGAACAAACTTACTACTATTCCTATCATTCCTACCAATCAAGAATAGATCCTTTTTAAGCTCTCAGATAATGGTGATTTTAACTTTAAAAATGTTTGGCTTCACATTAAAGAAACTCATGATTCTTCTAATGTGTTTCTCAAACTTTGGAATAACATTATCCCTACTTTTATTCTGTTCTTACTCAGCATATTTTAAAAAACTTCATCCCTGTTGACTCCTTATTGTGGGGTAAAGGTTTTCAATTACCTTCAAAATGTCAATGCTACTTTCACATTGAGAATGTGAATCATGTCTTTATTAACAGGGCCATTTCTTCTAAACTTTGGATTTGTTATGATGATCTCTTTAACATTGTCATTTTCAATGGCTCCCTAACTTTATATCTACTTCTTGAAGTTTATTTTGACAACACTATTAAAGGTCACATTAAAGTCATAATTGTTATAACTCTTATTTGGTTCATATGGTTGGACAGAAATGATGCAAAACATCACGAGATCCCCATGAACCACATGAGAATAATTGCTAGAATTAAAAACAAAATTCATGACTTGTTCAATGCCAATCTCATTCACTACAAACAATTCAAAGGTTGTAAATTTGTGGCCAATAAATATGGTCTTAACTTACCGGATCAACCTTACTTTAGAAATGACAAGATTGTTTATTGGGTAAAACCTCATGATCATACTATTAAAATTAACACTAATGGCTCTGTCTCTCATAAAGGTTCAGGTTGTGGTGGCATTTTCAAAAATCTTAATGGTAAAGTCCTATGTGCTTTTGCTTACCCCCTTAATTCTTGCTCTGTTCCTTTTGCTGAGCTTATGGAAGGGTACAAAGCTTTTGAGATTTGCCTTTAAAATGGTTGGCTCAATATTTGGATTGAGGTGGATGCCCTTCTGCTGATTGATCTTTTGACTTCCACCAAAATGAGCAACACTGAATTGTACTACTTTCTCAAGGAAACTAGAGCTCTTCTTACCCAATTTAATTTTAACATCACTCATGTATGGTGTGAGGGTAATGCATGTGTTGATTACCTTGTCAATCTAGGAGCTAGACTAGATGGTATAATCTTCTTTGATCAACTCACCCTAACCAAACATTTGCGTGGCTTGGTTAATTTGGACAATACTAGGATCCCTTATCTCAGAATTTAATCTAACCTATGGGATTGATCTGGTTCAATATCTGTTTAACTGAATGCCCATTTTATATTCAGTGTTGTTGTTCTCTTGGTTTTTGCTGATGTTTCACCCGGATACTACTTGCTATTTTGATTTCTGTGACATGTGTTGTTGGTTTAATTACATTTCCTTTAATTGGGGGCTTCTTACTTTTGTTACTTACACTGATAATGTTTTGTTGTACCTCTCAAATTTACTGATGCATCATCCTAATACTCCCACTTGGTCAATTGTTGAGCTGTGTAGCATCTACTGTTGGTTTACTATCCCCAATCTTGATTGGGGTCTTACTATCAATGCTGCCTTCATTGTTAATGATAAGGGGTTTACTCATTGCTGGAGGGAGATATACTACTTAGTGCTCTATTTGTTGGTGCTATTTTTTTATCAACAGGGACATATTTCTTTCCTTTTTCTGGAATTATAATATGGGATCCTCGCATCAATGCTTAACAGATATCCCTCTGTTCAACTTTACAGTTGATCCTAACTTATCTGATATTCTTCTCCTTATTATGGATTGAAATTACCTCTAGATTTCCAATTTTAGTGATGTGGGATTAGCCGGCATTAAATTTAGTGTCTTGGTTATCAAAGATGAAGCTTGGAACCACTTAGTAACCTATGTTGTATTAATGTTACTTCCTAGTGTTTCTTATGTAGGATGCAATATTTATTCTGATGTTTTAATGTTTGGTTGTTGGATTTTTTGGCCTTTTGTCATGCAGGCTTCTCTTAGGGTTGGTTTCGATGGTAATTGCTAATCCCCTCTTCCCATCCTGTATGGGTAGAATCAACACTTCCTTTGTTGTAATTAATATCTATTTGCAGGCTAACCTTGTGGTTTTTGGCTATTTGTTGCCTATTTTTATCTTGACTAACTTTACTGCTTGCTTCTGGGCTACAACTGATCACCTAATTTGCTATTTTCTCCCCTTTAGCTCTGTTAAAATTGTGCACATCACTGTGATTACCCAACTGCATAATTGGATTTTAGCTTATGCTTCTGGGGTTTTGGATTGTCTTGATCAGCTGGACCTTTTTAAGGTTATTGAATGGTTGTTGGCTTTTGCTTTGTTGCTTATCTCTTTTATTAGCTTTTGTGCTGCTACTGATCATCTCGTTTCAGCTAGCTTTGGCCTGATCCTTTCCCTATCCTTCTGGGACTTTACTTTTGTTTTGTATATTTGTATTGGGGGTTTTTTGGCCAATTTGCTGTTAATTTTCATCTTGGTTGTTGGCTGATTTGGATCCTGACTCCAGCTCGCAAGCTATTGGGTTATCCTTCTTGTCCAACAGAGTGCCTTTGGAGTTGCTTTGCTGATTGCTTTGGGTAACCTCTTTCTTCCAACCTTCCAGGAGAGTGTCTGTTATCTCCTGTTTATCCTTATCTCCTTGCAGGTTTGGACTTTCTTAATGGTTTTTAGTTTGATTTCTATCAGGTTTTTTTGTTGGTTCTTTCTAGGTTTTTTCTAATGCATTATCTATTTGTATTAGGTGGATCTTTGGCCAACTTGCTGTTCTTTATTATCTTGTTTGTTGGCTTCTCTAGATCTTTGATTCCTTTCTTCATCATTTTGGGGATATCTTTCTTGTGAGGTGTCATTATTTCCGATTGCTTTGGCTATTTTATTTTCCCCTTTCTGCCAAGAATGTGTTTTCCTGTTTATTCTTATCCCCTTGCAAAATCGAGTCTTCTTCATGGCTTCTCAGTTTGCCTACCTCGTGGTTGTGGGTTTAGCTACAAGCCTATTTTCCCATTTCTGGATGGGATTTTCTATTGCCTACAACATTTCACTTGTCTTGCATCACTTTGCCTTGCCGCCCTGTTCTCTTTATTTGGAAAGCATCTTCCATTTTGACGGGGTTGGTTGTTGACCAACTTGCTATTCTATTCTATCTTGGTGGTTGGCTGTTATGGATCATTGAATCTTATGTCCAGCCTCCTGCTACTGTGGTTATCTATCCTATTTTGCAGACTGATTTTGATGTTATTTTGCTTAAATTTGGTGGGAGGTAATAATTGCATTATTGCAATCGATGGCCTTGAATTTTGGGTCCTTTATCAAGCAGGATGTGTTTATGGTTCTCGATTGTTTTCTGCCCATTCTGGTTATGGGCTTTTGGGTTTTTGTTGTTATCATATCCCATTACCTTCTTCTTATTTACTATTTTCCTCCCATTTCTTGTGGTCATTTGGGCTTGGGGTATGCTATTTCCCTTATCCGAGTTGTTTTGTGGTTGTTGGTCGCTCGCACAATTTGATTATTGGCTTTTAGGTTTTTTGTTGCTAGCATTTGAATTTGACTTCATATGATGCTATTTTTCCCTTTTATGCTACATTTGTGCAGAATCATTGTGACTATACTTTTGCCTCTCTTGATTTTAATCTTTGCATTGTTTAATCTCATTGGGTGGATTTATGGCCTCCTTGCTGGCTACTACTCTTAGGATTGTTCGCTGAACTGGATTAATGAGTTTGATCATAAGGAAACTATTTCTGTGGTGTTATCTCTGATTGTTTCTTACTGGATATGTCTGTGGTGGGGAGCAGCACTTTACCTGTTTCTTCTTATCTGCTATTCTACTTCCATTTCTTGTGGTAATTTGGGCTTGGGGTATGTTGTTTCCCTTTATAATTGATGTTCTCAATTTTCTAAAATAAGGAGGTTGTTAAGAGCTGCACTACTTACATTCTTTGCTTATCTTTTGATGGGAAATAACCCTGAGCTACTTACTAGACTATTTACCAAGAATGTATATTTATTAATGTCCTACAGGATTGGAATGGGGTTAATTCCTTGCTCTTGTCTTTGCTGGTTTCTGAGATTTGAAAATTTGTCGCTTATTATCCTTTAGATCTGTTTCCAGATGGATGACATTGATGGCTCTCTTCATTTGAGTTGGGATTATCATGCCATGGAGCCTAATATGATGACATATATTTGGCATGGGATCCCCACCCACTTTGCTCTTCTTTCTTTCCACTGTATACGGCTTGCTTATTCTTGCGTATTTTGGCTCAAAAGATCTTCATCAAAACGATTTAGTTTGTTGGCTATGATGGTTGTGATGCTTTCACTCCATTTTGGTTTGGTAGTAGCTCTTGTGATGTAACCCTTCTGCTGAAGTTTTGATGCTCATATTTGCATCTTCCCTAACTTGTGTGACTGAGCCTGAGCCTCCTCTATCCCACTTCTTTATTATTACCATTTTCAAATTTTGTCGCTCTCACTATCATTTTCTTTGTACTACTTTAACCCTAACTTCTTCCTCCTACAATCTTGTGTGCTTTTCTTTTCTCTTTCAAGTTGCTCCATAGTGTCATGCATTCTCACTTTCTGTAGAACATTGTCCCTCATCCTTCATTTGCTTACTTTTGTTAATCACTTTGTATCTTTTGCTTACTTTACTTTTGCTTTAGGATGTACTTAGATGGGATTTATTCCTAGGCTAATTTTAGCTCTTTGAGGAGTTCTAGAGTTTACCCCTTTAAGGACCTTGTAACCTTTTGTAATAAATTCACTATAATGGGTTTCTAAAAAAAACATAACCCTAACCCTAACCTAACCCTAAACCCTAACTAACCAAACCTAATCCTAACCCTAACTAACCTAACCTATAGCCATAAATAATAACCTAACCCTAACCAATAACCCTAACCCTAACCCTAACACATAACCCTAACCCTAACCCTAACCAATAACCCATAACCACTAACCCTAACTAACCCTAACCAATAACCCCATAACCTTAACCCTAACTAACCCTAACCCCTAACCCAATAACCCTAACCCTAACCTAAACACTAACCTTAACCCTAACCCTAACCCAGCAACACTCTGGCAATTGCATTTTCCTATTTTCGGCGATCCATTTCCTTACAATTTTTGGTGATCCTTCAGCATTTTCGTTCATTTCATGTTCTTCATTTTGCTCTGCCATGTGCGTGTTGTCCTTGTAGCTTTCCTTGATGGTGGCTGTCCCTTTGGCCGCGCAGCCCATCGTTCCCTTCACAGTTGCGCGGTCTAGGGCTTCAGATTTCATGGGTTTTTCGGACTCGACACAACCTGCTATAGTGCCTATTGTTAAATCTTTTAATGATGCACTCTTTGGTAAGAATATCTCACCCTCTGATTCAGTAAACCAAATTTCCACTTCATTTCTTGGCATCCCTGCGATTATGTGCTCAGATCTTGATGTTGAGAAGTTGGCTAAGCCTTATGAATTTACTTTAGTGGGCAAATTTACTTTATGGCAACCTAATCTGGATAATATCCACTCATTTTTTCACAATCTTAAGCTTTCAGGTGCATTCTCTATTGGTTTGATTGATCCTAGGCACATTTTGATTCAGCTTACTAACGATTTAGATTATTCAAGGGTTTTCTCACATCGTTCTTACTTTGTTTTCAATTGTCAAATGCGTCTTTTAAAGTGGTCTCCCCTTTTTGATATAAAAGAGGAATCACCTATTGTTCCTGTGTGATTGGCTTTTCCTTCTATGAGGATTCATTATGTTACACATCAAGTTCTTTTTGCTGTTGGGGCTCTTTTTGGTCAGCCTCTTCAAATTGATCAGGCCACCACTATAAGATCCCGACCTTCTATTGCTCACATTCTGGTGGAAATTGATATTTCTAAAAAACACCCTAAGGAAGTTTGGATTGGTTCAGAAAAGTTTGGCTACTTTCAAAAAGTTGAATTTGAGAATTTTCCTATTTTCTGTTTGCATTGTAAAATTCATGGGCATGATAATTCAGAATGTTTTGTCTACACCCACATCTAAAAAAGAAAATTTTAACTGATCCTAATCCTAATTTATCAATTGATAAAATTAGTAAATCTATTTATGTGCCTAAGGTTAATCAAAATGGAAATACTATTTCTACCTTTTTAGAACCCACTGAATTGCTCAATGAAGTGCTCAATGATGACACTCCCAATTTTTAATCTGAGCAGGTAAAAGATATTTCTAATATTGCTTACAATGTTGAATATGATGGTTTGGCAAGTAGTCCTTCCTTACGTAATAACTTGCCTCCTTAAGATATCTCAAATGCTCAAGAGGCTAAAAATAATACTGTTTCCCTTCTAAATGACTCTATTCAGGCTACCTTGCCTCTTTTGACTGTCGAACATGAGGAGGATCATGTGACCCTCAATGGTAATTTGAATGAAAATTTGATGATGGAGGAAAAATTAGAAAAAAAATTTGAAGCTGATCCTGTATTTGTGCCTTTAATGGTATTACTACCTCTCCTTCACCTAATCCCAAGATTGACATGCGTGCTAATCCGACCTTTCAACTTAATCCTGAAATTGAAGAAGGGGAAGTTGTCATTAGAAATGCTTTGATTGACTCTAATCCTATTCTTAATACAAATAATCAGTCTCTTTCTGATGGTGATACTTTGGACAAAAATTGACCATTCTAATCTATTTTTAAAAACATATCCTTTAAAGCAAAAATGTTTCCACATAACTAATCTAGATCTACTAGATATGGTTCCTCATCTCATAAATAATGGTCCTTTTGCATTGGAGTGGTTACTTATTTTTAATCCCTTTATTTATTTGCTCTTCCTTAGCTTATTTTATATTTCCTTTATGTTTAGCTCTCTTATTTGGAATGTTTGAGGGATTGGGACCCTCATTGAACGTAACTGTGTTAGAAGTCTCTATCATTTTAATAATATAGCTTTATTGGTTGTCATTGAACCTCTCATACAATCTTCTAAGATCAATCATGTTACTAGAATGCTCAGCTTTAATAACTTCTTCTCTAATATTAGCAATAAAATTTGGTACTTTTGGAATAATATAGTCAATGTATCCATCCTTGATGATCTCCAGCAAGTTATCAATGTCCACATCTCATTGGGTGATTTTTCTGCACTAGGCTCCTTTGTTTATGCATCTTGTAACAAGCTGGTAGGAACATCCTTTGGGACAATTTAAGAACTTTTGCTTTAACTGTTAACAAACCTTGGTTGGTTGGGGGTGATTTCAACACCATCCTTTCTTCCTCTAAAAGAATGGTTGGTTGTTCTCCTAATATTCATTCTATGGAAGATTTCTCTAATATGATACTTGATTGCAACCTTATTGACATTGGCTACTCTAGTTCTGATTACACTTGACACAACTCTAGACTCTAGCACTGGCTCAAAAGGAATCTTTTTAACTCCCTTTGGATTAATCAATGGCCTCTTACCTCTATTGAGCACTTGAGAAAAACTTTGTCCGACCATGCTCCTCTTTTGATATCCATTAAAAATAACTCTAATAGATTATCCTCCTCTACCTCTTTCAGATTTCAAAATATGTGGATTTAGCACCTTGATTTTTTAAATGTTGTTTCCACCAATTGGGTGGCCCCCCTACACCCTAATAATTCTATTAAGGGCATGATTATACTTTGGTTTAAGCTTAAAAGACTTAAACAAAACCTTATTTGGTGGAACAAGCATTGTTTTAAAAATCTCTTTGCTAATAGCAAAAACATGGAACATTTGGTTTGTTGTCTTGAAAATGCTGTTTTGACTGATTCTTCTAAACTGAAGGATTTGAATGAAGCCGAAGACAACCTTACCTATAATATGGAAGAAACTTATTGGCAAAGAAAAGGTCGCTAGTAAATATATTCGATGGGGAAAATACCATATTTTTATGCTCTATTCCATAAAAAGAGAGCTTTAAACTCTATCCAAAAAATTAAAAGTGATAATGAAAATTGGATCACTAACACTAATGAGATTAAATAATCTATTTCTAATCATTTTAGAAATATGTTGAACAAGAGCCATACTTTAGAGGCTATCTCCAACTCTCACTTGATCCCCTCAACAATTACCAGTGATGATAATCATTTGCTTACTATGTTGCATACGAAAGCTGAGATTGGTAAAATTATTAATAATATGAACACTAATTTTGTTGCTGGTCTGGATGGCTATACTACTCAATTATTTTAGCATTATTGGCTTGTTATTAAGTATGATTTAGTTGACGCTGTGGTTCATTTTTTTAATGGTAATCCTCTACCTAGATATTTCTCTAGCACCTCCATCGTCATTATACCCAAAATTGATAATCTTGAATCTTGGGGTGATTTCAGACCTATTAATTTGTGCACCTTTCTTCATAAACTAATTACTAAATTACTTGCCAGTAGAATTAGTCCTCTGCTTCAAAAAATTATTTCTCTCAACGAAATTGGTTTCGTTAAAGGTAGAGCTATATCGAATAAAATTCTTCTCACTCAAGAGCTGATTCATGATTTGGATGCCTCTAATAGAGGTGGTAACATCCTTTTTAAATTGGATATCTCAAAAGCTTTCGACAACATCTCTTGGGCTTTCCTTCTTCAAATTCTTCATTTATTTGGCTTCTCTGATAATTTTATCTTCCTCATTAAAAATTGTATTAGTGATGCTTGGTTCTCTGTTATTCTTAATGGTGAGGCCTTAGGTTTCTTCCCTTCTTCACATGGGCTGAGACAAGGGGATCCCTTGTCTCCCTCCCTTTTTATTATTGCTATGGAATATCTTTCTAGGAGCCTAAATGACCTCTTCAACAACAATCCAAGTATGTTTTTTAAAACTCTTGGTGGTATTCTTGTCTCCCATCTTAGTTTTTCTGATGATTTCATTATCTTTTATAATGCTTTCATTCACCACATTAAAAACATTAAGAACTTTTGGGAAGGAAAGTGGTCTTTCTATTAATGAAGGCAAAAGCTGTTTCATTTCTTCCACTAAAATCTCAAATAATAAAATCAATCAAATCTTGAGAATCACTAATTTTTAACAACAATAACTTCCAATTAAATATCTTGGTGCTCCTCTTTATAATGGTCAAAAAAGATCACATCTCTTTGATGAGTTAATCCAAAAAATTACAAATAAAATTTTTGTTTGGGAATTTCATTTACTCTCATTTGGTGGTAGACTCATTTTGCTTAAGAGTACCCTTAACTCCATGCCTTTATATCTTATCCAAACCATTGTTCCTACTAATTCTATTTTAAAAAGAATAGAGCACCTCCTTAATAAATTCTTCTAGGATCAAACAACTCTACTAAAAGGATGCATTAGACTTCCTGGTATAAAAGCTGTGGCACCATTGCTGAAGGTGGGCTTGGCGGTAAGCCAATCCATAAAGCTATTACTGCATTCTCTCATAAACTTTGGTGGAACTTTAGGAGCAAAAATAGTCTTTGGACTAAATTCATGACCGCAATCGCCAGTGGTAAGCCTCTCATTTGTCCTTACAAGGTGGGTGATTCTCATGTATGGAAAAGACTTTGTTCCATCAAATGTGAAGCTGAATCCCTTATTTCTTGGGGGGTTAAATCTAGATCTTCTTTCTTTTAGCAAGACAACTGGACTGATAGTGGTTCCATTGATGACTTATTATCTACTCACTCCACTACTGCTATTAAAGTGAACTCTTTTTGGTTGAATAATAAATGGAATGATATTAAGCTTACTGATTATATTCTTACCTCTCTTTTAGATAAACTTACTAATATCCCTATCTATTCTAACCATCATGATCAGATTCTTTTTAAACCGTCTCTCAAAATGGTGATTTTAACCTTAAAGATGTATGGATTCATATTAGAGAAGCTCATGATTGCTCTAATATGTTTTTTTTAACTTTGGAATAGCACTATCCCTATTTCTTATTATGTTCTCACTTGGAGAATTCTAAAAAATTTCATCCCTATTGACTCTTTGATGTGGGGTAAAGGCATTCATTTACCTTTTGAATGCTATTGTTGTTTTCGCATTGAATATGTAAACCATGTGTTTGTCAATGGAGCTATTTCCTCAAACTATGGGTTTGGTATGATGAGCTTTTCAGTATTAACCAATTTAATGGCTCTTTATTCTTATATCAACTTCTTGATGTTTATTTTCAAAAAAACTATTAAAGGTCACATTAAAGTGATAATTGCCATCACTCTTATATGGTTCATATGGATGGACAGAAATGATGCCAAACATCGTGGGATTCCTATGAACCATAAAAGGATTATTGCTAGAATTAAAGATAAAATTCATGCTTTATTTAATGTCAGCTTAATTACTAATAATCAATTTAAAGGCTGTAAATTTGTGGCCAACATGTTGGGCCTTAGCTTGCCTGAGTTTCCCAACTATAAAGAAGATAAGATTATCTATTAGATCAAGTCTCATAACAATATTATCAAAATTAATACTGACAGCTCTGTTTCTCAAAATTCTTTTGGCTGTGGTAGCATTTTCAGAAACTTTAAATGTAATGTTATTTGTGCTTTTGCCTATCGACTTACAACATGTTCTGTTATCTTTGTTGAATTAATGGTTATTAACAAAGCTATTGAGATTTGTTTACAAAAAGGTTGGCTCAATATCTGGATTGAGGTGGATGCTTTTTTGCTGATTGATATGTTGACTTCCACCAAGGTGAGAAATACAAATTTATATTACCTCCTTAATCATACTAGAGCTCTCCTATCTCAAGTTTGTTTCAAAATCACTCATGTTTGGCATGACGGTAATGCATGTGCTGATTACCTTGTTAATCTGGGTGCTAGATTAGATGTCATAACTTTCTTTGATCAGCTTAGTCTTCCTAAACATTTACGTGGACTGGTTAATTTAGACAACTCTAGTTTACCTTATCTCAGAGATTAAGTCTCATCTTTCTACCTTTTGGTCTTAATGGTTTGTCTTGCCTGTATGTCAATCTTGATTTATATATATTTCTTCCCAATTTTTTTGATGCATTTCCCTATATCATTTTTCTAGTTATCCTGTAATGGAGGCTCTTGCCTTTGTAGCCTTAGGTGTTGGTTAGCTGTTAGTTGTCCAGCTACATGTTGGGTTCTATTTTATTTGCTTTTTCCCTTCCTGAATGGGGCTGTGCCACATGTTTTGCTAACTGCTAGTTTGCCCTTTTCCCAACCTACAGAGATAGAATGCTTATTTTGCTTTCCATCACTACTATTTCCTTGCATGATTTGGATTGTTTCTTGCCTCCCCTTCTTGTTGTCTTTATTGATGTTGTTTGCTTAGCTACTGGTCTAGTTTCCCTTGATTTGAAGGATTTTATTGCTGTTATTTTTTGATTCTCACTTTGGTTCAATGCAGTAATGGTACTTCCTACATTACCCTCTGTCAAGTTCAGTTTTTGGTTTGCTGTTTTGGCTATTGGCTGAATGGACTTTTGGGTTTTTATGTTCAGCAGTCTAACTATTGCGGTTGGTTTTCTGACTGGTCTTGTTCTACTGATTGCTATGTGGTTAACCTTATTATCTGTGCCTTTGTGGTATGGATCTATCCGCTGCTTTAGTTCACTCTTGGATATCTTAGACTTGTACAATTATTGTTGTGATCATGTTATTAATAAGGTGGTTATTAGCATCTATATTGCTGACCCTGATTGGCTTCCCTCTATATGGGGTGTTTTCTTAGCCAAGAGGTTTCATCTGGGTAGGGATGGTGTTGGTTGTGCATTATGATGTTATGTTAGCATTAGTTGGTGATTCTTATCATATAAGGGATTGGTGTCATCCCTTTACCATTCTGATCTGTGTTTCCTTCTTTTCCATAGTGTATGTGGCTATATTTTGGTGTGCAAGTATTAAAGATCATATGACTTTCATCCAATGGCTGATGTTTTCCCCTAAGTTTGTAGGCTATGACGGCTGGGATGATTTCACTCATTTTTTGGCTAATAGTAGCACTTGTGATTTAACCCTTCCTTTGAAGTTTGGATGCTCATGTTTGCGGCTGCCCAAAATTTTGTGTGATTGAGCCTGTGCCTTCTTTCACACACTTCTCTATATTTCTCTTATTTTATTTTGATTTTACTTTCAATTTTGCTTGCATCTCTTTAACTGCGCTAATTCTTTCTTCTAGATGTTTGCAAATTAGGTGTTATTTTCTTGCAGGTTCCTTCTCTAGTGGAGGCATAGGCTTCTCTCATCCTCAAGAGCTTTTGCTGTAGACGGTCTAATGGCATCTCTTTTTGTTCATTTTGTATCTTTTGCTTTCCTCTCTTTTTTCTTTTGTTTTGGTTGTATTTAGATAGGGGATTTACTCTCTAGGATGATTGTAGCTCTTTGAGCAGTAGTTCTTGAGTTTATCCCCTCTTAAAGATCTTATAATCCTCTTTTTTGTGGCAATAAAATTCTCCTATATGGGGTTCCCCAAAAAAAAACTCTAACCCTAACCCTAAACTCTACCCTAAACCCTAAAACCCTAAGCCCTAAACCCTAAACCCTAAACAAATAAAAACCTTAAACTCTAAACCCTAAAAACCCTAAACCCTAAACACTAAACCCTAAACCCTAAACCCTAAACCCTAAGCCCCTAAACCCTAAATCATAACCCTAAACCCTAATAGCCTACCTAAACCCTAAAACACTAAATGATAAATCCTAAACTCTAAACCATAAACTAACCCTAAACCCTAAATGCTAAATCCTAAAAACCTTAAACACTAAAGTCTAAACCCAAAACCCTAACCCCAAACCCTAAAACCTAAACCCTAAACTAACCACAAACCTAAGCTAACCCAAAACACTAAACCCAAAAAACCCTAAACCCTAAAGCCTAAACAATAAACCCTAAACCCCAAACCAAAACCAAAAACCAAACAAACCAAAAAAAACCAAACCAAAACACAAACCCAAAAAAACTAGACCAAAAACTAAAAAAACCAAACCCAAACCAAAAAAAAAACCAAAAATAACCAAAAACCAAAAAACCAAAAACCAAAAAAACCAAAAAAAAAAACTAAAACAAAAATAAAAAACCCAAATCCAAACTCAAACCCAAAACCCAAACCAAACCAAACAAAAAAAAAACCAAAAACCAAACCAAACCAAACAAAAACCAAACAAAAATAAAAAACCAAACAAAATAAAAAAACAAAAAAAACCAAAAACCAAACCCAAACCCAAACCAAACAAAAACCAAACAAAAAACCAAACCAAAACCAAAAAAAACCAAAAAAAAAAAAGAAAACCCAAACCCAAAAAAAACCAAACCCAAACTCAAACCAAACAAAAATAAAAAAAACCAAAAAAAAACTAAACCAAACCAAAACCAAAAAAAACTAAAAAAACAAAAACCAAACCCAAACCCAAACCCAAATCGAAACCAAAAACCAAACAAAAAAACCAAATAAACCAAAACCAAAAAACCCAAACCCAAACCCAAACCAAAAGCCAAACCCAAAAAAACCAAACCCAACCCAAACCTAAACAAAAACAAAAAACCCAAACCAAACCAAAAATCAAACCCAAACCCAAGAAAAAGCCAAAAACCAAACCCAAACCCAAACCCCTCCTGAAAAACTCTCCTTTCTCCCTACGGTGCTTTGGCAATTCCATTTTCCCTTTTTTTGGTGATCCTTCTCCTTGCTATTTTTGGTGATCCTTCACCATTTTCGTTCATTTCCTTAGTCACTTTTTTCTACCATGCGTGTGTTGTCTCTATAGCTATCCATGATGGCGGCTGTCCCTTTGGCCACACAGCCCGTCGCTCCCTCCATGGTTGCTCCATCTAGGGCTTCAGATTTCATGGCTTTTTCGAACTCCACACAACCTATTGCAATGCCTGTTGTTAAATCATTTAAGGACACACTCTCTGGTAAGAATATCTCACACTATGATTTGGTGAACCTAATTTTCACTTCATTTTATGGTATCCCTACGATTATGTGCTCAGATCTTGATGTTGAGAAGTTGGCTAAGCCTTACAAATTTACTTTAGTGGGCAAATTTACTTTGTGGTGACCTAATCTAGATAATATTCGCTCATTTTTCCACAATATTAAGCTTTCAAGTGCATTCTCTATTGGTTTGATTGATCCAAGGAACATTTTGATTCAGCTTACTAACGATTTAGATTATTAATGGGATTTTTCACGTCGATCTTACTTTATTTTAAATTGTCAAATGCATCTTTTAAAGTGGTCTCCCCTTTTTGATATAAAAGAGGAATCACTGATTGTTCTGTGGTTGGCTTTTCCTAATATGAGGATTCTTTATGTTATGCATCGAGTTCTTTTTGCTGTTAGGGCTCTTTTGTTCGGCCTCTTCAAATTGATCAGGCCACCGCTGTGAGATCTCGACCTTCTATGGCTCACATGCTGGTGGAAATTGATATTTCTAAAAAACACCCTAAGGAAGTTTGGATTTGTTTTGAAAAGTTTGGTTACTTTCAAAAGTTGAATTTGAGAATTTTTCTATTTTTTGTTCGCACTGTAAAATTCATGGGCATGATAATTCAGAATGCTTTGGCTGCACCCACAAAGTAAAAGAAAATTTAATTGATCCTAATCCTAATCTACCAACTGATAAAGTTAGTAAATCTATTTATATGCCTAAGGTTAATCAAAATGGGAATACTTCTTCTACCTCTTTGGAACCCACTGAATTGCTCAATGAAGTGCTCAATGATGATACTCCCAATTTTCAATTTGAGTAGGTAAAAGATATTGCTAATGTTGCTCATAATGTAGAATATGATGGTTTGGCTATCAGTCCTTTCTTACATAATAACTTGCCTCCTCAAGATATTGACTCTATTCAGGCTACCTTGCCTCTCTTGACTGCTGAACATGAGGAGGAGCATGTGACCCTCAATGGTTATTTGAATGAAAATTTGATGATGGAGGAAAATCTGGAAAATTTTTTTTGAAGCTGATCCTGGTATTTGTGCTCTTAATGGTATTACTACCTCTCCTTCTCCTAATCGAAAGATTGACATGCAAGCTAATCCGACCTTTCAGCTTGATCCTGAAATTGAGGAAGGGGAAGTTATCATTAGAAATGCTTTGACTGACTCTGATCATATTCTTAATAGAACTAATCAGTCTCTTTCGGATGGTGATTCTTTGGACAAAAATTCACCATTCCAAACTTTTTTTAAAAAGAAATCCTTAAAAGCAAAAAAATGTTTCCTAATAGCTCAACTAGATCTACTAGATCTGGTTCCTCATCTCATAAATAATGGTCCTTTTACATTGGACTGGTTACTTCTTCTTTAATCCCTTTATTTATCTACTTTTTCTTAGCTTTTTTTAATATTTCCTTTATGTTTAACTCTTTTATTTGGAATGTTCGAGGGATTGGGACCCTCATTGTTTGTAACCAAGTTAGAAGTCTCTACAATACTAATAATATAGCTTTACTGGTTGTTATTGAACCTCTCATACATTCTTCTAAGATCAATCATGTAGCTAGAATGTTTGGCTTTAGTAACTTCTTCTATAATATTAGCAATAAAATTTGGTGCTTTTGGAATAATTTAGTCAATGTATCCATCCTTGATGATCTCCAACAAGTTGTCAATGTCCACATCTCATTGGGTGATTTTTCTGCTCTAAGCTCCTTTGTTTATGCTTCTTATAACAGGGTTGGTAGGAACATCCTTTGGGACAATTTAAGAACTTTTGCTTCAACTATTAACAAACCTTGGTTGGTTGGGGGTGATTTCAACATTATCCTCTCTTCCTCTGAAAGAAGGGGTGGTTGTTCTCCTAACAATCATTCTATGAAAGATTTCTCTAATATGATTCTTGATTACAACCTTATTGACATTGGCTACTCTAGTTATGATTACACTTGTCATAACTCTAGACTCTATCAACGGCTCTAAAGGACTCTTTTTAACTCTCTTTGGATTAATCAATGACCTCTTACCTCTATTGAGCACTTGAGCAAAACTTTGTCCGATCATGCTCCTCTTTTGATATCTGTTAAAAATAACTCTAATAGATTATCCTCCTCTACCTCTTTCAGATTCAAAAATATGTGGATTCAGCACCTTGATTTCTTAAATGTTGTTTCCACCAACTGGGTGGCCCCTCTACACCCTGATAATTCTATTAAGGGCACGATTAGACTCTAGTTTAAGCTTAAAATACTTAAATAAAACCTTGTTTTGGTGGAATAAGCATTATTTTAAAAATCTCTTTGCGAATATCAAAAACATGGAATAATTAGTTTGTTGTCTTGAAAATGATGTTTTGACTTTTTCTTCTAAACTGAAGGATTTGAATGAAGCCAAAGACAACCTGGTTACCTATCAGAATATTGAAGAAACTTACTGGTGGAAAAAGGCTGCTAGTAAACATATTGCTGATGGGGACAAAAATGCTAGATATTTTCATGCTCTATTCCACAAAAAGAGAGCTTTAAACTCTATCCAAAAAATTAAAAGTGATAATGGAAATTGGATCACTGACACTAATGAGATTGAAGACTCTATTACTAATCATTTTAAAAATTTGTTGAACAAGAGCCATACTTTAGAGGCTATCTCTAACTCTCATTTGATTCTCTTAATAATTACCGTGATGACAATCATTTTCTTACTATGTTGCCTATGGAAGCTGAGATTGGTAAAATTCTTAATAACATGAATGTTGATTCTGTTGCTAGTCTGGAAGACTATACTACTCAATTTTTTTAGCATTGTTGGCCTATTATTAAGTATGATTTAGGTTACGTTGTGGTTGATTTCTTTAATGGTAGTCCTCTACCTAGATATTTCTCTAGCACTTCCATTGTCCTTATACCCATAATTGATAATTTTGAATCCTGGGGTGATTTCAGACCTATTAGTCTGTGCACCTTTTTTCATAAACTAATTGCTAAATTGCTTGCCAATAGAATTAGTCCTCTGCTTCAAAAAATTATTTCTCTCAACCAAACTAGTTTCGTTATAGGTAGAGCTATATTTGATAACATTCTTCTCACTCAAGAGCTGATTCATGATTTAGATGCCTCTAATAGAGGTGGTAACATCCTCTTAAATTGGATATCTCTAAAGATTTCGACAACATCTCTTTGGCTTTCCTTTTTCAAATTCTACATTTGTTTGGCTTCTCTGATAATTTCATCTCCCTCATTAAAAATTGTATAAGTAATGCTTGGTTCTCTATTATTATGAATGGTGAGGCCTTAGGTTTCTTCCCATCTTCACATGGTTTGAGACAAGGGGATCCCTTATCTCCCTCTCTTTTTGTTATTGCTATGGAATATCTTTCTAGGAGCCTTAATAACCTCTTCAACAACAATCCAAGCATGCTTTTCAGAACTCTTTGTGGTATTCCTATCTCCCACCTTAGTTTTGTTGATGATTTTATTATCTTTTGCAATGCTTCCATTCACCACATTAAACACATTAAGAACTTATTAAATAAATTTGGGAAGGAAAGTATTAATGAAGGCAAAAGCTATTTTATTCCTTCCTCTAAAATCTCTAGTAACAAAATCAATCAAATCTTGAGAATCACTAATTTTCAGCAACAACTACTTCCAATTAAATATCTTGCTACTCCTTTTTATAAAGGTCAGAAAAGATCACATCTCTTTGATGAGTTAATCCAAAAAATTACAAATAATATTTATGTTTGGGAATTTCATTTACTCTCATTTGGTGGTAGACTCACTTTGCTTAAGAGTACCCTTAACTCCATGCCTTTATATCTTATCCAAACCATTGTTCCTACTAATTCTACCTTAAATTCCTACTAATTCTACCTTAAATAGAATTGAGTGCCTCATTAATAAATTCTTCTGGAGATCAAACAACTCTACTAAAAGGATGCATTGGACTTCTTGGTACAAAAGCTGTGGCACCCTTGCTGAAGGAGGGCTTGGCTGTAAGCCAATCTGTGAAGCTATTACTCCATTCTCTCATAAACTTTGGTGAAACTTTAGGAATAATAATAGTCTTTGGACTAAATTCATGACTGCCAAGTATTGCCAGGGTAAGCATCCTCTCATTTGTCCTTACAAGGTGGATGATTCTCATGTATGGAAAAGACTTTCGTCCATCAAATGGGAAATTGAATCCCTCATTTTTTGGGGGTTACCTCTGGATCTTCTTTCTTTTGGCAAGATAACTAGACTAGCAGTGGTTCCATTGATGACTTATTATCTATTCACTTTATTACTACTATTAAAGTGAACTCTTTTTGGCTGAATAATAAATGGAATGATAGTAAGCTTACTGATTATATTCCTACCTCTCTTTTAGATAAACTTACTAGCATCCCTAACATTTCTAATCATCCTGATCAGATTATATTTAAGCTATCTCAAAATGGTGATTTTAACCTTAAAGATGTTTGGATTCATATTAGAGAATCTCATGGTTTCTCTAATGTGTTTTTTAAACTTTGGAGTAACATTATCCCTATTTCTTATTCTTTCCTAACAAGGAGAATTCTGAAAAATTTTATACTTGTTGACTCTTTGATGTGGGGTAAAGGCTTCCATTTTTTCACATTGAGAATGTGAACCATGTGTTTGTCAATGGCACCATTGCCTCCAAACTATGGGTTTGGTATGATGAGCTTTTCAATATTGACCAATTTAATGGCTCTTTATCCTTATATCAACTTCTTGATGTTAAATTTCAAAATACTATTAAAGGTTACATTAAAGTGATAACTGCCATCACTCTTATATTATTCATATGGATGGACAGAAATGATGTCAAACATTGTGGGATTTTTATGAACCACAAAAGGATTATTGCTAGAATTAAAGATAAAATTTGTGCTTTATTTAATGCCAGTTTAATTAACAACAACCAATTTAATGGCTGTAAATTTGTGGCCAATAAACTAGCCCTTAGCTTGCCTGAGTTTCCCAACTGTAAGGAAGATAAGATTATCTTTGGATAAAGCCTCATAATAATATTATCAAAATTAATACTGACGACTCCATTTCTCAAAATGCTTTTGGCTGTGGTGGCATTTTCAGAAACTTTAAAGGTAATGTTATTTATGCCTTTGCCTACCCACTTACAGCATGTTCTGTTATCTTTGCTAAATTAATGGCTGTTAATAAAGCTATTGAGATTTGTTTACAAAAAGGTTGGCTCAATATCTAGATTGAGGTGGATGCTCTTCTGCTGATTGATATGTTGACTTCCACCAACGTGGGAAATATAGATTTATATTACCTCCTTAATCATACTAGAGCTCTCTTATTTAAAGTTTGTTTCAAAATCACTCATGTTTAGCATGACGGTAATGCATGTGCTGATTACCTTGCTAATCTAGGTGCTAGATTAGATGACATAACTTTCTTTGATCATCTTAATCTTCCTAAACATTTGCGTGGATTGGTTAATTTAGACAATACTGGTTTACCCTATCTTAGAGAGTCTCATTTTTATGCTTTTTGGTCTGTAAATGGTTTGTCTTACCTGTATGTTCAATCTTCTATTTTATTTTTGTTGCTATTCAATTTTTCTAATGCATTTCCCTAAAACTATTATCTGGTTATCTTGTAATGGAGGCTCTTGCCTCTGTAGCCTCAGCTATTGGTTTGCTGTTAATTGTCCAGCTACATGTTGGGTTCTATTGTATTTGCTTTTCCCTTATTGAATGGGGCTGTGCCACCTGATTCGTTAACCTGCTGGTTTGTGCTGCCCCTTTTCCTAACCTGTAGGGACAGATTGTGTATTTTGCTTGCATTCATTGTTGTTTCATTGCATGATTGGGATTGTTTCTTGCCTCCACTTCTCGTTGTCTTTACTGATGTTGTTTACTTAGCTGCTGGTCTATTTTCCATTGATTTGAAGGAATTTAATGCTATTATTTTTATGATTCTCACTTTGGTTCAATGCAGTAATGGACTGCCGACATTACCCTCTGTCAGGTTTAATATTTGGTTTGCTATTTTGGCTATTGGCTGAATGGACTTTTGGGTTTTTATGTTCAGCAGACTAACTATTGCAATTATTTGACTGGACTTTTGTTCTATTGTTTGCTGTGTGGTTAACCTTATTACCTATGCCTTTATGGTGTGGATCTATCTACTATTTCATTTCACTCTTGGATCTCTTAGACTTATGCAATTACTATTGTGATCATGCTATTAACAAGGTGGTTGTTAACATCTGTATTGCTGACCCTGAATGGATTTCCTCTTTATGGGCAGTTTTCCTGGCCAAGAGGTTTCATCTGGGTAGGGATGGTCTTACTTGTATGCTGAATGGATTTTTGGATTATTATGTTCAGCAGGCTGACTATTGTTTTTGGATTCCTGCCTGGCCTTTTGTTCTATTGAATGTCATGTGGTTAACTTCATTATCTGTGCCTTTACTGTATGGGTTTATCTACTGGTTGAGTTTACTCTTGGCTCTATTAGACATGTATAATTATTGTTGTGATCATGCTATTAATAAAGTGGATGTGGCCAAGATGTTTCATCTGGGTAGGGATGTTGTTGGCTGTGCATTCTGATGTTATGTTGGCATTAGTTGGTGATACTTATCCTTTAAGGGATTTGTGTCATCCCTTTACCATTCTAATCTATGTTGCCTTCTTTTCTATAGTATATGTGGCTATGTTTTGGTATGCAGGTACTATGGATTATATGACTTTCATCCAATGGCTGCTGTTTTCCTCCAGGTTTGTAGGCTATGACGGCTGGGATGATTTCACTCATTTTTTGGCTGGTAGTGGCACTTGTAATGTAACTCTTCCTTCAAAGTTTGGATGCTCATGTTTGCGGCTGCCCCAATTTTGTGTGACTGAGCCTGAGCCTATTTTCACACAATTCTCTATAATTCTCTCATTTTATTCTGATTTTACTTTCAATTTGAATTGTATCACTTTAACTGTGCTAACTCTTTCTTCTAGATGTTTACAGATTCTGTGTTATTTTCTTACAGGTTCCTTCTTTAGTGGAGGCATAAGCTTCTCTCAACCTCAAGAGCTTTTGATGAAGGTGGTCCAATGGCTTCTCTTTTTGATCATTTTATATCTTTTTCTTTCCTCTCTTTTTTGTTTTATTTTGATTGTACCTAGACAGGGGATTTACTCTCTAGGCTGATTGTAGCTCTTTGAGCAGTAGTTCTTGAGTTTATCCCCTCTTAAGGACCTTGTAACCCTTTTTTTGTGGCAATAAAATTCCCCTATATAGGGTTCCATAAAAATAACCCTAAACCCCAAACCCAAACCCTAAACCCTAATGATAAACCTTAAACCTTAAAACCCTAAACCCTAAATCTAAACCCCAAACCCTAAAAACCTAAAAACCTAAATCTAAACTAAATAAAACCTAAAAATAAAATAAAGAAAAAAGCTAAACCTATATATATATATATATATATATATATTTGTTAAGGGGTTTGATGGAGAAGCATAGAGAAAGTAAGGAGGATATACATATGATATTTATTGATTTAGAGAAAGCTTATGATAAAGTTTCAAGAGATGTTCTTTGGAGAGTTCTAGAACGAAAGGAGTTAATATTGGTTATATTCAAGTCATTAAGGATATGTATACTAGAGTTGTTACTTGTGTCCAAACACAAGGAGGATTGACAAAATATTTTCCTATTTCAGGTTGGATTACATCAAGGATCCTTTAAGCCCTTATCTTTTACTTTAGTTATGGATGTTCTTACTAGGCATTTACAAGAAGATGTACCTTGGTGTATGCTTTTTTGATGACATTCTTCTTGTTGATAAGACCAGAGAGGGAGTCCAACAGAAACTTGAATTATGGAGGTCAACTCTAGAGTCTAAAGGTTTTCATTTAAGTAGATCTAAAACTAAATATATGGAGTGTAATTTTAGTTGTAGAAGTTGTGACATTAGGTGAACAAGTCATTAATAAGAGTGAGCATTTTAGATATTTAGGCTCTATTGTTCAAAATGATGGTAAAATAGATGGAGATGTTATTAGTAGAATTCAAGTTGGATGGTTGAAGTGGAGGAATGCCGCCTATTATTTGATAAAAAGTTCCACTTAAACTTAAGGTAAAATTTTATAAGATGGTGGTAAGACGCAATGACTTATGGGTAATGTTGGCCAATAAAAGAGAAGCATAAGACTAAGTTAAGTGTTATAGAGATGAGGATGCTTAGGTGGATGAGTGGCTTTACTCTTAGAGATAGAATGCAAAATGAGTATATTCGGGAAAAAGTTGGAGCAGCTCCAGTGGTAGATAAGATTAGGGAGAGTCACCTTAGATGGTTTGGCCACATAAAGCATCAGCCGTCTGATGACCCGATTAGGAGAGTAGATGCATTAGATTTGCCTTATGTTAAGAAAGGTAGAGGTAAACCAAAAAATCTTGGTTAAGATGTATAAAAATTGATCTTAGTATACTTGATTTAAATGAGAATTTGACACATAATAAGACACAATGGAGATGAAGGATTCATGTATCCGACCCCACCTAGTGGGATTAAGACTTGTTGTTGTTGTTATTATTGTTGTTGTTAGTTATTAATATTATTAGTTTTAGTTATTATTTTAGTATTATTAGTTTAGTTAGATTAGCTTTTATTATTTAGTTATAGCTATTAGTTTTAGTTAGTTATTAGTTTATTAATTAGTTATTTAGTTATTTATTATTTTTATTATTTAGATTATTAGATTTTATTAGTTATTAGTTAGTTATTTAACTATTAGTTTATTAGTTAGTTAGTTTATTATTTAATTATTAGTTTATTAGTTTTTAGTTTTTAGTTAGTTAGTTTTTAATTATTAGGTTTAGTTATTAGTTTTAGTTATTAGTTTATTATTAGTTTTTTAGTTTATTAGTTATTATTTAGTTATTTAGTTTTATTATTAGTTAGTTATTATTAGTTTTATTAGTTTATATTAGTTATTTGGTTAAGTTTAGTTAGTTTTATTTAGTTGTTAATTTATTATTTATTATTGGGTTATTATTAGTTTTATTATTAGTTTTATTAGTTTAGTTATTTATTTATTAGTTATTAGTTAGTTATTATTATTATTAGTTTTAGTTATTATTTTAATTAGTATTAATTAGTTTTATTTAATTTTAGTTATTAGTTTTATTATTTATTAGTTATTAGTTTAGTTATTTATTTTTTAGTATATTATTTATTAGTTTTTTAGTTTTATTAGGCTATTTAATTTTTAGTTTATTAGTTTATTATTATTAGTTTTATTAATTATTTTATTAATTAGATAGTTATTTAATTATTATTAGTTATTAGTTTTATTATTAGTTTTAGTTATTAGTTAGTTTTATTAGTTTAGTTATTTGATTATATAGTTATTAGTTTTATTAGTTTTAGTTATTATTTTATTAGGTTTTAGTTAGTTATTTAGTTTATTAGTTATTTAGGTTTTAGTTTATTTGTTATTAGTTAGTTTAGTTATTAGTTTAGTTTTTAGATTATTTTATTTTATTAGTTTATTAGTTTTAGGTTTAGTTTTAGTTAGTTATTTAGGTTTGTTTTATATTGATTATTAGTTAGTTTTATTAATTTTAGTTTTAGTTATTATTAGTTATTAGTTATTATTATTATTATATTATTATTTTATTAGTTTATTTATATTGTTATTATTTAATTATTTAGTTTAATTATTTGTTTAGTTATTATTATTAGTTATTAGTTATTAGTTTTGTTTTTAATTTGGTTTTTATTAGTTATTAGTTTAGTTTTATTAGTTTTAGTTAGTTATTAGTTTTATTAATTAGTTTTAGTCAATTAATAATATTAGTTATTAGTTAGTTAGTTATTAGTTTTATTAGGTTTTAGTTTTAGTTATTAATTAGTTTAGTTTATTAGTTCATTTTATTAGTTATTATTAGTTATTAGTTTTATTAGTTTTAGTTTTAGTTATTAACTTTTAGTTTTAGTTTTTATTAGTTAGTTTATTAGTTAATTAGTTTTTGTTATTAAGTTTTTATTAGTTTTAATTATTAGTTATTAGTCAGTTATTTATTAGTTTAGTTTTATTAGTTATTAGTTTAGTTATTATTAGCTATTTAGTTATTAGTTATTAGTTTATTTAGTTATTATTAGTTATTAGTTTATTTATTAGTTAGTTAGTTTAGTTTGTAATTAGTTATTAGTTAGGTTAGCTTTAGTTTATTAGTATTATTAGTTACTAGGTTTAATTTTTATTAGTTATTAGTCTAGTTATTAGTTTTTTTAGTTTAGTTATTTGTTTAGTTATTTGTTTATTAGTTTATTAGTTATTAGTTAGTTATTTAGTTTTTAGTTAGTTAGTTTTTATTACTTGTTAGTTTATTAGTTCTTAGTTAGTTATTATTTTATTAGTTTATTAGTTTTTAGTTTATTTAGTTTTAGTTTATTATTTTATTAGTTTTAGTTAGTTAGTTTTATTAGTTATTATTAGTTATTTAGTTTATTATTAGTTTTTATTTTTATTTATTTAGTTTTTACTATTATTAGTTAGTTATTTTTATTATTAGTTTATTAGCTTTGTTAATTTTTTTAGTTTATTAGTTTAGTTAGTTTTTATTATTATTTATTAGTTATTAGTTTAGTTAGTTTATTTATTAGTTATTAGTTTATTAATTAGTTAGTTTTATTATTATTTTAATTACTTAGTTTAATTTTTTTAATTTTATTTATTAGTTAGTTACTAGTTATTATTATTATTATTAGTTTTAGTTTTTATTTATTAGTTATTTTATTAGTTTTAATAGTTTTAGTTATTAGGTTTAGTTTTATTATTAGTTATTATTAGTTATTAGTTTATTAGTTATTAGTTTATTTTATTAGTTTTATTAGTTTTTAGTTTAATTAGTTTAAATAGTTAGTTATTTAGTTATTATTAGTTAGTTATTAGCTTATTTTTGTTATTATTAGTTATTTATTATTTTGTTTATATTAGTTATTATTAGTTTATTAGTTCTTATTATTATTAGTTAGTTAGTTATTTAGTTTATTAGTTATTATTTACTAGTTATTAGTTAGTTAGTTTTAGGTTAGTTCTTTTAGCTAGTTATTATTTAATTTTAGTTTTAGTTAATTATTAGTTTATTAGTTATTAGTTATTTTATTAGTTAGTTTAGGTATTTTATTAGTTATTAGTTTACTTAGTTTTAGTTTATTAGTTTTATTAGTTATTATTAGTTATTAGTTATTATTTTATTAGTTTATTATTATTATTAGTTAGTTTAGTTTATTAGTTTATTAGTTTGGTTATTTAATTATTATTTGTTAGTTTTTTAGTTATTAATTAGTTTAGTTATTTAGTTTTAGTTATTAGTTTAGTTATTAGTTATTTAGTTATTATTAGTTTTAGTTAGTTATTAGTTATTATTATTTAGTTTATTAGTTTAGTTATTATTTGTTTTTAGTTAGTTTAGTTATTAAGTTCATTAGTTTATTAATTTTATTAGTTATTTAGTTTTTAGTTATTAGTTATTAATTTATTAGTTTTTTAATTTTATTTTTTTATTAATTAGTTTTATTTAGTTAGTTTACTTTATTAGTTATTTATTAGTTTATTATTATTAGTTAGTTATTAGTTTAGTTATTAGTTTTATTAATTTATCAATTAGTTATAATTACTTTTATTAGTTATTATTTTAGTTAGTTATTAGTAATTTATTTAGTTATTATTATTATTAATTATTTATTATTATTATTAGTTAGTTATTATTAGTTATTAGTTTAGTTTTATTATTTTTATTAGTTTATTAGTTTTATTTTTTAATTATTAGTTATTTGGTTTAGTTATTATTTATAAGTTTAGTTTTAGTTATTTTTACTAGTTATTAATTATTATTAGTTTATTATGTTCTAGTTTATTAGTTTTAGTTAGTTTTATTAGTTATTATAGTTAGTTTAGTTTATTTATTTTAGTTAGTTTATTTTATTTAGTTATTAGTTAGTTTTTATTTAGTTGTTATTTTTATTATTTATTACTTAATTTTAGTTATTATTAGTTTTAGTTTAGTTTTTAGTATTTTTATTTAGTTATTATTATTAGTCTTATTATTTATTATTATTATTTCTTATTTATCAGTTTATTATTATTTTATTAGTTATTATTAGTTTTTAGTTTAATTATTATTTAGTTATTGCTAGTTTAGATATTTAGTTATTTAGTTATTTATTAGTTAGTTTAGTTTATTAGTTAGTTATTAGTTTTAGTTATTAGTTTAGTTATTTATTAGTTAGTTAGTTTATTATTAGTTCATTAATTTTTATTTAGTTATTAGTTTAGCTATTTTATTATTTATTATTAGTTTATTATTTTATTAGTTTTATTATCAGTTTTTAGCTAGCTAGTTAGGTTTTTAGGATTTTTAGTTATTATTAGTTATTAGTTATTATTAATTTAGTTATTATTATTTATTATTAGGTTTAGTTATTAGTTATTACTAGTTATTAGTGTATTATTTAATTAGTTTAGTTTTATTTTTTTAGTTATTTAGTTAGTTTTTATTAGTTATTAGTTTATTAGCTTAGTTATTAGTTTTTTAGTTTTAGTTATATTAGTTTATTATTATTAGTTAGGTTTAGTTTTATTAGTTTATTATTAGTTAGATTTTAGTTTTAGTTAGTTGTTAGTTTTAGTTATTAGTTTAGTTTTTTAGTTATTAGTTTATTTTTATTAATAATTAGTTTAGTTATGTTTATAAATTTTATTTAGTTATTAGTTAGTTAGCTAGTTTATTATTAGTTTAGTTATTAGTTATTAGGTTTTAGTTTTATTAGTTAGTTTAGTTTAGTTTAGTTATTAGTTAGTTTAGTTAGTTTTTTAAGTTATTAGGTTTTATTAGTTTTTATTAGTTAGTTAGTTTTATTAGTTTTATTAGATTAGTTTAGTTTCTTTAATAGTTTTATTAGTTTAGTTAGTTCAGTTTAATTTTAATTTAGTTTTTATTATTAATTTTATTTATTAGTTATTTAGTTTAGTTAGTTAGTTTTTATTAGTTATTAATTTTAGTTTTATTAGTTTTATTTAGTTAGTTTAGTTAGTTATTAGTTTAGTTAGTTTATTTTATTAGATATTTATTTTTTTATTTATTATTAGTTATTATTATTATTTGTGTTTATGTTAGTGTTATTAGTTTTATTATTAGTTTATCAAGCTTAGTTTTTCTTAGTTATTTAGCTTTTTAGTTATTAATTTACTTTATTAGTTTTTAGTTAGTTTTATTAGTTTTTAGTTATTAGTTTTATTATTAGTTATTAGTTATTTTTAGTTATTTATTAGTTAGCTTTTAGTTAGTTTTTAGTTTTACTAGTTATTAGTTTTATTAGTTATTATGTTTATTAGTTATTATTATTATTATTATTATTACTTATTATTAGTTAGTTATTAGTTATTAGTTATTAGTTTTGTTAGTTTTATTAGCTATTAGTTTAGTGTTTATATTTTATTATTAGTTTTTAGTTTATTAGTTTTTTAGTTTTATTAATTAGTTAGTTAGTTTAGTTAGTTATTATTAGTTATTAGTTTAGTTTTTAGTTTATAATTAGTTATTATTTTATTAGTTTAGTTTTTATTAGTTCTATTATTTTTATTTTTTATTATTTATTAGTTTTTATTTTATTAGTTATTAATTATTAGTTTTATTAGTTTATTAGTTATTAGTTATTTAGTTTTTATTACTATATTTACTATTAGTTTATTATTATTAGTTTTATTATTATTATTATTATTATTATTAGTTTGTTATCTTAGTTATTATTAGCTATTATTATTATGATTAGTTTTAGTTATTTTTTAGTTATTAGTTTATTTTATTTGTTAGTTTTAGTTTAATTATTATTTATTTATTAGTCTAGTTATTAAGTTTTAGTTATTATTAGTTATTAGTTATTATTATTTATTATTAGTTTAGTTATTAGGTTTTTTTACTACTATTAATTATTATTAGTTTATTAGTTATTAGATTATTTGTTTATTTTACTTATTATTATTAGTTTATTAGGTTATTAGTTTTAGTTTATTAGTATTATTATTTAGTTTTATTAGTTTTAGTTTAGTTATTATTTAGTTAATAGTTTTTTGTTATTAGTTAGTTATTATTATTAGTTATTAGTTTACTTTAGTATTTAGTTATTAGTTTAGTTATTTTTAGTTTATTATGATTATGTTTTAGTTTTATTATTTAGTTATTTATTAGTTTAGTTTTATTAGTTTTTAGTTTAGTTTAGTTATTATTATTATTTTATTATTATTAGTTTATTAGTTTTAGTTACTTTATTAGTTATTAGTTTAGTTTTATTTTATTTTATTAGTTACTTTGGTTATTAGTTATCAGTTATTAGTTATTATTTGTTTTTTTATTATTAGTTTTAGTTTAGTTATTATTTTTAGTTAGTTATTATGTTTAGTTAGTTATATTAGTTATAAGTTTATTAGGTTTTAGTTATTATTAGTTTTATTATTATTTTTTATTATTATTTAGTTTATTAGTTATTAGTTAATTATTATTAGTTAGTGTATAATTATTAGTTATTAGTTTTTATTTAGTTTTATTAGTTATTATTATTATTATAAGTTTTAATTATTATTAGTTTATTAGTTTATTAGGTTTTAAGTTTAGTTTTGTTATTATTATTAGTTTTTATTAGTTATTAGTTTTAGCTTTTTAGTTTATTATTATTTAGTTTTATTAATTTTTAGTGTATTAGTTTTAGTTAGGTTTATTATTTAGTTTATTAGTTAGTTTTATTAGTTTAGTTATTATTAGTTTATTTTATTATTTATTTGTTTTTATTAATTTTTAGTTGTTAGTTAGTTATTTATTTAGTTATAATTTGTAATTTATTTATTATTAGTTTATCGTTATTAGTTTAGTTAGTTTAGTTAGTTTTATTAGTATTTAATTATTAGTTTTATTATTATTATTAGTTATTAGTTATTAGTTATTAGTCATTATTTAGTTTTTAGTTTATTAGTTAGTTTTTTTAGTTATTAGTTAGTTATTATTATTATTATTAGTTATTAGTTTTTATTTTAGTTATTAGTTTATTACTTAGTTTGTTTATTAGTTATTAGTTAGTTTAGTTTATTTGGTTTTAAAAGTTTTTAATAATTATTAGGTTTTAGTTTAGTTTATTGTTTAGTTAATTTTATTTAGTTTAGTTATTAGTTATTTTATTATTAGTTTATTAGTTAATTATTATTATTATTATTTGTTAGTTTTAGTTTTTAGTTATTATTAGCTTTAGTTTTCTTAGTTTTTTTAGTTTTTATTATTATTAGTTACTTTTAGTTTATTAGTTTTATTTAGTTATTAGTTTTTATTGTTTATTAGTTTTAGTTTTATTAGTTAGTTAGTTATTTATTTTATTTATTTTTATTAGTTTAGTTTTATTAGTTAGTTTAGTTATTTAGTTTTATTTATTAGTTATTAGTTTAGTTATTTAGTTTTATTATTAGTTATTAGTTTATTTTTAGTTATTATTTAGTTTATTTAGGTTAGTTTTATTAGTTATTATTAGTTAGTTGTTAGTTTATTATTTTAGTTATTAGTTATTTATTATTATTATTATTATTATTATTATTATTTTTAGTTATTATTTTATTTATTATTATTAGTTTAGTTATTATTAGTTAGTTATTTAGTTATTATTAGTTTATTAGTTTTATTAGTTATTAGTTTATTATTTATTAGTTATTTAGTTTATTAATTTAGTTTTTATCATTATTTTTTTATTAGTTTGGTTATTTTTTATTATTATTAGTTATTATTAGTATTAGTTTAGTTATTATGAGTTATTATTTTAGTTAGTTCTCTAGTTTTAGCTTATAAGTTTTTTAGTTTTAGTTATTAGTTATTATTAGTTAGTTTTATTATTATTAGTTTATTAATTAGTTAGTTTAGTTATTATTATTAGGTTTAGTTTATTATTATTAGTTTTATTTATAAGTTTTATTACTTTTATTATTATAATTAGTTATTTAATATTAGTTATTTTTTCTTAGGTTTTTAGTTTTATTAATTATTTATTAGGTTTAGTTTTAGTTTTATTAGTTTATTATTATTATTAGTTATTATTAATTTATCTAGTTATTATTTTTAGTTTTATTAGTTTTTTAGTTTAGTTTTTTTATTAGTTTATTAGTTAGTTAGTTATTATTATTATTAATTATTTATTTATCTTATCAGTTAGTTCTAGTTATTAGTTATTATTATTATTATTTTAGTTTATTAGGTTGTTATTAGTTTTAATATTATTATTATTACTATTATTAGTTATTAGTTAGTTTTATTTTATTTAGTTTAATTTTTTAATTATTATCAATTTATTAGTTAGATTATTTTATTAGTTTAGTTAGTTAGTTTAGTTTAGTTATTAGTTTATTAGTTTTATTAGTTAGTTTTATCAATTTTTAGTTTATTATTATTAGTTATTATTAGTTTTTAGTTTATTAGGTATTATTATTAGTTAGTTATTATTATTAGTTAGGTTATTTTATTAGTTATTAGTTTTAGTTTAATTTTTATTTATTAGTTTTAGGTTTTTATTATTAATTAGTTATTTAGTTATTTATTAGTTTTATTATTTAGTTTATTATTTTAATTTATTAGTTATTAGTTTTAGTTTATTAGTTTAGTTTATTAGTTATTAGTTTTAATTACTAGGTTTTAGTCAATAGTTTTATTATATTATTATTAGTTTGTTAGTTTTATTTTATTAGTTTAGTTATTTAGGTTTATTATTATTATTAGTTAATTTTATTTTATTTAGTTTAGTAATTAGTTTAATTATTTTATTATTATTATTATTATTATTATTACTTATTATTAGTTAGTTTTCATTACTTATTAGTTATTAATTAAGTTATTAGTTTAATTATTATTATTAGTTTAGTTATTTAGTTATTATTTTAGTTTTAGTTATTAGTTAGTTAGTTTAGTTACTTTTTACATTAGTTATTAGTTTAGTTATTAGTTATTATTAGTTAGTTAGTTATTATTAGTTTTAGTTTATTAGTTATTAGCTATGTTATTAGTTAGTTATTATTTAGTCATTATTAGTTTTATTTAATTATTAGTTATTAGTTTTAAGTTATTTATTAATTAGTTAGTTATTAGTTATTATTATTAGTTTACTAGTTTATTATTAGTTATTATTAGTTATTAGTTATTAGTTTAGTCAATTTTTTTAATTTTTTATAATTTATTAGTTTTTGTTATAAGTTATTAGTTTAGTTATTTAGTTGGTTTTATTAGTTTAGTTATTTAGTTTAATTATTTATTATTTGTTTAGTTTATTATTTTATTAGTTATTAGTTAGTTAGTTATTTAGTTTAGTTAGTTTAGTTATTAATTTTTATTTATTAGTTAGTTTTATTAGTTTTATTATTTATTTATTTATTTAGTAATTTATTATTATTAGGTTTATTAGTTATTAGTTAGTAATTATAAGTTAGTTATTAGTTTATTATTAATTTATTAGATTAGTTATTAGTTTTAGTATTTATTATTTTATTTAGTTTTATTATTTATTATTAGTTAGTTAGTTAGTTATTTTATTTAGTTTTATTAGTTATTAATATTTAGTTATTTTTATTATTTTTTTAATTTCATTTATTAGTTAGTTATTAGTTTTTAGTTTAGTTATTATTAGCTAGTTATTTATTATTAGTTTTAGTTTTTTTTATTATTAGTTAGTTAGTTTAGTTATTAGTTATTATTAGTTAATTATTTAGTTTAGTTAGTATTAGTTAGTTATTACTTGTTATTAGTTAGTTTTTAGTTTATTATTTTAGTTTAATAGTTATATATTTTATTAGTTTTGTTTAGTTTTCTAGTTTAGTTTAGTTATTAGTTATTTAGTTTTTATTATTATGTTTTAGTTTTAGTTAGTTTTAGTTATTAGTTTATTAGTTAGTTTTAGTTTAGTTAGTTTATTTAGTTTATTTAGTTTATTTAGTTAGTTTTATTTTATTAGTTATTATTATTATATTAGTTTATTATTAGTTATTTGTTTATTAGTTTTATTATATTATTATAATTATTATTATTATTAGTTATTACTTTATTAGTTTATTAGTTTAGTTTATTAGTTAATTATTAGTTAATTTTAGTTTTTTTAATTTTATAAGTTATTAATCATTAGTTTCATTAGTTTATTAGTTTATTAGTTTTTTATTAGTTAGTTTATTTATTTATTTAGTTATTAATTTATTAGGTTTTTAATTAGTTTAGTTATTTAGTTTTATTAGGTTTATTATTAGTTATTTTAGTTTTTTATTTAGTTATTTTATTAGTTTAATTATTTAGTTATTATTATTAGTTATAAGTTATTATTAGTTATTAGTTTTGCTTTAGTTTAATAGTTAGTTAGTTACTTAGTTATTAGTTATTATTTATTTTATTATTAGTTTAGTTATTAATTTTTAGTTTTATTAGTTATTATTTAGTTATTATTATTCATTTTATTTATTATTAGTTTGTTTTTAGTTTTTATTAGTTATTAGTTATTAGTTTTAGTTAGTTTAGTTATTTATTAGTTATTATTGTTAGTTTTATTAGTTATTTAGTTTAGTAACTATTATTAGTTTTAGTTTATTAGTTCATTAGTTTTTTAGGTTTTATTATTAGTTAATTTAGTTAGTTTTATTAGTTATTAGTTTAGTTATTTAGTTTATTATTATTAGTTATTATTAGTTAGTTTATTAGTTAGTTAGTTTAGTTTATTATTATTACTATTATTAGTTATTATTTTCTATTAGTTTATTAGTCTAGTTAGTTTTATTAGTTTTTAGTTCTTATTTAGTTATTAGTTTTTTAGTTTATTATTAGTTTATATTTTTAGGTTTTATTAGTTATTAGTTATTATTAGTTTTATTATTTTTATTAAATTATTAATTTAGTTTATTAGTTATTAGTTTAGTTATTATTAGTTATTATTAATTTATTAGTTATTTAGTTATTTATTAATTCATTT